>OZ038484.1:20322459-20577459 GCA_964036315.1 Acanthosepion esculentum
TCAGTTTTAAAATGTTCCGTAGATAATTATAATGATCACTTGAAGTTTGTCAAGGGACGTGTTAATACACTTGTCTCCTTCTCTCTAGTGACAGGCAAATTGCCCGTCTTTTATTTTGCTTGTGGGGCTTGAAAAAGTCATTTGGGAATTCACTCCCGGATATGATTCAGGCTTTTCCATTGCATGATAAAGAAACTTTGCGTCAGCTTGCGAAAAGGTCCGTAAAAGAATTTGTTTTTGAGAATTGAAGATTATTTGAATTTTGTTTTTAAATGTTTTCTAGTTTTCTATTGGCTGAAAAACATTTCTCATCAAGGTGTGAAATTTCACAAGTTTTCTTTTGGATTCGCTTTTGCGTGTGTGTTAAGCAAAGTTTGTAAATTCGAGTCTTTGATTTCTAACAAAATCAATAAGTCAGTGCTTCTTAGCATTTGAATTTTAAATCTAGATTTTTGTTCACTACAATATAACAGTATAGGATAATTGTCCATCCCACAAAATGTTTAATATCTAAAAACCCACTAAACTAATTGAGTTTCTTTTTTCCAGGTTTTCAGATAAGACATTTAACCATCACTGAAAAACAGTTTAAATTCATTTTGTGTCAGCCCCACTATGTCTTCCCACCTGAGCAATGGTGAGAGGAAAAAGATCATTCATGTCTTCAGTAATGGTACCAACATTCATACTCTGGCTTCCATCTTCAAAGTACATTCAAGAACCATCAAAAGAACAGTGAATAAGTTTAAAAATGAAGGAACAGTAGAGAGAAAAACTGGATCAGGAGGTCACAACAGCAAGAGGGATCATCATTTCAACTTAGAGCTAAATACATTCTTATTGTTCAAAGTAGAGTCCAATAGTGTTATTAAAACCTTGGAGAATTCCAGTAAGATATCTTTAATCATTTCTAAGATACAACAGATCAAACCTTAATCTAACAATTAGACAATTTTGCTATTACACCAGGTATATATATATATATATATATATATATATATATATATATATATATATATATATATATGTGTAAATATATAGAAAAATAGGAAAGAACACGTTAGGTAAATAATCCAAAGTTCTTTAGTATTTTTGCTTTTATTTTTAAAAAACAGTGCTCAATACAAAAGTAGAGTCTAAATTATAATTATTTTTTCAAAATATGATTCCTTCACTACATAAGAGTTCTCATGTTTCAAAAACAGGAGCCAAAAACTTCAATATAATTATTAAAATTAAATTGAATTAAAGTATCAAGCTCTGTTTCATCCTCAGCAAAATTTTGGGAATAACTAATCTTGAAATTTACGCAGCTTTATAAGCATGTTCATTCGTAAAATTAATTACTATGGAAATGTCTGAAGCAATTATTTCAATAATGGGTGGAAGGGTTAACAATTTGTATCAACATACTAGTTACTTTTCGAAAGAGGCCAAGTCAAGGTGACCCTAAAATCATATTTATAGAAAATATTTATATATATATATATATATATATATATATATATATATATATATATATATATATATATATATATATATATGTATGTATGTGTATATATATATATATATATATGTATATATATATGAAGTTGTATTTAGTCAGCAGGAATTCTTCTAAAGAAGCTTTGTTAAATTCAACTGGTAAGTGTGTCTGTTTAATTTCAAAATTATGAATAACTGTCTGAAACAATAAACAGAACAAAACATAAACTTCGCTCAGTTTATTCACAGTTTTGATCCCAATGTACATCTTATTCAAAAATTGGAAAAATATAATAAAAAATTAAACACAGATGTTGTGGGTTGAATTTAACAAAACCTGTTTGTACACACATGCATTCACATATATACAGGGGGGCGGGGGGTGCAAAAGTAGGTATACAGTAATGAAAAACAAAATGCGTGCATGAAAGGTATTGATTACACAAACATATCAATAATAAACATATCAATCTTTCAAATGTTCAAACTGTTTGCACAAGTCATTCACACAGTCCTCTTTATTATTATTTATTAAAAAAATAAAAATTATAATAGAGGGATATATATATATATATATATATATATATATATATATGATAATGATGATGATGGACTCTCCCATCATTCAGTTCAGTTTTTATGTTTATGTTTCATATGAGACAACAGTCCTGCATGGGATTGGCAAACAAGTCCACACGAGGGAGATGCTGAAGGGTTGACCATCATAAGGGCTGATGTATTAGCCCAAGATTTAGTGTTGGTTCTTAATTCTCTCAGATGGTTGAGACGATTCTTTTCAAAGTTATACCTCGGTGGCAGGTGTTTCTCCAGTTTGCTCGGTTTTCAACAGCAATTTCAAACTCCTCTATAGGGTTGTTTGCAGTGTTTAAAATGTATTTGAGTTTGTCCTTGAAGCATAACCAAAGACGCCCTGCATTACACTTACCATGAAAAAGTTGACTATGCATGAGGATTTTCAGCATCCGATCATCACTCATTCTGATGACATGACCAGCCCATCTGAACTGTGATTGCATCAGAAAGGATTCAATACCATTAACACCACATTTGATGAAAAGATCAGGGTTAGAGATTTTGTCCTGCAGTGTATAACCACATATTGAACAAAGACAGCATTTATGAAAAGCATCAAATTGATTGGTGTGCACCCTGCATGGCGTCTACAATTCTGACCCATATATACATACATTCTACAAGGTTAACTTACGTTTAGAAGTTTAGTTTACATATAAATTATGAGATCTTTTCTGTTAATTCACCCCAAATAATGTAAAGTTATTTATCACAAATATTAATTCATCCTAAGAAATTATAAATTTTAAATCAAAGTTTGTTTGTTTTTTATTAAATTTTTGGCACTCTCTTGAAATTATAATTTTTAAATCAAAATTTGTTTAGCTTGCTTTACAACTACTCCAACCCTCAGAATAGAAAATTACCAAAAATCAAAGAGTTATTCACATTTCATAAGTGAAAATGATATTCGAGGTACTTACAACGAAATTTTACAATTTAAAAAAATAAAGTAAAAAAAATCTATTTTGGGCTTGTTTATCGGGGTGACCCCACACTTAGAAATAGCGCACCCGAGTTGCCCACATTTAGGGTAATCGCAAAGGTCAATCCAACTAGAGTGCAATGGAAGGGTCTTGCTCTGGAAGAATTTGGTGTGATTCTTAGTAAATATAAATTCTTTTTATTTTGAGGTGAATTAACAGAAAATATCCAAATTATCGTTTAACTGGGTTTTAATGTGAATTTAATTTTCCTATTTGCAAAATAACTACCACTTTTAGGAGTTTTAAAAATCCATCCTGCCATTTAAACAAATATAAAATAAAAAGATGTGCATTTCAATTCCCATCAGTAAAAATTATGTTGAAAATTCTTTATGATGGCTACTTTCCAAAATATTAAATAATTTTCATATCATTACACATCCAGATATGTTTGTATTTGATGTGCATGTCGTGTAGCAGTTATCAATACCAAAAGCAGGATTGGCATGTTAAATTCAGGTTGCATCTGAGGCTGTTGCATTCACATTTGTGTATATGCTCTTGGAAAAGTATTATTCAATTTCTCTTTGCATTAACTAGGATGAATAGTAGGGCAGGATGGGCCTTCTAACAAAAGGCAGAATCTAACTTACTTAATTTCACTTTTATTTTAATATTCAGAAAGTATTAAACATAAAAAAACGTAGAATAAGAAAGGTTTTGGTATTATCTAAATTTTCAAACCATAAACTGGAACAATTTTCATGGCAGATTTAGTTTTCTTGTATAATAATGTGTTTTCAATTTAACTGCAGCAAATTTATTTCTATTAAATATTCCTTTGTCAATAGATTAATCAAAATAAAAAGGTAATTCTTTATTCATATCAAGACAAACAGAAAAGCTATAAAACTGTTATGACGTCTATAAGAGTCAATTATATTTTATTTTTAATTACTTCCTACTTGTTTCATCAGCAAAAACAGAGATAGGGATTTTATATTTTAGTAGTTTATTTCAATTTTAAAAACAATTTAAGATGAATTTCGCCAGAGTTCTTTCCCATTTATTAGACATCATATATTAGCCTATAAATTGAGTTATCTCCCGTCGATAAATTATAATATCATTAGCATTTTTAATCTAAGGATTTTAGTGTTTTGCAGTTCATTTTTAAAATAAGCATTGTCAGCATGAGGTTGAAGCCGTTTAGCTGTCGGTTAAATCTGGAATTCTTTATATTCTATGGTTATAACAATTTGTTAATTTATATAGTTAAAAATCTTATAAACCTACATAGGATATATGACACTGCTTGGCCCAAATGTAAATTAATATATTTTTAAATTTGTATTTTCAAGATAAAAATTTTGAAAAGAAAATGAGCAGTTATTTTTTATTAGAAATGATTTGAAACATTGCTTTTTGCTTTTCATGATTTGAAGCTGTTTCTCTAAATAATTATAAGCTGTTTCTCTAAATAATTATAAGCAATATTTAAATAAAGATGTTGGCTTTATCCAAGTTAGTCAAATATTGAGAATATCTACGAATAATGAAATGGAGGTACAGATTGAGGAATCAGAGAGCCAAGATCGAATTCCAGTCAAGTTCATTATATCCATTTATGTACAAATATCCTTGAGAAAAGTATGAATCCATATCTTCACCCCCACCTCCCCAGCTATGGGTAAATAGCAGGTCAGACTGCATCCTATAGTCTTGGTCTAGAAGAACTCTAAATTCAAAACCTCCAACTGTAGATCAAATAGTAGAGCAGACAGGGCTCTTTTGCTTTGGATAGCAACCAGTCTTGGCCAACTCTGAATTCAAAACTGTATATAGCCCTGGCAAAGCACATTCTATATAGCTAAGAAAAGGACTGTAGAGTTCACCAATGTCTCATGATTCCAACTGTGTTTACCCTTTACATAAATAATTATATCAATAGACTGATTTACAACTCAAAAACATTGCACAGGATTTAAGTCAAGGTAAGTTTTATTTGTTTTAAGTTTAAATTCTCTATTTTTTTAGGATAAAACTATAATGTATTATTTACAAAATAAATTTTAAAAAATAACCTATATTCGTTTGATGTCTTTAGCTTGTTCCTATGTACATATATGGTCCTTTTATCTTTTTATCTTCTAATGTCTAATCTATAATATTAAACAAAACATTATGATAACAATATTATTTTTATTTATTTTTTTATGAAGTATGTGTAACTATTATTAGTTTTTTTGTAAATTTTTGATGAATCCATATATACATATTATATATCTATATAATATATATATATATATATATATATATATATATATATATATTTAGGGTAGACTGATCTCTCTAACTTTGAATGGTAGCTAGATTTAAAATCATGCAGAAGGCAATGGGAAATCACTCCTTTATCTTATCCAAGAAGTCATAGAAATTCAGATAGAAAAGAAATGTGGAATATTCTGATCACCTACAGCCTAAAAAAGTACATGTCACTAAAGAAAAATGTTTCTTTCATCTTAATTTTTTATTTGCATGATGACATAAATAAAATGAAGAAAAGGAATTAAACGAAATTAAAAGGAAAAATAATTGTAAGGTTATGTTAATAATGTCTGACAAGAATGAGACTAGATTTTTCATATGTAAAATAACTGTTTATTCACATCTGAACTCAAATTCACATTGTTCAAATCAAGGTTATGTCGTTTCAGGTCTTTCTTCAAACGTTTGATCTTCTTGCAAAGATTTGAGGGATTCTGTCACTCTATTTATGTAACTTTCTGTTATCCGATTGTTTTGTGTGTGTGCATTTCTTAAGTTCAATTGGGTTCACTTCCTTTTTTATGTTGGCCCACTCACCAACAATTCTGAACCTGGTGGCTTTGGGGACACCTTCTACGTAAACTGTTGGTTCCAGTGCTTTTGGAATGATTATTTATTATTGTTTGTTTACAACAATTGTGGCACAAGACCAAAGGGGAAGTGGGGAGAGGTTAGTCAACACTTTCTATCCTAAACCTAACTAAACTGGGTTGGGTAGTGCAGCAAATTTATATACTCTCTTTCGGGAAAGAAATGGAAACATGACACATAGGTGAATAAATGAGAGAGAATTAACTGATATGAGTTATTCCTTATGGCCAAAAGATTGAATAAAGGGTTTAGTTTAGAATGCTGGTATGGTTACCATGTACAGCTGGTACCTGAAGAAGACTAAAGGGTGAAATTGCTGAAATGCTGCAAGGTATAACAACCAAGATGAGGATACTAGTCTGAATGAAAAGACATAATGATAATTTTTATCTAAAAAATTCTGACATAAGAGAAAGTACATTTAAATTATAAAAGTAAAAATAGAAATATTCAAATGGTGCCTGCACAATACAGTGCACTAATATGTGCATGATATTGTGCAGTGATGCATGATAGAATGCAATAATGCATGCATAATACAGAAGAGGGAAGCATGCAGAATACAGTACAGTAATGTATATACAATACAGTAAAGTAAGGCATGCACAATCATTTATGTACAATACAGTGCAGTAACATATGCAGTAATGAATGTACAACAGAGTGCAGTAATGCATGCATAATACAGTACAGTAATTTATGTACAATCATCATCATCATCATCATCATCATCCACTTGAATTCTGTAATCGTAGGGGGGAGGGGATCCAAAAGCAGAAGCCACACTAAATCTCCTCCATAACATTCTATCAATGGCAGCCATCAGCAATTTTGGTATAGTCATACCTGTCCATTGTTTGACATTGTCCAACCAATTTTTACATTGGTGTCCTCTCCTACGTCCACCTTCAATGGTGCCTTGCATGATGGTCTTGCACAGGCTGTTGTGCCTTGTAATGTATCAAACCCATGTGATTTTTCTCCATTTGGCAGTGGTGAGTAGAGGTTCCTGGTGGCCCACAAAACTTTCAACTATTTTCTGCACAAACTCATTAGTTTTATGTTCCCAATAGAAAATGCCAAGAAGTTTTCTCATGCATTTGTTCTCAAACACTTGGATCCTTCACTCTGTATCAGCCAACAGTGTCCATATTTCACATCCATAAAAGAGAATGGAGACTACCAGCGATTTGTACAGTCTGTATTTTTATGTACAATACAGTATACAATTCAAATATATGCATCCAAATATGTTAGAAATATTCAATATGGAATCCCTAGTTTGCTTTAAATTTCTTATGAACCTGCAATAACACATGGGAGAATGGTGTAGGTTAGGAAGCTTTACTCTGCTTTAGTACAAAAAATAAATACTGTTTGGAGTGGTTTAGACAAGGAGTGTTCAGTAATGTTTAACCTTTGTTTATGAAAAAAAAACGATATGTTAAAAGAATTCCTTTGATGCTACTATTACTGTATACACTTTTAACTCCTTTGGAAATGTTTATTATTTCAAAAAGCTAAATAGATAATATCATATGTTTATTCTACTGTTCTTGTTTTATTGTTCATTGATATTTTTATAAAATTATGAAAAAAATTTGTTTTCATAGTTATTTCTAAAATGGTAAATAATAATAAATATTGCGTTGTATTTTGGTAATCTTGTATTTTTTTAATAAATTTTTTAATAAAAAAATTTCTTTTCAAATTTATTTCTTTATAAAATAGTAAATAATAAATCTTTATAGAAGGTAACTGATTTTATCACAGTCTAGAGATGCAGCGGGTAAACAGACATGAAGTGTTTGGAAAGTATCCCACCATTTCAAATATTTCAAGTTTCTGGGATGAAGAATTATCATTATTTGCATTCAGACTATTGTCCTCATCTTATTATCATAATAACAAAGATGAGCATGTTAGTCTGAATGTATTGTAAATAATCTCAAGTATTAATGGGATGGGCTTAATGTAACTTGGCAGCAAACCAGAGGGAACCTTACTGCACAATATAAATCCCCCACATCCCCTATGCTGGGGTTAATCAGTCAGTAGTCAGATGATATTGAGTGAGTTTGTATATTGTGTGACCATTACATTCCTCATGACAATGTCTCTGCCCAGTTTTCATGTCCAGTACAGGGTTCACCAACAACACATCACATCACCCAGGTATGTCAACTCTAACTGCAGTCCAGATTTGATACATTGCAACTTCTGTCTTTGTTCCAAAGTTAAAATTACTGTTGTAAAAGAGATTTTAGACTGAGATCAGTATGAGATCAGGGAGGGCACAGTAGAGATCACAAAAAATGACTTTTCAGACAGTTTTTAAAAGTGGAAAGGATATTGGCATAAATGTATGACATCCTAACAAGTGTACTTTGAAGAGGTTTAAGGCACCATTGTCTTGATGGTTTTTTTTAACATCAATTTGGAGTCTTTTTCTTTTTTTTTCAAATTTTTATGCATCAATTTTTATGAATTATTTTTATAAATCATCTGTCTTCATTTTGGTGGTTTCTTTTTTAAAAGAAACCGTGTTAGTAATATTTTAATTTTCTTTATTAGTTTTCATACAATTTAATTATTAATATCATTTTTATTAAAATAGTTTCTACATTAAATAATACAATTCCAACATTTAATTATTTTTTCTCATACAATTTTAATATTATCATTTTATTAAAAAAAATATAGATAATTTATAAATAAACATTTATGTATTTGTTTTATTTCTATAAAACAAACCTTTTCATTTTTTTTAAATGATAGCAAAATGTACAGAATTTTAATAAAGTTTATTAATGAATATTCAAAAGTTTTGTAATTTATAAGAGAATAAAATTTTATAGCATGTTCTATTGAAAAATAGTAAATATCGAAAAAAACAGGAATCAAAATTTCAAGTTGAAAAATGTTTGTTTCTTTGACAAAAATTATTTTAAAAAACAACTAAAATGCTCTATTTATTTCAATGCAATGATTTTTTAATAAATTAAAAATATCAGAGAATTTAATAGCTAAGACACTTTCTCATAGATATGCAATAGATATGAATTATTATATTTTTTATTTGTTTTATTATTTATATAGTGATTATTCTGTTATTTGTATATTTATAAATAACAGAAAGTATCAGCTGTAAAAGATCTTTTCTGATCCTAAGACTAGAACATTATTGCTACTTTTTTAATAAATATTTGATGTTTATAATTTAGCATCATCCAGTTACCAATTATTCTTAAATTTAAAAATATACAATTTCATAATGGATTTCAAAAATTCAAAGAAAACTTAAAATTATAGCTCCTCCATACTTTTTAATTTTAATTTAAAACTAAACTTCATTGAAATGAATCAATTTGCGGACATGGATTACGTCCCCCTGGCGGAAGGTGGCGCTAGGAAATGAACAGCTGGTTATGTAGAATTAAACGTTTAGCTGTTTTTAGCATTTAGTATTCAACCATCAAAGCGTCAGGATGGACTTCCAGCAGTTAATGATGCTTGCTTCTCAAAATCAAATGAAAGCTGAAAAAAAAGTAAGTATAGTCCGTATTTTACGAGAAACAAAATTCTGAAAGTATGATTACATGTAAAGTTGATATTAATTAAGATGGCACGACTAAATTATAGAAAATTTCTAGTTTTCAATCCTCTTTCTTCTTTCATCTCGCTGAGAGATGTTGACGTTTAACGAGATAGGTCTTTTTTGGTTTTAAATTATTGCAAGTTTCGCTAATGTCGTTTTTTTGTTGCTAGATTTTGTCGGTTTTAAAACCCTTCTTGTAGCTTTTCAATATAGTTCTTAAAAATAAGACTTATAATTTAAATACCGACTCTAATAATCTCGAAAAGTCCCCAGTTGAAATTTAAAAAAAAAAAATTTTCTACGGGTTTGTTTAATGCCCACGTTACCTTTTTAGGCCTCAAGTATTTTCCTGAATTTCAACTGAACAGCTACTAATAATTTTGTTAAATATTTCAATTCTGTCTATCTTGGTGGTTTGTTTTTTTGTTTGTTTGTTTTTTCTTCCAGAATTGGTTATTTTTTAATTGGAAAAAAAAAAAAAAAATTACGATTTTTTTTTAAAACTGCAAATTAAATTACCGAATGTAGTTAAATTGTGTAAACATATTTTTATTGTTCTGGTCAGGATCGTTGTGTAGTATTGTGATGTCCGAAGTCAATTTTTATAAACATCTGGTTTGACTCCAACAACAGTTCATCTATTTTTCTATTATTTAATATTTTTCATATTACTTAGTAAAAATATTGCCATATCTGTCAATAATAGGTTTGCGTAATTAAAAAAAAAAAAATTACGCTGACAATGTCTATGCAAGATTTTTCACATTTAATAATCTTGTTTGAGCTTGATATAAATCTTCTTGCTCTTCTTAAATTTGTTTTCCTGCTCTTTGAAGTCAAGATAAATTGCTTTAGAAAATGAATCGCCTTTTTTATTTTTAGGCATCACTTAAAATTTTTTTTATTATTATTACGAAGTCTAATAAAAAAAGAACTTTCATTCTTTATTAAACTCTAAAATAAATCAATTATCTGTTAAATTTTAAAAACACTATTATACGCAATATTTTAAGTCTCTAAAGCCTAAAAAGGATAAATCTTATTAAATTAACTATTTTAATTTAAAAATTAAAATTAGATGCAAAAAATATTGTCGTTGCCAGAGTAATAAACTAAACAATAACTTTTTCTGTATCTTATCTGAACTTGTGCTGAATACTGCTGCCAATCTAACATCATTTTTCTCGAAACTGTTTCTTATTTTAGAAAACTTCCATGTGTAAGAAATTCCCTTACATTTCTATAAAATTGGAATTGTGATAAATTTAAATGAAAATGTAAAATTCCTAACCAAACCACAGGTGTGTGTATATAACGCTTGAACGCATGGGTCCAGGATAACAGGTTCTCTCTCTCTCTCTCTTTCCCCTCCCCGCTTACAGAATGTTTCTAAATTTAAATTAAATGTACCTTTTTTTCCCCTTCTAAATCTCAAGGATATATAAATTTATTTCTTCCTCTGTTATTTATTCAATTTCTTAATAATGCACTTTATGCAGTTCTACGGATGACAAAATTCAATTTGCAAAATTATATTTCTTTCAATGCAGATTAGTAAGTTTTTTTTTTTTAAATTTATTAATTAATTGCATAATTTAAATTATCATGTTTTTAACTATATTTTTTCATATCCGTTGTTTTACTTTTATTGGAGGTCTCTCAAACAAAGCAGAAGCAATTTTTTTTTGTATTTTCTAAAAGGTTGAATGAAATATTTTGTAACAAAAAATCATGATAGGTGTTTTTTTCGTTTTTTTTTTTTTTTTAATAAGCAAAAGTCAAAAGCAAAACAATGTATTTTTCATGAAAACGTGTCTCTTTCTATTTAATTTTTAACATCAGAGTTTTATGGATTTTTTATGTAATACTCTATTATTTTCTGTTAGCATTATTTTTGTGTTTGTATATTCAATCAATATAGAATACAAAATCTGTATAAAAATTAATGTTTCATGTTTTTAAAACTAAAAAATAAGCTCCAATTCGATCTATGACGAATAGTATCAGGTGTCCGGACTCATCAGGTAAAAAGTGTTGCTTTTTTATTTTAATTATTAGCCTAGGGAATCTTATAATCCTGGCAACGAATACCTAAACCTTTCAAAAAATTACTTCATATTTTGTGTGATTCATAACTTACAATAAAAATGATCAAGATTATCAATCAGTCGATGTTTGAGGTAATCTCCCTTCTTAATTAAATATCCTTAATGGAAATCGTGTTTTCTCTTGTTGGATTATTAAAATATTTATTACTATATAGGGGAAAGCAAATTTAATATATGTAAATATAAATGGAATGTTTGAATTTTATTTTATTTTTTAAGAGGTAAGATTTTGCAATGTCAAAAAATTGTTTGTTTTATTATTATTCAGTGTTTAGATGACATCAAAAAGTTTCTTTGCTGTTAAAAGTTTTTCTAGAAATGTTTTGATTTGAAGCGAACAACTAGAAAATAACATACATTATCATACACAAAAATTGTATGAGTTATGTAATTTATTGAAAGTTAATCATTAAAAAAATATATTCTAAATTTCTTCATAATTTGTACCAAATCCATTCGTTTATGTGATTTTTCCCTCGAAGAAGAAAAAACTGACTTTTTTTTATGACTTAAAAAAAAAATCTGAGTACTGGAACTGCATAATTTGAATTTTTTTTTAATTTAAATATTCTACTTTTTTATTTATTTATTCTATTTTCTCGTTCGTTCCTGGTGACAAAGCGGATGTTAAATAAATTTTACTTTACTCTACTGTGACAAGAGATTTCAAAGCCATCCAAGTCTTCAGTTCAGTGCCCCTGAAAGCAAACTAAATATTTTTCCATTGCTTCACATGTCAACATTGATATTAATTACATATAAGATCATAAGCTCTCGTTATTTCCCTAATAAGATTGTTTCAACAAAACAAACCCAACAATGCTAATAAGGATTCTAATGTACAAAGCAGAACTAATGCGTTAACTAAAACTTTCATTTTTTTTTCGTTATGTACACTCATATTTAGATTTTCAAAGTTCTTTCTTTGAATTTAAAAAATTGAAAGGATAAACTGCATTAATCTTAATTTATTTTATTAGGAAGAGTGTGTGTATTGTATTCAATACATTGTATTGTAAATACCGTGTCTGGGCCAAAGAACTGGCTATGTCCACTAGTCCACAGTTTCTTAAAAGAAGCCTGGTCTTCTTAAATGAGATTCATTTCGAATAATAATGTTTATGCAAAGTTCGTTTAAAAAATTTTCATTTTTAGACAGAAAAAAAGAAGAAATATGAAGAAGAGTGAACAAATTCAAATGAATCTATTGAAACGATTCGTGTAATAAGAAATTACTAACCGATTATAAAGTTGAATTTATTTTGTGATTGCCTCATAAGTTGATCTCATTGTCGATAAAAATGACTATTTGAATCCATTGTCGACATTGTATGTTTTCAACTTTGAGTCATTTTTCCCCCCTAACAGATAATGTCCATCAAAAAAGTGCTTTATAAATTTGGGGGTATCAAGGGGAGGAAACTGTTAGAATCAACTGCTGTAAAAATATTTTATGGGTCAATTGTAGTTGCTTTCTTATGAAGAAAGTAAGCAAGCATTGTAAAAACTGTTTGTTTCATTAAGGAGGAATTTCTCAAAAGATGAGTAAGAAGCAAAAATCTTAACTAATAATTGTCCTTTACCTTCTTGTTATTAATTTGTTTTCATAAATACGAATTTTGACAGCTCAAAGTGCTCTTGCAGGCAACACAGGTTCTTATATTGTTGAAATCATTCTTATCGTCATTTATTTGTTTCTTTCAACGGTCCAGATGAGTGTATAATTTTTTATCTCATAAAAGTAAAACCTTATAAAACTTGGTTTATGACTGTTTCAGTTTCGTTTTCTCTGATAGACCAAATAAACTGCATTGACAATTTGTAAAAAAATAAAGGAAATATGTTTAATTTTAATCAATTGGTTGGTTAACAAAGATAAACTGTTTCAAAATGTCTTGGGCAGTAAAGAAACCCTCTTGAGTCTTAAAACATCGGATTTTTTACTTTGATAGTTTTAAGTTTTAAATGCTCACTTCTGTTTTTCACTGGTCTTTTTACCTAATAGCAAACGTTTGGGAGTTTTTTCTTCGTATTATATATATTTTTTTTTTTGTTTCAATTATTTTTCAACGACAAAAAATCAACAATTGGAAGCTGGGTTTTAATTGATATTTCTTTCAGATATTTTGACACTAATCATCTGCATACACAATTTTCTGCTTTCTTTTATGTTTATATTAGTCCGTTGCGGGAGTTGATTTCCTCACTAGCAGTTACGGGATTTATGGGGCGCAGAAAGTGTTTGGTTGTTGGAGCTAATTCGTATAAGATAGGGGCAGCGATTACTAATTATTCCGGGTGTTGTCCGGAAGAAAGCAATCTTGACCCAACGTACATACCAACAGACGTAACAACGCAATGCTGAAGTAAACAAAATGAAAAAGATAAAAATTTTGTTTATCAACAAATGACAATTTATTTGGATATTCAATATCCAAATAAATTGTCATTTGTTGATAAACAAAATTTTTATCTTTTTCATCGTGTGGTGAATATAAAGACCCTTGGCCTTGAAACATAGGGGAAGTTAGGTGTGTTTAAATAACCCCTTGAAAGGGGAAAAGTTCATACCTTGGTTTCATTGTAGAATCCACATAAGCATGAAATGTTTCAGTGGATTAGTAAATCAGTTGAGTTGACAAAGCGAAATCCATTCGCCAACTGCTTGTTTGTTATGGTCTGTATTTATAGCTTCCATTAAGCAGGTGCTGGCTCACAAAAAAAATCCCTTGAAAATGCAAGGGGAAACCCTGTCAATGGTCAATTAATTTTTGAATATTTTCAATGTTTTCAATGCTACCAGAAGTGCCACTTGGAGTAACCAACTTGATAGTAACAATGCGTATAGTGGCTTATCCTAACTTCTGGGCTAAGGAAAAGAAAGGTATCCCATAATCTCCCAGGAATAAAATAAGTTAAAACTTTCCTTTGGTTGTTCTAACTCTGCACAAGGCTGGCTTGAGCTTGACCATGAATATGATACTTATGCTTACCTACCCTGAATTCTGAACCAAAAAGGAAAATGGATTTACTGAAGAGACATTAGTAACTTTGTTTTGCTACAGTTACTATAAAAAGAAGAAATGTCCATAGTAGAAACTAGTTTTGTATGCTTCTATCTTTGTTTACATATTGAACATGCGCCTTCATTGAAAATACACACAAACACTTAACCTTTTTAAATTCCATGGTATAACTGTTTCAAAGCAATCACCTCTTAAATACATTACAATAACTTATTTGCATTTATAAAATATCATTTTTATAGACCTAGATGAAATATTCATTCAGTGTGACTTAAATCTTTATTTTTATGCTGTTCATTTTAGATGCAAAAATGTCAGAAATTATTTAAGTGACCAAAAAGATTTTTGGCATTAACTCTATTGAAAAATACCTTTTACTGTTCTGCCATTTTCAAGGTAAATTATTAATTCCATTCTTTTATCATCCTTCTTCTCGCTGTAAAAAAAAAAAAACTAATTGGTCCTCAAACTAATTAAAGTTTTATTAAGAGAATTCTGTTAAGATCTGAATAAATAATAATCTGAAGGTGCTATATTTGGTGAAAACTAGACAATGTATGAAAACGTCTCAACCTAGTTGTAACAATTTTTGTTTAAACATTGAAGAAATTTGTGGTCTAGTATTATCTTGATGGCATATTACACCATTTCTCTTAATTCCAGCTGTTTTTTTTTTGTTTTTTTATAAGCGTTTTACCCCAAGCAAGGCAGGAAGCCACTAGCATTCAAGGGGTTACAGAAAGTTGGAGCTAGAGCAAATAGGAGTGATAGAGGAAAGGATGAAGAGAAGGATAGGGGATAGATCAGGGCATCTAGAGACATCGATTGACATTTGAATAGTTTATAGCAATTATAGCTATCAGGGGAAACAGGAAGAGGGGAGGCAGTTCCACAGGCGAGAGGTGCGAGACATGAAGCTATTGGAGTAGAAGAGATGGCTACATTTAACAGTTTCGACAGTGAAAGTGTGTGAGCGAGATGCCAGCCTAGTAGAATGCTTAAATTCATGAAGTTTGGGAACTAGCGAAAGCAGCTCCTCGGAGCAGTTACCATGAAAGTATTTTTAAAAAAGATAGGTAGGCGTCGACACATCTGTGAGAGAGCAACTGCAGACGTGATGCCAGATCAGGGCCAATTACGCTGCATATGCGTCTCTGGATCTTATCAAGAACCTTGAGACAAACAGGGGGCACCAGACCATATATGGCAACAATACCGCATGCAAGGGCGAATGGTTGATTTGTAGATTTGAAGAAGCAACTCCGGTGAGAAAAATTTCCTGGCGCAGCACAGGGAGTCAACTTTCCTTGTGGTGGATCAAGCTTTCAGTTAGACTGAGAGTCATGTGTGTTTGCTTTCAGTTAGACTGAGAGTCATGTGTGTTTGCTTTCAGTTAGACTGAGAGTCATGTGTGTTTGCTTTCAGTTAGACTGAGAGTCATGTGTGTTTGCTTTCAGTTAGACTGAGAGTCATGTGTGTTTGCTTTCAGTTAGACTGAGAGTCATGTGTGTTTGCTTTCAGTTAGACTGAGAGTCATGTGTGTTTGCTTTCAGTTAGACTGAGAGTCATGTGTGTTTGCTTTCAGTTAGACTGAGAGTCATGTGTGTTTGCTTTCAGTTAGACTGAGAGTCATGTGTGTTTGCTTTCAGTTAGACTGAGAGTCATGTGTGTTTGCTTTCAGTTAGACTGAGAGTCATGTGTGTTTGCTTTCAGTTAGACTGAGAGTCATGTGTGTTTGCTTTCAGTTAGACTGAGAGTCATGTGTGTTTGCTTTCAGTTAGACTGAGAGTCATGTGTGTTTGCTTTCAGTTAGACTGAGAGTCATGTGTGTTTGCTTTCAGTTAGACTGAGAGTCATGTGTGTTTGCTTTCAGTTAGACTGAGAGTCATGTGTGTTTGCTTTCAGTTAGACTGAGAGTCATGTGTGTTTGCTTTCAGTTAGACTGAGAGTCATGTGTGTTTGCTTTCAGTTAGACTGAGAGTCATGTGTGTTTGCTTTCAGTTAGACTGAGAGTCATGTGTGTTTGCTTTCAGTTAGACTGAGAGTCATGTGTGTTTGCTTTCAGTTAGACTGAGAGTCATGTGTGTTTGCTTTCAGTTAGACTGAGAGTCATGTGTGTTTGCTTTCAGTTAGACTGAGAGTCATGTGTGTTTGCTTTCAGTTAGACTGAGAGTCATGTGTGTTTGCTTTCAGTTAGACTGAGAGTCATGTGTGTTTGCTTTCAGTTAGACTGAGAGTCATGTGTGTTTGCTTTCAGTTAGACTGAGAGTCATGTGTGTTTGCTTTCAGTTAGACTGAGAGTCATGTGTGTTTGCTTTCAGTTAGACTGAGAGTCATGTGTGTTTGCTTTCAGTTAGACTGAGAGTCATGTGTGTTTGCTTTCAGTTAGACTGAGAGTCATGTGTGTTTGCTTTCAGTTAGACTGAGAGTCATGTGTGTTTGCTTTCAGTTAGACTGAGAGTCATGTGTGTTTGCTTTCAGTTAGACTGAGAGTCATGTGTGTTTGCTTTCACTCTAAATGATTTTCCCTGCTTGATATGGATATTTTGATGATGTTAGCCAACTCCCTAATCATATAAACTTCATTACTTTCAAGTGATGTCCTGATTTCATTGCAAGCAACATCAACTGATTTACTCTAAACATAGAGCATAGGAAATGCTGAGCGCAGCACCTCATAAACCACTTCTTGGTCTGTTCCATTCAGAATATCTTCTCTGTAAACAGATATCTTTATTATACAAGATATATCAATATCTTTGCATTTCAAGCTACATTTTTACCTTTCTTAAAATAAAAAGGGGATTATATGTAAAAAATTTTACTTTTTTATAAAGTCAATCTTAAAATCAATAAATGTCAATTTTGACTTTTTTTTATATGCTTGCTACTATAATAATTGCGATAATATCATTACACGTATTTAATGACAAATATTTTGGCTAATTTAATGATGTATTTATGGCCTAAAATGTAAAAACTAAGAGTAGCATAGTGTGTGCACAAAAATAAGGTTTATAAATAGGTTTTTAAATGAATATTGAACAGTTAATTTTGGCACATGGTAATATATCTACCAAAATCAGTGAGAATTGAACTTGCTATTAACAGCTTTCAAAATAACCATGTGAAGTAATATACTGCTCATCATGAGCAACTTGAAGATAGATTTTAGCTTTTTCTTAAATCTGAATAAAATCCAGGGATTTTTCTACCTTTTTATTTGAAAAATTAGTCTACCAAACATTGGTTTTGGAAAAACTCTTAAACATAGATACTTGTTAAATATTTCTGTCTCTTGACTATTAGAAATTTTATAAACACTTAATATGTTTGTTGCCATGCAACATGTGTATGTATCTTGTAACATATTGCCCTTGACACAAATTAGTGTACATTCTACAGTTTTATTTTTGACAATATTAATAGTGTGTTTTTTATTTTTAAACAAACCCATAAACAAACAAAACAAATATGATGCTCAGATGTGTCACATGGAGGGGGGTGGAGCAAAACCTATGCTAAGGATGCGTATCAGCATTTTTTATTTTTCCTCTCCTTGAAAGTTTAATAAATTTCATGAAATGGGTTTCAATAGCTTTGTATATCAAATACTAAGGTCACTCTAACAAAAACAAAGATGGAATTCTGTAATGGTACAAATACCCAAGGGAGCAGTGACTGTTAAATATTAACAGAAAAAATGACACTTTGCTCTGGTCTGAAACCAATTTTACTTTATTTTAACAATTAAAATGAAATATAAGCCCTCTTCCCTCAGATTAGTTGAAGTTTGAGCCTTTCTAAAAGACATAATTTCTAATATTCTTTCTTTTTTCTTTTCTCTCAAATTACTTACGTAAAGTTAAATTTGAGAAATACCACTATATGCCTTTATAATTTACTGTTTTTTTGGGGTTTTTTTCCACAAGCTATATGGCTCATAAACTGATTCTACTAGCAAATTACCAATCCTAACATTAGGGTAAATTATAAACATCCTGTGCTTAGCAATTTGTGATGATATTCCTGTATTTGCTTGATTTTTGGCAACTTCAATTTCTAGCTTTAACTTGGAGCTGTTTCTCTTGGTAACAACTGTATATTTTGTTGTCTTACTATTGGTGGTTATGTCAGCCTTTTACAACCCTGTCCTAGTAGTTTCTGCAGTTTTTTTTTTCTTTTTTTTTTGTGTGCGTGTGTCTAAAGATGATGTTCAGCAATAATGAAACTTGGTAGAAGTTGATGTCATGTGTTAACTGTAAATCTACTTCTTCCTACAATGACAACAAATCTAAATGATTTGCATTGAGAAATTGATTTTGTTGGTTTTTTTATTTCTGTTTCAGCTGTCATAGGCTTCCTTAGTTTTGTGGTTTACAGTATCGGTGAGCAAATGTCCATAGTTAAAATCTCATTCAAAGCATGGTGGATTCTATTGAACCATTCTAAAAGATTATTGCCTTAGATTTTCAATTAGATTTTGTTTTATTATTTGATGTAGCTTCCAACACTCTGTGTGGGTATATATATATATATATATATATATTGTTTTCATTATTTTGTAACCTGGATTTGACATGCTGCTTTTTGTTTTCTGTATTTTCTCTGAGAATTTTTTTTAGGATGAGAATCATTGTCTTATATTTTATACTTGCCACAAACAATGTGTACATAATCATAGAAGAATTTAAAATTTTCATAATAAAATGCAGTTTGTAATTTAAAAATGTATTATTCAGTATAGTAATTCAGAGATTGGCTACATTTTGTTAATAAAAGAATGACTTTGTGATTTTAATCAACTCTGGTTTACTCCAATATCAATATTTATCATGCAAAATAATCTCACTTTTTTCAGGTCAAAGTACTTATAAAATAGAGAAAATATTTAATTCAAACTTGTTTTTTAAAATTATGAGCTGTTACAGCCTTTAGGTTTGATATTTGTAACATTTTTTAACATTTTTCTCAGTTAAAAGCATTGCTTATTTATCAGTTTGGATACTGGGCTCTTGTAAAACGATTTTTGTAATTGTCTCTGAACAAGACAACGTGCTTTGCCCTGGAGTAGTGATTAGCAAACTAGTTATACTGTTCAAAACTACTGGCATAATTTTGATCTTCACTGGGCATCCTACACTTACTAAGCAAAAACAAAAGTATATATCAATTTCTGTAGGAGTATGATCAGCAGAAGATAAATGAATTTCTTTCCATGACTGTTTCTGGGTTTACTCACCCTCTCTTTATGCATTTAGAATTTTGTCATAATCTTACAATAATCTTGTTGCTGCTGCCAACACCCTCTCTCTCTCTCTCTCTTCTGGGACCTTAGGATATATAAGTGGATGAATGTCAAAGTAGGCAGCAGATGATGTCTAGTTCATCAAATAAAGCCACTGAAGGTGGGTATGACGAAAGCATTGTTGCTGGTGGTTGGGTAATCAACTGATAGCTTAGAGATTGCCTCCCCTCTCTCCCTAATTTCTGCTTAGTAGCTGATTATTCAGAAGACTATTTACCAGACTTTATTTATTCCTCTCCTTGACACTAGGGGGCTCTTCTCTAGTGCTCACCTTTTACACAGTGTGTAGATTTTAAAATATATAAAGTTCAGTTAATATGTCAGCAATTGGGTATTATGACAAAACACTGCACTTCACTAATACAAAATATGGCACAATGTTATTTAGTATAAGGAGTCTGTTTTTTCCTTTTCAGTATGAAACGCATTAGATCACTTGAACATCTTAGATACAAAACAGAATATTAAACTCAGATCTTATTGACATTTTTATTTTTAGTAAAATCATAAAATGTTATCAAGTGTTGTTGTTCTAAGAATTATTGAGACTTACACTTGCTGCTTTTTGTCTTTCATAAAAAGATAATGGATTTGAAAGCTAAAGATGTTATTAACCTGTTTCTTTTAATCACTACAGGTGACTAATCATTATCAGACTTATCCATACCTGAATCTCCTTCACCTGCTGAATTAATACCATTATTATTTTCCAAAAAAGTGTCTGAATCTTTTATTTTTTTATCACTTTTGCCTAAATTAACTTCTGCCAGCAAACCAATGGCTTCATTTGTTTGAAAGTTTTGTTTTTGTGTAGACATTGAGTAAGCCATTGTTATTGCTTTTTGTTTTTTAGACTGTACTAGATTTTTTTATTTTTTTTTTATTATTGCATTTGTAAAATGAAATTTGTAAATTACAAACTATTTCCCTTCAACATCTGTTCTTGTTTTGCTCTTACTATGATGAGTGTATCTAATGTAAAAATAACTCATCACTTCACTGTAATAAATCACGCAAAGAAAAGTTTGTTTGGGAAGAGTTTCACTGTTTACTATATATATGACTGTATCATTTCATGTTCAGTTTTAAAGTTTAAAAAAACCTTTTTCCTCATTAGAAAAGGTAGTGTATTGCTTTTCTGTTATGTGGATTTATCTTTAACAATTATTGTTTGTAACCATTTGGTATAAGACTACAATTTCTTTTAGTAATGTCTAGAGAAGAAAAAGCTTATGTAAATGCAATATCACAATATTTTTTCCCCTAAAATATTTTGTACTTTTCATAGATTTTTTTTTTTTTTTTTTTTTTGTCATTGGAAACTTGTTTTTCAATTATGCTGCTAATTGCAGCATGAGTGTCACTGACCAATAAGAATGATATACATCTTTGTATTCAGGAGATTCAATTCCTGCTTTGGGTCTCTTTGTTGATTACAGTAACATAGTCACAAGTTCTGTATCTTATTGGTCATTGTTTCATCACATATACTGCAGCAGTGAGTGTGATTTTGACTGATGGGACTCGTCTTCAAGCTGGTTTTGAATTGTTTTCACCCAAGACAAGATCCCAGTATATCCTATTTAACTTAAAGCTGAAGGGAAATGGATTAATGACTTTTCCAAGGTCATTAGTGAAAAATTGAGTGAATCATAGGTGGTCAGAATCTAAACTTGTCATGCAAATTGCATTTTCTGTGCTGTTTTTATACTATTTGTACACAATAGCACAATGTAATAAAAAAAAGTGGCTACGGTGGGGGGGTTCTTCTGTTGATATAAATTATTAGCTTTAGAATTCTTGCATTCTCTAAGAAATGCAAGAAGCAATTACCTGTGGTAGACAAGCAGACATTTGATAGCAGGATGTAGATTAAGGACAATTGAAGACATTTGAGGAAATAGTTTCACTTTTTTAATGTTAATATTTGTTTACACGAGTGTCTCTATCATAGCTTTTGTGCAAATTATAGTAAAACATCACCAGAATTTAAAAAAGACAATTATGAAAAGTGGAAGAAAAAAAAGTTGGTAATTTTGGAGATCTCCTAACTAATTTATAATCTAAGAAAATGATTTTTGCTGCAATACTTATTTTGCCTCTCGTGAAGATTCCAAAGATATTGTTTAAAATTGGAGTAAGAGCAAATTACTCGATTATGGATTAAAAAAACAAAAGGGTTTTGATAGACTTTATTTGAAGTCTGAAGGATAAAACCTACTCTTAAGGTATTTAAATGTTAGAGAAAACCAAAGAACCTGGATATTTTAATGAATTTGATAAACATTGCAATAAGGTTGTTGTACAATATTACTATCTAAAGATGTTCTTGAATTTCATCTTATCAGTCAATTTATCCTTCCATCAGAAACTGTTAGAGAACATGAAAGTGCAGCTGAAAAAAGATATCGGTCTAATTTTTCCAGTCGCATCAAACATGATGCAATGGTTGAAAAAAAGCATTCAGTTTAAGGAGTCTGATATGGTCATAGCTATACTAACATGAGAGGTGGTCAACATTATACTAATAGATTTACTGATGGTCATGGCTACACAGGATTACCAAGGTAGTGTTAAAATAAGTATCAAATTTTAGTTCCTGTGATGAGTATGGGATTACATTGAGATTCAAGAGCAGTATACAGCATTGGGTTAACAAATGACCTGACAGAAAATGAAAAGCATAAAGAACCAGAAGATACATTAATCGAAAACTGCTTAAATCTGACTGATGAGTTATTGGATTAAGTCTTTCATTTGTCAAGTTAATGAATTTTTGGGGGATTGTGGTCTTCGTGAAACTGGCAAAAATGTTGGTTAATTGAGATATATATGTGAATGAGTTGGAGTGATTGCTGGGGTTCTTTCTACAAACTCTGGTGTCAAGGTGCTGAAGGTAACACCAATCAGCTAAGTGACAAACTTTATATTTGTATTAATTATATATGTGCATTGATACCCAGTGGCAACGTCTGTTTCATGCTTAAACCTAATCGTCTGGCTGTATGTTGTTTTGTTTTGTTTTGGTTTGGCTATTTATATATGCTGGTCAGTGGTGCCTATTGTATTATTCTAACAGATATTTGGGTGGGCAGTAAGTTATATTTCAAATTATTTAGGGGCTATGAAGTGGAAATAATTGTGGATCCAAATGCAGCTTTGTGGCCATTTTATAGTGTTAACTTTTTTATTCATCATTTATTATATTATTTATTGTTGGTTGATATTATGTTTGTTTGTGTATATTTGTAGCTTAATTTATTATTTACTTAATTGGTTGGTTTACAATAATTTATTTTATTTATTTTTTATTTTTGTTCATTTTTAGTTTTCGATTTTTAAGTAATGTAGTAAAAATTTGTTTTTGTTTGCATTTTGAGATAGGTCTGATTGTTTTAGTAATTTGTGTTTGTCTGGAAAGGTATTTCCTTCTGCAGACAGTTTATAGTTTTTGAATTTATTGTTGTAGACTGATGCTGTTTTCCTTTTCCTATGTTTTTGGTGTAATTTGAGTTTTTGTTTTTAATTTTCCAGATATGTCTAGAAAGCATTGTGCTGTTTACTATTTGTAAAAGATGTTTTGTGTGCATAGTTCCTTCAGTTACTCCTGTGTGTATTTTTTATTCATTATTTGATTTTACAGTGGCTTGGTATATTACATTGTTTTGTAATTAATTGCCATTTAAGGGACATTTGTTCTTTGCTCTGCAGTTACAAGTCTGTTTGATTTGATTTTTGCAGGTGGTTTATCGATTATTTTCTTGTGCTTTTCTGTTATTTGTTTTATGTTCTCAGTGCAACTGTAGCTGACTTTTTTTGTTTATCTTGTGAAGAGTGCTTGATGAATGGGGGTGTGTTTTGCATGGTTGATTTGTGGCTTTTCTTAGGTTGAATGTGACCTCTAGGCAATCTACTTTTAGGTTAGTTTTTTATGTCTATGTTGAATCCCATTCATTTTGGAAAATATTTGATTGTTTTTCTAGTTTTATCTGTTAAAATTACTTTTACTACATGAACTATGAATTCACAGGTCTTGCACCATCAAAACTTCCTAGTGTAATGTCAAAGGTTACTTCTTTATCCATGCATCATTGTTGTTGAATAAGTGATATTTTTTTTTTTTAGGTTGCACAAAGTTTTTCCACCCATTTATGGCTAATTTCTTCCTTATATATATATATATATATATATATATATATATATATATATATATATAATTATAAATTAATAGATTTAAAATATGGTTTTACCGCTACACAGAGAGATATATATATATATATATTACTGTTCTTTCCTTTTTATTTATATATATATATATATATAAACAAAAAGTAATTGCTTAGCAATCTAGCATGTTTCACTTTCATTAAAGCTTCATCAGACTAAGGTATGGGATAAAAGTTCTGATATTTTTAGCTTTTTCTATTTGATTGGTCAATGTATCGCATGCAACCAACATGAATATAATTTGTAACATTCTGAATTCAAAGAGATAATGTGTCCTTTCCTAGTTTCAAGAATTCAATCGATTCCAAGCCTTCCTGGAAAACCATGAAGATTGCTATATGTATGTAAGTGTATAGAAAATCTGATGCCCATATGGACATAATTTTTATTGTGTGTCTAGTAAGCATTGTATATGTCAGTCTTTTGCATGATGATTTAGACATTTTTATGTACCTACTGTTTGTTTTAGATAAACATGCGTTAGATTCTTTAAGAATGGATTCAATAAAGGGTGTAATGTAATATTGTTATTAAGATCTCAATGTACTTGAAAGAATTTTTTTCTTTTTTTTTTTTTTTTTTTTTTTTTTAAATTAGGGTGACATTAGTAAAATCAAAGTTATGGCCAGTTTTGTTCCTGTATATTAGTTTGAATGGTTGTCTAAATTTAAATCTCATTTGTGTTTCAAGATACAGGCTTTTAGATCACGTGATGTCTCTTCCTACAAAACTTTTTCACATTATTTGATATGTCCCAGCATTTGAGTTGGTGTTGAATTTATTTTTCTTTCTAATTAGTCTTGGCTGCAGTAGTAATGGTCCTAGTATTAGGGATAACTAATTTATTTTCAACTACAGTAGGGTGTTAGAGGGCAGAAATTATGAATTTGTGTGTTTTGTTTTTTTATGTTTGAAATCATTTTTGTTTCATTTATCAGTGAAAAGTTTAGACATATAAAGTCAGTTAGCTTTCACTGGGTGTAGCCAGGTGAAAAGCAATAAACCTCTTCAACTTGAGGGTCAACCATTATCTATTCTGCATATACTCATATGCGCCTCTTCCTCCCTCTCTGTACACCTTTTAATAACCCTCTGCTTTGAGTGGCTCTTGGGCCATGTATTAGGCGAATAAGTATTTTAAAAAATTATGGGTTTACAATGCAACAAACCCAATAAGAATGTGAGTGAAAAAGAAAATAACTGCAGTGAGAAAGAAACCAACTATGTCCTTGAATGCAAAAATGATGT
The DNA here is from genome assembly GCA_964036315.1 of Acanthosepion esculentum. Taxonomy (NCBI): domain Eukaryota; kingdom Metazoa; phylum Mollusca; class Cephalopoda; order Sepiida; family Sepiidae; genus Acanthosepion; species Acanthosepion esculentum. The sequence continues at coordinate 20,347,899 of OZ038484.1, forward strand.
GCCAGTTTCGACATCTAAGGTTGTAACTATGTGCCAAGGCAAACCTCTCGCATGCAAATAATCTGGCTACTGTTTTTTTAATAACAGGACTATGAAAAATAAATGAACATACAGGTTCAATATAAATTGCATGTAAAAAAAAAAAAAAAAAAAAAAGGATTGGCTGACAACAAAATGGTTTTCTAAATCTGATAAATATTGAGTCAAATATGCAAATGAGTGGAATACTGAAAATTAAACTAATGAAAGATAACTGATTTTTGACATTGAAGAGGGTATAATGATGATACTGTTACATAAAATTAACCAACAAAAACATTGCAAATTCAAGCACTGTAAGCTACTTTTTGATGCAAAGTAGAAAGAATTCATGTTAGAAGTCTATGATGAAGTTGAGCATGGCCAGTATTATATAACTCTGAGAGGTTGTAACACCAGAAATCCGGATAGGTAGTCCTATATGCACATAGAGAAACTGTACAAATTATACTTAAACTTCATAGGTCTTTTATTTAATTGATCACAAAGTATTACTTCTTGAGATTAAACTAATTGATGCAAATGTTTATCTATGTCCAACATGTGAATGAAAAACCAGTAAAAATTTGGATCTGTTTGGATATATAGTACTGAAATGAGCATGTATAATCAAAATGTTCTTTCTTTTTCCCTTTGGCATTCTTGAAGGAATTCTGGTGAATTTTATTGACAAGTTGTTGGTTGGAATTAAGGTTTTAAAAAAGTATTATAGTAAAAAAAAATTGAGGCTCACATTTGACATAATTTATGAACATTATGGTGGAGTAACGGATAGCAGCTCTGATTGAGGAATCGGAGAGCAGTGCTTGAATTCCAGTCGAATCCATTACATTCACTTATATGCTAATATCCTTGGGAAAGGTATGAATCCTCTTCTTCCCCTAGCTTTGGTTAAATAGCAGGACAGACCAGGTTCTAGAGCCTTGGATGGCAACTGCAGGAAACATCTGCCTCGTTAGTCATGTACCGAAAGATACATGATTGCCTACGCGTGTATCACGCATGGCACATAACTTAAAAATCTGCTTTCATGTATATAGGACTCAAAGACCAGATGTTTCTCTTTACATTAATCGGGGAATGTATTTAAGGAATATTGGGCCTTTTAAACGAGACATACATTGTCAGCTTCGGAAAGATAATACGGTTGTTGTCCAGAAGACTAGACATCTTACTTTGATTGCTGGATGCTCATTACTGTTATATAGGCTTTATGGTTTATGAAGAAGAGACTCTAGGCAACAGATGTGGTTCTACAGAAGGATGTTGAGGATATCATGGACTGAGCGTGTGAGCAATGATGAGGTCTTAGAGAGGTTGCAAACAAGGAGGAGGCTTATACTTAATAACAGGAAGAGGCAGCTGAAGATTCTGAGGAAGGAGAACCTGGAGAATCTGATACTCACAGGCCGAATAGATGTAAAGAGAGACAAGGGAAAACAACATGTGACATACCTGGCGGATTAAGCAAGTGGGTGACAGAACATGGTCTGGGGGAGGAAGCAGAGGGAAGGAACTTGTTGAGAGCTGCAAGGGATAGAGGGAGGTGGAGAGCCATAATTGCCTACATCCTGAAAGGGCATGGCGATCATAGCTCTTCTCGCATAAAAAGAAAGGTTTGCCAGTTGAACTCTGATTGCACACACTCAAGTTGCTCATCTAAATGAGGTAAATAAAAGATTAAAATCTCCCTGGCTGGCAACTGCTTTGCAAGACTTATAAGTCTCAAGAAAGTAAATATAGTGACATTTACAGCTGCAATCTTCCAAATCTAGTACAAATCAAGGTTGTGGTCAAATGAACATTAGCAGCAAAAACTTATTTGAAGGTTGGTATATCTTATGGTAAAATTCCTTCAGAAATGATCTACAGTGATAGAAACTCTGTATTACCTATCAATTTCAAGATTAACAATGTCTTTGTTGCTGCAAAAAGATTAAAAGCTATTAGTGACATCCGACTGTTGAAATGTCAGTTGTTTGCAAAATAGACAAAATGACGTTGTTGTAGATATGTGGTGGTGAACAACTGACTGTTGTGCTAAGAAAAGATAGGTCATCAAGTTTAACTTTGAAATTTTTGAGAAAGTGCCTGTCCTTTATATATATATATATATATATATATATATAAATTAGTACACAATAAAATCGCAAATTATCTATCCGAGTTTAATTTTTTAAAACCTCTTCTCTTTAAGACTAATGCCTTCCACACTCCCCTGAGCACTGTCTTGTGCCTTTTGTCTGACTAAAACATTGAAATGGATAAATTCTGTATTAGTTTTTCAACGTGGTAGTTGTGTGTGTGTTGTTTTTTGGGGGGGGGGTCCTAGTTGTCACCGTTAAGTTTCTAATTCCAACATAAACACAGGCTACACTGGGGTTGAATAAGACTGATGGATTTTTCATTGGTTGAAATAAGCCTGTTACCCATATGAAGTAATTTTGGATTTTGTGTACTAATTATTTACTCTGTGATAATAAATACATTGAACTTTTTTTGTGGATCACTTATATTTTATATTACTAGGATCCACTTGGATTATATAACAACAGATTTATTACCTTTTATTTATTTATATATATATATATATATATATATATATATATATATGGCTTGGAAAGGACCATCTGGCTTTGGCTTAAGGGGCATAAGGAAGTGTTGGAAATGATTGTAAGTCCTTGGATAGAGAGTGTGAACAAAGGAAGTCTGTATTTACCAACAAGAACCTGCACTATCTTATAAGACCAAGTCCACCCAAGAATGAAGAAGTTACAATCTCCATGATCACATCACCCCCAAATATATAGCCTCCTATGTTTCCAGACCTGAAATCCTTTAGACTAGTAAGTCATAGTCAAGAGGGAAATCAGTCAATTCTCACATGACATAAAATGTCTGAAGTCTACCATAACTAGCACAATGTACAACATAAAGATAATCTTATTCAGGTATGTCTGTCTCGGATATCATTTAATCAGTTATCAATGCTAATGGTGGATTGATTAAGTTGATGCATCAAGAAGAGTCTCCATACCAGTTTTTATCAAATAAAGCTCTTCTTTCATGACTTCTGTGTCCTTTGCTAAATTCATACAAATTTTCTTAAAGAAATTGAAAAACATACATATATATATATATAGTCTTAAAGTGTGCTATATTTATGGGATAAAGTGCTCAATATCAGAGATAGAGCATGTGTAAATATAAAAGTGAACATAGAAGTCGACACTTAGAGGCGACAGTCTGTTTCATGCTAAATGCAATCATCAGGCCTGACGATTACATCTAGCATGGAACAGACTCTCGCCTCTAAGTGTTAACTTCTATGTTTTATTTATTATATATATATATAAGTGGACATGGAGGTCAGCACTTAGAGGCGACAGTCTGTTTCATGCTAGAGCAATCGCCGTTGCCTGACGATTGCTCTAGCATGAAACAGACTGTCGCCTCTAAGTGTCGACTTCTATGTTCACTTTTATATTTACACACGCTCTATCTCTGATATTGAGCACTTTATCCCATAAATATAGCACACTTTAAGACTATATTTCTTATATATATATTACTAATTCTTCATAAGAGAGTGAGGGGGAAAATATTGTAAGAACATCAATATTTATTTAGAGAAGGTGATTATTGGTTTATTAACTGGAGAGCTCTACAAGAGAGATAAGGAGCAGTTATTGATGCTGGAGGAGTAGATCTTTAAGATGTTGACACCTAGCAGTAGATGTGCAAAGAGGTGCTGTAAAGTTTGCTGGGCCAGCTCACTTCCCAAAATATGAACAATGACCAAACATGTTTTTAGCACCCAATTGTAGGTACAGCTTCAGTGTACATTGTAGTGTCTGTTCATATGAAAATGTTTTTATTTTTTTTCCCCTTTTTAAGTGAAACCAATTTCTGGGCTGAGGAGTTATTCTTTACATCCTAACTGTTGCCCTCACCTTTGTTGTTATCACAATATTTTGGCTATTGTGTCCTCTAGCTGTCATCAGGTGCTTGTCAATCCAGGTACCCTTTAGAGAACTTAAAACTGAACCCTTTATTAAATCTATGGTGCTAGATTGTTCTCATTCTGATCATGTCTAGGGATGTCTTGTCTCGTTCTTATTTTAGTCCTTGTTTCCATGGGGTGTAAGTATACATTGCCAACCCCAGGAAATTCACTAACTATTGCTTTAATCCACTAGGCCTTGTGGGACAATAGCCTAGTAGATTAATCATGAATGGAGAACTGGTAGCCTTAAACCTAACTTTAACCAATTTGTGAAATATTTTTTATTTCTTTGCTTTCAATAATGAAGGTGAGTTTAAATTTCTTATGAAATAAAGATATATTCTGAGATGTTCAATTTGAAATAATGCTAGCATCTGCTTTGTATTTAATCTATATTTCTGAAATATATTTGGACTTGTTGACCCTTTGGGATTCCTGATGGATCAACTCAAATTGTAAAATTCAACTGCATTTTCTGCTTCTCTTTGTATATTTTTTGCAATGTACTGTTCTCTTTTAGTTGTTTTGAAATTGAGCATATCACATACATCAACCTACATAAGACGTAAGTGTGTGTGAGAGAGAGAGAGAGAGTAATCTCAACAACTTAATTAGATATACAATGTGAGAATGGGGTTAGAAATGTCAGCCATAACTGAATTTTATTCAGGATAATATTCCTTTTGTTACTTTTGTGTTAACAAAAAAAAAGAAAGCAAAGGAAATGTCAAACACCTGTAAAGTTTCTGCAAGGATACTAAAATATATGTCAGGGTGTTGGTTAAATTAAAATAAATTTTGGATTAAATGTGTTGTCTCTAATTCTGAGATGAATCATTCCACAAGTTTTGTGTTTGTTTTTGTTGTTTGTTTTTTTATCTTAGTAATGTCAATTGTGGATCTTTGTGTGAATCACTAACATTTAAGACTGATTGAATGAACTTTACAGCTGACATCAATTTGGCAAATTAGACAAAATGATTGAATATATAAAGAAAAGAAATGAATCTATTCTCCGGCTTTCTTACTGGTGAGCCATAAGAAAAGATGTTAGATGATTATCTTACTGATAATTATTTACCCAAGCAGTAGCAACAAGTGACTTTCATATCTTTTGTTATTTATGACATAACCAGTAATATCTGATGCTTTAACCTTCCCATTTGTAATTTCAACCAGACCATTCTTAATAACAAAAACTAATCAGAAGGGTTAAAAATCAAAATAACTTTTGCACATGAAAAATGTACAAACAATAAGCATACAAAGTTGCTTTTTTTTTCCAATTTATTATTATATACAATTAATTACAGATATACTTTTCAATTTTAAAGCAGATTCTGAGAAATCAGTTTAGATTTGCAAATAGATCAATTTGGGCCTTGAATCAAAAAGGCTCATTTCTTACTAGTCACGTTCTCTTCACAAAAAATTCTTCTGAAAAACAGATATTGAGATAGCTTCCTTGTATTTATTCTGATAGTATCTCTGTTTAGTTTATTGATACAGTTGTTGCCAATATTTGCTTCTATAATTGAATAGATGTTCATTGGTTAGACAAATTCAAATTCTGCATTTAAACTGTTTCACCTCAGTGTTGACTGTCTAACTTGTCATAGCCCAACTACCATCAGGTAGAAATGGTTGCTTTTAGTGAGTGAGATTGTGTCCTCTTAGTATATCCTGCTATTCCGCACCCATATCAGCATGGTCTCTATATTGACTCTTTCTTGTATAGTCCTCTGCTGCCACATGTATTGATATGAGGTCACGTGGGAGGGATAGTTGGTAATAAACGATTCAGCAAAGAGGCACCATTTGCCAAAGACAATTTTTTTATTATTTCATTTTTAACATCTCTGGTAATAAACTCATTGACAACTTGGCAGTATTCATGATTTTTATTGGAAGAAGGAACATTTATTCTGTCATGATATAAGAATACAGTTTATAAGAAACTGAAATGAAATTAGCTTTGTGCTTTAATGTAGATATGGTTTCATATTACGTAGACATGATCAGAGGCACCATTTGATTATATTACGTAGACATGATCAGAGGCACCATTTGATTATATTACGTAGACATGATCAGAGGCACCATTTGATTATATTACGTAGACATGATCAGAGGCACCATTTGATTATATTACGTAGACATGATCAGAGGCACCATTTGATTATATTACGTAGACATGATCAGAGGCACCATTTGATTATATTACGTAGACATGATCAGAGGCACCATTTGATTATATTACGTAGACATGATCAGAGGCACCATTTGATTATATTACGTAGACATGATCAGAGGCACCATTTGATTATATTACGTAGACATGATCAGAGGCACCATTTGATTATATTACGTAGACATGATCAGAGGCACCATTTGATTATATTACGTAGACATGATCAGAGGCACCATTTGATTATATTACGTAGACATGATCAGAGGCACCATTTGATTATATTACGTAGACATGATCAGAGGCACCATTTGATTATATTACGTAGACATGATCAGAGGCACCATTTGATTATATTACGTAGACATGATCAGAGGCACCATTTGATTATATTACGGTCTATCTTGGAGGATATAAATTCACTAAAAAACAAAAAAATTTCAAATAATTTAAATTGCAAATCCTGAAGTCCAAATGTGTAAAATGCGTTCCTTCATTCGTTCTGCTTACAGTCCATGTAAATCTTTGTTGATGTTATGATTTGCATCAACCACTTGTTAAGCAATCGATTGAGGCTATAAATCAATGGATCCCAACCAATTTTGGGTCATGCCCCACTTTGGTATTTCTAAAATTCTGGTGCCCCCCCCCCTCTGTAATATTATTACATATTCAAAATTTTACTGCAATTCATGTGAAGGAAGCTTAAAAGGCCATTAATTTGGTCTCTAAGCAAGCCTCCAAAGACCATGGTGTCCATGAAAGAGTAAAAATTATTTAAAAAAAAAAAAAAAAAGAAAAAAGACAGTTAAATATAAATAGTTTCAAAACATAAGAGAACTGAATGGCAGAAATATAAAATATTTGAATGAAAGCTTACTCTGTAATATACTTTGATCATTTTAATCATGAAATAATAATGCAAAATGAAATGAGCTAACGTTGGTATAGTAAGCTGAGGGGTGCACAATCTATGCATGCCCCACCTGTGAGATATGCACCCCACATTGGGAATCATTGCTTTAAACTGAAATAATGAAACAGTTTTCACTGTTTTATAATTAGGATATCATTGTCTGCCCTGATATAAAATGTATAATAATTGAAAACTTAGTTTGTATAAGTTATAAAAAAAAAATGTACTTTGAATTTAGTGTTAAAATAAATTTTCAGTCCTTAATTCTTACTACAGGATATAATTTAAGTTTAAGTCTGAGCATTATAATTACTAATGGCAGTATATTTTTAAGTACTTGTGGAAAATTCAGTCATCCCGGTTTTTATATATATATATATATATAGTACAAGTAATAAATATGTTTTGTATATAATTCAAGTGGATCCTAATAATATAAACTATTAAAACTGATCCCCAAAAAAGAGCTCAATTTATTTATTATAACAGAGTATGTATTACACAATAGAGTAATCCAAATTACCTCATGAGTATAGTCCATTTCAACTGATGCTGAGTACGTTGGTCTTGGTTGAACAAGACAGACGTACTCAGCATCAGCTGAACCTTCTAATTCCAAACAATAATAGAATAAAATAAAGAAAACCTGGTCATGCCTGGTAAATAAATCATTTGTATTTACAAATACATGCACATGATGAATTCAAGAGTTAAAAACTATTAAAGATAGTCTTTAGTTGAGTTAAAAACTTTGGATGGTCGGTTCATAGAAATGGCTGTAGTTTAGGAAAGACTTAATGGAGATTCACTGGCCATCTTTGTTAATGAAGATGCCAACATGTTTTTCAGCCTGCATGGGTCTTTTGGCTATGTAGTTACATCTTCTCTTGAATTTGGCTTGGAGACAGCTGCATCTCTGCTCTCTGAAAGTTGCAACCTGTGGTTTATAAGATATTTTTCCCAAAAGTAGGCTTAAGAAAAATAGGGTTTTCGTTTTCTCTGATTGGTCCCATATTCCACATGGTGATAATTTCTAACCAATAGACATTTTTATTTAAACAGTGCCCAGTTCTTGTACAATCGCTGAAATTAAGCAACATTGATTCTGGCAAGTACCTCAATGGGTGACTGCTTGGGAACGCCAGGAGCTGCAAGCTTGGATGTGTGGGTGGTGTAATGGATAATGGCTCAGAATTGTTAATCAGAGAGCTGAGTTCCAATTCCAGTTGGGTTTGTTATATTCACTTAAATGAAAATACTCTTGAGAAAGGTATGAATCCACCTTCTTTCTCCAGTTATGGGTTAATTAGTAAGACTTGTATCACTAAATCATTATACCCCCACACATACACACACCTCCCAAAAATCTTTTCTGGCTTTAACCTGCAAAGGGTTGATAAGCTGTAGAAAATTAATCAATTAAGCAGTGTGTATGATGTATTGTGGAATCTTTTTAGCATTTTTGTAATATTGTCTATTATTGGGAATAAAATAAAGTTTGGGCATGTTTTAATTTGGTATGTACACTCCTGATCAAAATCTTAAGAACAAATACAAAAGGGCTAAAAATAAATATAAAATAATGTAACTTTAATCAAAATATATTTGCGAAATATTTATATTTAATTAGAAAATGTAGTTTATCAACAAACAAGTGGAAAATTTTAAGCTTTTAATTGATTAATTTAAACAAACATTGAAAAAGTATTTTTTTTTGGTTGGTCATAAAGATAAGACCCTGTAAATAAAAATAGAAAAGTACAGGACAAATAAGTCACAACGACAATTTAATGTTCAGTATAGCCTCCATTTTTGCATGAGGGTGCTTGGGATGCTCACCCCCAGACGCATAAACTGCAGCACAAAGAGCATCCACAGTTTCAAATTGTGATCCATATTTATAAACATCTTTTGCCATCCATCCCCAAACATTCCTGATTGGGCTTTGATCTGGAGAGCATGGTGGATGGCTCAAAAGCTGAATGTTGTTTCCCATAAAAAAAACTCCTTCAAGCATTGTGGATTGCAGCATTGTCCTGCTGGAAAATCCAGTTTTCTCCCCATAGACAAGGGCCTTCAGTAATTAGCGATTCCTTTCTTAACATATCAATATAACTAGCAGCTGTTTGACAACCTTTTACCTCCTGTAACTCAAGCGTTCCATTGTACAAAAATGAACCCCAGACCATAATTGATCCACCTCCACTGTGTCATGTTGAGAAAATTTCTTTTGGGATATTTTTTGAATGCCAGTAATGCTGAAAACTGTCTGGGCCATCAAGGTTGAATTTTTTTTTTCTCATCTGAAACCAACACTTATCCACATCCCAATTTTGATAATCAGAAGTAAATTGTAAACTGGAGGTTTTATGGTGAAGAAGAAGGCGAGGCCTCTGCAGCCGTTTCAAATTCTTAAACCCTTTCTTATTTAAATGCCATTGAATTGTTCGAGAGCTGCATTCAGCATCTGTATTCACTTTTATCTGATTTGATGTTAGGCTTGAATCTCTCTTAACCTTTTAACTTCTTGCCTAATGAGCATGTCTAGAGAGAGATTTTATTGGGGGTAGGTGACTGCTTGTGTGTTTTGTTTTTTTTTTTTTTCTTTAAGAAGAAAAGCATACACATCCGGATTTTTATTGAAGTTTGCAATTGGCTCATTGCAAAAGACTCCCCTGTTCAAAATTTGTTAAAATTTTACCCTTAGCCATCTTAAAATCTGAAATTTAATGCTAGCAATGAGTTATGATCACACTGACTAGTTATAAAATCTTTGTCCGGTAATTTTTTTTTTTTTTCCACACATGGTCTTTATGATATACCAAAAAAATCCTTTTTCAATGTTTAAATTAATCAATTAAAAGCTTGAAACTTTCACTTGTTTGTTGATAAACTACATCTTCTAATTAAACATAAATGTTTCACAAATATACTTTTGATTAAAGTAACAGTACCTTATATTTCTTTTTAACCCTTTTGTATTTGGTTTTAAGATTTTCACCAGGAGCATATGTGGGTATAGAATTGTGTTGAAAATAGGGTTTACTTCCTATAGACTTTTCAATTACTTTCAGCATATTTAGTAAAAACCTTAATATATGATTTATTAATGTTTTCACCATCGTTTACTTTTCAGCTGCCTTCTACCAAGAAGTATAGCACAGAAGTATCGGCACCCAAAAAGCTACAGAAGGTTCGTGCTGCATCCGATGTTGTGAAGAAGTTGAGAAAGGAGAAAGTGCAGGAAAAACTAGAAAAGGAAAGGAATGACATTAATGATCACATTACAGAGAGAATCAAGGAACAGAAGCGGCGGGAAGATGCTCTACGAGACAAGAAAATTGAAAAGATGCGAAGCAAAGTGCATCATGACAGAGAAAAAAGCAAAGTACGGATTGATAAACAGATAGAAAGGGCCAAAGACAGGCGGGAGAATGTAGATGAAAAATACCTGACCCCCAAAATGAAGGAGAAATTAAAAGAGGAACGATTGCGGGAAAAATTGAGAGAAATAAAATTAAAAGATAAACAAGGTATGTTACTTGTATATTTGTCGATATGCTTCTGGGTTCATTTCCTCCCTCACTCCCTCTATTTCTATCTCGCTTTTCTTCTTCCATACCCCTTTAGTGTTCCCCCTCAGTCGTTTCATTGGATTGAATTTTACTAGTACAAAATAACTTAAGTTTGGTTGCTTGTTTCATTGGGTGATAAAATTTAACACGTCTGGTCCTTTATAAGATGCGGGGGGTGTTATGCAATGCAGCCCCTTATACAGATCTCTGAATAGGTATTTCTTAAAATGTTGAATGCCTACTTTTTCTCAACTTGTGCTCTAATAAAAATGGTTGACATGTATAAGACTTGTGCAATTTAAGCACCATAAAAGGCATCTTATATGCCCAAGGTGTTATTATTAACTATATTCTTCCCTGCAACAAATTTCAGGGATTGTTGACAGAAGTAAAACCTGGATAAAGAGAAGAAATTATATGGCACTGTACATCACACAAAAACAACAAATTATCTTTTCATGACAAGTTTTTATATATATATAAAAACTTGTCATGAAAAGATAATTTGTTGTTTTTGTGTGATTTGTTGTTTAATATATATATATATATATATACACACACACACACACACACACACACATTCCTATACAAATGTCTCTGTGTCATATTAGGTACCTGAAACTGTCAACTATATATATATATATATATATATATATGATCACCATTGTGAACCCAATTACACATCTATATAATTAGGACTACAATAAAAGCTATGAATTGTTTTCCTTGGCTAAGGTATATTATGACAATATGATGTGACATGCTAAAGAGGTTGTCTTTCTATTTTGGTTATATTTTTATTTTTTAAATTTCTTTGCTTGGGACTGCCAAACTCCATTTGTATCTCGACTGATAAAGGACTTGTTAGATTGCACATTAATGTGATGTTTTGTGCTAGTAAAATTCATATTGTCAAAACTGACCATTTCAATTTCGTCAAATGGGGAATTGTATAAATATTACTTAAATTCTACTCCTTCAAAACAAAAAAAAATTGTGCCTTGTAAAGATGCATTTATTTTTTTTTATTTTTACACTTAGGTTTATTTTCAAAATGCCCCCTTTTCTTTTCTTCAATGTGTGAGGCTACCTATACGTTTTGAAAATATATGGAAATTTGGTTTATGGATCTACAGTTAAAATAATTTTTTTTTTTTTTTCTTAGAAAAGAGCTAGTTTTTTAAAATTTATTTTCTCTAGTTAAAGATTAATGTATGACTTGTTTTAAGTGATTATTTTGAAGGGAAAAAAATTTTTTTTTTTTTTTTAATACAAAAAAAAAAAATCATCTTTACTAAATAACAAACCAGCAAGTTTGTCTTTCTCTATGATTGGTTTTCTTTTATCGAAAGAAGTTTCCACCCTAAACTTACAAAAACATGACAATTTAAAACAAAAGAAAATATTTGCCCTCGGTCAACTAAAATATCATTATCTGGATACCGATCATAGAGCAATGATTAGCAATCCGTTGTTAGTAAATTAAATTTTTAAGGATACTCTCATTATTGCAGTCTTACTAAAAATGTCAAGTATCAATAGTTTGTTTGGGTTTTTTTTTTTTTTGTTTTGTTTTTTTTTCCTCCATGATGTTCACACTGACTGTGCAAGGCCTGGCAGCCATTTGAGGTTACAGGGTTAGAGTAAGAGGCACAATTTATGTGTGTATATGTGGAGGAAGATAACTGTTATCCGTAGACTTGAACAGGTTAAGATTGTAGTCATCAAGGAAGTATTCTCATGGGAGTTGGTTCCACAAAGCAGCGTCTTTAGGAAGAAACTACTTGAGTGGGACTTAACCTTATCAATGGAATATGAAGAGAATGATGGGTGGGATTGTTACAATGTCCGTAGCTTAATGGATCTTAGCCATGAAGGTTAGAACTTGTGTCACTAAGGAATGTAATTCATCTGAGCACTTTCTTTAGAAATAGCGATAAAGCAGTGAGCAGCTTGCAATGTTTTGTCTATGAGAAAAGAGTTGTAAGGTAGAAAATAATTTGTCACCCGTAAGGACGCCGTGACCCTTTTTGGACTCTATCGAGACTGGAAAGTGAAGACTGCAGCTCCTGCCCATATATGGCAGCAATACTCATTTTAGGCCTGATCTGGTTCTTGTAGAGGGTAGCAGGAAGAATCTGGTACCGAGAACCGACCAATTTTCCAGCATCTTTAGTGAGAGATCATATGTACGAGTTCCACTTTATGTCTGGGTTGAGTTTTAAGTCCCAATAGGCGCTCAAGTTCCTGAGAGAACATCCATTCATCGTGACTGGTGATAGTTCAGCGATGATAGAATATAACTAGTTTGATTTTGGAGACAGTGACTGTAACCAGATAGTTTTTCCTCCCACAGAGATGTTAGACATTTATTAGAGGAAAGATCAGCTGCCAGTCTTTGGCCATCTAGAGTTTTGGAGATGCACCTGTATACCGTTTTGCCATCAGCATAGGTATTCACAAATGATCAGCCTACTCTTAGGCTGATCATTTATGTAGAGTAAAAAGAGGATCCTTCCCGAGAAGGAATGCCCGTGTTGACTGATAGGGCCTTGAAGGACTGGTCATTAACAACTACCTTCAGAGACCTACCCTTTTTTTTGTGTTCAAACAAGATTCACGCTAGTTAAATTATTAAAAATCTTGTCTTTTATTAAATTAAAAAACAAAACAAAAAAAACAATAGTGTAGATTGAGTTTCCCTTGTACATGCCCCACAAAAAAAAAAAACTCTTGGTTTTTGTACAATAATTGTTGAGTAACAATTTACTGTAAAGCAGTTTATGAAAATAGGTTAACTTTTCACTATTACTTTTTGTTCATGCATTTTTATTCCTAGATTTCTTTTAGAGAGAGCGAGTGAGTTAGCTAGCTAGCTATAGAGCAAGTGATTTAAAAAAAAAAAAAAAAAAAAAAAATTGCCATGTGACCGGTGGAGTGCTGAGGTCTTGGTCCAGGGTGAGACAAGAGCTTGATTCGGTGCATCCTACCACAACCAGTGGCCAACAAGCCATGATTGATCAAATACTAATTTTTTAGAAATTCAAATACAAATACTTTTTGCAATTACTGACGTGATATAACTGGAAATACAAATATAAATACTAGTAATTTTATTCCAAGAAATACAAAACTAAATACTTTTGAAACTAGGTAAAAATCTAAATCTAAATGCCTTTTCACACAAATACAAAAGCTCTGAAAAAGTATTTAAATACAATTCAAATACATTTTTTTTAATCCACCATTATCAACAAGCACTGTGCATTGACAAAAACTGAATTAAAAGATGCCAAGTCTAGAGCAATTCATTTCGTCTATTTGAATTCATAAAGCTGTAACTCTGAGCTTCTGGCACAATGCAATCCTCAGGGGCTGATTGAAAACTGACCATTAGCTAATAATATATAATTTATAGCTATTTTTCCACATTGAGCACTATTTTATTAACACCAGTACTCAATGTGTGAGATAGATATATATGTCTGGCTATAATATTCATAGAAAATGAGATTATTTACATGGGCACTTCTGTCAAAAATCGACATACTACCCACTAATAAGATTCATGTAGTACCTGTGTACTGAATAATTGTTTAAATGTGCATTGCACTTTGTGTGAATTTTACTAATTATTTGTTTCTTCACTGAGTTATGATTATATAAGGAAATTAGTTATAATTTTAATTTACTTTTTCTTTTAATAGTTTAACAAGCTGAAGATCCATCAGCCTCTCTCCTCCATTGAAATCCCTTGTCTTTAGCTTTTAAGAAATACTCTCCCATCAATATTTCCATCTTTTACACAAATTCTTTTTTTGCTTCTGCTGCTTCCTCCAAATTCTTATCGTCTCTTAAACGATTTCACTTGTTATATTCTCTCTTCCTTTAGAAATTCAGCTGACAACCGAAGGAATGACAGCAGGCAAGTTTATTTGAATTACAAATGTTTCAGATGCGTTCTCATCAAACCTTTTTACCGATAGATTTTCACATGCATTGTACCCCCACCTCACACCGAATCTCATCATATCCTAAAAATTTCTAACATTTCATTTTGAAGGGATAAATACTTGTCATTTTTATCATCCTGTTATGTTGTCCCAGTTTTCATTTGTTTGTTTTTTGTTTATTTGTTTGTTTTTTTTTCTTCTTTATATATAATTTTCTTTGTATATAATGTTGACAAAAATGAACACTAATTATTGTTCTTAATATTTTTGACATTTAGTAACTTTGGTCGAAGTAAATTAAGGTTTTCTGTTAACAAAGTACTTTTACTATTTGTACTTAAATAAGCTTAACTATCAAAATATTTAACTCTGTGACTACCAAATTCATTGCATGATTTTCTTTGTTCCTAAGAACATCAATTTGTTTCAATTACTAAATCAATTAACACTAAATAGCATTTGTTTTAATTATTCCACTAAGTAACTGTGCCTTCCTTTATATAAGGCTAACCAGAAATTTCATAACCAAAATTGCTTCTCATTTACACCTAGAAGAAGAAAAAAACAGTTCATGAATGAAGAGAAAATGTATTACTACTTCAAGGGTCCAGTATTAAGTAATGTAAATAATTGAAAAATGTAGGTCTTGTTTTATTGGAGTTCAGTCGGCAATGTTGACAATATTAGCAAATGTCCTATTGTTTACTGGTACACAGTCAACAATAAATAGACAAGTTTATTCATGATAAAAGTGATACAAAATGTCCTACCTTTTGAAAATGATTTCCTCCTATTTTGTTAAGGATATTAATAGTTTCTCATTGAATAAAAAATATATGAGCATTTTGGTTAGATGTGAGAAGTAATATTCAGTGGGGGTAAGAATTGGATGGAGGCCAGGAGAATGTTATTTGAATATTCATGAGTTTAAGAGTATTGTTTATTTTATGCTTTTTTTTTTTTTTTTTTTTTTTTAATAGCATTGATGTTGGTAATTTTACGTTACCTTTTTAAAAATGTCTTGAAGTATGTTCTTCAATTATGTTTTTTGAAAATTTTTTGCTAAAAGAGACTTCCTTATTTAGGGTACAATGACCAAAATGAGAATATTCTAGATTAAATAGGAAAGTATATAATAATAATGATAATAATTCCGCATCTAAAAAAAAAAAAAACTCTGGCTTAAATTATTAAAATAAGTACATTTGAGAAGTATTTTCAGTATTAATTGTTAGTTTTTTTTTGTTTTTTTTTTTATCTTTATTTATTTTAACCATTTCACCCCAAGCAAAGCAATAAAATCACCAAGACACATGGAGTTACTGACTGAAAGGATGAGAAAAGAAAAAACATTAAGGAAAGAGAATAATAAAAAAAAAAAAAAAAATTTTTAAATGGGAATTAAGACAGAAGATAATGACTTGTATTACATTTAAATTTTTTAAAAATCAAAGTTGACTGAAAAGCAAGAAACTGGAAAAGTTTCACAAGTGAGAAGAGCAAGAGAAGAAAATGTCAGCATAGAACTTACTGTTCATCTATCAATTTCAGAAGCAAAATAATGAGACCTTGCTGCTAATCTAGTACTGCTCTTAAATTCATAAAATCTAGGTACTACAGAGGAAGATTCATCAGAACAATTACGATGAAAATATTTATAGAAAATGTACAGAAAAGCTAGGTTACAGTGGTGGGAAAGTGATTGAAGCTGAGATGCCAGGTCAGGACTGATAACATTGCAGATTCTTCTTTGGATTTTATCAAGAATCCCTAAATACATAGAAACACCAGACCAGATGCCACAACCTAATGTAGATATTTTATGATCATGAAACTAAATATCATAAAGTAAGAATAAAGAGGCCAAGAGTTGAACTCTCATCTTATGTCCTTCAATCTTGTCTTTCATGGACTGGACAATGCCTGAATCAATTCCTCTGAAAAGACACATGTAATCAGAATGATTGCTATTTCAAAGTCAGTAACCATAGTTTTCCTCAGCTGAGTTGGTTAATGTGCTATCCCAAAACAAAATTCTGGAAAATAGTAGTTAGATATGTGAGTTAGTGTTATCAAAAGTTGCTTACTTGAATCGTTGGAAAGCATTCTGCCTAGAAAACTATATTAAAAAAAAAGTTAGACTGAAGCTCACTTGAGCATTGCTCTTAGCTTTTTTATGCATATTAAATAGATGTCATGCCACTTTTCATGACAGTTTCAGTAATAAATGACTGTCTTTTGTTTTTTTTATAGCTGATGTTACTATTGGAAACATGACATCGCCACTAGCTAAGAATTTAAACCATAGTGCATGTAAGATTTCACCGTACAATTTCTTTAAAGTGACAATATTTAGTGAGTAAATGTTTCTGCATCTTTCTTTGGCCAAGGTGTTGCTTATCAATCTCAGATCAGTCTCTTTGAATTCTAAGTAAGAATCTTTGTGTATCTTCATATACATACACCTAGTTTTCACACACACACATAGTTTGTGCATTTAATTATACACATTAAATATTGACTGTGGGTGAACAAAAATTATTTTTCCTGTCAGGGAAATTTTATTGAATTTTTGTTTTGTGCACCATTTCCTATTTGCAATTTTTTTAAAATTGCATTATTGCAAAACGTTTTTTTACATTTTATTAACAATTTTATCTTGCATTCAGTTTGTTACATTTAATTTTAATCAAATATACTGGGGGGGGGTATGACTCTCACTTCTTCATGCAACTATAGGCTAGATATTAAAGAAAACTGGGTTTACTAGCCATGATTGATAACCTGTCAATTCAAAACTGAATCCCCTGAAACTGTACAAAGATGGTTAGACATGAAATGCAGATACAATGTCTAAAACAAAAACTTTCAACAACTATGGATGATCCTAGTGGAGAGCAATTATCCAGAATGTTGGGCCAAAGGGAAGATCAATGGGTGGATTTTGCATCTGTTGATTCTTAGTAATGTTTTGAGGTGTTAGTAAATTTTATAAAATTTCAAATATTCATTTTTAATCTTTTTGTTTCTATAGTAAAGAGGATTTTGCTTCAGAGATTAATCTTTATAAGCTTAAGTTACCCAACTTAATCCTAAACGCATCTCACTCACCATATTGGTCCTTTTTTACATTGACAAAAATCAAACATTTGGTAATGTAAAAATATATATTTATCTATTACTTTTTTTCTTAATCATTTCACTCAAGCAAGACAAAGCCACTAGGTCACAAAGGGTTACTGAGTGTGAAAGAATATAAAAAAAAACAATATTAAGGAGTGAGTACAATAAACGAACGGGGAATTAAGACTGTAGATAGTGATTGACATTGCATTTAAATTTTTGAAGCTCAAAGTTGGCTGTAAAGCAAGAAGCCAGAAGATTTCCACGTGTGAAAAGTGTGAGAGAAGAAACTGCCAGTATGTCACTGATTGTTACATCTAGCCATTTCTACTGTAAAATAAGATTCATTTAATACTGCACTTAAATTCATAAAGTCTAAGTTTACCATTAAAATAAAAACCTACCACTGTCATAACTAATGACACGAGTATTGATATAGTCAATTATTATCTAAATTCATATTTCATTCGCTTTTTATTCATTAGAAAATAATTATGTAAAATCTGTTTATTTTCATTTTTTGCCTAATAATCCACAATTTTTATCTTCATAACATCAATGGAATTGTTTTTCTTTTCCCTCTCTTTCAAAAAAAAAAACAAAAAAAGCATGTGTCTTTTGTACAGCTTTAATTTGGTTTGTTTTTTGTCTTTGGTTTTTGTTTTTTTTTTGCTTTTCCAATTTTTACTTTAGCAATGGTTTGTGTGAAGAGAAAAAAAGTCATTTGATATAAAGTTCAAAACTGCTTAAAAAATTGAATTGATCAATAAAGACCAATTCCTCCTTAACAATCATACACATAAACCTTTGGTAATATTTCTAAATTGCTTTGCTTTTTGTATTTTAATGGCAAATTGCTACAGCTTATATATAATATATATATATATATATATATATTTCAAGAAGTGGAAGTTATCCACTAAGTTATCAAAACACTGATTATTTGAATGAAATTTCAGAGTCCCTTGAATATTAAAATTTTATGACTTTATTTGTTACAAATGATTCCAACTTCACTCCATCATTTCTACCAGATTTGTTGGCAGTTCCTGTGTCTGAAGAGAAAGTGGTCAGGTGACTTGGTGGCAGATCACTTTAACCAATTTTTTTTTCTTTTCTTTCATGAAAGTAAATGATTAAAAATCCTGGCGAAAGTAGTTTCTCTACAGATTTTATAACTTTGTTCCAAATATCTGGATTTTATTGCTGTTTTTCTATCTGAAGAGAAAGCTATTGGTTGGCTTAATCTCAGTTGGACATTTTATGTATTAAAATAATTTTAACACAAAAAAAAAATGAAAACTAGAAATGACATGCTAGCAAAATCTGTAGGGGTTTCTTCGCACAATGATTTTGTGATTATGAATCTGCAACAAGCAATGGTGCTTTATTGGTGTTTCCATATCTTAGAATTGGAAATGAACAACATTGACAAACTGAAACCGAAGATTTTACAATGTCTGGACACTGTTGAATTGAAACAATGATTGACAAATTGATGAAACTAATCAAAAAAAGAAAAAGATGTCATTGTTGGATGACATATAATGTTGTGTCCTATATGCATAAGAAGGCATTTGGTAGGTAGGCTAATATTTGCTCAAACACTGTAAACTAGCCTTGTTTGTACCTGGTCTAACTTCCTAATGCTGTAATATTAAATGTAAGTGAAGATAATCTTGTATGCCATCATCAGATATGGTCAATTATAATACAAATAAAATATTGCAAGTTTTTTTTTGTTTTTTTTAAAGTTATTTAGCTAATTTAAATGAAACATCTTGAAGTTTTTCTTTTTTTCCTCCTAATTTTGAGGGCTCTGATGGCTACTGAAGTCAATTGGTGATGTGTGACCTAATTAACCCCCCTCTCCCAATGTCTTGTGTTTGTATGCCCTCTGTCTGGGAGGGGGTTATTAAGAATGCTTTTCTTTTCCGTTTGTATATTTGGGGAAAATGCTCCAATGAAAAAGTATTTTTTGAAGTAAAACTAGTATTTTTTTTTTTTTTTTCTCTATATTACCAATGCATACTAAGGGATCTATTTAGAAAAACAGTTTTAGTTCTGCCATATACAGGAAGTAAGAAACATAATCTTGATTTTTTTTTTTTTTTTTTTTTTTTTTTTTTTTTTTTTTATATTTTTAAAAAGAAATGGAGCTGGGTGCCACATGACCCATGAAGATGTCAATGTGTCAAAATTCCTTTCAAAGGATCTCAAATTATGAATTTTCTTTATCAATGAATGTATTGTCTACATGACTGCGGGCACAGTAATCCATAGAAACATCTACAATCTTTTTTTTTTTTTTTTTTTTTTTTTTTTCCTAATATATAACCTCTATAACCTTGCCTCATACTACAAATACATTTGTTCTGTTACCGCAGTACAGGACCACTGTATTATTTTCCGCTTGTTCCTTTTTTCATTTAGGTGCAGTTTAGATAACTTGCTATTTTTGTCCATTTCCTGTTCAGCTTGCAGAAATCACCAGAACCGGCACAATGCTCTTGGTTCATATTTTCTTCTCCTCCTAAATCCACCTCCCCTACAATAGCATTGCCACTTCACCCCTTTTAGCTTTCAAAAAACCTGCTGATGAACCGGACCTTGTGCTCAAACTCTTAACTGCCATTAGGTGTTCATCTGGCTGCCTTGAGGCAGACATACATGAAAGGCAGAACGATGTTGCATTTGAAATTTTCACATATAAAACCTTTTTTATGAGAACAAATATTTCTTTATAATTTCCAATAAATTTATTTTTTTTTCATTTCATAATATCAATAATACAACTCCAAAATTTCTTTTGTTTTTAAAATGGTTTTTCTTATTTTTATCATTTCATTAGAAAGACTGGCATATAAAGACACACTACCATCACAAAAATGTCTTGAAAAAAATATGCTAATCCCTATATGTGAAATGGAAGAATATTTATCCAACCAACATATGCTACCAGTTCTTATATGTAACCAAACTCCATATAGATTAAATGTAAATAGGGAATCTTACGTGAAAATTTGAGATCTGGTAGACAATTCTTTGTACTTAGTTCAACCTTCTAATGCTGTAATATTAAATGTAATTTTTCTGTGGATGGAAAGTATGTCATCAAATGTGATATAGACTGAACTTTGTGACATTTTTGATCAGCATAAAAAATATACATAATGAAATCAAATTTTAAATAAAGTACATTTGCAATATGAGAAAATTTTCAAGGAAAAACTTAATTTCTATAGAGTAAGCTATTGATCATAAAAGTAAATATTTTCATTTTGGCTAATATTAGGTTATGGGTTCAAATCTTGTGATCGTTAAGTACTTGGAATTGGGATAATTTTTTTTTTTGTGATCTCAGATTGGCAAAATATCTTGTCAACTGCTCCAGGACATTGCTTTCACTGCTTTCATTATCTATGAATTGTCTTGAATTCAATTCACTGCCACAGGGTGTGTGCGCATATGGTGGCGGTGGTGGTGGTAAGATATTTCTTTTTAGCCCCCAAAGGGTTAAAAATGTTTCTGTATTTTACAAAAAAAAAAAAAAATTTTTTTTTGTTAATTTCCAACTTTTTTACTATTAAAAAAAATGTTGACTTTTCTAAATTTTAATTTTCTTTCCTAAGATTTTGCATTTTAGTCACTTTGGTTATATTAGTTTTAGTAAGTTAAACTTGTAAACTGATATTAGTTGATAAGTAAATCCTTTGCAAAGTATTTCAATCTCAACCAATTTTATCAAATTAATTTTGATAGCAGATATTGAAACTTATCATATTCATGTTTATTTTTTATTTTCAGCCGAATCAAAGAAAGAAGGTTTTAAAATACCCAAAAGTGGTTCTGATGGACCAAAGGCTTCATTATCAAATGAAAAATCTGTAAAGTCTTCAACATCAATCGTATCTGCTGGTGCCAGACCTCTCTATAAAATCAGTGTTTCAAACCAACTGGAAAATTCTAGTAAAACTGCCACAAAGAAACCAGTGACCAAGGGACCACCCCCATTAGACTTTAACTCTCTAATGAAACTGGCATCAAAAAAAGCTTCCGATCCTAAAGCCGTTACGGCTGTCACTACCCCAAATACTAAAAATTTGAACAATCGTCCAATGACACAGGATGAGAAAGAAAGGCTTCAACGGATGACCTCTAAACAGTTCAAGGAATGGTACAAATATGGTACGAGTCCTGAGCGGTCAGAGAGCCCAACAGAAAATCTAAAAAAATCTGGGGGAGATAAGGTTCGGAAAAAAGAAACAATAGACCTCGTCAAAAAAGATAAAAAAACTTCAGACTATTTTCCTTCAGAAAAAAAACGACAAGAGTCTATGAACGGGGATCACAAACGAAAAGCATCCACTTCAGACACTAAAGTTTTATCTAAATCCAAAAATGAAGACGATTTGGCTGATAAATACAAAATCCTTGAACAAAAATATAAAGCCCTGGAGGAGAAATTGAAGCAGAAGGAAAGTGCCAAGGAAAAAGCCTCAAAATCTTTTAGCCAGAAATCCTCATCGTCATCATCATCATCAAACCATACAACCAATTCTCAGAACAGACAAACATCAAGTAAGAGTTCTGGCAAGTACACTGTTGAAAACAATAATCTTCTCATTTGTCGTCCAGCTGAGAAAGAACCAGAAAAGCCTACATCAGCATGGGACAGGATTTATAATCAAATACAAAAGTCTAATCCAGTCAAAAAACCAGGTAGGTCTATTGATTTAAAAAGTATAGTCAAGTACAAGACAAGGAGCACCTTTTCTTTCTTTTTTGTGTGCCTTTCAGGATGTGGGCAATCATGGCTCTCCACCTCCTTCTATCTCTTGCAGCTCTTAGCGTTCCTTCCCTCTGCTTCCTCCCCCAGACAATATTCTGTCATCTACCTACTCAAGTTCACCAGGTATGTCACGTGCTGCTTTCCCTTCTCTCTCCCTCTATTTGACTCATGAGCATCAGATTCTCCAAGCCCTCCTTCTTCACTATGTCCCAGAAACTTCAGCTACCTCTTCCTGACCTTAAGTATAAGAATTCTCCTTGTTTGTATCCTCTTTAAGATCTCATCGTTGCTCACACGATCAGTTCATATCCTTAGCATCCTTCTGTAGAACCACATCTCCGTCACCTTTAGTCTCTTCATCTTTGAGGAAGCACCTAGTGAATAGTAATTGGAAAACACGGTTTGCTCTTGCTAAACGGCACAACACTTAAAGTAGGGCGTCGTAATAAAGTGGAAATCGTAACAGAAGGGTTGTGTTGTACCAGCTATCCAAATCTTTACCTTGAAAATTAGCTTTCAGAATCTTGTTGACCTGGTGTCAATGCAAAATGCATTATTGCCTTAACTACAAGGCAAGTCCATCAATGAAGTATTGTTGATCCTTTGCATTTGCGGGAGTTGGGATGCAGGACATCCTGTGAAAGTGAACAACACACACAGATTCCACAGGCTATTAATTATATTTAAAAAGAACTGAAAAAAAAAATATGTTGACTTCGATGGACAAGGAATATTTTGAGTTTTTCTAGCGTTCTGATGTTTTGTTTTTTTTGTTTGTTTGTTTTTTTTCCCTCCTGAGGACTAAGTGTAGAAACTTTCACTAGAACCATAGAAAAACTGAATAAAAGTGTTGCATTCAATAAAATAGGTATAACATGATTACTACCCAATTATGATGACGGTCCAAAAATACAAATATTGTTCCTTTTTCTCAGGCCGAAAAATTTTTTTTTTTTTTTTCCATTTATTTATTTATTTTTTTTCCCCTCTAGTGAAACGTAAACGAGTGATAGACAGTGATGAGGAGGATGAAGAAATGGCTGACTTCATTGATGATGAGCCTATTGAGGATGAATACTCTTCCAATTATTCCAAATGTATTAGGGAGATTTTTGGATATGATCGAAGAAAGTAAGTCTGCTTTGTACTTTTATTAGGAAATATAACAAATTTGACTTCATTTATTTAAAAATGTGTGTGCGCAAGACTGGGGGGAGGGATTCTTTTGACAATTAATCCAAAAAAATTTTCTATTTAAATATATTCATTAAATTTAGATATCAAATATTAAATTAGGATTAGTATTTTTTTTTTTTTTCTCATGACAATAGTGTCCATAATATATCTTATTCATAAAAACAAAAGCTTTCCTCATGAAATGTCTTTGTTTTATTACATTTTTTATTTTATGATTTAGTGTAGATTTTTAGTAACTTGGGGTTTTGTTTTATCAGAAAAGAAAAAAAAAATTGATTTAAATTCTCCAAGGAGTCCTGCATATACTAATATAAACATTAAGCAGCACAAAATTTAATTTCTTAAAATTTCATAAAAGTAAATAAGTGGGTGTAACAGATGTGTAAAAAAAAAAAAAAAATTCTTAAAAAGAAACATTTCTAAAATAATTTCATTCATTTGTGAATAAGTCCTGAAAGTTTCATTAAAAACTATTTAATTTTTGCAAATATTTCCAAATCAGTGTTTTTCACCACAAAAAAAAAAAACTGCTAAAATTTCTTATACTAATCTTTGTTCCCTTCCGACACAAAAATAACATTTTTTTAAAAAACGCTCTAAAACTTATCAAAATTTAATAATCAAAAAATCTTTGGTCTTTCCTCTCAATATCAAAGGATCTGATAAAACTTTTGGGTCATTTTTTTTTTTCCTTGTGGTATGCTTTTCTTTTTTCTTTTCCTGAGAAAGACAAGTTTGTCATTTTCCAGCTAAAAAGATCTGTTAAAGAAACTTGGCAACATTAATTTAGACAACTTGAAATCAATTCATCATCTCTAAATTACATATTCATGCATTATGTGGATATTCTTAAACCTTTTTACAAATATTTATAGCTTTTCTAATTTGTCCTGGTCATGCTCTTTCTGATTTAAAAAAAACAAAAAAAAAAACAAACAATCATAGACTCTGAAAGAAAATTTGAATTATGTTAACCACATTTAATTTTTTCCATAAAATTAAAAAAAAAAAAATTTTAATCTTTAGATTTTTAACTTTGGTTAAATTTTCTAATGTTTCTTTTCTAATTTTTCAGATTCCAAGAGGATGATGACGACGACGATGATGATAATATGGAGACAAGTTTTGCTCAACAGATGAAGGAAGAGATTAGAAGGTCAGTGTTTCTTTTTATCTACAAAATATTCTTCTTGCTAAAGAACAATAAAATGTCCCTTTAAAAGCTAAGGTTTTGATTTTAGAAAGTTTAAAAAGGAAAAAAAATCATGGGAAAATATTGTCTAACCATATTCTCTTGGAATCTGTTGATTTACTCTCCACACCAAAGAAGATTGATGAGGAAACACGTGGGTAATTTTAACAAGACAAGGAATTTATTCACAAATTTACGCGCTTGAAGTAGTGCACTTCTTGTTTGTGAACCTATCTTCTGGCCTCTTACTTTCCAATTGACTTTGTTTTGATTTTTGAATATCGATTCTATTGTCTTAATTTCCATTCTTTTATTCTCACTCTTTAATGTTTTTCGTATATTGTCACACTCACTAACCCTTTGTGTCTTTGCATGGAATGTAATGATTTAATTTTTTTTAAAAATACAGGTATTCCCCGAACAAAGTAGTTATTTTGGATGTGAATATTTACCATGTAAAAATCAAACCGGACAAAATTATTTCTTATTAAAAAAAAACAAAAAAAACTTTCCCCCCTTTTCTTTCAAATGACTCTTAGCCGACCACACAACATCCAATCTTTCAATTCTAAACTTCCTATTGTACTCTGCCACACAGATAAGCTTAACAACACTGAAATAACTTTAGTTTTCAAAACCTTATTGTACCAATGATTCGTGTGAAAATATAGCTTATTATATGCAGGGTGCCTGTCCATTAATGTACTAGTCCTGTACTTATAAAATCCTGGCTACTTCTATATACTTTTTATGACTATAATTTCAAGTAAAATAAATTTAAATTAATCCTATTAAAATCACTGCTATTATAATCTTACAAATAAAAGTTAATTGAACCTTGTTAGGGACTAGAATGGAACAAAAATGATTCCTCAGGTATAATGAATTTTTGAAGGATGATTTTTAGCCATGTTTTATATAGAAGGCTTATCTTCAGACAATGCACGTGCAACTGTGGACAACCAGACTAAAAATGTGTTTCAGAAATGGTAAATTCTACACATCTAAAAATTTCTGGAGCGTTCTCAGTAAGATGTCAGAAGACAGTTTCTCAGTTTGTCATTAGTTTTCTTGGGTTACAAACTATTAAAAGAAATATGGAAGTTACAATTCAACATTTAAAACCAATGGACAATAGATTGTGATTTCATATTAAATAAGTAAATAATTTGAATATTTTTCCGTTAATTCAGTATTTCATGTAAATGTGTTTTTAGTTAAATTGCATGTAAAATGAAGATTAAACAAATTAGTGTTTTATTGTATTTTATGTATACATGTTTAATTGTTTAGTTTGATAAGAAAGAAAGTCTCAAATTTATCCTTCACCACCTGTGCAGTTAAGATCAATGCAGACATTGTATAATGTGATGCAAATGTTAAGCTTACTGAATTCTAGTGCAGTAGAAAGATTTAAGAGGACATATTTGCATAATTTCTTCTATTCTAAGAAAAAAAAAATTCTATTGGATTTGTCATGCTATTTTTTGCAAGTTAATTTCAAGGATATTTGTTTATAGTTTTATTCAACCTTTCATCTTTGAGACAGCTTCAAGGTTCCATCCTCCCAGAACTTAACATGTTCTGGATGATGAACTGATTTTTACTGGCTTTCAAAGAATGGAAGTTGTTCTCATTAAGAGAATTTTGAAGGGATTTAAAATAAGTGGTAATCCCAAGGTGCAAAGTCAGGTGAGTATGGCATCTCAGCCAAGCTGTACCAATTTCTGCTGGTTCTTCAGACGCAAAATCTGGCATTGACCTAATGGAAGCCAATACCCACTTCCCATTAGTCAATTCTGGATGCTTTTCAGATTGCTGCTTTTAATCAATCTAATTGGGATCAGCGCTTTTCTGAATTCAACGGCTAATTTTTGCAGAAGGAGTTCACATTGCACAAGGCTCTTCCAATCTCATCACACACACACACACACACACACACACCCACCACTCCCAGCATCATCTGTCCTTAACAGTGGCTTATTTTTACCAGGCCCCTTTTTTTTTCCATCTGTGCAGAGTTGCAGCTGGAAATGCAGTCTATTATCTTTTGGTGTGTGTGTGTGTGTGTGTGTGTGTGTGTGTATATATATATATATAAGTCATCGTGACCGAGGGTTTGTGTGTGCTGGCCTTGTTCAGATTGTTGTCCATGCTAGATAACACTCTCTCTTCCAGAAACTGTAACTAAGGCCCACTCAGCATAGTTGCAGTATCAACCACAAGTGGGCTCTGGGTGTCTGTGTAACACCCCGAGTCCACCTCTGGATGTTAAACAAACACAAATGTACCCGAGTGTCTGCAATAGGGATTGGCTAACTGCCCTAGTAGATTGTGTCTCTCTCTCCTTGCATTTGAGGATACTGACTGACCTTTCATCTTGCCCCCCCCCCCTAATTTGTATGTATGTTTTGTTTTGCATTAAATCTGTTTATTTATATTCAACTTGTTTGTATAAGAGTAGATACCATAGCAAATATATATATATATATTTTTTTTTTCTTTTTTTTCTTTTTTCAGTACCAAGATTGGAATCCTGGAGGATCTTGAAGATATTCGGTTAGAAAAAGAACAGAAAAAAAAGAAAGCAAAATTAAAAACATGATGATTGAGCCCGTCTAAAAGGAAAAAAAAAATTATTATTGGCACCTATTTTGCATGCAATGACATCTTTAGCCTTATTGTAACTTTTCCAGTTAACAGAGGAAATATACATGTATATATTGTGTGTGTATATTTATATTGGCTCCTATGGTCTGCCTTCAAGTCTACAGACTCTCTTAACATCAAGCATCTTAAGGAATGTCTCCTCCAATGAAAACGGTTCAGAAGATTAAGTTTCCTTTTGATCATGGACACAAAAAAAAAAAACTTAAATTTCTGTTAAGATAATTTCTAATAATTTTAACTGAATCCGTATTGGGCTTTTATTTTTGTCCACTCTTTTGCCATGAAAATATAAACCTTACTTGAATATGTGAAATAAAAGCCAGTCTGCAAGGAAAATTGAATTTTTTTTTTTTTAGTTCATTTGAACATTCCTAGTATTTAAATAATTTAGTTGTATTTGAGAGAGAAAATTAAATTCTATTTAATATACATATTTTTACCTATATTATAAAAGCTATTTATTTAAAGCAAGATGAGAAAATGTTGCTCTTAAATTTTCAGTGCTTAACTTGCTTTTTATTTATTCAATCATGTTCTTTTAATATAGAAAAAAAAACACAACTCAAATCATTTTGATAATTGATTTTTTTTTTCTTACTCAGGGTTCAAACTTTGTATCTCTTCTACTAATTTTCTGAGGCCCTATACAAAATTTATATATATATATATATATATATAAAAAATTTAAAACACCCTTATTTACAAAATCAATATCTAAATTTTATTATTTTGCTCTTCATGTTTCCTAATTAGGATTATTAATGTCAACATTTACCAATAGTTCCTTATGAGTTTTGCAGCTATAACATACTGGTACATCCCCCTCCCCCAATCATTAAATATACATGAACAAGTAGAATTTTTATTTTTTTTTTTCCTAAGGCAGTTTGGCTTTTACATTCCAGTTCATTAAAATAATTTTACACTATAAAGTACCAATTTCCTAGAGATTGGCCAATTATGTCTTAAAAAAAAAGTTTGCATTTTCATGGTGGTGTAAATCTGCAAAGAGCCCCCCCCCCTTCTGATTGTTGATGTGTTATTTGCTCTCACACTCCAAAAGGATTAGGAATTGTCAAGTCTGTTTTATATTCATGGAGTAGAAAAACACAGATCATGTAGACTGCTTTGGGATCTAAATTTCCCTGCCTCCCCTTTTATCTACCAAATTCTCAAGTTAATGGACCAACTCTCCCTTCCCATGCCACGTTAGATGTTTTAATTGGCTTTGCTTTTAAACTGATATGTATCTTATTAGTCAAACAAGGTTTATGGGTTTACCGACCAAAGTGGTTGACGGCACCATCTACATGTCACGTAAGCAAAACTACTAAAAATGTTTTAAATATTAATGATTTGTTTATAGCAAGATCATTTGATCCTAGTGATGGACATTTAAAAATGTCTCTACATTGTTATACTGCAGCAAAAAGCCTCCATGCAATATTTCATCATCCTCCACTACCTAAGATAAGATGGCCAGGCATGTTGGCCAAGTATGATATATTTCTAGTTTTTAATTAGAATAATGATGCTTTCATTTTCTGTCCAAGTTAAATTATATAACATGGGGTTCCCTCAAAAGGCGGGGAGGGGGGGCTTCACATTGAAAAATGTCCTATTTTAGCATTGGTTACTTTTGATGTCTTTGGTATTCTATGCTTGGTTGAACATGTGACTGATGTGGAAAAAGATTACTGCTGTTTAATTCCCAAATGTTCCTTTCATTCTAAAATAGAAGAAAATAGATGGTTTACTTTTTCATAAGTTATACTTACAAGGCTGCATTCCTTATGAGAAGATTTCATACCCCATTTTTTTCCTACCAGTTATAATTTCTTCCCCTATATTTTATACAGTTTCACTTTAACTGGAACAAATGTCTTCATTTTCTTATGCAAAACTCATCTTGTCTTTTTAAAACTAAGATGACAACAACTACTCTTATTGTATAAGTTTGGAAATATTTCCTATTTTCCTCCTAGGCCCCAACTCGCCTACCACCATGCAAAACTGTTGGTTCATTGACTTTGTAAACTCTCTTTGGGCGTCTGTTTCTTGAGCTTGAAACAATTCTCAGTTAGCAAATACTCAAAATCATCAAAGACCCAATGTTAATTTTCAGCTTCAACATTTTTCTTCCCCTTCCCGGCTTTATTTCTTGGCAGACCTTTCCAAAATCAACTCTGTTGACGGGAAAAGAATACTTGTTACCCACTCTTTGTCCATAAAAATAAAGCCATACAGTTTGGACTCTTGAAGATATTCACTTATATCACCAGCAAGCATGTTGGATTTTTCCTTCCCCCTCTCCCATCTCTGCTGCTTCAAGACATGAAGGTGAGGGGGTGATGTTTTCTTGGCAATTCTCTAGTCCCCTCTGTTATTGCTGTTATAACAACTGGTGCTATTCAGCCATGTAAAACAAACATAAAATTGTGCCAGGGTGGGTGGGGAAAGCGGATAGAATGAATGCGGGTGTGTATGTATGCATAAGAGATATTTGATATGTGTCAATGGTTAAAAGCTTATTGAAAATAAAATACAGAATTTAAAGTGGTTTTTGTTGTTTTTTTTTAGCCATTCAGAAAGAATTTAGGCAATTGCACTATATTCTTAATTAATTTTTCTAATCACTGTAATTGATCTCTTGAGTTCCACTATCATCAATTGTTGCTAAAAGATGACTAATGATATTGCATTTCTAGGTTTAGGGTTCTTTAAATTTTTCTGTACAATGCTGAGTTGTTCGATAACTGTAGACAGAATAGAAGTTTAACAAATCCATGAAAATGATTTACATAATTGAAACAGTTTATCATGGCTAAGATTTGAAATGAAGAAAAACTCAGTAATAATACTAAACACAAAGAAAGGGAAAAAATTAATTTTCCTCTTATTTATTTTTGTCCTATTTCAAAAGAAACTTTCTTTTTTATAGAGGAAAAAAGGGGGGTGCGTGTTTTTTTTTTTTTTTTTTTTTTTTTTTTTTTTTTTTCCAAAGAATTGTGTTCATGGCTAGCTCAGTGAATTCTAGTCAACTCCTCAACAATTTTGATAAGGTCATCCACTGTGGCATCTCTGCTCATTCCACTCCCATCATCAATCTGCAAAACAAAAGTTGTTTTGTTTTTTTTAATGTATACAAAATTGAGCTTATTGATTTTTAGATATAGTGAAACTCCTTAAAAGAAAGGAAGCCTATTCAACTGTTATTTCCAATAATCTTGAATTACTTAAAGCTGAATCTTTTAGTTTTTAATTTTTCTTGAAAATAATTCAGAGTAATATCAAATGCATTGTAAGTAATATAATGTTTAGAATAAAATTAGTTTTCATGATCACCAATCATCTAGTATTCACATTTTTAGATTATTGCAAGGATACTATTATGTCCACAGAGATTATACCAGAAACTACAGTTGGTGTTATATGCATATTACTCAATATAGACACAGTTCTAAGTGTAAAGATGAGTCAAAAGTAAAATTGGAAGAGAATTTATCAGCAAAAGACATTAACATCTTAAATTGAGTGAAGGGATAAAAGACTTACTCTTATTCAACGCTATTACAGAACCACCAGTAGTCATAAGAACCAACCTTGTTGGAGGCTATACAGTGTCTCTGTTATTGAACAAAGCCTCTTTGAGGACATGTTTGCAAAGTCTATCAGTACAAACGAAAGACAAAAAAAAAAAATATCACCTTGGTACAGCTAGAAAAAGTGATTCTTGTGTGCTATGGTGACAGAACAGGCAAGTGTGAACCAAAGAGAAGATTGTGGTTTCACTTGATATTTAATGACCCTTTGAGGTTGATATGCCGTAAAACAAAACTAAACAAACATTGATATTTCTGAGAATGCACAAAAGCATTGGTGCCAGTTTTTACCCAAGGAAAAACCTCAGTGGCATAATTCTCAACACGGAGGTTGTAATATCAATCCAAGAGGCATCATAAAGAAAATCCCAATCAGCATGATGGTAACAGATGTCTTAATAGGTTCATTAATAGAGGACTCAAAAGAATTACTACAGCATGATCTGAATTGCCAAGTGAACAGAGTTGTAATGCTCAAGAGCCAAGGAACAAATCAAGTAGTCATTTTCATTGTGCTCGGAATAAAATTCCTGTTCAGAAATTTATGTGGCAGATTACTTCCACAATGAAGTAAACAAATTGGAAGTTCAAAATTGCAGATCCAGGTGCACAAAGAAATGTCACAACTCCCAATGCACCAGCCAACAGATGAGTAGCAAAGTAAACAAATTTTTTTTTCTTTCTCCCCCATTCAAAAACAACTGCTTTTATCGATGGAACAATTTTTTCATTCGTTGACAAGTGAAAGAGGACACGCAATATGAGCATATCCGAGATACATTTATGGCAACGCCTCTGACAGACTGGTTCCTATTTTGGATATTCCGTCTTCAGCACATTATGCAGAACATGTACCCTTTTTTTCTCAGGAAGTAACTTTCTTTTCAGACATAGAAAACACGTGACACATTGTCACTTGATTTCACAAGGTTATTTGCCATTTTCTTTGCTACAGAAACATGCTCATCAGAATTATTAGAGAAATACACTATTTGATGGAGACACTGAGTTATTCTGAATACCAGCAACATCAACAACAATAGAATGATTAAGCCATGTGACATGATGAACATTAATCTTTAACATACTGGAGACGATTTTCTTTACAAGTAAAAGAATTTTATCCTTTCCTTTCCACTGCATTGTTTTGCAAGCCTCCTCTACTGTACTACTTAATTTTAGTCATGGTCATTTTCTGTTGCCATAGCAGGATATGACAACACAAGTGCAAAATTGAAATATGCTATTATTCATTCATGTTAGTTGCTTGCCATGATAGGATAAAATTTTTGTTTTGCAAGCAAAATCACCTATGGTATATTAAATTCACAAAAACATTTTTGCAGACGAGTCATTAAAATATCTGATAGTATAGAAATATGTTAGTCCTGAAAAGAAGGTGGGGGTAGAGAAACAGTGCAATAAAGAAAATCAAAAGCGCATAAAAAACATTCAGGGGCTCTAGGGACAATTCACTTGCCATTTGAAGATTTTCCAAGGCCATGTATATGAAACCTAAAATCTTTTCGACAAAGAGGAAGATCACATGAAACAGAATTCATTGGTAGCAATAGAAGAGTTTAAATTAGTTTTGGAAGCACTAAGATATCTGGATAACATTTCAAGAGAATAGATTCTACACTACAGAAATTGATACATTTTTTTTTTTTTTTTTTTTTTAAGAATTTTGGAGATAGAGAAAAAGGTTGAGGGCAAGTAGGTGATTTTTTTTTTTTTTTTGTTGTTTCTGTTTTGTTTCTTTTAATTGTAACTGTCATGAGAAGGTTATTTTAATTTTTAAGGAGTGAAAGGTCAAAATAATTATCACTGTCCATCATCTATGGCAAACTGGCCAGGTGGTCAAGACATAATATGGCTGCGATCTTGCCCACCAGAAGGACATGCAGGGACACCTATCCAAGTGCGACAAGACACTGCAAATACCTCACAACATTATGTAATTGTTGACAAGAACAGCCTCTCTAAGCACTACCAAGGAATTTGGGATCTTTACTACCAGTCAGGATGCTGCAACCAGAAAACTGCCAATCCTGTACCCTTAAAATGAAGTCAACCACTGATCAAACAGATCACAAAAAAGTTATGAAATTAAATCATGACGGCTATGAAAGAAAAGAACCAGTTAAACAACATCATAAATGGGGGAAACAAGTGATAAACCTTTACTCCTGTACAAGAAACATAAAAGAAGTATGGGCCAGGCGATACGCTAATCTATCTACTCTTAATAACCTGTTCAAAGCACAGGAGGCTGGGTGCTTTTATTGTTACACCATTTAGGAAGATGGTCAAACAAGGCTCTAGACTCCTTTCAGGCCAAGGGGGAGTTACTAATTCATTAAAACCTCTTTGAAGGTTTTAATAAATTAGATATACACAAATGTTAGAAATCCAATGTGTTGAGAAATTTAATTCTTTAGAAATGGCTTTGTTTGAAATATGAAAATCTGGGCTTTTGAGAAAGATATCTTAGTGAGGAGATGTGCTTTCCTCAATAGGGAAAATACAACCATGCTGTTCTGTGACTCTTTGTAGCTGAGTGGTAAAGCAAACTGGATCAAACAGGGGTTTTTTTTTGTGTGTATAGAAAGTATAATAGTATCCACAACAAAAGGGAAGATAAGACAAAGTTGAAAAGTTATAAATAATGCATTTTGCTGAGAACGTCTACTTTTGGATTGTTCTATAATTTAAGTATAGATGCTGAACTTACTTTAGTGTGTGAACTCTTTAGTCCTTGCACAACTTGCTCAATTTTGTCCCTTTCAAGATCCAAGAAACTCTCAATCAAGTCCCCATCTATAAAGCCCTCGGCTGGTTCTGTTTTCCTTTCAGTGTGAAATGATCGCCAACTGAGACAATCTGTTAAGGATGTGGAAATAATCCATTATCTTGTAACAAAGTAAACAAACACATACTTTGGTTGCAATTAACAAAAATATTAATATGGATAACAAATTCTGATTCATTGAAATTTTGGTGTAGAATAAATTTTTTTTATTTATTATTCCTTTTTAAAACATGCCATTTATTTCTGCAGTAGAGATAAGCTCCTCTGCTATCATTTTTATTCTTATGTTTCTTAATTTTGCCATTTATAACAATGACTGTGATAAAAAAAAAAAACATCTTCCATACCAATTCAAGTTTGAATCTGAATCAGCCATTTAAAACTGCCACACTCTCACAAACATGAATTTTACGCTTTATTAAGCAGTAATATAAACAAAAAAAAATTATAATCCCAATTGATTTGCTATTTACAAGGAACTAATAATAAAGAACAAAGTTAATAAAAAGGATACAAAGAATGTTCAATTTTTCCCACACTTTTGATGACACTTGCAAGATTTTTCTGTACTTCTAATAAGAAGTGGAAAAATTTTTCAGGCAACTGAGTAACAAGTCCTGCAAAATAAAGCATAACACACAATTTAATATTTAACCAAAGTTATTCTGGCCTTGATTTATTCAAGGCTAAAACTTTGTATCTCAGCTTCATTTCTTTATTGCTGACAATACATAAAAATAAACAATGGAATTCAATAATTTATGTGTTCCCTAGAAAAATGACAATAAATAATAGAGAAATGGTTGGAGAAATTGTGGAAGTAAAAAAGTTGAGCTTAACTCCAAATATTGTTTTTCTTAAGATGCCTTTGTTAGCAATATTATTTTGTTTTGATAATTGTTAATACTTTAAAGACAGACTTTATTTTCACTAAACTAAATAAAATTATACCAGAGAATATAATTCTTAACATGAACGACCATGACAGATAAAGTTAAAATTAAGAATTAATTAAACATTAAAAACTGAAAATATTTGAGAAGGAAACCTTAATTTTAAATCCAATGCATTAAAATTCAGTGTAAGAGGATCAATAAACTCATTGTGTTCATTAACTATCATAAAAGTAGTTGGTTAATCTATTCACAATAGAAACTATTGCAATTCCTGTCACATAATAATAAATGATAAATTTGTGTCCAGGCTCTATCACTATTCTTGGTCGATTTTATATTGTCACAGTGTGGGATAGTCAGGGACAAAGATGATGGAGAGAAAAATAATACAGATTTTGCTAGATTTAGGAAAATACAAAAACATTTCTTTCAAATATATTTTTTTTTTAAATTTTGAAACTCATTTTGTGTGCACATGTAGACATGGCAACGTCAACAAAGCCCAATCTGATGAAATCCTAACAGATA
Source organism: Acanthosepion esculentum (assembly GCA_964036315.1). Lineage (NCBI taxonomy): Eukaryota > Metazoa > Mollusca > Cephalopoda > Sepiida > Sepiidae > Acanthosepion > Acanthosepion esculentum. The sequence continues at coordinate 20,383,388 of OZ038484.1, forward strand.
AAACGCATCACAAAAAAAAAAAAAAACTTTCCAGTTTGTCAATGTCTAAATACTGTTTATTAATATATAAAATTATATATATATATATATATATATATATAAAATTTTTTATTTATTTCACCTTAGAAAAGTTTGGTATAGGCTAATAAATTGAAATGTCTTATGCCCTTGATTACTTAAATATTTCAAGGATAAAATACCTGTATCGTCAAAGCCTTGACAATGGGAAATAGAAAATAAAAGAAAATTTAATTTTTCCTTAAATATTCCTTGCCAAATCTTGATTAAGTATTTCTACAATAATGAGCACATGACATGTAGCAGGAAATTCAGTAACTTTTTTTGTTTAGAATGCAAACTGCTGAGTCTATAAACTTAAATGTACAGTGAAGAATTAAAATCAAATTCTCTGTATGCACCCAAGAGAATCTGAGGTTCAAACATAAAACTTTTGATTGACATACAAGGTTCCAATAGATTTGTGTATAAAAGATTCCAGGACTATGTCAAGAAGTTTCAAGGACTGTAACTGGTGTGCATGCACGCACACAAAGTGAATGGTTATCAATTTCAAAAATACAAACTTTGGGATTTATCTTTGAAGATCTCATCTGTCAAACTATTAAAAGAAAAGCTACAGCTGGTTCCAATAATTCATGTCCCATGGATTAGTTAGAAGCAGTGAAGAAATCAAAGTGCTGAATGCAGACCTGATTATGTTACACATAGTATAGAGTTTGGAGTTATACTACAGTTGAAAATTTTGAATTACCCACTTTAGTTTTTACTGCTACACATTACAGCTATCTAGACTACTCATGGTTTGTGAATATCACAAAAATTCTTGACTGCTGCATATTTCCTGTGAAGTTATGTACAGTGATTTTAATGAACAAAGCTACAAATAGAAATTTTCACAAAAAGACTACACACTTTAGCTACCCCTACTACTCATGGCACAGAACACAATGATAACATTTTTTCAGTTCATCTATTCAACTCCTCTTCCAATTTTGATATCTCTATAGATTTGTCCTTTGCAGATCTTTACATGGCATTATACTTTCCAATAAGTGTGAAATTCTAAATCTGTTCAGCTTTCTCTACATAGCTGACTTGAGCAAATCTTGTGTGCAACTTTCAAGCTTCTTTTTTTTGGTCTTCAGTTCTTCAATTTTCATAAGCATGGATTTCCGTTTTTGTCCAGCTTCTCCCTGCCTTTTTCTTCTCAGCCTCAAGGTATTGGTTGTATGATGTTCTGGCATTGAAAGCACTTCAGAGAAGAGCCTTAGTCATGGGAACCTCCAACTATGGCCAAATAGTCTGTGATAATGTGCTGTGCAAACAGTCTGCAGTTTCATATTGTCAGTGAAAAATTCTTTGTCTGAGAAAGCTCTCCAATCTGCAAACAACTTTCCAGTTTTTAATATTCTTTGTTTCCGGACAAAGAAGAGTAGAACAAAGTGTCCAGACGGCTTTCATGCTTGTTGAAATTCTTGAAAGTAATATTTCCAGCAGCCTCCTTCTCAAACTTTTTGTACTGACTGATGAGGTCATCACAATGAGACTTGCTGACTTGTTTTCTGTTCATCATGTTGGAAAGACATTCTTTGGCAATTTATTTTTCCACAAATGAATCCAGGGTTCAGCTATGCAAGTGACCTTACAAGAGGGTATCTAAGGGGAGAATTTACCAGAACTTTCTTAATGATGGTGATGGACATTGTCTTTGTTGCAACTTTGCATGCAAACAGATCTTTTGATGACACATTTTCTTTTCTGGATAAATTTTGCCAGAAATCCACACTCAATCTTTGCATCTTTATGCATGTTTGGGTTTAACAAAATTCTTACAAATTCATTCGGTTTGGAAAATGCAATTATCTTTTTAATGTACTCTTCCTTTACAAATCTTAAGTTTCATGATCATACTAAAAAGATCATCTGCAAGAAAAGGTAGCAACAGTTTATCACTGATATTTTATCAGATACAGTTCAATGTCTTTCAAAACAGACACAAAAATCTGCAGTTTCACTGGAAATAAAACATCATTCACATTTGACAGCACCGCAGGGAAGGATTTTGTCTGGGGACATTTTTCTGTGTATTAATTAAGTTCACAAATTTGATGACATCTGGCCAACTAGCCATCTCTGGCAGAAATACAAAAGTAAAGGGACAGGGTTGCCAGATTGAACTTTTAATAGAAAGCCAAGCAAATAAGTTTAAATATATTTCATCATTTTTCACACTTACAACAAAAGCTAAAGATAAAAGTCATTATTAGCCTGCAAACATAACATTTTTCTTATTTTTCCAAAGATACATTTTCTATCCTATCCTAAGACACATCAAAAGGCACATTTTCTATTCTATCATCCTTCCTGGTTACATTTTCTTAGAGTCAAATTTGATTCTCAAATTTGTTACTTTTGGCAACAATTTAGACAGTTTACACATAAAGTATCTATTTTTTTCAGCATGAACTGATCCACTGTTAACTAGTGATCAAAAGGACTTTTTACTTTTGAAATTGACATATGAATAAAATTTCTTCAATTGTTCAAATTTTAAAAATCACTGATAAATTTTTCAAGATTCTACTAAAATGCATTTTATTAGTGTAAAATAATTTATTATTTTCCTTTCGACTACAAATGCAATAAGTGAATTAATTTGTCTTTGATGGAGATGTTTACTTGTCTATGATGTCTTTTATCTTTGCTTTTCCTCTTTTCTTGCTGAGTGAGGGTAGCAGCTAGAAGACATGCTTTCATGTTCTTTCTCCCTTTCTTTCTCATCACCTAAACGAGAAAATATTGAAGTAACTACGAAGTCATGAACTCATTCTAATCAAGGAAACAAACCACCATTGGCAATAATTGCCAAATATTATTGATGACAAAAAAAAAAAAAAAAAAAAAAAAACAATTTTCTTAAAGGACAATTTTAGCTTGCAAAAAAGCCGGATTTCTGGGATTTGCTGTTTGACTTTCATGAAAAGAGAAAAAATTGGGCAGCCCAATTTAGAAAATTCTGAAATTTTAAGATTTTGGGCTATTGCTGTTTTTCCAGGAAAAGGCCTTGTTAATTTTCCAAGACCTGTATGAACCATTGATACAATATGATTAGCTAACTAAGAAAATGACAATGCTGATAGCAAAGAATGGCTTCAGCAATATTTAAAAAATGTTTCTTATTGTCTTCACTTACCTACTGCTCCACTGACAGTGCCAAACAAAACTGAACCTTGGGTGGGTGTGGAGTTTTCACCTGCATGCTGCATAACAAGAGATCCTAAATAAGAAGAAAAGAAAAAAAAAATGTTGATTTAAAAATAATAGTTCTTTCATTTTGAAAAGGTGCATCATCAATGATATTGCACTAAATTATGCAAATGTTCAAAGTGCAATGAAAAAGATTCTCCCATATTATATCCATGTCATATTTTACAAATGCATATATGAATAGAGCATGAAAGATTATATCTAAATTAAATACTTACACTTCAGCTTTAAAAAAAAAAAAAAAAAAAAAAAAAAAAAAAAAAAAATCTACAACACTCCTTCCAAACAATAAATCAAACAAGTAGATATTTCTAAAAAAATTATAATGATTAGCAAGTTGCACAAGTGTGAAGTTGAAATTGGAGTCAAACTTTGAAGTAACTTGGTGCAGTCAGTAAAAAATTTTTAAAAATTGTACTAACTTCTGCTTTAAAGTAAAATTTATTATATATCCTATTTTAAAGAAAAAAATTGTTTTGCAAATTATATATGTCCGTGAAAGAAGCTTCCTGTAAAATCATTCATAATTAAGCATTTCATCAAAATAAAAAATGTTTTGACTATGTATGTAACAGGATCCAACTGTTATGACTAATTAAGAAGCATGTATCTTTCAAATACAAGCTGAAAGATATATTGATTCTACAGCCTTTCTCAATAGTTTATTAGTCAATTGCAATTGAGTTAGGGTGGGATTTGAAGGAAAATGTGAGAGGCAGGATGTTACAACTAATAAAGCATATCACTTACCATGTCTAAATACATTTACAAATTCTCCCAAATGATAAAGTCCAACCTCCTGTAAATGCTGCCTTTCTTCATCGGTTGTTGCAGCACTGTCAAGAAAATATAAACAAAACAAATGAGAGAAAACAACTTTCCACAAGAAAATGTCCTTCTATTGAAAGAAAAAAAATTCCATGCAAGTCAAATAAGCTCAATAATTGGAATTATGACAATTTTTGTTAAAAAAAAAAAAATAAATATATATAAATAAAAAAACATTTTAAAAAAGAGGTGGGGGAACAACCAAGAATGGATGCTTTAATATTTCAGGGTCTCTTGGTAAGAAAGATTTTTCATATTATATAAATAAAAACAAAAACTGCTGCTGATATGAAAGTCACAGAGACAACTTAAGTAAAGTGTTTTAGAAATGTATACAAGTATCAAAACATGAGGCATATTTATTCTTAGATGTTAATTTTTACATAAAATCTGGATATTCTACATAGATATTATAATCCTTATATTCATCTAAATATCATTTGTAAAATACTACAAGTGTTTTTTCCTCAAATAAAATGGTTATGCAGAATTTCAACATGTAATAAAGCTTTAGAAGAAAACTACGTTTTCTCAGTAGACCCCATTTAGTTTCTCTAAAATTTTATCAGTAACTATTTCTTGAAAGCATGAGCAAAAATCAGAAGTTAAATTGCAACCATGAAATTCAGCCATTGTCACACACAAAAGATCAGTCAATATTTAGTGGAAACCTACTAAATATGGAAAATAAAAAAATGACAGTTGTGTTTTAATCCCAAAGACAGATTCTCCAAATACAATCAGTAATAGTAATATTAGAGAATGAAAAGTTGGTATTAGTCTTGAAAATTTTATTTGAACCAGAGTCAAACAGAAGTTGCCTAATTTTCCTCAAAAGTACAACAGCTTCAGGCAAGTAAATGTTGTACAACAAGCAGAACAAATGGCATAAACAATGTATAAGAAAAAGGCATGAAACTGGATTTTTATATGGACACAAATGTCTATTTACCTATCTTTTTGGCAGGTGAATAAATTGAAAGAATTTTCAGCTCCTAAGAAATTCTCATCATCAAGTATTTCAACAGCTGTCATCCAATTTGGGTTGGAGTCTCGAGCAATCTGCAATGCAAAACATTTAAACTTGATAAAACTGGTAAGAAAAAATGTTTTAAGTCATTATTCACTCAACTTTTCAATGAGATTTTTGTCAACATATAATCCAAACATTTAAAGGTGTGATATTTAATGATGCACTGAAAGCAGAAGTCAAAATCTGTAAATAAATTGAAGGTGACTCTTTCTCTCATAAGATTTTGTTAAAAAATGAACATTTGAAACATTGTTTACATGTCACTTTTTAGAAGTGCATGAAAATCATGACATTTGAAGAAATTAAAAAGGTAGAAGATGAGGTATTATGATTACTTGCATTATTCATATTATTGATAGTTATCCTCATCTTCATTGACATATTCCAAACGTTTCGACCATTGTAGGCTCTGGCCTTCTTCAGGTGATTGGAATTTCGAACCAAACCTTTTATTTTGTCCAGTGGGGTAGATTGTTCTAATTCTACGTGCCATGCCTCTTCTGGGTGTGTCAGTTATTTCCTTTTAACTCAACTCTCCAAGTTTGGTTTACAACTGCTGTGGCCTGGTATTGAATTCACAACTCTGTGTCTAGTCACTGGATCTAAACAACCTTGAGGACATCTGTGTATGAATTTTTGGGACTTACAAACCTAATGTCTCGGCAATCATTTTTTACCAGTGATTATATTGCAATTTTTTTTGTTATTCATTGCTTTTCTCTGGCACTCCTTATTACTGGTTCCCATATTGTATTCATTTCTATGCTTGGTCAGCTCAGGAGATTTTTGTCGCCTAGCATATGTGCCGATTCCTTAAGTTTTCGTATTTTCCAGTGATACTCTGTCTATTATTTCAGACTCATCCCACAGGGGCAATGATTATCCCTTTTCCCGCCATATGTGGTCAGCTATACCTGATTTTTTCTATTTCCTCTTGTTACTACTTTACAATGTTCTTGTAATGTTACCTTAAGGGGCCAGCCTGTTTCTCCTTTGTATTTCTTACCACAGCTGCATGGGATGGCATACACACAGTCATTAGTCATGTTCTCCTCTATAGAGGGGGGGGTCTTAGTCGGAAGAGGTGTCTGCGAAGTCTTGAACCACTTTTAAAGATTATCCTGATGTCATATGGACCACAGATCCTTTGTATTTTCTTTGATAATCCCTTCACATAGAGTAGGTAGACTGAAGCTTTTTCTGAGTGCTGTTATCCTCTTGTACCCTTCTATCCCAGTTTGTTGGAGCTGCTACCATGTACCCAGGGTAGTTGTTATGTTGTAGGGTACTGCTTATACTGACCATAGCAAACCATTATTAGTTGAATCTTTACTAATTATGCACATTAGAAAACTAGAAAAAAATTTTTATCCAACAGTGAAAAATTTAAATTTTAACCAATGTTTATTATTTTCAGACCCCAATTATGGCAAGTGCATCCAATGCTAAGCAGAAAAGTGTAGCTTGAAAGTTTTTTTAAGATTTCTGATGATAACCAAAGTAAAGCAATATGTCAACTGTGTGATATGGAAATGCCTATTGACTGTTCAACTATGATTAAACAGAAAAAATTTGTCAGCAAGTCTTTTAAGCAACAAACTTTACACAAAGTTATTGACCAAATTAGAACTTGGGATATAAATGACAGCAAATCCCCCAAAATTCATAAATGTATTGGAGAAATGATTGCAATTGACCTGTGGTAGAAGACCTTGGATTTAAAAGACTATTGAACTATAAATTATCAAATTCCCTCTCAAAAGTATATAAAAGAAAATATTGTGAAAGATAATATATAAGAAGGTCAGAAAAAAGATAAAGGAGGAAATCAACACTGCTACTCATTCATCTATGACTAGTGATGGCTGGACAGCTAATTCAGCAAATTCATCCTTTTTAAGTGAAACATTTCATTGGATTTCATTTCTGCAATAAGTATAAGTGAATGTATCAGAGACAGTACTGCAATTTAATATTTCTCATAGTAAAATTAATGTTCTCATAAGAGATAATGTGTCTAATATGGCAACAGCAGCCATACAAGCCCAATATGAGTTATTATCTTGTTTTCTACACATCTTGCAATTGACCATTAATGATCCATCTTTGCACAAAGGAATGTGAAGGATTTGCTTTCTATTTGTAAACAAAGAGTTGGGCACTTCAATCACTCAGCTGCAGCTTTTGTAAATTATCAGAAAAAATTTAATTTACCAGATCATAAATTTATTCAGAATGTCCAGACAAGATAGGATAGCCAGCATTTTTTGTTCAAATACTCTTGACATATGATGTCCAGTGTATTTGAACAAAAATGCTTTTATCTCATATTGCAGTGATCATGCAAAACCACATTGTTTAGAATCCAACCAATGAAAGATTTTAAAGAAATTACTAAAAATACTTAAACAATTCATTAATTGTACAAATTTATTAAGTAATAGAGAAGCGACTGCCTCTTATATTACACCACACATTAAAGTCATTTATCACATTTTTAAAAGGGGGAGAAGAAAAGGGACTGTTTGATGAGGGGTTAGGTTCAACCCTTTCAGCATGTAAAGCTTCTTTTAATAAAAGATTTAACAACTCCTTGGAAAACAAAAACCTTATTCTAGCAACATATCTTGATCCCAGGTTCAAGATTGCTGGTTTCCTTGAAAATAACAACAGTGGCCATCTTAATGACAAGGCTATTGCAGAATGGTTTATGTAGCCGTCACCCCAAAAAGGACCCGCTGGAACAGGGTAGTCGTCTCTCGTCAGCCGCCTCGGCCTCAACTGCCAAAGCCTTCAGACACACTCATTTTATAGACCATGACGAAGCAGCCGATTGGTTGAGTGGGAAAGTTTTACATATACTTAGGCGTACTCCACCAATTCTCCCTTCCTTCAACTGCTCTGCGACACCATATGCATGCAATGCATGGGCGTTTTCGGGCATGATGTCTCGTATCTTGCTCTTGACAATCACACTCCTCCCTGATCTGAGGATCACACAAATGGCAGCGCGGTGCAGGTCACTATATCCTGTTACTTCGTCTCAGTGAAGCAGGCTCGGCTATTTCCTCAGTTGTACTTTCCTCTGCCGTATCGCTGAGTTGATCTCGTTCGAGGATGCCACTTGCACTTTCCGTTGAAGTTGTGTCTTCCTGCATCAGCCCCTCATACACCATAGAGATTTCTTCATCTGAGGTGGTATCATGGCTGCTGGTAGTATCCACCCCACGCACCGGGCAAACATCTTTTATATGGCATGGTACTCTGTCTACAAGGATTGAATGAGGGCCATAGACTTTCATCACTTTCCCCTTCTCGAACCTTGTACACCGCCCATGCAGTCTCTTCACCCAAACAACATCTCCTGTAGTGCATGTTCCAGAATCTGCAACGTCAGGCGGTGGTGTGGTAACAATGCCCTTCACGCGAGAGTGGTAGGTATAAATTAGGTTGGCTGGCGCTGTTGAAGCAGTGGTGTCATCCTGTGGTGTCACATTATGCCAGTATACTGCCTCCATAAGAGAGCATTGTGTTCTTGCGGCGATATTCTTTATTGTGCAGTGGGACCTTTCTACTATGCCATTCCCCGATGGTACGTGCGCGCATCAGTATCTTATCTGGACGCCCCAGTCTTTCACAAGTCTTGTGAATCTTTCCCCACAAAACACTGCAGCATTGTCGTCAAGCAGTTCAAACAGCGGTCCTCTTTCAAAAAAGATTGTCTCCAACCGCTGAATCATATTGGTGGAGTCTTGGTGCTGCAATGGCCTCCAAATGGCAAACCAACTAGGACCACAGTCTATCAGCATTAGGTAGTGCTGGCCCCCAAAATGGGTCATCTCCATTCCCACTCTGCTCCAATTGTCGTGTACAGAAAGCCTGCCTGGCTTCCAATGCACCGGGGCAGGATCTATGGATTGACATTCCCTACAATCCCTGACTACCGCCCGAACAGCCGCTCTGGAAACTCCGGGGATGATCAATTTTGCAAAGTACAGTGTGCGCTTCACACCAGGGTGTCCACTAGACTGATGAATGGCTCGTATACGAGCAGACTCCTCGCCTTCTGCAGCCACAGCACATACTCGTTCTACAGGTTCCGTCTCTTTCTGAATATCATCCAGTCATCGCTGCAGCACTCTAGTGAGCTGATTGGCCCAATTATCATGAGACTTAACCAATGCTGCGTCATTCTTCAGCTCATATTCTGAGTCCAGAGGTCGAAGCGTGCCGAGCTGGCGCCTGACCAGCATCTCGGTGGCAACCTTGGTTCGTACACTCGACTTTCCAGATAATGTACCTGAGACCCCGCATGCCGAGTCTGTCTTCAGGTGAATCACCTTTGCTTTCCACTGCAGTGCAAGGTTGATGCCCCGAAGCACTGCGTCGAGTTCTGCCAAGTTGATGTGCTTATCCTCACTCATTGGTTGCAGCCAACTAGCATCTTCAGCCACGGCTCCACCACTCTCAATGACGACACCAGTGGCTAATGAACTCGCATCCACCCATACAGTGATGTCCTGTCCATCAACACACCAGTTCCCATGTGCTGGATCTATTTGTGCAACTCTGGCAAAAACGTCCGCCAACATCTGGCTCAGGAGGGGGTCTCGTACTTTATTGTCCCATCCAGTTGTCACAGCATTTGCTCTACGCTTTATGAACATGGTCGCAACACGTAGCCAGCTGCACAGCGGAAAATGTCCCATCAATTTCCCACACACAGAGAAAATAGTTTGACGTGTTAGGTCATCGGTCAACGTCGGCAGCTTACTTCCACGACTCCACTGAAGCTTGTTGCGCTCCTCATAGACATGCCATCCTAACACGCGTGTGTCACTCGATAACTGCTCTGGGTCTTTGCACATAAGCCCAAACCTCTCAAGGTGCCCTTTTTTCCGCGGGATGCAGGACATATGTTCTCATTGACGAATACATTGTCAATGTATGAAGATGTAGCTTCGTTGATGTTTTCATCTTGCGCAACCACGGTGTTAATGATGGATCGCATTATCAGGGGTGCCACATTAAGCCCAAACCCCAAGCGAGTGAGGCAGCATCTTTTCCCCTTGATTTCTACTGTCTGGAATAGCCACAAGGACTTCTCAACGTCCAACACAGCGACGTCTGAACCTTGCTGCCGCCACTCTCTTAATTTGTGTGCACATACATCTGCACTGGCAGTGTATGCATCTACATGCTCATTGAGCTTGCAGTAGTCCATGATGAGCCGAACCTTTTGTTTGTTTTCCTGTAGGACGGCCATTAGAGGAATCAGACCCTTTGGGGGCCCAAGCTCATCTTCAGGGTATGGAAGCAGCCAGCCATTTTTTATCCAAGTTTGCAGTTCTCAGTTGTACTCAGCCCAAAAGGTGCTCAGGATATTCTGACAGCCTGTTTTTTAATGTAATTGGCGGCTGGGCACCGGACCACTTCCACAATGCGATCTATATCTGTCTGTTAGCACCAAACTCTGCTTGGAAATCAGGTTCGTTGACAGTTATGGCAGTGCAGATTGGCTTGTGACATTGGGGAAATTTTACCTCACTGGTGCTAGTCATGGACATCCCACCCAGGTGTTTGATTGTGTCCAGCCCAAGCAACAAGTCAAATCAGAGTAATTCATCATCCATGACCAGAGCTTCTATGTCAATAGAGGGTCTGTTGCTTATGCCAAGCCAGACCACCCCGACACCACAGAACCTAAGAGTATTCCCACCTACAGTCAGGACATGTACCTCCTTTCTCTCCCATACCTGGCAGCATGCTTTGCGGATGAGTGTTTGGGTGCAATCAGTGTCCACAAGAGCCATACAGTCATTGTAGATAGTGCTCTATTTCAAGAGGATCTGGGGATACGGCTGGCGCTGAAGCCTCGTCCCCCTGCCTGTTTTGGGCCACATATCCCCGCCGCTTAAATCGATAGCACGAGACTGGTCTTCGGGGTCCAGTATTATCTTTCCTTGATGTTTCACGTTGCGAGAGACAGTCGCGTACCAAGTGATTGAGCTCACTGCAAACATAGCATTTTATCAGTACATCAACCTCCCTCGCCTGACAACGCGATGATCATGCAGTTATGGCCGCTTGCTCAATATCTCCAGAACTTTTCTTCAGTATGGCGCATGCTCAAGCTAGCATTTGTGAAATGTCCATTTCATCTAACTTGGAAGAGGCTCGGAGCAATTCCTCAGCATGCCCCAGCAACCTGGTAATAAATGCACACATCAGATTTCTATCCGTCATTCCACCGACCAGAACTGAAAGTTTACGCAATTCGGCCAAAAAGATATCAACAGTCTCACCCAGGCGCAAGCGGCGTGCTACAAATTGCTTCCAAGCTATAACGGAGTCCAGAGCAAATGCCATATACAAAGCACTTTTGATGAAAGTCTTTCTTCTTTTCTTCACTCAGCTGCTGGTACACTGCCTATGCACCACCCAATAGACGCATAGGAACCACACATTTGATGCGCTTTACACCGCTAAGCTGGCATATCAGTTCTGCCTTCTCTATCCACTCGATAACTGACTGTCCAGAATCACTTCCATCAAATAGCGGTATCAGTTTAGAATCAAAAGCCATAATTGCCGAAATAGCTTGTAGCCGTCACGCCAAAAGGACCCGCTGAAACTGGGCAGTCGTCTCTCGTCAGCTCCCTCGGCCTCAACTGCCAAAGCCTTCAGACACACTCATTTTATAGACCATGATGAAGCAGCCGATTGGTTGAGTGGGAAAGTTTTACATATGCGTAGGCGTACTCCGCCAATTCTCCCTTCCTTCAACTGCTCTGCGACACCATACACATGCAATGCATGGGTGCGTTTTTGGGCATGATGTTGCGTATCTTGCTCACGACAATCACAGTTTACTCAAGATCTCTATTCTATAACCAAAGGAAAGACAGACACCTCAAAGTATCACAAGGCATGGAGGATGACTTCTCTTCTCTAACATGTCTGAAGAGAAAAGTGATAATGATAGTGACTTTAGTTTTAGTTTTATGAAGTGCCTCAGTGAATAAAAGAAAAAATTATTGAAGGAAATGTGTACAATAATACAGTATAAAGCAGTCAGTGAAACAAGCAAAGAAATATATTTATTAAAACTTGAAATCACAAAATATATTGCCTTAAAAAATATAAAAAGTGATAATGGTTTTTCACTGGTGGATTTCAAATAAAAACGAATTTCCCATCATGGGGCTTTTAGTCAGAAAATATCTATCAGAACCCCCCCCCCCTCTTCTGTTGAAAGTGAATGGCTATTTAGAATTGGAGGTGACATTCACTTACCAAAAAGAAATCACTCAAAAGGCGAAACAGGAGAGATGATGATCTTACATTATAATTTAAGAATTTTAGGACTTAAATATGAGTAGCTAGGTACTTAAGTGATTTACTTAAAGAAATTGTTCTCTTTATTGTTTAAATTTTTACCCAATATTTTAAATAAAAATGATATCTAACTTTCATAAGCTTTTATATTAATTTTTCTACTAAACGTTTTATTAATGTACTTTGTTCATTAAATTTCCCAAACCAACTGTAGGGCCTGAAAATAATGAATTTTAATCACTGTAGGTACTGGAATCGCATTGGAAATTTAGAACAGTATCGGGATTTGTATCGGAATCGGTAAAAATATTGGTATCATCTCATCACTTATACCTGTGTTCGTTGCTTTATTGTATTTAGATTTTTGTCATAAAAGACGTCACCATTTCTTTAGATTTTCCTGATCATATAAGATGAAAGCCCACTTAAATTTATGAGACAGCTGAAGAGATGACTAAAAATAAAAATGATGACAAAAGCTCAAATTACACACACTGGTAAAAGTATATTCCCAGCATTAAAACACTGTCATATGACAATAACTTCTTAGAGGCTGATACAACATTTAATATATATTGTTTTATGATGTTTAAATGTCATATTTTCTCACATTTTATTTAATATAGTAATAGGTCAAAATTCAATTCCTACAATTAAAATAAATATTTTTAGCTATTTAAGAAAAAAAAGTCTTTGCTGAAGGAAAATTGCACTTTGTTTTTAAAAACCACTGCCAAATGTTTTTTTTTTTAAAAGGATTGATAATAATTTGATAATAATGTGGTAATAATTTTGGTAGACATATATGCATACTGAAACATTCTAGTTTTTCTTTGTCTATTTCAGGATAAATTTTCTATGTATGACCAACATCAAAGTCAAGAGTAAAAATTTAGAATATTACAGTAGTGAACACATTGAAGAGTTGGAGAAAAGATCAAAGATTATTTTGAATCTTAGTTAAAACCTACCTCTTCAAAATTTTCATCCACGGGTTTATAAGCCAATAATGTAATGGATCGCATCAAATCTCCTACCAAAATGAAATCTCCTTTGGTTTTAAGGTAAAGTGCAATTATATTGTTGAAATGGCTGCATTCAAGGCGTAACTCTTTTTCTGCTGTCCATTCAAATAAACGTACCTGTGGATAGCAGAAGTTCAAAGATGATTTACAAATAATATTAAATTCAAAGAATAAAATATTGTGTTCTCATTTAATGTTAAAATGTGGTAGCTACAAAAATAAAACTAAGTATGCAATGAAAAAGAAAATATTTAATAAGCTAAACTTCGACACAAGATTAAAATGAAAGATTTTTATGCACACACACTCAAGAAAGCATTACATAGCTGCAAATGTTGAAAAAGACATTAAGCTTGATTCCAATGATTACTGTTGAAACCAATAAGAATAAAAGAGAAATAATACTTACTGTGCTGTTAATGCTTGCTAATAATTTGCCATTAAATTCAACCAAACTATATGCTGCCCCTTTTATTTCTTTTTCTGCTACTACAGTAAGTTTACCTTAAAAAATAGATAAAAAACAAAATAGTGAATTTTCAAGTGTCACTAAATAAAGAAAAAAAAAAACAAATTGTAATTGAACAAAAGACCTCTTTTCATTGTAGGAGCAGCAGATGCTCACCAGATGCCTAAAGACAAAGCATCTAACATCAGGTGATTTAACCAAAATGAGGAAAATATATTTCAACTCATCACGATTAAATGCATGACAATAAACAGTCCGTAAGAAAAACATCTTAAAGCAAGATTATAAATCTGACAATTTTGCTGTAACTGGGAAGAGTTAATAACCAAATTTATTTTGTCAAGACAAAAACCTAAACAAAACAAAATAAATATACAAGTAGGGAAAGAAAACAGTCGTGTTACGAAGAATATAGCAAATATCTATTACTTTTCCAGGAGTTGAATTTAATACTAATAAAATATATTATGTTTTTAAGCCAAGATCAAATAAATATTTGTTTTTTTAATTTCCAATTAACATCTTTTAATCCAATTCATTGTAAAGTAAAAAAAATTATTTAGAAACAGCCTCAATATTATATTTTTAATCAATAAAATTAATATAAGCAGTAAGTATATTGTGAAATAGTCTTAATAAGGTTAATGGAAACAATAATGAAGATGATGAAAAAAAAAAAAGAATCCAACAATCAATTTCATGCAACTTGTATGCTTAAACAATATGAAGGAATTCCAAGGCAAACATTCAGCCTTATATCATTCAGGGTGAATCTAATTTAGTCTTACATGTGAAACTACCAAGAAACAAATACTCATGCATCCAGTAGGTGACACATTTTTTTTTTAAAACTTTGAAATTAATATTCTGGTAAGCAAGAAAACTGTCATATCCCCATGTTGCTGTACATGGAACAAATAAAAAGATAACACATACTTCTGTCTGCTAAGAAAAAGGACTTATATAATCTCTAAGCTTAAAAAATTATGCAAATCCTACTTTCAATATACACTATAAAGCTGGAATAAATAAATTGTTAAATGTTAATTTGGCTTATACATATTGTCTTCCCTGATTAATTCATAGAATGACACAATGTGAACAAATCTACTCTCCTCTTCCCAACTATGGGTTAAAAGGTAGGACTTGTATCTGAAAAAGTCTTTATTATCTCCAAAAAATTGTTAATGCAATATTCACTTGAAAAAAGTATTATTCTTGCAATCCTAAATATGATTTGGCTTTAAATAACTGACAAATAGTTGATAAACAAAACAAATCAATCAACCAACCACTAAATGAAACCATAATCCTGTTAAAACTGGCATAGCCACCACAATCCACAAACTATAATCACTGAAAGATTCATACAGTTGTTACTGAAAACAGAGTACACCATCTTTTGGACATTATGGTGAATTTATGGCTATGAAGTCCCAAGACATGTACAGTGACAGATGGACAGATCTATTTGATTGGCTGTTACTGTATGGCTTTCAGTTGGTGCAGTTTTTGTATTTCATATATCTACTTTTGCCATTAATCCATTTCTTTATCTGTATCTATAAATGGCATTCTGTTAATGTGTCCGTCACCTTGTTACCTCATCCTGAGCAAACTGTTCCTCCGATTGGCATGAAAATTCACACACAGATTGGAAATTTACAGCATTCATACTCGACGTTTTCGGATTTTTCAATTGTTCCTCAGATTTTGGAAAAAAAAAAAAAAAAAAAAAAAAAATTCGATAAAACCGATAGGAGGTCAAATATTGATTCGAAAAAAATTCAGTTTTTCAGTGATAGTTTTCACAAATTACAAGTGATATTCACCAAACTCACGTTGAGCAATGTCCTTACTTATAGTTTTGAGGTGCTGTTCTTTGTTTTTAAAAATTGATAAGAGTTATCGGAAAAAAAAATTGATAACTTTGGGACATCCGATTCAAATTCAGTCTAGCTGATTTTTGGCTATATTTTTCACAAATGGCGAAGAATTTTCAGCAAAATTCCCGTTGAGCATAGTATTTACTGACAGTATTGAGGTGCTGACTTTCCTTTTCAATATTGGTTTCAATTATCGGATAAAAATCTTTTGACTTACCATTCAAATTGAGTTTACCTGAATTTGGCGATGTTTTTCGCAACTTGCTTGGGATTTTGATTCATTTTATCAGCATTAGTCGTGACAATTAAAAACTTTTGCCTGGTGAGCTCCTTTGTGACCAACTAATACCTGCGGGAAGTCGATACAATCAGGTCTTCATCAGAATTTGCGAATACACCAATCAAACATATGTTCAACTGAGACGTCTACACTACAGACTGTACAGCTGATTGTTATTCACACACGCGTAACTATGTTTCACATAGCGGTATCTCATTGGCTGAGTGCAGTACGCAGTCGCTGATTGATGTTCGAGACCCTAGGACACTCGCTGATTGGCACAACCGATTGGCCAGTAATATTTCGCATTTGAACCTGCTGTGCACAACTGTGGGACGAAGGTCTCACTTCTGCTCCTGTTACACCGCAAACTGATAATTTCTCCTACTGCAAGTTGTTTCTTACATTTTTGTTTTCCATTTGTCTGTTTAACTACATTTTTCCAAACACCATAAACAATTTATTCAGCTGTTTTACTTAAATACCTGCCTTCCTGATTCTGGTTCATGCTTTGCGATACTAAGTTAGACTTTGTACTCCTGGAATTGAGCAACCCTAATCAACCACTACTAGCATCACTTTTCCCCATGCCGCCAAAAAGGAGGGTATGTCTTAGCCTTCGGTCTGCAAGTGTGTCCGATATGAGGGCAAGAAGGGCCTGCGAGTCCCAGGAGCAGACTACAATGCGACTATCACAGGTCGCTCAGCACAGCGCCCTCACGCAGGCCTCACAGTCACAAGAGGAGCGTGCCACCTGCTGGGCTGGGAAAGCTGCCTACAGGGCTTCATTGCAATCAAGGCTTAAGAATACACAACGGTCAAGAATGAATGCATAGGCTGCAGCAACCGCCTCTGCATCTCAGGCTTCCGAGACTCATCATCAAAGGCTTCTTCGTAACATAAGAAATGCTGCTGCGACTGCGAAATCAAGGGCAATAGAGACATGCCCATCAATCCAGGGATGCTGCTGAGACACCGCTCTGTAGGTCGGAGTGAAATGCTACAAATGCTGCCACCACTGCCAGGTCGAGGGCAGCTGAAAAATTTGACTGCAGGCGTGCCCGTCAATCCAGGGATGCTTCTGCAACAGCTAGGTCAAGGGAGTCCGAGACAGAGCTGTAGCAGGCAACCAACAATGCCCGCAACGCTGCAGCAACTTCTGCTGCCAGAAACTCAGAGGGGCCCACAGACAAGGGCAAACAAACTTTCAAGGGCTGCTACAAACATGGCTGATGTGCGCTTATCTCAAAATTCCAAAGCTTGCCGCATACGCCTCAACAGTGACATTCAGCGCCTTGCGGTCCCTGTGCTATTACCTGTCCCAGTAGCTCTTTTTGCTCTTTCTTGACTTTCAATTACGACCCCGGCCTTAACTTAACTACGCGTAACGATGTCAATGTAGGGTCCATGACCTGGGTTTGCCAATTCTGCAATGCCTACAAATGGGCCGGGGAGCCTGCCAGTCTGTGCTGCTCCTCCATCAAAGTTCGGCTGCCACCTCTACATGAACCACCTACCCCTGTTGAGGGGATTAATAGCCAGCTCCCATCTCAACTCTAACCACTTCCTTAAAACAATTAGGCAATAAAACAACTCCTTTCAAATGACCTCATTTGGGGCTCAGGTGGTTCAAGAAGAGGGTTGGATGCACACTTTCAAAGTACAGGGGCAGGTATACCACTGATTTGGGTCTCTGTTGCCTGAGGAGACCTCTACGCCTAAATTCCTTCAACTGTACTTTATTGCAGACTACAACCTACAGGCCGAAACCCGGATTGGTATTTTGCCGCCGTCGGGAAGAGTTCCTCGCAGGAACATCATACTACTACTTCAGCCCATGCTTCACGAGGTTAACAGCTACATTCGCAGTTTCAAATATGCTTTTGAAAATGCTTCCTTTCCTTCCTTCAGCATTGTAATTGACGCCAACAAATGGCCTCATGATGAACACGAACGCCACTACAATGCTCCTGCGTGCAACGAAGTGGCCACTATTATACATGGGGATCAAGACCACGATCGCAATATTGTCCTTAAATCAAGAGGCGGTGCTCTTCGCAGGATTTCAGAGACCCATCGATCATATGATGCATTGCAGTACCCTTTACGTTTCCCTTATGGTGACAATGACTACCACTTAGGCATTCCCCCTTATACTTTGGGTGACCAACCTATGTCTTCCAAAGCCTTATCGTGCAAGGCCTTCTATTCATACCGTTTCATGGTTAACAATGGAGACTTCAACCTGCTTCATAGATGCAGTGACCTTTTCCACCAGTTTGCGGTTGACATGGCTGCTAAGATGGAATCGGAGAGGTTTTGTTTTATACGGAATCATCAGAAACAGCTGCACTCAGACTCCTATGTACACTTACGTGACACCCTTCAAAATGAAGTCAATCTCCGCGACCTAGGAAAGCTGTGCATTCTGCCCTCTACCTACACGGGGGGGGGGGGGGCGTTACATGCTTGAATGCACGCAGGCTGCTATAATATGTGTTAGGCAATATGGGCGGCCAGGCTTATAATGTTTACCTGCAACCCCAAATGGGTTGAGATAACGCGTGAACTCCTACACGGACAGGATTACACTCACAGACATGACATTACCGCCCGCGTATTCCACTTAAAACTGGGGAAACTTATGGACTTAATAATGAAGGGGAGAGTCCTACAGTGAAAACACAACCACTATTTTACATTGCCAGAATTAAAAATCTTGATCGATTATGAACGAGTGGCAGTCTTCGGGTAAGCACGGAACAGCAACACCGCAGGTTGCCCTTGAGCTCATTGATTTTGCTACCAGTGAGATTCCCGGTCTATCAGTGACAACAACTGCAGATACGTGTGTAAGTTCAATAATTCAAACCCAAAACAATTTAACTACATAAAACCCCGAGCAACGGTGAGCTTTACTGCTAGTATAGCTATAAAGTCAAACAAACTTTTTTCCTTTCCATATTTAGCCTCTTGTAGAATATAGATATGAATAACTTACCATCTGTATAATGGAATATAATGATTCGTCCCTGCTTAGGTTCAGCTTCTTCTGCATTCACCATAGCTGTACCAACAATGTAATAGGTGTTGGAATCATCTCCAAGCTTAGCTGAGATCAAACTTGAAGCAAATTCATTTGCCATAAGCTGATGGGCATGATGCACTGAAAGAGATTTATTATATAGAAGACAAAAATATAAAAGAATAAGAGAATATATAAGTAATTATTATAAGTATATTTATTAATATATACTTAATAGCTCTGTTATATTACATTAAGCACTGCTTTTATTAACACCAGGATTATGTGCAATATATATATTATTAAAGAAAAAGCAGAACTGTTAGTGGAACTAACAGACAACTTGCTAAAAGGCTTAATATCCTTCAACAAGCTAAAATCTTGAACAAAGACAGCAATAAGAAAAAAAAAACGAGCTAAAAGGCAAACACCTACATACACAGTAAAGTGCTCAATGCTGAGATTACATAGAGCAAAAATTCTTGATGTTAATTCCCATGAAAGGATGGCCCTAGTTGTAACTAGTTTCATGCACACTTGAATGTTCGAGTTGTCTGAAAATTGCGCGAGTGTGAAACTTGGGTTGCAACTAGGGTCAGCCTTATTTATATATATATATATATATATATACACACACTATCTGAACTAGATTTATTTGGCTACTCTATGTTACAGATACAAATCCTGTAATCCAATCCAAACTTGATTAAAAGATTATATTCACATTTACTATTTGCTTTTCTATCAAAAACAAACAAAAAACCAAACATGGTAGGTGTATAAATGAGTGAGTTAGAAATATTGATTTGTTACTGTACAATCTAATGCAAAACATAAGTATCTGATAAACAGACTTGATGCTGGAATCATGGAGGTTAGACTTAGAAAATTTGCATCTGTACTCTTGTTAGTTGAAATAGTTACAATAGTAGCTTGTCAGGGGTTTGAATCTTTATAGCATTCAAGAAGATAAATGGTTAGAAATAGCATTTTAACATGCACAACACTATTACATGTTGATAAAATAGTCATGTTGAAAATTGTTGATCTGATTTAGACAAGTAAGTAAATTTACCTTCAAAAGTGTGTTGATCAATAATGAGTAATGAATGCACTTCCAATTGGTCTCCATATATGTAATCACCCACAGAACTAGTACTGCCAGTCATTTGTTTTGTGTTGGTACTGCAAGAAGTGCTTGCAGCATGGACACTAGCACTAATTCGTGATGGTCGAGTACCATTAGCATCTTGGATGTCCATTCTCATGGAAATTACACCAAATGTCTGTGAGGCTTCTTGGTAGGCAATGCGTCTACACAATATAAATTTAAAATATTCTTCATAAAGAGTGAAATACTTTGGATCAAATAACAGAGGAAAAAAAGAAAAGTTTGTCGTCAATTTAAATATCTTAAAATTCCAGGTTAATTAGGACCCGTTATTATAAATCAACTACAAAGGAGGGAATCTGATTTCAGACTAGACCAGATTATTGATCAGTTTAGTTTACAATTCACAATTTTATTAGTTCATCAAAATCAATTTACCAAATTTTACAAGCACTATTTTGATCACTTGAAAGAATATTGCTTTGCCAGATTAATAACTCATGATTGAGGCTGAAACCTGGATCTGTCTGCTTGGTATCTTTGGTTCACTCAAAATAGTTTTATATTTTTACATAATGTCACATTTATTTACTTCTTGTTCAGTAATGATACACGAGAGAATTTTCATTCAAGATTTTTATGTACCCAATATTATTTTAATAATATTCATCTCCGAGACACCAGTGACAGTACAACTTCTAGTCATATCACTCAAGTAACACTCAATACTGAAAGTAACGTTTTGAAAAAAAGAAAGAAAAAAAAATGTTACCCGTATTATGAAGAGCCCAATTTTCTTCAATGACTGCTCAGTTATTAATAGATTGGCAAAGGAATGTTAGTCATAACAATATTCTTTTACTTTTCAACTTTTTTTGTGTGGATGAGTTATATGATTTCTAATCTGCTCCTCATCTGTGCGGAATCATGAAATGATTTTATATCAAACTTAACACGATCATAGTGAATAATAATTTCACTTTGTTTTACTTTTGAACAAAAAAAGTTCTACTCACCGGGGAGATTCACCCAATGCAATGGTTCGTATGTGAAGCTTTTGAATTTCATCAATTGTACCAATTGTTAATGTACTATCATTTGCAAGAGCAAGACTAAAAAGGGGGGAAAAAAAGAATAGAAAATTATTTTCTACTGAAACTTCTGACAACAGAATTACAATAAATAGAAAAAAGACAAATTCATACAACACCAGCAGCTGCTATAAAATAGCTCAGATATTATTAAGAACTGTAAACATTTATACTTTAATCAGTTATATTAAATTCTGGAACATGCTTCTGTTACAATGTTAGGCAATCTAAAGTTATGAAAAGTAATGAGATAAAATAGAAAAGCACATCACATTTAATAGAATATTATAGCAGTCATCATATGTTTATTATTGAAAAAGACAGCTACCTAAGCAAAGATCTTAACTTCTAGATATGTTTAAAACACAATGATGCAGTTTTAGGAAATCTCTATGAAACCTGTGAAAAAAATTTTTTTTTTAAATATAACATAAGACAGAAATATTTAGAAATAGCAAAAAAAGAAATTAAATAAAAATGAAAACATACAATAAAAAAAACAAAACAAAACAAACCTGTCAGGGTAACCTTCTGAGTTGAGTGGACACATATGATTTACTTCTCTCAAGTTTACATTGGAAAACACCAATTTGTGATTGCTAGAGTAAATAACTGTTGGGCGATCTGAACAGGCAAAGACATTGACAGTGGATAAACTTTTGAATGTGCGCAAACCAGTAGGCTGTGTGCCAAGGGTAACTTTCTTTTTATCACTAAGGTAACCTGTAAAAAAAAAGAATGAAGAAATTATCTATTTACAGATATTGTAACTAACTTTAAAAAACAAACCGTCCCAAAAATTCATCACTGCATAAGTTCTGATATTTTAATGATTTCCTTTACAGACACAGTGTAGACCCCCCACACACACACACACACACACAACAAAAAAGGCCTTTAGTGCCGTCAAACCCATTGTGTTCTATTCTATATTCTGCAATCAGCAGTTATATGTTTGCTTGTAAAATTCAAAATCTGGAAAAATTAAATCCAAGCACTGTACTTTCAGTTATTTTTTGGACCACATCTCATATTGAAAGGGTTATTCTAGTTAGAGATGTAGACAGTGAATTTGCCAACTATTGTCTTCCAAATTTACCAAGATAAACTCTTGCAAGGAGGATATTTAGCAGTTCATTGGCTTGTCCTGAGCAATGTTCACTTGCTGCATTATTTTCATCCACATCTGAATCACTTCAATTGCTGTCATCACATCCTAGAAGTTCTTCACCATTATCATCATAAAATTCCTCTACTAAATTATTAATTATTATTGATTCTACCTAGTTAGTTCTTAAGTCAAAGAATTCTTTTAATTAGGCATTAAAACAAAGGATTTATATATAAAGCACAGCTCCTCTCAAGAGAGTTCAATATATTAATAAATCTTATAAACTAAAAAGATTCTACAGTTGTAGAATTTACTCTCTAGTTTGTTAGTAAATGTCACTTAAGGCATACTTACCGGTTTCTATGTTGAGATTAAAATAAAATAATGAACCATCACCAAGAGCACACAATAAGTAATGGTTGCCTTCAAATGTTGCAATCAAAATTGATCTGGGAATAATTTCTGTAGAAAAATAGATCAATAAAAATCAATATATAGTAATATTTATAATTCACCTGTAGTAAGAAACCAATTTCATTAATCCAAACCAGTTTAAAGTAAAGAGTATTCGTTAAAATTAAGTTAAAACAAATCAGAACCTCAAGAAGATTTTATTAACAGCAAATTATGAGAAAGTAATTTTTAGTTCATGTGATCCAACAAAACAATTAAAAATTAATCTTAATTTACCAATTATCAAAAAATAAAAATCAAATGCTTGCAGAAAATAGGCATCAGAAATGCACCGTCACTGTTACAGTCAGTCAGTTACGTGCCATGCGTGATACATGCTTAGGCAATCATGTATCTTTTGATACATGACTGACAAGGCAGGTTTTTTTTCCCCCTGCAGTAGGTTGCCATTTCTTTCTGCAGTAGACCAGTTGCCATCCAAGGCTATAGAACCCAGTCTGTCCTGCTATTTACCCACAGCTGGAAGGAGGAGAAGCGGATTCATACCTTTCCCAAGTGTATTAGCACATAAGTGAATATAATGGATTCGACTCGAATTCAAACTCAGCTCTCTGATTCCTCAATCCGAACCATTATCCATTACTCCACTGTGATGTGAATTGAAGTTTTAAAAAAATTTTCATGTTCAATTTTTTTTCTATGGATGGTTGCCAATATATTTAGAAATGTTCAGTTATCTATTAAGCTATAAATAATAAAGCTATCAAATTTCCTACACTAGCACTGATTATAAATGACATGATAGACAATTTTGAGTAAATCAAAGATACATCAGCAGATAATGCATATTTAAAACAAAAACCTAGCAGACAGTCATAAATGGTCTGGCAAAGATTTCCATTCCAATGGTCAGATTAATACTTGTAAAATCTGGCATATTGTTTTTGATAGACTAATTAGGCAATAAATAGAAAGCAAGATATTAATTTTAAAACTAGGAGGATAATCTGTAAGAGCAATACCACTCCCATTTCCAAATTAAAATAATACTCTTTAAGTGTAAAGTGAGGGTGACAAAGGTCACATCCATATTTTTATAAATGTGTAAGTAAAAACATTTTGCACCTCTTTACATGATTAAGGTTTTAGATCAAACTTCCACAAAATATCAGGGATTTTATAAGTATTAGATAAACCACAGAAGGATAAGCCTTCTCTGAAATGAGTTTATACAGAAGAGTATTAACCAAATAATGTGATATATTGTACTTTCTTGAAAACTACTTCTAAAATGTCCCCTTTTGTAAATATATTTTGATGGTAAAACAAAGTGTTACAAATATTAGATTGGTTTCTCAGTGAAAGTGACTTAGCATCTTTGTTAGAAACTAGATAAAATTATGAAGAGAAACTAAGATATTTTAGTCTTTTAGCCTCAGGCTAATACAAGGCTTAATGGTATAAAATGTACTAAGGATTGACTAAAGGAAACCGAGAAGAACAAACCACTCACCACCACCAAGCATTTCCACATGCAACACTTCAAAGTTTGAGAGACGCAATACACGTGCAGATATATCAGTCCACAATCCAACAGCACACAAATCAGAATGGGTGGCACCATCTTTTAATGGACTGATGTCTAAACAAGCAACTTCATGTTCCATCACAGCTTTGCTGAAAAAAGAAAAACAAATTAAGTCAATTTCTGCCTTTGATTCTAGTAGTTTTACTCTCTCATTAGATTAGCAAAATGTTTAGAAAAAAAGAAAAAAAAAAGAAAGTAAAAAAAGAAAAATTTAGCATTATATTACTGAAATATTATCTTTTTATTAAATTGCCGATCATCTTATTGTCATAACTTTTCAATACATAGGCCAAAATGCAAGTTGAGATTAATGAAACAGTTTGACTTCTCACAAATGCAATTACACTGGATTTATTTACTGTTTTTCTACATATAAATTTCAAAGACATGAAAATATTTTCAGATTTATTTTGTTCTCATGAAAATATCTAGAGAGATTTGTCATATTTTAATGAGAAAAACATTTAACAAAGCTGAAAGAGTAAGAATTTACTCTTTCAGCCAATATACAGCTTTTTTTTCATATCCAAAGTTTTAAATTGTTTCTCATTAGTATGTCAGAAAAAAGACTAATAAATGATACAGCTTGAGGCATTTTGTTAGACATAACAGAATAAACATAGCATCAACAGTAATTTGCGGTCATATTGTAGTATACAGTTCAATATGGCTTCATCATAGATATACCATAGCGAACAGTGAATTATACTCCAGTTTGCATGCAGTAATGTATGATTACATAGAATCCCATGTTTATATTTTAATTAGGTATCCCAAAGTACCCTAGTTTAGTGTGAACACATGTCAAAGTTGTGAAATTTTCTTCCCTTTCAAATGCTAATATCTCATTTATTTTCAAGGCTGTTTTGATAAAATTAGTATTGTAAACAAAGTTTAGTCTTTTCTCTTCCTAAAGATATAATTCTTTTTCATGTATGATTAGGTTTTATTCCACATCTCTTTAAATTATGTCACTGACATATGTCAATGACAAAGTGATTTTCTGTATTTTCAAATTTGATATCATAGTGGTGTTTTTCAAATTAGTTGCACTCCAATATCAAAATAGTCCCATCTTAAAGAAAAATGGACACTTGTCAATTTGAGAACCAGAAGATGAAGATGTCTTTAACAAAAAATTTCTAAGTTAAAAAAATTAGTGGATGAAATACCAAAGAAATTCAACACTTACAAAAATGAAATTTATATCTCTTTGTAGAGCAATGTCTCACCTTTAATAATCAGTTGGTTTCATATCTTTGTAACCATACATCTAGAGGTGCATACAAATCAAAAACAGGGTATACTGTGTTCATTTTGTGCAAAATAGTCAGGCCTGATTGTTTATATTTCTGAGATGAGGTATTATGTACACAATTTACATTGTTTGGACTATCATCCTCATTTTTGTTGCCATATTTATCACACATGGCACAGTGGATAAAGGCGTTAGTTAGATCCAGTGACAGGACCCAAAGTGCGAGTTCAATACCTGGTTAAGGCGGTGGAGAACTTGAAGAGGGGAATTAATAGGAAATAACTGATAACTGACATCCATTAGACATGGCACGTGGAACTAGAACAGTCTACCCCAGTGTGCGAAATAAAGGGTTCAGTTCAACATTCCAACCACCTGAAGAAGGCTGGAGTGTACAACAGCCGAAACATTGTGATAAATATGACAACAAAGATGAGGATGATAGTCCAAACAATGTAAATAGTGTCAGGCCTGATGCATTGAAATTTGTATTACTGATGGAATGAATGAAAAAACCAGCTTAATCCAATTTTAAATGAGACTTGTTTCATTGATGGATATTAGTTTAAATCTTTCTTATATTTTCTATAATGTTGCATTTTAAAACTGTATAAAGCAATTATTCATTTTTAAAATAAATTCAAGCTGGCTGTTTGGACAAAATAAAATCATATTTTGTCCAAACTGTCAACTGGAATTGTTGTTGCCTATTCTTCTTATTTTCTTAAAAAAAATTATCTGAAATAAAATAAAAAATAAAATGGGCATATTTTTAGTTCTTTAAATTTTGCTCATTCTTATTTGTTCAGAAAAAAATTAGAACTTTTAATGGTTATTTATAAAGTATTACTATGAACTCACTGCAGAAAAATTTGAAAAAGCATTTTGAATAATTTAAATGCCTCCCTTAAAGTCAAATTTAACAGATAAATTTTAAAGCATTTATTTATGTATGGTAACCCATGAGCTGTCATAACCACAGAAGCCTTTTAATATTAACACTCAAAAATGGTAATTAAACTTTACATTGTTCAATTCTTAAAACAGTTCTTCATTTAAAAAATCCATTATTGGGGGAATTTTAGAATTGTAATGAAAAATTACAAGTACATTTTTTTTAAAAATACATATTCAATGTAGCAGAATATTTGGTTTGGCAATTTATATTTCGGTATCAGTTTCCGTTTTTTTTTTTTTTTGATACTGCAGTTTTTGATTCGGTTTTTAATTTAGTATTTTTGCTTTCTAAGGAAGCCATTCATTTTCTTGTGTAAAGATAGCATTTTCCAGTCGTTATCCAATTTCATTTGAGATTGATAAATCTGCAATTTAGTCTGTTCAACTCACAATTTCTCATGTATTTCTAGTCTAATCTTAAAAATATTCATATGGCTGGAAAGAAAATAATCTTTCTAAATATGTATTTTTCATGTGCTTTTATTCATTGCATTATTTTTTACAGGGAGTTAAAATAGCATTTTTGCTTCAAACAGCCAAAAATGCAAAATATGATTTTTTTTCGAGACTGAATTTTACATGTTACTTTATTTCACAAAATCAAAGTGACCAATCTTTATCAATATTCTTGAAATTGTACACTCAATTAGAAGACACCTTAAACTACAACCAGGAAGATATTCATTTCTTCTCTGACCTGTAGAAGCAAATTCCTTCAAAAATTATAAAGTAAGCAAAAAAAAAAAAAAAAAGAAAAAGGAAAAAAAAAGAAAAAAAGAGTAACTGATAGTAATAAATAAATAAATGTGTGGTAAAAGAACTTTCAAATTATTGAAACTACTGTCTGACACTGACAGACACTTGTTTTCAAGCAATTAATTATTTTATTTAGAGGCAAAAAAGTCCAAAAATGAAACCCTTTATGTTTAAAATAATTAAAAATGCAGCAATTGTTTTCTAGTACACCAGTTAACTGTTATTGGGGGTTTTGCAAATAAATTTCTTCTAAACAAGGAAAATCAATGAGTTATTGCCCCCCCCCCAGCAAATTTATGTTTTTCTACGGTATATATTCGCAATTTATGTTTTTTTCTATGGTATATATTCACATATATACCTAAAATTAAATATTAAAAATAATTAAAAAGCTTTTAATTTCATTTTTAGAATGTGTAGATTTTCAAATCTGCGAGTATCACCTGTCCTTTTTTAGATACACATTTTAAAACTGAAATTAAAAACTATTTTAATCATTTTAATATATAATGATAAGTTTATTTGCTAGATAAAACCATAAAGATATTTGTAAAAATAAAATGAATTAATTTTCCTTGTTTAGAAGAATATTATAGGCAGAACAGTAACAAACACGCACCGAACACTAGTGGCTAAAAAAGAATAATTTTTACTTTGGGTTAAAAAAAAAAATGACTTGCAGTTTTGAAAATATACACATTTTAAAACCGAGATTAAAACTTACTTTATTTTTTTAATATCTAATTTTAGGTGTATTCTTCACAAGATAGAAATAATTTTATTTGTAGAAAACAAACATTTTTACTACACTAGAAACATGTATATCTGGAAATATTACACATTTTAAAAGTGAAATTTAGAACTATTTTAATTATTCTTAATATCTAATTTAGTTGCATTGCCTAAATAAAAAATTTATTTATTTATAACAAAAAGAATTTCATTCATTTTTCTTGTTTACAACAAATTTATTTTGTAATTAGCATACTGGCTTACTAGAAAACCCTTACAAAAAATCTGACTTCATAAAATAACATTAAGACAAAACTGGCAACTATCTTTTTTATTTTTACTCGCGATTTTGTTGTTAACTTAATTTTACCACAAAAAGTTATTTTTTGAAAACTAAAACAAATAGATTTCCGACATCATGTACTTTATTTTCCTTTTTTTCTGTTTGAAAACATTATGATTTTCAAGTGTCATATATCATTTTTTTGTTCTTCATTTCTTTTGTAAACAGATAGATTTCACATTTATTTCCTAAAACTAGTCAATTAAATGTTTTTAACATTTTTATTCAATCTTTTTCTCTTACAAATGGTATAAATGTTGATAAAATTTAATTTTATTAAGATCTGAAAGTCTTTTTCAATAGTGTTTCTTTGGATATGGTCACTCAGTAGTGACAGCACTAAACGAAACCGGGTTTTGTAAAAGATTTTGATGAGGTTTCACGGTGTGAAGATGAAACCAAAAATGTTCGCTTTTCAGTTAAATTACCCATCTCTACAACGTAGATATGTTTTGTGTCAAATGTGAAAGAAAATCTTTTAAATTATACAAATACCAACTCTCAATGAAATGTTTTTTTGAGTTTTATTAGGCTATTTTTTGGTAAGATTCATGACAAACTTTCAGTATGTTCACAGTTGAATTTGAATATATTTATTTTTTTACTCAAGTAACATCTTCAGAGATTTTTCTTTTATGTAAGTGTAAAAACATTTTCTCAAACATCCTCAAAATTTAAATTTGTTAACGATATTTGAAAGTTGGGGTGGAACTGACAAAAAATGGAAAAAAAGATGACATGCATCGATCAACCTTAAACATGCTCAAGTGCAACCAGACTACAGCTTGGCTGGAAGTAAAATCAGCAGCTGAGTGACAATCAGTTCTTGTCATTTCAAGAAAGCAT
Source organism: Acanthosepion esculentum (assembly GCA_964036315.1). Classification (NCBI taxonomy): domain Eukaryota; kingdom Metazoa; phylum Mollusca; class Cephalopoda; order Sepiida; family Sepiidae; genus Acanthosepion; species Acanthosepion esculentum. The sequence continues at coordinate 20,412,767 of OZ038484.1, forward strand.
GCAAAACATCTGCAACAAAGACACAAGCAACAAGAAGTATTTCTGAAACTTCGTGTAGTACAGGAAAGGATTGCTAAAAATGAGAAGCAAAAGAAGGAAAAGGAGTGTCAAGCTGCTGCTGCTGCTGCTGAGAAGGAGAGAATCATTAATTAATTCAGTCATCAAGCATGGTGGTCTTGTGAAGTCTATTAAAGATGTACAAGCAAGCAGTGGTTTGGAAGCACTGAAAGATCAACTTAGATATCTGAAGGTTCTCTTAGGTATCAAGATTAACATCAGTAGAAGTAAATCTCAGCTGGAAGCTGCTCTTTGCAACTACTTGCCAACAGGAAAATCAGTTGATTCATGTGTACCTCTAAGACAAAGGAAAGAAGAAAAGGCACTCAGTGATTTTAAGTATTTAGACACTTGTAGTAATGATGAAGAAGGACCACCCCAGGTGACCTTCAGTTATGAGTGCCAGGGCCAATGTGTTGCAGTATATTATGATTCCAACTTTTACATTGGCCAAGTCATTGAAATTGCACCTCCATTCAGTGTTGGGATAAAGTTTTTAGCTCCAACAAAGAGCAGAAATTATTATTCCTGACAACCTTTGGCAGATGATATTGCACAGGTGGAATCAACATTTGATGGGACTTTGATGTAATGTCACTTTCAAGTGATGGTGAGATATGGAGTGTTCCAGAAATATTAGCCATATGGATTATGAGGAAACTTAGTTGGCAAAGTACCATTAGGAGAGAACCATTTACAATGTCCAGAAAATCTTTTCTATCAGTTTAGAACTGAAGAAGTTTAAAGCGCTATTATAAAAGGATTTGTTTTCTTTTTGTAAAACAAATTTCTAAGTTTTGTAGCCATTACTCTCCTGTTTTTGAGGAGTTGAAAATGACATGATTTCCCAAAATAAGATACATATATTACAAAAGGTATTGATGTTACAGTGAAAAGAACTATTTTATTGAATTTCTCAAACCAAAATTAGTAAAGTTTCAGCATGTACCTCTAATGGATACTTTTATATGGCAAATTCAGTACTTTTGATCTGTTTTTGGCCTACTGCCAAATTGTACTTCTGGCTATTTTTATGTAGCGTAAATATAGGGTTTTTATTGAAGTACTACAGATAAAAATAGCTTCATCTCCATTATGCTATGAAGTATAGGCAGAAGGTGCAACGTAATGGCTATTGAAATGAAACTTATGATTGGTCAAATTTGCCCTTCTGTGTCATTTTTACAATTTTATTATTGAGAACAAACTTTTTCCAATGTTTAGGTTGGCCTGATCTAAGAATTATGGATTTCATTAGCATTATCTTTCTTTTACTTCAAGACTACCTATATGACATCACGTTTTTATAATGATTTTTAACTTGTTTGAAGCTTGCATCTTCAGTTATACACTGTTAGATTTGGTGTTTTGTCCAATAGCACAGGAGACTACAATTTTCTATTTTTATTAACTTTGTTGCTAATTGAGCTACCAAAATAAATTTAGCCCCATTATTTATGGTTTCTCAAGATCTCTATGCCTGCATTAAAGATCTTTAGATATATTAAAAATAAAATTTCAGTTTGGGAAAGCTATTCCAATATCCCACTCAAACTTATAGTGACTTTATTCCAACACTTGCAGTAAATCTAAAACATACAAAATTTATGTTTAGGGCTGAATTCCCATAAAGTCACTGGCTTAGCAAATATATCTGCTACATTTTGGTTGGAATATATACAAAATTATATAAACGCCTTTCTGCACTTCAGACCAAATAAAGTGTTACTTAATGTCAATATATTTTGACCTTTAACACTGTACAAGATTTTTCACAAGAGTAAAGCACCCTGATGGCCACAATGGATAGTGACAGTTGAATGAATTGAAATTTATTATACTGTTCAGTAATTAGATGAAGAATTTTAACTCTGCTAAAGATATGTATTCTTTTTCACGAGTGGATAATAAAACAGATTTTGTTATAATGCTTGAAACACTTGACAACATGTTGTGGATATCACTGCTGACAATATGGATGCTTAGCTTATTCCGGCATAACAAAATGTCTCAAGCCACAACAAGTTTTATAGGCACATGAGATTCCGTCTATTGTTTGATGGTGCCAAAAGCAATTACAAGTTAAATTATTGACTTATATAGGACTCCAAAAATTATAGGACATTCTATTAGAGATACAAAGTCAATCAAAAGTTGAAAATTATAATGACAGGAATGGCAAAGCTGGTTTACAGTCTAGATGATAGGAGTCTTTTCTTGGTTACTCACAATGTTAAGGACAATGATAGAAAAGCATTGGAAATCTTGAGGTAGAACTATGTATCAGAAAGGTAACCCAAAATTATTTCTCTAAACACAGAATTATCTTCTTTGAGAAATATCAGTAGTAGAAAATATCATGGACTAGAACTTTTATTAACACTATTGGGGGGAGAGAAAAAAAACAGCCTATCAATAAGTAAATTAATACAGTTTTTTATTATTTGTAAATACAAAAGACAAAGAGAAATGTCAATTTACTCACCTTACTTGTTTTAGTTCTCCTTGCAGCACTTCAAGATAGAATATTTCACTGCCTACAGCGAGTACACACTGGTTCTGATTACAACTACATACACTGATATTCCGACCCTCGGGATGTTTCCACTGTTGGATAAGTCCATCAGCATTGATCAAACGTACACAGGCAGGAGTAACCTGAAACCAGAAATGTTATGAAACAGTCAGTAGCACAACAATATCAAGGACATCCATACAAAGGTCAATAAATAATCCAGATTTTTACTGTAGGTTTATTTATAGATGGAAATAAAAACTTTTTTTTTTTAATGACAGTAGCTCAAAATTATAAAAGATAACTGACAGAAAAAAAAATATCAATATTTTTGACACAATAATACTTAAATTTTATCTATGATGGTCCAATTCATTTTTGTAACTTTTTCATCTTGGTCTTTAAAAGTATCCAATATTTCTGAAGTTAGTTATTTCAGACTGTTGAATAATGGAAAACTAAATCAAAACTGACCCATGTCAGCAAATAACAGAGATTTACATAGCTGTACATTTATCTTTGTAATATTAACACACAAGGATAATTCGACATTTACTCAATTATGTTAACAATAATACAAAATTGTAATGAATTTGATCATAACTATAAAAACATTTACAAAACTTATATTTAAGGAATTAAAGAAACAATGCTATAGAAAAAATTATGTAAGTCGGTTAGGGTTAAATAAATTAAAACAAAAATTTAAATAAAAAAAAAATCCTGTTTTGCCAATGACAAATGTTGACTCACTTGAATCAATTGGCCATGAACAACATTGCCACAATAGAATGTAACTTGGTTACCATCAAACCCAGCCAATTCAGTTTCTTCCACTTCTTCACCACTAAACATAAGGACACTGGAATTTAAGAAAGTCATTAAAACAATTTTTAATTATATTTTCAATCAAATACATCTTTTTAATTTTAATGTATATTTTTAAAATTCATTAAAAACATATACTGATAATATGAACGGAATATTTGTAATGTTCAACATTAAAAAATGTTTCCAGTGACATAGTTTAAAAATTCGATATAGTTAGTTATATACTTATAGTTTCAAAATTAGATTTCAATGGAAATTCAGTGTAAAAAAGTCTTTATTTTTATAAAATATCGAAAATGTTTTTTTTCCAATTTTGATTTCATGAAAGTTTTAAGTCGAAAACAAATTTATAAAATTCTCTCATAACAGGTTTAGATAAAATAGATATTTTCAAATAAACAGTCTTCGGAAATAGTGGCTGATTATGAGTTCAGAAACTCAAATTGCCTATCTATTTTTATGGGTTGAAAATCAGATGATGTAATGTTAATTTGAAATTAAACTATCAAAACACAATCTGTTATAAATTACACAAAGTATCTCTAAATTAATGCCCGTGCATGCTTTAATTATAATGATTAAGCAGCCACAAAATTAAAGAAAGATCAAGATATATTCATAAGATGGGGAAAAGAAAACACTCACCGGGATTGACAAACAAAAGAAATAACCAACATATTATCATGAACTTCTGAATTTACTTTTAATGGCCAGATACCTGTTAAGAGAAATTGATAATGCTCATGACTGTTACAATTCATTAGATATTATATTGAAAGAAAACGAAAAAAAGAAAATTAATAATTTCTAAGATAAATGCAACAATTATTCTAGAACTGTAATTGTTTTTAATGAGAAAATGCTTTAAAATTATTTTTCAAAATAAAATGATTTGTTTTTATTAAGAGAGCAAAAAGATTAGTTGTGCTTGTGGCTGCTGCCAGTTATTTTGTTTTTGGATAAATAAACAGATATTTTTCAGTATCTTTCCAAATTTCTGTAGTAGCGGTCAGTCTCGTTCACTCCCTAACATAGTTCCTAAAGAAATACTGAGTTTGGTCACTCCCTAATAAAAAGGACCTTAATGCCAAAGCAAAGTAGTTCCCTCTTCATTTTTCTTATAAATTAAAATACTAGCTTTATAAATTGGTATGTTGACAGCCAAAGTTTTTTTTTTTTTTTTACACAAATTTGATATTAAAAATTTTGGCAAGTTAGGATGGTAGGGTGACCCTAAATTATTTTTTGAGTTGTTGGGCTTTCATGTTTACCATTATTCCTACATGCCCTTATATAGTGGCAATTCAATTTTAACCAAGCCTTTTTGGAGTCAGACTCTGGCCAGGAGACAACATTAGTCTCTTGGGGTCAGACAGAATAGAACATACCTCTGTCAGTAGTTTTTTTGTTTTCGCTACCCTTAATTTGCCTTCTGCCCGCTTACCAATGACGTAAATAATATTTACTCTTACTTTAAACACACTGGGTTTTTTTTCACTAAATTGTAAAATTTACTATTTTAGAACCTTGCTGGTAGTGTGAAAAAAACTTACTTAGTTTTTTTCAGAATCTTATTTCTTTAGACCTAATTTATTTGCTATTAAAGTTAAGGACTAAGTGTTTTTTATGCCTTAATTGTAAAAGAGGTTAGCTGTCAGCCATTTGTTGTATACACACATCTTATATATATGCATTAACATATAAATATTCCAATTTGTTGTGAAGATGAAACAGGCCTCTCCAGAAGAAGACTTGGACTTGTCCAAATACATAAATATGGACGACGAGAATAATCAGTAGAAGGAGAAAACAAGTAGAGAGAGATCTAGCTTATCTGTTTACTACCTATTTCAGCAAGACTACGTCAACTCCAAGTGGTATACTACTTCTTGATTGTGTTATCTTCATTCAAAGCAATGAAGACATAACAGTGGCAACAAGAATTCAAATTCACACACAAAAAAATAATTTTGTTTCCTCTTGCTTAGCATAAATAGCTGGCAAAATTCAAAATTCATGGAAAAAATTTGGTGGAGTTCATGTATATTCATAGCGTCACGCAGAAGTTGATAAACTTAAAGGCTGTATGATATATGGCTCTTAGGAGAAAATCTTTCTTCCTAGTTAAGGATTAATTATATGAACAAAATACACTATGGGAGAATTGAAGCTAATTATTCAGCAACAGCAAGAATTCCAGAAGACATTATTGCAACAAATGCAACAGGAACAGATTGATTATCAAGAACAGATAAAAGCAATTCTGGTAAACAAGGAACAGACTATACGTCAATTTTGTTTTTGCTGAACTCAGTCACTAACTCAATTAGTGAATTTAATTACATTCCAGAAAAAAAAAATTACATTCCTATCATACTTCAGAAGCTATGAGGCCATTTTCAGAGAAGAATGTCAAGGATGGTTGGATGAAAAGAAGATACATCTTCTATTACGAAAATTGTGCCCCTGCTGAACATGAAAAATACCTGAATTTCATTTTGCTAAATACTCCAGAAAAAGTGTCCTTTCATGAAACAGTGTAAATATTATTGAAAATCTTTGGTGAAAAGAACTCAGTTTTATACATGTTGGCAGTGAATGACCCTTACTAAGGATGAAAAATGAAGATTTTGTCACGCATGCCAGTAAAGTCAACTGTGAGTGTGAAAAATTTAAACTGGATGAATTATCCCCAGAAAAATTTAAATGTCTAATTTTCGTTAAAGGTCTGACATCAAGCAACGATGCAGAAATACGCTTTCAAATACTTACAAAACTTGAATAGGATTCAAAGTTAACAATACAGACTGTTGCAGAAGAGTGGCAAAATTTGTCAATTTAAGGCATGATACAGCAAAAATCGAGCAAAATGGCATGACAGAAATACAAATGGTTTGGAAAAAGACAGTAATACCAAAAGAAAAGATCCAGAATAAAAATACTGCAAAACTTAACCCATGCTATGGCCATGGTAGGTTTAATTTCAGAAACATGTTTTAATTGTGGAAAACAGGTCACAAACAAAGTTACTGCAAGTTAAAAAGCAAAAGAAATACACAAATTAACTTGCTGAAATTAGTGCTACCAGCTAAAAAAAAACTGGGAAGTTCAAATAATAGTAAATTTGTGACAGTACAAATGAATAACCCTACAGTAAGATTTCAATTGGACACTTGTAGTGATATTATAATTATTAATGAACAAACTTGGAACAGAATTGGCAAGCCTAACTTGAGAAAAACTGACAAAATTGCAAGAGGAATATCAGGCAAGAAATCAACCTTTACTACGCTTGAGGCAACTGTTAGTTCTAGCATTTTAAGCTGGAAATTGCTTACTACTGCTTTGGAACGGGATTAAACTTCTGTTTTATGACGCCATTTTGAATTCTACTAAACTCTACACTCTAGGTGTAATATTGATTAAATCCACGTTAATTTTTTCACAATCTTTTGTAAACAAAAATGGCCGCATCAACATCCAATGAAGTCTTTATTCAGGAATTTTTCATTGATTAGAACTCCAATGATGATTTTGAAGGCTTTACTCAACTAGATATAGAGGATGAAGTGGTTAAAGATGATAACCACGCTAGTGATGTGGAGGAAAGTAATGATGATCACTAGCAGCTACTATCATCCATGCCTAACTAATTTTATGGATGCTGCTGGCGACTATCAATATACCGGATAGCTTTTCTAAAGATGAATTATTTTGTCTATTTATAAATGACGAAATAATAACTTTGTCAACAATACTAGTAAATATGATAGTCAGGTGAAAGAAAGAGCAAACAAATGCTGGTGTCTTATATGTAAACACAAGGAAGCACATCACTTTTTTGATGAAATGAAAGCCTTCTTAGATTTTGCTTCTTATTGCACCCCCAGAACTCCACAAGGAGTAATAAAAGTAAAGTATGTTGAATTATTTATGTATTTGTTTTTTATCTTTTGTTTTTATTTCGTGTTTCAATTGTTTTTGTTTTCAACGTCAAAACATGCATGCAAAACACAATGCATTACATCAAAATATTACTCATTCATTCTTTTATTAGTGTACAAAAATTAAAATCTATACACACAATACAAAGAAAGTTATAACAGTTTTAAAACAGTAGGTGTTTATTTTTTTGCACCCTAAAAAAAAAAAAAAAAAAAAAAAAAAAATAAAAAAATAATATATATATATATATATATATATATATATATATATATATATTGTGGCAGGGGTAACAATTATAGAAAGAAATTAGCGTGGTTAAGATTAAATTTCTTGGGAAAATCACGTTTAATGTCGCTCTTGTGGGTAAAACTAAAAAAGCAGATGATTACATATTAAAAAATTCCAACTCAAATTTACTAGGCGTTGATTGGTTAGAATTATTTGAACTATGGAATTGCCCAATTCATTCATTCTGTGGAAAAATTGATTGTTCGTCAGAGAAAAACATTACAGCTAAATAAAATAAAAAATAAATTCCCGATTATATTTTCAGAGGAGTTTGGAAAATGTACAAAGTCGATCATAATACTTTATCTCAGAGATATAGAAAAATATGGATTGAATGACTGACTCCTACCACATGCCCTACCAACTTCAGAGTATATATTTGCCAAATTAAATGGGGGTAAAATTTTTTTTTCAAAAACTGACCTTTCTGAGGCATATCTTCAAATCAAAGTTGGTAGGGAATGCATAAAGGACTCTACAAGTTAAAAGATTACCCTTTGGTGTAAAAGTAGCCCAAGGTATTTTCCAGCAAATAATGAATACAATGTTGGCTGGACTAGATGGTGCTATCGCTTCCATAGATGATATACTTATTAAGAGTGCTATGAAAATGCAGTATGTAAAACTGATTCAGGAAGTATTTCAGAGACTACTTGATTGCAGTTTCAAAATCAGCGAATAGAAATGTTAATCCTTTCTGGAAAAGATTAAATATTTAGGTCAGATAATTGACAAAAAGGAAGAAGATCAGATCCTGCTCGAGTAATTGCCATTAAAGACATGCCTCCCATGACAAATTTGATAACATTACAATCATTTCTTGGATTAGTGATTTTTATTATAATATTTATGTGCCAGAGATGTACAAATTGCGAGCACCTCTGAATAATTTACTTAAGAAGAGTACAAAATGGAATTGGTCAGCAGAATGTCAAAAAGCTTTCAAAGGAATTAAAAAACTACTAACTTCAGAGTTATCACTGACACATCATGACCAGCACCAACAGATAATAGTAGCATAGGACATGAGTGAATATGGCATATGAGCCATAAATTTGATGATCGTACAGTGAAAGCAGTCGCTCACGCTTCAAGAAGTTTGACAAATATAGAAAAACACTAGTCAAATTGAAAAGGAAGTGCTTGCTATAATTTTTGCTGTAAAGAAATTTCACAGCTTGATATTTGAAGAAAATTCCTACTGCAAACTGATCATTGTCCATTATTAAGTATATTCAATTCTAAGATAGGGATTCCCACACAAACTGCAAAAAGACTACAGCGTTGGGCTACGATTTTGTTGAACTATGATTTCAGGATGGAATTTCTATCGTCAAAGAAATTTGGACATGTAGATGGCTCATCCAGATATCAAAATCTAAAAAAGACTCAAAGATACTGTGATTGCTTTACTGGAATCCAAAAGCAAAATTAAAGGCCTGGTATGTAACACTATTAAAGAATTGCCAATCACGATAGAGAATAACAAAATTCAGTCTAAAAAGGATACATTTATTCAAAAAGTTTGTATGTTTTTAACTCGAAATGGAGTGAAACTATAATTAAAACAGCTAACAATAATACAGCATTTTCTATTTGTGGAGTACTTTTTGTATGCAGATAGAGCTGCATTTCCGTTATCATTACAAAAAAAAAAAAACAATTCCACGTAGGACATCCGGGAATAGTGAGGATGAAGTCCTTGAGGAGAAGCTACATGTATTGACCAAAGTTGGACAAAAATATCTAAAATACAGTTAGAAAATGTAATGATTGTAATTCAGCAGCAAAATCACCACCTACAAATTATCAGTCATGGCCAAGCACAGATAAACCGTAGGCAAGACTATATATGGACTTTGCTGGATTACTAAATGGTTCATACTATTTAATTGTGGTTGACAGTTTCACAAAATGGCCCGAGATATTGAACTGTAAACAACCTATTACCTCAATAACAATTAAATTCTTGCACAAACTTTTTGCAAGATTTGGAGTACCTGACAGTGTGGTATCCAATAATGGAACTCAATTTACTTCTAGGGAGTTTTAAAATTTCTGCAAAAGCTATGCTATTGAACATTTGACTATGCCAATTTATTATCTGAGGTCAAATGGCTAAGTAGAATAGTTTCTTGACACCTTCAAAGGAGCATTAAGAAAAGCTAAAGGCTTGGAAGATGAAGAAATGGCAGAATTTTTGAGTGTGTATCAAATGACATCAAATGCAAACATCACAGTGAAAATGCCACCTGCAGAGCTCATGTTTGCTAGAAAAGTTAGATCCATTTTTGACAAATTACTTCCAGGGAATAAGAAAAACGTTTGGCAATTCCAACCTACCAGATCATATAAGATCAGCGATAAAGTTTTCTTTAAAAGCTTTAAGGCTGGAAAAGAAAATTGGCAGGAAGAAAAAATTATTCAGCGGCTTGGTAGTATGACATACATCGTGGAAAGTGGATGATTTCGTCATAAGAGACATATAAGTCAATTGAGGTCTAGATATGCACAGAATAAGCAACCAGTACAATTTAATTTACCAATGGACATACTGTTGATGTACCTATTCCTAAAACAGAAACTACAATACATCAGGGTAAGCAAAAACAATCTGACTGAAATGTTGTAAGTGGAGCCATGCCAGAAAAAGTATCAAGTAAAGAAAGTGCATATCTAAAAAGGGGGGTTGTTGCAGAGATGAATACACTTCTTCAGAAGAGGACTTGGACTTGTCCAAATACATAAATACGGATGAAGAGAATCGTCAGTAGAAAGAGTAAACAAGTAGAGAGTTAGAGATCTAGCTTATCTGCTTACTACCTATTTCAACAAGACTATGTCAACTCCAAGTGACATACTACTCTCCCTTGTATTTTGAGTACTTTTCACATTTTTTGCCATTTCTTTTTGCCACACCGGCTTTGAGATGTATTGTTGCAATATTATTTGCATGTTTGTTAAATGATATTTTGTATTATTTTGTATCTGCATGCTTGTTAATGTCTGTTTTAATTATTTGCAATTTTCACAGCTGCAATAGTATGTTTTGAAAAATAAAAGCGTTAGACATAATTCACGCAGTTGTCAGTTCTTTTAAACAAGTTAAACAAAAAGGTGAAGGCAATTAGTGTTTCATTTGCAGTCACAGATTTTTTACTCCACCAATTCAATACTATTTGTGGGTGGTTATAAGTTAAAAGGTGTGAAGACAAGTAAATCTATACAGAATAAAATAAAAATAGGATAATATTTTAACAGGAATTATAATGCGTAATAAAAAAGTTGCAATAACGGAATAAGAACTTAGCACAAGTATAAAAAATAACATAAAAAAAAGAATACCAATCTATTAATGACAATGGTAGCAAATAATAATAGCAGAGGTTGAATTTACTGACCCCTAACCTATAATACCTAAGAAGCACAGATTTCATTTTGCTACACTATTACTTACAAATTACTTGAAGATATTGGAATTTGCCTGTTCTGATATAATAATGCATCAGTTTCATTTATTTTTAATGTAAGTGTATCAACCAACAATCTTTTTTTATTTATTTATATTTCCAAGCCAATTCCATTGTAGAAACTCTATAATACCCATACCTTGTGGGTGATTAATTATTTTCCACACTACAACCCCTTCCCCACACATTGCAAGCCTCTTACTACTCTATTGCTATTTTCATGGCAGATGTTCAGACAAGATACATTCCTTAGTTCCACAAGTTCAAACCTTCACAACTAGGACCCACCATACAACCTCATTCCTTTTTGTATTTCATTAGTAAGGAAGATGATCTACTCAGCTTTTTCACTCAGAACTGTTACTTTGTGGAACAGACTTATGAAAAGTTGCTTCCCTGATCACTACAATCTTAACATCTTCAAGTCTAGGGTCAACTCTTATCTATCTTGCATATCTCCATAATATGCACTTCTTACTCCTTCTCTTTACACACTTACAACAATATTATTCAATAACCCTCTACCTTGAGTGGCTCTTGGGTCTTGTATTGGGTGAACAATAGTGTTAAAAAAAGTTAAGTAAAATAAACACCATCCTACTATTTACAAGTGTTTATTTAAAAACTACTGGAAAGAATTAAAGATGATAGTTCATAAAATGTTGCAAATAACTAGTCTTCCTGAAATAGGACTCCGTTGAATGAAAGGCAAATATATATGGGCAATCTCATAAGTTATACAGACCTCATCTTTCATTCAGAAATGGTTACATGAAGGACCAATTCTTTTCCAGGTCAATGATTCTCATCATTTTTTGCTCAATGCACTCTTTTCATTAGTCAGAATGCCATTCCTCCCTTTCCAAGATTGTCCAACTCAAAAGGTGCATTCCAAATAATATACATATATTTATTATACAAACTCTTTTTACTTTTCCATATCAGTACATTTACATGGATTAATTTTATAGAAGAGTTTAAAAATTTAATAGCAATAGAAAATGTTGATGGATTTTTAAACTTGAATATATGTACAGTAATTTGTTTTAATCCATAACTAATTATTAAATAAATAAACTGAGGCATATTTCAGAAACAAAACGTTCAATAGAATGCCAGGGGATTGTAATTCAATAAACAAAACTCTGTAAATAAAAATAAAAAAGTAAAGGATTTTAACCTCCACCACCAATATTATCATCCACAAATGGTAACAGTACAGCAAACTATGTGTCATAGGAGAGTCAATATGACCGAGAAAAAAAAAATATATCATAGGCAGTACCTCACACTCAATTTTGCATTCTTGTTAATGTGATCTTTACCAGAAATATATCATTCTATATATTTACATTCACATACAAATTTTAGCATCCTAACCTTTAATTCCAGGTAGATCAATGCTGGCATGCTCGTGTATTCCAATTCCATTCCTAATAATGCGAAGTGATCCTTCTTTGTAAGCACCTGAACAAGTGACCAACTACAAATAGAAACAAAAGCATAAGGTAAGATTTATCTGCAAATGAGACACAAAAGCAACATTATAAATATTCACCAACATTCTCCAGACTAGTTTACTTTGATTCAATTCTTTTTGAAATTGAAATATACATAATACAAATGTACTTTATCCTTGAATCTTTAAATCTGTTTCTTTCAATCTTTTCATTACATATTCAAGTATTATCATAAATATTTCACATGTTACAATAACAATGAACATCATCAAACTGCTAGGATTACAAAAGAAAAAAAAGAAAGTTCTCTGAATATGAGAATATTTGTAGAATTTCCGTGAATATGAAAAAAAATGGAACAATAGATACATAGGTTAATAAATTCTCTTAGTCATTAAGCATTAATAAAATCTAGAAATATAGTGCTTGAAATATTTAAATATTACACTTGTAACATTTAAGATATATATATTATATATATATATATATATATATATATATATATACACACACACACACACATCTCTATTATATGTTTAGATTAAATAGTGTCCATTTATATATGAATGCTGTTTATTTATTGACAGCTGGACTCATTAGTGAAGAACCAAATAATTTATTCTCTATTATTAAAAGCATTTTATAAAACAAGAAAAGAGAGTTGTAGATTAAATTAAAGATTTTGATACAGAGGCTAGTACAGATTTTTCCCCTTTATCATGTGTAAATCAATATTACATTAAGTAAGTCATGGAACTGGTATAGGTGTCTATAAGCAATCATATACCAATTAGTAAATAATTTCTAAATAAAACACTAGTTAATAATGTCACTAATATTTCAGATTGCTAACTGTTTTGCATTACTTAATATTATTCTCTAAAAATGTGTTCTATAACATAGTAATGAGTAAAGAAATGTTGTAGAGTAGCTTAAAATGCCATTACTGAAATATTGATTTTATGTCTCAAATAGAAAAGTTTACTGAAAAAAAAAAAAAAATACCTATAACTGTCATAAATATATAAATTTTCATGCAAATTTTAGATGTATAATAAACTTTAAATTTTACAAAAATGTTTTACAGCAGAAATAAATAAGTGCATAAATAATAACAGGTGTTTTTCATTTCACTAAATGTATTTTGTTTAAAGAGAAAGTCATTTACCTGGCCTTGGCCTTGTCTCTCCAAGTCCACAACACACATGTCTACAATAGGACCAAGGTTGGTGAAAGTTTCCATGATTTGAACATAAGAACCATTATCATTAGGATTAACATTCAACTGAAATTTAAGAATATCATTTATCAATAAAGACACAAAACTATTTTCAAAGGAAAGATATTTTATACAAATGAAAAATATTAAAAACAAAATCTTCAGTTCATCATTTATGTTCAATATTAATTCTGTAAATGAATATTTAATAAAATGTTATATATACAAGAAATATACAAGAAATAACTAAAAAGATATGATTTTTTTTAAAAGTAAATCAACATGTAAAGTTAAAAATAATGTCTATAGATTTCACTAAACTGACAACAACTTTAACATACTTTGTACTAATGATACTAAAAGTTAATGAATAGTGTCCTAATGTTAAAAGGAAAACAATTTTTTCCATACCAACCTTAATGAGTTGGGAGTCACCCAATCTGGAGCCTATATATACAACACCATTATCCAAATATGTAATACATTCAGCAATGGTGGTCTATAAAAAAAAAATAAAGATACAATATAATCAACAATGACACATTGCAAATTCAGTCTTATTCAGTTATTGTGGTTTACAATGCAGACAAGAGACCAGACTTATTTTTTTTTAAATGTCCAAGAAATCAATCTGCCCAAACAGAGCTAAACAAAGAAGTTCAAACTAAGATAAAACAAAAAGCAGTTACATTTACAACAAGAAACATGAAATTCAAAATTTTCACAATATTTTAATGCTGGTTTTAACTCCATGCAATGCGTTTCCTGACTTACAAAGTTCACAATATTTACTTTCTTTGTTAAGTTCAATCAATTGGCAGCCCCACTTCTACATTATTTGAATCACTGGATGGACAGAGATTTAAAAAAAAAAAAAAAAAAAAAAAAAAAAAAGTTACATACAGAAATTTTTTTTTTTTTAAAAACACAAAGAGTGTCCATATTCTGACTCCTGTGAGAGGAATCTAAAAATTCTACATTGCTAACACCAGTCAACATTTTTTTTTTATCCAAATGTTGTTGGGCAATGGGCATATGTTTCTGGGCTCATTTTTTTTTTGAATCTCTAAATCAAGTTCATTTTTTCCATCACATCATGTTTTCTTAGTACAGATAATTTCTATTTTTCTCAAAATAGGCCAAAATACCAATTTAACAGTGATATGCTAGGACCAAATAGAACCAACCTTAAACGTTTTCAGGTTAGAATACCTTATCATAAAAGAAATAGTATCCCAATAACTTAAATAATGTAGTTTCAGCATTTTCAGTTCAGAAAAAGTTTTAAGAAAAATCTCACACAAAATTAAATTAAGACAAACATGTGTCATTAATTTTTGAATCAAAACAAAGATACAAAGGAATGAAAAATACATTCATTTTTGTCCATCTAAAAGGTATAAATCTTCTCATCTTGGATATTCTATGGTGCTTTTGAAAAGGTTGATCTCTTTTGATGCTCCAACAGAAATTAGCCATCAGCAAAGTGCCTAGTTGGCTATGCCTATCTGGTGTTTGGCAGCTATTTTAAGCGCTGATAAAGAAAATTCTAATCTTGCTTAGTCTCGCTTAATCGATGTTCCTATGCATGTTATACAGAGACTGCATGACAATACCAGATCTCCGTAAATTCAAGTGATATGATAAAATCTTATGACGGTTTCAGGCTTAAAGTTAAAACTAATAATAAAAACTAAATTCGCTGTTCTTGAATGACTTGTTCTATGACAAGTAGAGAAGAAATACAACTCACAAAGTTTTAACAAGCTAAGAACATTGAGGACAGAAGAACATTTTCCAGTGAGATATTTCTCATAAAATCAAGCATTTTCAGGTCAGCTTATCTGAACTGAAATAGCTTAGAATTCATTTTGAAAATTATTTGGATACCTTTTCTTGAAAGATAAATCATTTTAACATGAAACAAAATATTTCACTCACATATTTAAGCTGTGACATAACCCTGTGAATTAGGCATTTTGGTCTACTTTAAACCAAATAGAAATTATCTGTACTGAGAAAACATGATGTGATGGGGCAAAATGGACTTGATTTTCAGATTCAGCATGAAAAAAAAATAGTCCAGAACCATGTGGCAATTGCCCAAGAATATTTGGGTTGAAAAAAAGTCACCTGGTGTAACAGATTTATTTATTTTACATAAGGTTTTCTTTCATCTTATTTTTGCTATTTTTAGTAACACTTTGGTCATTTTTACACTATGACTTCAGCAAACAGCATGAATTGAAAAAGTAAAGTATTACAATTTTAGATATTCGAACCTATCTAAAAATAAAACAAAATACCCATTTAAAGATTAAAAATTTCATAAAACATTCAGCACAAAACACTTCAACATTCATCTGAACAATTAGCATAAACCAAATTTCAAAAATAATATCACTAACTTTTGTCAGTTTATTTTATGAAAGCATTAAAAATTCAAATAGTTGTCTCACCTCACCAAGAAGTTCCACTTTCAAGTCTTTGACCACAATAGTACCATCCATTTTTTCTTCTTTTTCTAAAAGCAACATGAAGAGTCTTCCTGCCATATCACCAAGAAGATACCGAGAACCATCTACTTTGCCATAGCAGGTCAAAGGACTTTGCTAAAATAAACAAGTCAAAAACATGCATTATAAAATCTAATCTGACAAATGTTGAGGATATCTGGTAGACAGTTACTTCTAAAACAAAATTCAGGTTTATTTTCATACAGTTTGAACAATTCAAAAAGGTACAGATTCAAATTTATAATGCATGAAGTGTGTATAACCGATTACAAAATGCAATATATTTCAATCAAAAATATGGATTACAAGTGATGAATACAATAATCAAAAGATAGAAATGTTTGAAACAAACCTTTATAGCAGGAGGTGCAATTGAGATGAAATTATCTCCTTTATGATACGTAATAGACTCTTGACCAATGATTAGTGCTCCACAAAATGGCTCAGGTACTAAAAGGAAATACAAAACTGTACTTATTAAACAGGACTACAGATTCTCTTTTTTTTTAGAAACAAAAACAATCTTTAAAATTAAAAAGAAATTTATGGGAAAGGTGCCATTCAGACAGAATAATTATTTTAAAAAAATTTCTTTATCCTGTTAATTATTATACAACTTATCAGAATGATACGGAATTGAAATACTAACCGGCAATCACTATACAAGCTTCAGTTTCCACATTATCTTGCTTCCAGGGACCTTTCTGAAACTCTTTTTCTTGGAGACCAATTTGATATGTCTTTACATGTCTCCCATGTGGGTCCTAAAAAAGAAAGTTTTAAAAATTTACATTCTTTTCATTGTTTATTCTTAATTTAAGTTCCTTTACACCATAGTGATGTAAATATAAATCTTGACAGAAATTGATTGTAATTTCATAGAAAGTCTTTAATTTAAAAGAAATAATTTTATAGATTACCTGGTGAATCAAAATGATTGTTGGTACCTGACAACCATGCAAAAACTGGATGTCTATCACAGTCAGTTCCTCTAATCTAAGGGAAAGGAAAAAAAAAAACAATATCATATGCAAATGTATGAAGATAGTTGTAATTATACAATTCAATCAGTTCTTTTACTGTAAACATCTTAACCCTTAGCATACAGTGTTATTCAACAGTATTACTTCCTCTTCAACTGTTTACAGCAGTTACAATAGCCTCATTTTCAATTTCCATGTTTTAGCTGTTGCTATAGTATGAAATGACAACACAACTGCAGAATTCAAACATTGTTCAGCAATTTGAGTCAGCCGCACTGGCAGGATAAACCTTTTGACTACAGAGGTCTAAAAAAAAAAAAAAAAAATCCAATAGATGGTTTTACCATTTTAAATCTATACACTTTTATAACTAATTAACAATGTTATTCAGACTTCTTAAAATTTTTAACAAATTTGCTATTAATAGCAAGCAGCAAAATTAACAGTTAATAAATTTACTTGATAAAAGAAAAAAAAATGTTTATAAAACTTGTTTTACATTTTGTCACATTGCTAGCTCAGAAATTCCAGGTGTAAAATATCAGGCAGTTAATGAAGTGATGAAATTTATGGCAACTTCAATCAGAATTCTAAAATAATGAGAAACATTTCATACTGTTCACATTCAGAAAAATGTTACCAGGCAATAAAAATGTACATCTAATTGTCATCATTAGTGTAATGGTGAATTTGACAAAATTAAATTACTCTGAAAGCAAGAAAATTAATTTTAGTAATAAAAGGAAAATTTGAATTTTATAAATAGTCTATATTAATTCCACATGAAGAAAGCAAGAAAGAGATCTATGCATATGGTTATTTTTTTAAGCACAGTTTAGTTTAATACAGACCATCATACTAAGGAAAGTGACAAGGTGTATGTAAATGTTTAGAGCACCAAAATAGTTACAAGAAAGAAATGAAACTTTAGTAAAACAAAATGAATCAATTTGTGAAGGTGACAAACAATTTTATGCCTTACCGTATATTAAAAGCCTTTAGTTCACGATCTTTATCTAAAGGTATAACTTTTAACAAGCCATCATAAAGTCTGAGTGCTATCACCTGGCAGAGAGGGTCAATAATTCCAATGATACCAGTTTCAGAAGGACGGCCAACTCTATCCTAAAAAAACAAAATCAGCAGAATGTTATCAAATATTTTTTAATATATCAAAAATAGTTTGTTTGCAACAACATTTGAATTGATCTCTCTTTTTGATACACCTCTGAAGTTAATCTTAATGCAGTTCTAAGTAGTAGTACTTGCTTGCTCATGACTATAATAGTCTAAAATATCTTTTATCATCTTACCAATAAATGATTCAATTTAACAAACAAAAATGGACAGTAAATTTTCATTTTAATAGCATCCATTAAAATGTACAAAACTGGAGATTACACACCAAACAGGAAGGTTGCAATTAGTGTTAATTAAAATAGTGTAAATTGATGTAGTATTTAATGCAAACGAAAATTTAATTTAAATTTTTTTGGATTTCAAGTTTATAAACTAGTGTTGCGATGTCAATCTGCACTTGGCCCTTATAATGTGTTCGTTACCTCAAGAATAATTACTATAGAGAAAGAAAGCTTGGTTTTGACAAACTAGAAAATGATACAATTGCACAGTTCACATTCAGAAGAATTGAATATTGATAATTTTCATTTAGATAAATGATTGAGGATCTTGACAATTTTAAAAAAGCAGATTAAAGAAAGAGAGAGTTCACTCGCAAAAAGAATTTGAGACTGTTTACTGGCTTTATGGGTCATTTAATGCTAATTTTCTTGAGAGCATTAGTAATTTCTTTTACAAAAATGTTTTGCTGGTATTTTTACAATAAAATTTTTTTATGTTTTCATCATGTTTTGACCCCAGTTTGAGGGTCAACTATTTGCACATAGCTGGGACCCTAACAGGTGCTACCACCCCAGGCCAGGGTGGATCTCGGAACAACAGCAATTAAGAGGGAGTCCCAAGCTCCTCAAAACCTCCCGGTCAGAAGCCATGTTGCTGGATGTAATTTATTGTCATACCCAAGATAAGTATTTGAAACCCTTTGGAAATTATCAAGCCAAAGCTATGGATATTGACCATGTCAACAAAAATCTCTGCATCAACTAGTATATGCATGGACATTCAAAAGAAAGAGAAAACAGTTTGGCCTACACAAATAAAATACTCTATTACATTGTAATAAATTTGAATCAGATACATTTGTCAATTTTATATTAGTTCCCTTTATTTATATATATATATATATACACACACACTGGACTCTCCTGTCGTTTTCAACATACGAGGGTCAAGCAGCTCAGTTCTTAGAGTCAAACAGCCAGTCTACCTACACATATCACTTGATTATAGTGGTAAAGGCTTGTGCAGAACCAACCACTTTTTGGAAGGACCCAATACAGAAAACTGGTGCACAGTATGCCACAAGGTCCCGAAATGACCCATCGCAGGTTTTGAGTTCAGAAATGTCCTTCTCCTAGACCAGTTGCCACCCAAGGATATAGAACCCAGTCTGTCCAGCTATTTACCCATAGCTTTGAAGAAGTGATGGATTCATACTACCTTTCCCCAAGAGTATTAGCACATAAGTGAATGCAATGAATTTAAACTCAGCTCTCCATGCTGCAATCCATTACTCCACTGTGCCACACACACACAAAACATTTCCTTATATTTTAATTGGGCTGGAACTATTCATTCTACTTTATGCAGAATCATGAAGTTCAAATTATGTGACCATTTTTGCTATAGTCTTTAATTAGACTAATTGCAACGCATGCATACATAAATAGCAGAGGAGCATTTTAAATTAGTAGTATTCTTTTTTATCATAAAAATTGCTATTGCATTGAAAGTTGTTTTTTTTTGCAAAACTCACATTTTCTTAGAAGGCAATAGGATATGTTCTGTTTGTGTATGGTCAAGTGTTTTTATATGGAACAAAATTTAGAGATTCATCATTTAAAATAATTCTGGTAATGAATATTGAAACCATTTGTCTGCATCATTAAAGTGTGTGTGTGTGTACAGACTTTAGCATATAACATACTAGAAATTTAATTATTTTTTTTCCTATGTTATACTGAAAATTCTTACTTGAACAGATCCTAGAGCCTTTGTAATGATATCAATGCTGTCTCCATCCTGTTGGCATTCCAAAATCATTGCACTATAACGAGAAGTCAAAAGGAACATCTGATCTTTTTCTTCCCCCTGAAATTAAAAAATGATACATACTAAAGATTCAGTAAATTTAATAATAATTTCTAAAAACAGATTCCAAAATCTTTAAATAAAATGCTGGAAATAGTGAACCATTAGACAATGTGGAAAAGAAAGTGCTATTCAATTTTCTTACTGACAGTTTTAAAAATTCCCTTTAAACTTTTAAAATGACAGTCAATGTAAATAAAGCCCACAGTTTAGGTTTTGATTAGTTCCAGATAGAAAATAAAATATACATTCCATCTTAAATTTTTTCTCAAAAAGCAAAACTTATTTGTTAGTATAGTGTTCCTCTTCAAAAAATAAAAAACAATACTTTCTCATGAAACACAACCTGCTTTGATTCTTTAAAGTTCCTTTGTATGACTTTTAGATAATTCTCACCTCTTCAACTAATATGTGGAAGGACTGAAAAGTTCTTGGCATGAATAAGAAGGATGCCAAAATAAATTCTATTGCTCGATCAAGATTTAGAGGAGTTAGGATGAAAACTTTTCAGCACCTACTCAATGTTAAAGTTATTGCATGCAAAGTCAAATTATTTGGATTCATTGCTTTTGACAGTTTACAGACAAAGGAACTTAGTTTAGAATTAGAAAAACAATTAAAAAGAAAAATGAAAAACATGCTATTTATGTTGCTATTATTAAATAATATTTTTCATTTTTATTAATTCAAATAGAACATTTTTAACAACAAATTTCTGTATTCGTATGAGAATCTGCATAATATATTATGCAGCTTCATTTTAAGACAAGACTAATGAAATCTTGAAAGTGTAACTGAAAATCAAATTTCACTGGAATAAAAAGAAGATTTTATCACACTTTCATTTTAATTAAAATGTTAAGCAAAAATAGATGTAATCTTAAATATTTGGGATGACAAGGTTGTAAAAGAAAGTGCAGGTTATTATTTAAATTATTCTACTTATTTTAATAAATTTTCATAGAAAGACCAACTAAAGATTAAAATTTTATTTTCACATAGTTTTTCTGTTCAGATAAATAACTTGAAAAAAAACAAAAAAAAAACATGTAGAACTAAAAGAAATCTAGTAAAAATAATCTTACAGGGGGACGAAACAGTTCCAAAACTGCAATTCTACCATAAATAGCAACTTCCTTGACAGGACGTAAACCTTCAGGTGTAACAACATAAATTTCCATTCGATTGTTCTTGGCAATGATCAAATTCAAGTCCCGAGGAGACGTGAAATTTCCTAAAATAGAGAATAAGAATAAAATCAATTAAAATAGGAGAGAAAAAAAATCTAAGCCAGTTACCTTCCAATACAACAAACATTGTGTAAAAATTCATTCTTATTTAAGACTAGCTTAAAAGCTGCCCTATTAGGTGACATTTAAGCTAGCTCCTGTGGAGGGCTCTTAATTGGGCCTTCAGCCCAACAGTGACACTTCATGTTTGGAGTACATATTAAATTTGATTAAACTTGAACAATGTTTTTTAAACAACAGTTTTTATCAAAACAATGATATAATTTGTCTATTTGGAACTTACTGCAAAGCTGCATGATAAACAACATTTTTGGATTTCCCCATTCAAGGTCAGTACAAATAGCTTGTTTCTATTCCCAACCCTTGAACAACCAATATAGAGCTGGCCACGAGAAAAGCAAGGTTCCATCAGATGAAGTCCAGTTACTTTCAGTGATTGTCTTTGGGACTTATTGATTGACATTGAATAGCTCACTCACTGGAAACTGAAGTCTTTTGAACTCAAAAGGGAAATCTGGAGGATTTTGGGAATTAAAACTCTTTCCGCCTTTCCTTTCAGTAAGGATCTCTGCTTCCAAGAGATGAGGAAGCATCTTCTTGACAATTAATTTTGTTCCTTTAAAAAGCTTTAGAGGATCCAGATTTCTCAATAGTATAATTAACACATTTTCTGTTAGTTCCAGCTTGAGGAGGATTCAATGAGTTCAGGAACACTATTGGCTAATTCACTGCCTGCTCTTGTTCAACCACAGTGTCAATGGAAAAGTATTTCATGCTTTCTTTTGGAATTTCTTGGAGAAGTTTCCTGTTGATGCTATCCACAGTTTGATTCTTGAGAGCTAATATGGCCCTCTCACAAAGCCAGTTTGAATCCATGAAATGGTGTTTAATGTTTGTATAAACATGTTTAATCAAATCTCAGATACTTGAGACTGAAACTTCACAACCATTTGGGAATGAAATATCTCCATTTTGGTTCATTTTGATGGTTCCATTGCCAAGCTGCAACTGCAAAGCAGTAAATCTTCCTGCTTCAAGGTCACCTGTGATTTTAATTCTCACATTTGTTTTCAAGCTGAGTCTTTGAACATGGCTCCAGATGTAGGAATTTTTCAGGCAATCATTGATTTCATCAGCTGGAGTTCCTCTTGCAATGACTGATAATGTTTGTCTAAAATCACCAGAGAGTAGCAGTGATACATACCATGAGTTGGGAATTCTGTCTAATGTCTTTAAGTATTGTCATTATTATTGTTTTTTTATTAAACACCTACAATCAAAATCTATTCATATAGCAAATATAATCTATTCTAAACTAAAATTATGACTGTTTACCTAGCTTCAGACTCATATATATATATATATATATATATATATATATATATATATATATATAATGATTCTTTTTGAAACTTGTAAACTCTCTTTGATGCTGCTACAATAACAAGTAGAACTTATAGAAATGAAATGCTAGACTCAGACCCAACTGAAGATTTTGCTGCTGTCATGGATAAGATGGATTCACCATAAATCCTGGATATACACTCACATAGTGAACACCCGGGCATGAAATGGGCCACATATTTTACTCTATCCACGTCCAAAGAGGTTGCCAGCTTAGTTATTAGAACCTGCTCAGAATGCCAGTCGAGGTAATGATCCAGTGGCAGTTAAAAGGTGGGTAGTGAATGGTGATGAACATAACTAAAAACTCACCCACCATTTAGACCTAATAGACTGTGAGCCTACGCAATTTGCTATTTGGCAACCATCAGCCTGATGGGACTCTTAGCATAATGTATTCTTCAAGAAGGAGCCTCCAGATGAAATTCTCTTAGACAATTACATAGCATTTAGTAGAATGACCTTTGGAACTTTCACAGAGGAAGGGTGTGTTCACTTGTGCTTCTGATGCATATATGCACCTTCCAGAAATGGCATTATAGAACAGTCCCACAGAAGTGTGAAGACAATTGCTGCCAGAAAGTGGTGCTCTGCTGAATAAGCTGTATATTAGTACAATATGACACCCAGGGTTGGTGTACACAGCATAACCACTCCTGTTAACACTCTCCACTAATACAAGGTCCTAGTGAAGAGTATTGACAGAATACTGCTGCCAAGATCCAAGTTGCAGCACAAAGCTTATAAGAAAGTGGGACATAATGCTATTAAAAATGACCCCAAACAGGTGTACGATCAGGCTCCAGACAGTGAAGTAACTGACGTTATAAGTCCTCAAGTGGATCTAGTTTATGGAGTACCACACCATGTCATTGTCAAAGACCTTTGCCCCCTTTTCCACTGATGAAAATCAATGGATGATGGTTCAAGAATGTCCGCAGTAAGTTGAAGACAAAATATACCTGCCACTAAATAGTAATGATGAATCTGATCATTTCAACAAACGATAGCACCCACTCAGAAGCTAACAACAATGATTTGGTTAATAATGACCAATTGAACAGTGATGACAATAACTCAGAAGCAGCAGATGTACCCCAGAAAGTAAAAGTGTCTCCTGCATCTTTGTTTCAAGGAGTAGCTGACAAGAAAGACCGCCACAGAGCTGTTAGCGTTATGTTATGGTCAAAAGACCAGGAGGGAGTGTATCGAAGAAAAAAAAAAGGCCAAGAATATCCTGCATGTATTTGCAGCAGCCAAGAATAGACACAAATGCCTAAATGACAGTGTCTTTAGGTTCTGGGAAAGAAAGAAGCAAACAAAAAAATTGGAACTGTGTGTATGAAGTAGTAGGCTTCTAATCTCTGTGGAGTAACATGTTGCTAGCAGAAATGGATTAATTTAATCAAGGACTATTGTGTTGTATACAAATATATATTAAGTGAATTGTTGTTACCTGACTAATTTAATTGGTGGTCCACATTGCCAAACTGTTTTTAATATCTATGGACACAAAAATAAGAGAAAGCTTTAACTCCATGTTTACAAATACTGTATTATCTTGTGTTTTCTTATAAACAATTATATAACTTTAAATATAAGGGAATTAAATCAAACTCTTACTGAAGTCCTTATGTGTTATTAAAAAGCAAAACGTCACTATACATGATACCATGTCATTATTGCGTTTAATTTACACACAAAATTATGAATAATCAACTAATATTTGATTTGGAGTAAATTAAAGTTGTACCATTTGATTAGTTGATACAAAAATGTTTTCTGATAGAAATGTTAGCAAATTACTGTTTTTTTTTACCTTCCATTTTTAAAATATTTTTTTTTCTAAACTGAAAGTACAATGATTCAAGAATTAGATGCAACTTTTCTTTTTGTGCATGAATCAATGTTTGTTGAGATGAGTAAAAAGATATGTTCACTTTATGCATTTTCATTTAATGTGCTTAATCAATAACATTTTTCTTCAATGTTTTAAGAAAATAGTTTTCCAGTTACTTTTTTATTTCTTGCAATATCCCACTCCACTCCAAAATATTTAGGGGGAAGAACAGACATTTCAGAGGATCAGTAACTATTTTAATTTTTAAAACTATCTCTAAAGATAAAGAATGATTTCATTTACTACTAAAACTCCATATTATATGCAAACAAACTGGCATGAACTAAAGTTCATGTACAATACATTGTAAAAGCTAACAAGCATAATAAGAAATTTCTTTTTTATCGTTAATCGAAATTCACAGAAATTGTGATAATCTTTTTTAAATTCAAATGTAATCATTATCAATAGCATCATGTCAACTAGTTTTACCCAAACCCAGTAAAGAATTTTATTCTTAAAAAGGTTTTATTTCCAAAGTTAAGATTTTTAAATAACAAATAATGAGGAGATAAAATTGTAAGAAAAAAGTACAACGAAGAATATCGATGATTTTCTAACGTGGACATCACAGAAATTCCTTTGCAAATTTAACACTTTTGACATCGGTGAATCACATTATTTTCTACATTTTAAAATATCTACTGCCTAAAAAATTACCTTTTTTCTGTGTTTCAAACTAGTCACTAAAACTGGAAATAAAATGAAGAAAAATACTGGATTAACTAGCATGAGAGCTTATAATTAAATTTTAATTGTAACATCAAGTTTACATCATGAAGACAAATATTCAGACAACCAAAATCATTTTCATAACTTTTTTATGGCTCGATTCGTACACAAAGTGAAATAAAAACAAAAAAAAGGTTAATTATGTGTTGTAAGACAAGTCACAAATCGATAACTATATAACAGATAACACTAAAAAGTGAAAAAAAATATATATATAAATTCTTTTACTGGTTCGATTTTAATTCATTAAAAAAAAAATCATAATTAAAAAAAGTTTGAAAAAGAAAGACGATTGGTTTCGCTTCAGCTTTTATGTCTCGATATTTTTTCCAGTAGATTCGGTTTCGTTTTCCGATACAAATATTTTTTCTTTCTTTTTCAACTACAAACTACACGAAATTATTGCAGTTGTTTAGTCAACACTATGGGGAAAAAATGAAACCAAAACTACATTTGGCGACAATGCTTTTTTTAGAGAAAAAAAAAGAAAAAGGTGTTTATTTTCATGAACAACTGATACCAGTTGTTTCCCTTCAATATGGAAGCTTAAAAGATCCAAAAATAATGACACTCTTCTTCAAAACTGCATCTTTATGGGCATTGTCGTGTTAGTTTAGGTTTGAGCACAAGACAATAACAAGACACTCACTCACTCACTCACTAACAATGACCTGCGAAAGTACCACGGGCATAAACACTGAACAACAGTAAGAAATTTTTACTTCAAAGAAAAAACAAAAACTACTTTTTTAAAGTCGGGAACAAGTTAAGTACTGCGGTCCGTGCTGAATTGG
Organism: Acanthosepion esculentum; assembly: GCA_964036315.1. NCBI lineage: Eukaryota > Metazoa > Mollusca > Cephalopoda > Sepiida > Sepiidae > Acanthosepion > Acanthosepion esculentum. The sequence continues at coordinate 20,439,362 of OZ038484.1, forward strand.
GTGACGTTGCATACAAATTTGGAATAACGAGAAACAGACATATTGAAATAAGGAATTATTTTATTAAACAAACACGCGAAAAAGTTAAATGCGGACTGACGGGACTTATTTTTTGTGATTTCTTGAGATGTCATACGCATTTCATTACGGACCACAATATCTGACTTGCACTAAAAATCAGCCCTATCGAATAGGAGAGACTCAGTAATCAAGCAAATTGCAATATAAACTTAAACAATTTTATTATCAATCGCCTTCGTTTTATTTTTATAGGAAAAAAAAAGTAACAAATTAAAATTAATGATTCTATAAACCTAAATTAAAAATGAAATAATCACTTTTTTTTTTTTAACATTTTTTAACCATTTTCTCAACTTCAATTAAGTCCCCACCTCATTCTCATATATCTTTTTTAAAAGTAGACTAGTGTCTGGATCTGTTATTAAAGTTTCAGCCGATATATTCTGCAGCCTTCCACTGGTGCAGGGGATTGCATCGCGTGGTCTTCAAAAGTAGTCTATTTATTTTATTTTTAAATTATAAATTTTCTTGATTTGTGAAGAAGAAAAATGGCAAATAAAAAAAAAGCTAAGAGACTCAATCCCAAAGTAAAGATCAGAAAACATCGCCCACGATGTTGCCGTGTTAAAAACAACCAAGATTATTTATTTTTATACTAGTTTGAAAAGTGGATAAAAACTAAAAAATGTACTTTCTAGATTCATGTCAGTCGCTGCAGTTTTGTAGCTTATCTCTTGACTATTTTCTTTTTTTTTAACTGTAAGTAAAACAAGTCTAATCCTTAAGTCAATCGATTGATCACATTATACGATTTTATTTCAAATGTGCTAAAGTTTAACCATATGCATATATCCATCCGTATTGACAAACATTCTAACGTTTCATCATCAAGGGAGATAATAAGAAAAATGAGGTATTACCGCCAAAACAGTCTACTCTATTCCTAAAAAAAAATAAATACCGACAACTAAATTAAACTGAAAAAAATCTCTAAATATCAATTGTCTTATATATCTATTAAATGTAAAATTAAAGACTGCCATTACAGGACATTCGAAAGTTCAAGAACCCTCTCCATAAAAAAAATGTGTAAAGAAGCCAGTTCACATTTTCCTTAGTGATTGATGTTATTTACAAAAATAAAACAGATGGAAAGAAAAACACGTTTTTTTGTTCTTTTCTTCCTTACCGGTCACACAGCCATTGACCGCTGTAGGTTTGTGAGCGGTTACCACGTAGTTGTACGACATATTTGCAGGCCACGGCACAGCTTTTTTTTTCCGTTTTTCTCCCCTTTCTTATCCTTGTTTCTTTTCCCACTGTGCTAACCAAGTGACCTATCCACAATTCTAATGGCGGCTTCGCTTCTAAATGCGCACGCGCATCACATCCTTACTACTTGACAAAATTAAACACTTTCATAATTTTACATATTTTTTCCTTAAAAAAAACTTCTAAAATTATATTAGCTCAGTGTCTTCTAACTTCTATTAAATCCTTTGCAAGACGGTTATTGCGGTGTATTTATTGCGTATTTAAAGGAAATATTTAGCAATATAACAGTTGTAGTGGAAGTAGCAAGCAAGCTGCGTTTAAAAACCTACCCTACCCAGGGAGAAAGAAAAAAGTGAATACACGAGAATTTTTGAAAATTATTATTGACATAATAAAATTTTAAAAAACAAACTATATTTCATTGAATGCAAGTATCGCTGAAATGAGTATCAAACTTTAACAACAAATAATGCTGTTGTTTTGGCTGTTGACAATGATGTCTGGTTAGGTTACTGGTGCCCGGAAAATTCGGTAACTATGAAATAAAAGTCGATTGAAAATTGATTTTAGGGTCGTTCTCGAATGAGGATCTGAGAGCTAAACCCACTCCCCTATATTTTTTTAAATAGAAATAAGAAGCCTATAGCTTTTTGATTCTTTAAAAAGAAATAACTTAGTAAAAGTTTAAAACTGAATTTATTTTTACGACTTTTTTATTAAAATAATTTGAAAAGAAGAACTTAACTTTATTTAACTTAGATAAATCGATTTTATTTGCTTAGAGAAACGGCCCCGGTATTGTTGCAGTAGGGATTACTCTGGACTGGAACCCTCGATTTTTTAGTTAATAATACTTATTTTTAGACGTATATAGAGGGGTGGGGACTAGCCCCTTCCAGAAAGTACTGCCCTGGTATTGCTGTAGTGGGGTTTTAGACCCCCACTTTTAAAAAAAATATTGGGGAAGGAGGCCTAGCTCCTTAAGCCCCTTCTAAGTACGACCCTGGTATTGTGAGGTTTTAATTATCTGGACCCTACAATTTTCAATTATTTAAAAATATATGGGAGTGAGGTTTTAGCCCCCAAATCCTCATTCCAGAACGGCCCTAAAATCAATTTTCAATCGACTTTTATTTCATAGTTTAAGTTAAGTTACCGAATTTTTCTACCTTGTCAAAATGACCGAATTTTCCGTTACCGAATATCCCGTTACCTAATTTTCCTAAATTCGGTTTTTACATAACTATCATCATCATCATTATCATCATCATCATCGTCGTCATCATTTAAAAGTGTTCATTTATATTTGTTGAAAAATTAAGAAAGTTTTATTTGTTCAGATCAGAAAAAAATAAATCAAAATTACAAAAATAATGTTTATTTACATTTAATTTGGATGAAAAAAAATATTTCATTCATTGCAATAATTCTCCGTCTTAACACAATATTATTGTCCTATACTTTCAACTTTTTACAATTAAATTTACTCACTCTCAGTGTTTCATTACAATCTTTTCACCCAAACCATTGCTTCTCTGCAACCTTGAGAGTGTAACACTTGATGGAAGATATAGAAATGTAAGTTTCGCAATAAACAGTAATAAAAAGAATTGAACTTTCTTTTCTCTCACTTTATAAAATATAAAAAAAATTTATTAGTAATATAAAATAATTAAAAATAATGATGTATAAGAAGGATAGATAATTATAAATAAATATTATAATAGTCTAGGTTTGTCTTTTACACTTACTTTTGGGAGACGTGTATTTAAAAGAAAGCCAGACAGTTTATAAAAAATTTAATTTGAGGTGTTAAAAGTTACTAAATTTTGAATTGTCTCTAAAAAGAACTGCTGAAAATAATTTGGTCCAAGCTTAACTGTTTCAAAATTCATTTTTCACATTTTAAAAAAATATACTCTATTTTTTGTCCAATAAATGGTGGCTTCTGTCCACATAAATAATGTTAAAGATCAATCTAAGATGGGTGAGCAGATAATTCAGAAGGTAATATAATTTTCAGCCAGAGGGTAGTAATAATTTTTAACCAGAAAGACTGAAAAGTTTGAGGAAATCAAGAGACATGAAAATTTCATCCTGAAGGCAGAAAAATAAGATTCCAGAAGGAAAAGTTATTTTTGGCTGTCACCTGTTGTAAAGAAGAAAAAAATTGTTAAAAATCCCAGTGATACAAGTGGATTTACCAGAACCCATTTTTGTTTTTTTCATCTTTCTATTAGTTGGGTACACCTTTTTTAAATAGTTATTTAAAGTTTTTGTATTACCATCTCAAGGTTTTTCCCATTATTTGAAAATTGTATTGTAAATATTTTTAATAGCCTTTATATATTTTAAGCTGGTATCTTGCCTTGTTACAAAAAAGGACATTTTTGTGCAAGCTTTTTGTAAAAATTGTATTTTTTTATGTTGTTTTAATGTCTATGGTAATAAATGTTAGTTCCCTTCAAATTTCACATAGTAGTTTAGAGTTTTGTTTGTTTTTATATGCAACTTTTTCTATAATCAAGATGAGAAAGGTAACATTCTCTCTTTTCCCATTCCCTTCCAAGGAAAAAATCCTTTTAACTTTGCCCATGAAAATAGTGAAAATAAGGAAAAGATCTAAGTGTAGTTAGAAACTCAAAAACATAGCAAAGATTTAAATGAATAAATACATTGTCTTTCTTTTGCTTTCTGTTTAGTATATAATGTTTGTGAAGAAAATTTAAAAAATCTATATACATTAAGATTTAGAAAAACAAACAAATTAGATTCAAATTATTTCAAACGAAATAAAACCTTTTAATGAAAATTATTAATGAGGTCACTACTACTGGATACCAACTTAAAATTGTATTAACTTATAATTTATGAAGAAAGATAAAATTACACGGTATTTAAAACATATTGCAAATTATTAATCTGCAAAGTTTCAGCTTGTTGGAGTTAGCTCCTCCTCAGTTCCTTAATCCTTCAACAGGGTCTCTCTTCCCTGGCTATAAATACTGGCTGACCCTTCTCTCTCTCTCTTTTTTCCGACTCAGGCCTTGGGCCGCCACCTCACGTGGAGATGAGGTAAAATCTCTTTTTTGACTTAGGCCTTGGGCCACTACCTCACGTGGAGGTGAGGTAAAATCTTTCTTTTTCCACTTACACCAATATGTGACCTCTCACAGATACAGTGTTTCCCAAATTCTGGGAACGCGCTAAGAACAATACACGTACGTATGAACACTTACAACACACACACATAATTTCTCCATACAAACTCTATGTAACAGTCCATGTCTTTGTTTAACTTGTTTTGTTATTAATATATATTTGTTTACCCATGTATATCAGTCTTGTTTGTTTTCTTTGTCTTCTTTGGACTTAATTAAAGTCTGACATTCCCATGTAGCTGGACCAGCCAGCAGGAAATTTTAACCTTCTGATATCTCTTCACATCTTCACCCCCACGCTCCGCTACAAGCTTTTACACTTATATAGTCATTAAGTCATTAGAAATCTTATATTCTTCAAGTAATATACATTCAAATTGAGACAAGCCTATCTCTGGTAAATATTTGCTTGTATTCATGTGTCTACTACTATGTTTGTTCACCCGGTATAAATAAAAGAACAATGTATCAAGTCATTAGTCTGAGTAACAATCAGGGAAACAGTCAAAGTTGAAGTAGCAAAAGGAGTCATTAAGAACTCTTCCTATGTTTAGTCTTTCTTTCTTAATTATATTCACCCCATACAAGGCAGTAAAGGGGTTACTGGGTGTGAAAGAGAAAACAGAAAACATGATGAAAGAGCAGGAAGACAGTAGATAACAGTGTACTTCCTGTTGTACAAAAAACTCTCTTCATAAGAAGAAACTGGGCAACAAAAAAAATTAAACCATTTTTACAAAACACTTCAACACTTAATGAAATATCAAAATTTCGGATTTACACTTTATATTCTTGCTTCTTTTCCTTTCTTTTTCTTTGTGAATGAGTTGAATATTTTTACAAGGCCAAATTTACACCCTCTCAAACTTCCACAAATAGAGTCCCTTACAAACTCATTATTCCAAAAAGGAAGGTAGTAAATATTTTTGTTCTGTTTGCACAATTTCTGATGTTAAGTAATACTTACTGTGTACAGTGTTCCAAAAGACGCATTACCATTGATAACCTTGTAAATTTTATATTTATTTACCAAATAAAAAAATTACTGTATGTGACAATATATTATTAAGAAATTTTATTGGTCAAATTATGAAAGATGATATCATGCAAATTTTCCCTGGTTGCTATTTCACAAGTGTACATTTTCTGCCAATTGTTGTGTGACTTTTGGAACACCCTGTACATTGTTTTTACTTTCTTTATTGTGATAATGCACTCCTGAGTAGATGAACAGTTCTATTAATTGTAATTTTTTTATCTTGTGTAAACAAGGGTGACCAAGGTTCTTTTTAATGTGTTTCCCTTTTCCTTTTTTTGCTCATACCCAAATGCAGGGCTACATGGCCATAGCAGAGACAAATGTTGGGAGGGGGGGTCAAAAATTTAGAATTTAGCCTTAAGTTATCAAAGGCTGCCAACATGGTTAGTGGCAAAACATTTAAAATTTTCAGATACAAATTTTAAAGAAAAGTGTAGCAGTGACTTACCTCGGCGACCCAAAAGGGCCAGAGTTACATGTATGTTTTGCAAGGGAGTGTGTAGACAGTGAATTGACAAGCTTTGGACGGATGGTGAATCTGACAGCACTTTGTGCTAATGGTGGTGGTGTTGCTTGTAGCCATTTTTATTGGCTGGTTCTGGGTGCTCATTTGCTGCATGTTGGCTGGGTCAGGTGTATAAAAACATGATACTCTCATTTAACAGGTGTTGAGATTGTCCTTCGGGATGGTGAGTGGGGTATTGGAGTTCGAGGAAAGAAGTGTGGAGTTGTTTTGCCTAGTGAACCTATTGGACTCGTTCAACCTTTCTTTTCCTGTGTGTGCTTCCAACCAATTTTTGAAACAGAAAGCAATTGCTTTGTTTTAAATTGAATTCTTTTTTATTTGTACATTTTTATTTTTATATTTTATTTTATTGGACTCACCACATTTCAAATTTAAAATGAAATTGCATCCACATGATAAAGGGAGATTACCATCATCGTACACCTTTAAAGAAGAATTCTTTCATCAGGGTTTTATGAAAGTTATATTCTTCCTTGCTTTGATAATTTTTTCTTTCTTGTATTTCTTTATTGTATTTTGTTAAAATAAAACCCAGAAAAAAATACTACAATTGGTAAAAGTTTTGGGGGAGCCAAAGCCCCCCAACCCCCCTGGCTGCTATGGCTCTGAAGCATAACAACATTTTTAAGAAACTACATTTTTTCCAATTGCAATTATAAGATCCTTAGATTTACTTCTTTTGTCCTAATATTATTTCTAGTTTTCCTAATTTGCTGTTTGATGCAATCCTTTGACAAGTTTTTACCTGAGAACTCAAGCAATGTGGTAAGTAGTCACAAAAAACCTGGTCTTGAACAATTCAAAGTCCTGGAGTCATTCTCTCGTTTGTCTGTGCAGCTAACCTTTAAGTTTTTGACCATGCATGCAAATAAGCAATAGTTTTAAAAGAGCAAAAATCATGCATGTGTTTTGACTAACTTGTAATTAGTGGCTCTGACCTGGCAGGTTAAACATTGTGGCCTCTTAGGCTTGGGTAAGTTTGGTTTGGTTTGTTTGTTTAATGGCATATCAATTCTTTATGGGTAATTTAATGCCAAAATTTTATTTTCTTGTGACCTTTATAATTTTTTTTCAAAAATATATTGCTGATAATTTCTTGTAATGTATTTTTATATTTTCATGTTTTGACCCCAGTTTGGGGTTCATTATTTGCCCATAGCTGGTACCCTAACAGGTGCTACCACCCTGGGTCAGGATTGTCCTGGGAACCACAGCAATTAAGAGGTAGCTCCATGCTCCTCAAAACCTCACAATCAGAGGCCTTGCTGCTGGATGTAGTTTATTGTCATATCAAGTAAGTTAGAGTTTCTTGGTCCCATTTCACCAGAGGTAAAGCAAGGTTTTTCTTAGAAAGTTATTAAACATATTATATTGAAAGAGTTTTTCTGAGTATGATAGCGGTACCGATCATCATATTTTTTTTATATCTCAGATGATGTGTTCTTTTTAATCATTCCTGGTGCTCTTCTTATTACTGGAACAGTGGTTGTGCTTAAATGCAATATTCTTGCAATTTCTATTTCCAAATCTTTATATTTTGAAAGTTTGTCAAATTTTTTTAAAGGGATTTTTTTAAAAGATGGCCATACATATGAGACAGCTGATATGTTATGAAGTCTTATTATTATAACTTATTGACTTGTATAGTGCAGGTGGTATGTCTGTTGAAGTTACAGAACAATGTAATATTTTCACCTTCTAGCACAGGTGGTAGTTTGTAGTAATACCATTATTATTATTGTTTAGTTTTGTATTAATACCATTATTATTATCATTTGATTTGACATCCTCTTCGATTCTTAGATGTTTTAGCCGGATGATGATCATCACATCTCAATTCCTACTTGCAGCTTAGAGACACAAAACTTTCTTCAGCACATGAGTTGTTCCAAACAGTGCTGCCACCTGCACACTCCCAATGATATCAGTTATTCCAAAGTTTTCCTGCAGTAGAAAGATTCCTGGAAATAGTCCCAAGTATCAACCACAACCGGTAAACCAAATTGAGCTGTTGCTTGCTGTATTTCTCCGTTTTGTCCAAATATGTTTTGGAGCCTCTGTATTTTCACCTGCTTCACCTTCAAGATGGTCTTATTACATGGTACCACAATGTCTAATCAGGATCTATTCATGACTGATCTTGTGCACAAGTGTAAAATATCAGGGTGATTGCCAATCAAAATAGGCATATCCTACATGAGCTTGATTTCTCATCTACCGATGGTAGTGAAAGCTCAGACCACTTTTCTGCATATTCAAGACCATATTTGCTACATAGTTCTAAATGTATTGTTATAATGATCATTTGGTTTCAAAGGAAAAAACAAACAAAGATTAAGGTTTCAACAATGTGTATCAGTCAAAATTCCAAATATATACATAGTTGTGTGAAAAGTGGCAAAAATTATTCATATGTGGTTCCTTAGTTTCTGTTAGTAAGGAAGGCAATTATGTGTAAGAGTGTTGTCAGTAGGGCCAGAAAATGAGTGATTGTCATTTGGGTTGCTTAGCTGAGGTCACAGTTGGTGCCAGAAGAGAAGCTTGTGGTGAGGTGTTTGATGATCTGGCGGTCATGTGACAAGGCTGAAGTGTTGAAGCCAAACTGCCTGCCATCAGCAAGTAGGTCTGTTTTTATATCTTTGGCTCAACAGCTGCAGGCTCCCAGGAACAGCCTTTTTTTTTTTGGCAGGAATGCTTTTTTCATTTTTGCAGGGATTTGTTTTGTGAACCAAATGTGACACTCAGAGCCTCTGCATGGAAGACAACTATTTTGTGTTTCGCTTTCTTAGTACTCACATAACAGCTGACATGTCTGGTGAAATGTATTTGTGAATCAGAAAGAGATCTTAATTAAGCAGTATAACCACTTACCCAGATCTTATTGTGATTCATATATATATTGAGTGTATGTGAGGGTGTGTGCGTGTCGGCAAAGGGGATTATTGCATAATGAAATCCGTGAAATGCATTAGGATCTGCCTTCATGTCAACCTTTTCGGAATTAGTGTTTGGGGAATATCATTACATCTGGAGTCTTGTGTTTTTGAGGGTCACTTTGTCATGACATCATCTGTACTTTCTTTGTATCAGGTGAGTGCAGCTTTCCTGGTTTAAAGAAAATTACAAATTATAGCCATTCATTTTGACACATTACAACATAATTTGCCCAATGTTTAACCTTTACAGGAAGCATGGTGGAGTAATGGATAGCGGCTCAGATTGAGGAATCGGAGAGCTGAGTTCGAATTCCGTTCGAATCCATTACATTCACTTATGTGCTAATACCCTTGGGAAAGGTATGAATCCTCTTCTTCTCCCCCAACTATGGGTAAATAGCAGGACAGATCAGGTTCTATAGACTTGGATGGCAACTGGTCTACCACAGAAAGAAATCTGCAACCTACTGCAAAAAACAAATTTGTCACGTCAGTCATGTATCAAAAGATACATGATCACCTAAGCGTGTATCACGTATGGCACATAACTGACTGACTTGACAGAATTTGTTCTTCAAGATTGCTCTTGTACTGCACATATCATTCTTTCAGTTTCCTTCTTCAAGAACCTGTTCCTAAACATCACCTCCATAATTCTGGATCTGTCACCTCTTGGGTTTCTTGCACAAATGATCTGTGCAGGACTTTTTCCTTCCATGCATTGACTTTCTCATCATAATTTCTCTTTCCATAATATACTGACGTTTCTGTCTCCACAATGACCTTTTCATTCAGTGAACATATTAGCATCCACATCTGGCTATTCTATAAGTCAGGGGTGTCCAAAGTGTGGCTCGGGAGTCACATGCAGCTTTTTGATCTTTAGTAAACAGCTCTTGAAAATAGGTTGACTGAGCTCCTTTTTCCACCACAGTTAATAAAAAAGGTAAATAAGAACAATTTCAAGCCTTATATTTATTTACTGAATATTAATTGAGACGCCATTGGATTAAAACATAAGTTTAATCTTCATGGTTAGAAAAAATATTTAAGGATTTAAGTCTTAATTTTAATATTAGACCTGAGACATTGTTCTTTAGTGCTGAGGTAACGAATGATGGGAGGCAGAGGGATTAAAGAAATTTCATGTCAGCAAGGGCTACAGAGGAATATCAGAAGACTGAGGTCATGGGTAAGGGGATTAAGAGGACCACACTCATATCATGTACATATATATTTTTATGATTTTAATGCAAGATCTGAGTGTGGCATTGATCTTTAGTACTGAGGGAAGGAATAGTGGGAGGTTAAACAACTCAGCTTGGGTTACAGAGGAATATCAGAAGACTGAGGTCATGGGTAAGGAGATTAAGAGGACGACACTCATATCATGTACATATATAGTTTTATGTTACTGAAATGCAAATTCACACATTTTTCTTAGAAGTTCCTGTAGTTTATTACCATATTAAATAGGCTCAATATACTTAAAAGAATCAACAGTCAAAATTGTGAAAACATTTGGTATATACAGTCGCCTCCAAAAGTATTGGAACAGCAAGATCATTTCTTTTGATTTTGTTTTTCAATGAAGACATTTGGGTCTTAAACCCAAATGTCTTCAGTGAACAACAAAAACAAAGGAATTGGCCTTGCCATTCCAATAATTTTGGAGAGGACTCTATATGTGTATGTAACAAAAATGTATGTGTGAATTTTGTTCATGTATTGCGTCTCTCAAACATCTGAACTTTATAGTATGTGACTCTTACATTAAGCAAGTTCAGCCACCCCAGCTATAAGTATGCTTACAAGGACTTATATTCTGATGTTACAAAATATTCTACCCCTATCAAACCTCTTCTGCCCTCTTTTCAGAATAGGTAAAGCTTAGCCACATTTACCCTAAGATGTAACCATCTGTTCATGGTCATTATCTAATTTTTTTTTGGGTCCATTCAACAATATCTACAACATACCTTTCAAACCTGATTGCCCAAGCCTGAAACCAAATTTCCACATGCCATTGACAACTCTTTATGGTTGACACATCTAACAACACATATATCACTTCTCAATTAACACGCCACACTCCCCAGACTCCGAGCTCTGCCTCTTTTCCTCATTCTCCTCTTAGTTGTGAGTTGCTAAATCCAGTAGCTTTGTAAATGTTTCCTCATGGGTCCTTCGGATTTCATTTCCCTCTTCAGTTGGAGCCAATGTGTCATCTCAATAGGGTTGATTCAGGTTTCCCAAAATTCTATAATATTGGGATTGATGGTGAAGTCCAGTTGGAACCCCTCGTGTACCTTGGACAAGATTGTGTAATTCCTGAATTCCTGTGGCCATGGTAAACTTGTCTCTTTTTGCCTGAGTGCATTCCAGAATTCAGGCTGGAATAAGAACTCTTTCAATAAAATGCACAGAACTGTTGATAGCTCTAACAACTGGTTTATCAAATATAAAGAAAAACTGGTTGAATAAAATGTCTCTATTATCTACTGCAGGGTGGTGACTTAGGAATTTGTAGTCACAACTGCTAAAATAATAACTCGCCAGTCAACTGGAGTGTACTACAAGGTAATGATTTTGATATTATAGTCGCAGATGCTAAATTAATAGCCAGTCAGTAAACCTTTCCTCAATTCTTCTGTTATGTGCCTCTGAGATGTAGGTGTGTTTCTTATATTTGATGTTTGCTCCCTACTCAGAAAAATAACCACTAAGCAAAATTCATGCTGGCTTTATATAAGGAAATCTTTTTCCAATAACAATAATTAATGACTTCACTTTAACTAGCCAGGCCTCAGAAAATGACAATTCACAATGCCCAATTTCATTATTTTCATATTTTCCTAAACTTTACCAGCTGACTTTCTTACCAGTGAAGGATTTGTCCCCGGAAATCAAAAATAATGATAACTATAAAAATTGCAGACGATTGTCGCAAAAAAGGGAAATCTTAATCTTAGGTGATCTTGCTAATTAACTATATGGTATTTTTTTTGTATGTTTAAAATCTTTCTAGATATCGTTTGTAAAGATAATTGCGTTCTTGGTGTGATAACAAATCCCAAATCTTGTGGCTTAACACAAAATAGATGTTTTGTTTCTTTATTTAAAATAATTTAGATCACTATTTTCTGTGACCATACACATTTTCTACAGATAGTGTAGTGGAAAAAACAAATGTCCAAATTCTAGTACCTCAGGACCCAAGAAATTTGGACAATACCTTAATCATGTCTTTTTCTTATCAGCAGGAAGTGGATTAGGTTGAAAATGTTGGTTTTGCTCAATTTTACTGAATCTTATCTCGTTAAATCTGGGTTCAATTCTCCATAGAATGGTTCTTAATTTCATTTTATTATTTGAAAACATAAATTTTAACAAGTTTCATTTTTAATTTTCTTCTCAGCCATTCCACTTACTCTCCTGAGAATTTTAATAATTATTACCCAATTAGCAGTCCCTCCAACTCACCATCCTGCAATTTCATGCATTTAAATGTTTTAACAGGGCCAGTATCCTGTTACACATCATTCAACCTGAAACTCATCTCTTGTATCTGTGATTTAATATTGTCATTGAAAGTCTTGTCCATCTGTAGAACTCCCAGGTATTTATAATTAATGCTATATACCTCCTTCATAGATTCCCCATCACGGAGTTCTGTTCCTGTGGTATTCACTTTTTTCAGGTTAATGGGTCAAAAGTTACCTCAAGCAACAAAAGACAGGTAGTTCTGGAGAGCTATGATGGCTCATATCCTGAAGTGACATACCACATAAAAAAGATGTCCTTTTTCCTATTTGTTGCAGTGTATCATTTTTTCTTTGTTCTTCAGCTATTTCTAGTGTAGTTAAGTCTAATAGTAAAATCTATGTTCCCAATAGTGTATCAGCTATGATGTTTTCTCCATTTGATATAAAGTGTAAATCTGAAATGTACTGGGAAATGTAATCCAAATGCTGAATTTCACATGGTGTATATTTTTGGGTTTTAATATTTAAAATATGGATAGTTGTGTGAGAGTATTCTTGGTGCCGTTTGGAACTTTGGGAATAAAACAAACTGTAGCGAAGGGTATATAATATATTTTTATTTATTTGATGAGTGAGTCCTTTGATATTTGGTGTCACAAAATATGTTTGCCTGTAAGGCGGATATCGGTAGCAGTCTGAAGAAATGTCCATTTCGACCCAATATTCAAGAGTTTGGAAGTCAGCATGTGATGGTAGTCATAGTTATCTTAGAAATAGGTCATTATCAATCTACTGTTTTTCTCAGCCATAAGCAGGGCAGAAATATCATTAGCAGATGACCTCTTAATTACTTTTTCATGTGTCATAGCATCTCTGTTCATCACTCTTGCCCTCCCTTCTCTTCTAGCTCAGCGGTGTCAGCTTTTGACAAGGCACCAAGTTTCTGGCAGGAACTTTGATTTCAGCTAACATCAAAAGTCTCTTTGTATTAATTTTTTTGATTGGTCAAAATTATTTTATTTTATGGCATCCTTTTCTTTTTTACTTTTTTATAATGGAAGTTATATATGGAAACTCCCTGATTTTCGTTAGTTTTCAGTCATAAATTACTAGGCTCTGTTCCTGCAAACTTATGGTGTTTTTCAGCTGGGTTCAGTTTTTCTTCTTCCTCTTTTTATTTGAGGGTTGCCTTCTCATTAGTTGAGAGAATTATAGAAAGAGAATTTTAGAGAGAGAGAAAGAGAGAGAGAAAGAGAAAGAGAGAGAGTGAGAAATAAAGAGATAAGTATTTTAAAGTTTGGTTTGGTTTGTTTTACAGCATATCAACTTCAATGGGTTATTTAATGCTGACAAAATTTTTATTGCTGGTAATGTTTTTCTTCAAAAATCTATTTCTGGGAATATTTTTCCTTGAAGAAATCTATAGCTGGTCATATTTTTCCAAAGAATGTATAACTGTTTGTATTGCTGGTATTTTTTTAAAGTATTGCTGATAATTTTTCCTTCAAAAATTATTGCTGGTAATCATTTTTTTTATTACAAAGTATTTCTGGTATTAAAACCTATTTTTACACAAGTTTGGGTGTTAACTATTTGCCCATAACTGGGACCCTAACAGGTGTTACCACCCTGGGTCACGGTGGACCTGGGAACACCAGCAATTAAGAGGTGGTTCCACACTCCTCAAAACCTCCTGATCAGAGGCCTTGCTGCTGGACGTAGTTTATCGTCTTACCCAGGACACGGATGTAGTTTAACATCATACCCAGGATGGGTATTTTAAAGGAAATTCCTTATTTTAATTTAAATCCCTTTTATTTATTTATTTTTTTGCTTATATATTTTATTTTAATATTTTATTTTATTTGGTTTTTATTGAGACCCACTACAAAAACATACATTAATGCTTTATGATCTGTGTACACTATGAATTTATGTCCTTCCAGAATGTGTCTAAAGTATCTTATTGTTATAGTGAAAGACACCTTGTTTAGAGAATAGACTCTCCCACCTATTATAAGTCAGTAGTAGTCAAGGGAAGGAGTAGTGTTCAGCGACCACAACTCGATTACTCTGCGTAACACTTTATTACAAGTTCCTAACGTTTCTGTACGTTTAACCTATTTAGGACGCATTTAGTCCGAATACAGTTTCTATTGTGGAAATAACTCCACAACACTTATTGACAGATAAACTGCCGGTAATTCCCTCAAGAAAGTTCTATATTTCTGTTATCCCTTTGAGCCCTGCATTCCTGAACAATTTTATCCCTTCTGTCTGAGCTCCTGAGTCAAAATTCTCAAATAATTGGTACATAATGTTTTATGGTAGATATAAAAATAGTTCCAAGTGTTTACCCACCGTTCAACCAGTGACTGGGCATTATGTCATTTTTCTCTACCACTGGTAAAGCGGTGATCAGGGCTCAAAGGATTAAGCTTCATTCAACTTAACTAAACAAAAAAAGAAATTGTTCTTGCTTTTTGATTAATAATCTAGTGGATGACTGATCCTGTTACATTTTAGGTAACATCTGTTTTCAGTGTGAAATTACCATTGTTTAGATCTTTGATATAGCTTTGTGAAGTTGGACAGAGCCAATTTACCATTGTTGGAATGTGAGGAATTTTTTCCAGTTGCACATGTGTTTGTGCTCGGCAATGTGAGTGGAATGAACAAGATTCAGGGCTTGAAATAACTTTTATTTCTGGTTGAAAGAGAGTACAAAATAGTAGTATTTCACAAGGAAAAAAGTATTGTTTCCCAGTTAACAAAGTTCTTGAGTAGTTATTTTGTAGAGAGAGATTTCTCCACTAGATTCCACAGGCAGAACAAGAAATCTGAATGTGAAACTGCTAGGACAAGCCCTGTCTTCTGCAGCAAGGGTTGTGTGTAGTTTTCCTTTGGTAGGTGTCTCAAAGTCTTGTATAGCCCTTCAGTCTGGGCTTGAAAATAGAGGCCTCTGAAAATGAAAAGTGGGAAAGAGTAGGCCTTGAAGGTTGAGGCTGCTGAAAATGAAAAATGGGAAAGAGTAGGCTTTGAATGTAGAGGCCACTAAAAATGGAAAGAAACCAAATAGGACTTGGTCAAGGTTTTAATGACCTCTGGGATTTCCGGTTGTACTTTGTTGAATATTTTCGTTGCTGCTGAATCAAGTAAAGTAAGGATGCCTTCACATGCCACAATAGCCAACAAGTTTCTATAAGAAGCTTTAGTGCTTGTTCTTGCAAAGTGATTAGTTATTTAGTAATAGGTCTTTGTGAGATTCAACTTGGAGAATATTTTTGCTCCTTGCAACCTGTTAGAAAAATTTTGAATGTTTGGTATATAGTATATATGGAGTATCTATCAAGGATAGTAGATACATATAATCTATAAAAGTCTCCACATGGCCACCGTGCATCTCATTCTTACTTAGTTTATCGCATTCTTTGGTCTATTTCTTAGTAAATACATGAGAGGTAATAATATAGAACACTGTTGTATGAATCATCAAATCAACACACCAAGTAAAACCTTAATTCATTTCTCATTTTCATATTTGCTGATGTAGATCTCACTTTGAATGCCTGAACAAACTATTGTCACATTCAAGTTCTCTAAATATGCATATAAAGTATTTGTTTTTTTTTTTTTTGAATATGCATATATATCTTTGTCTCTTTTCACCTATGAACAAAGTATTGCTATATTGTGGGTATGGTATATTGTGGGTATTGGTAATGCTTATATTGAGAGAGTAAGGTAGAATTTATTCTCCAGCAGTCATTCCAATAAGTTTAATCTTTTAGTCATTTACTTTAAAAAAAGAAGTATGTTACATTTAGTAAAGTATATGTACAATATAGAGCAGAGTCAAACCAATTGATGAAATTTTTCCTTTTGGTATAAACAAAGAAAGAATAAGCCATTTCATTTGTAAAAGAAAACAATGAAAAAAAAGTTTTCTATCTTGTTAATAATAAGAAACAACAAATCCATAATAAGGCAATTCTAAAAGAGAATGACATCATAAATATTTTAATGCAATGTGATGTTACTCAATCAGAAGTGAAATGCCATTGGGTGATATTGTATAACTGTGTGATAGTCTTATTCACACTTATTGAATAAATTCTTCATGTCTTATACAAAGATGTTTTAGTAAACCATTGCATCACCCAGATCTGTCATCCACCCTACAGTCCAGATTTAGCTCCATGAAACCTCTGGATTTTTTTCCAAAGCTAAAGTCCCCATTGAAACACAATGAACAGAATTCAGAAGAACAATACAGTTGATGCTGATCCTGAAAGAGGATTTTGCAGACAAAGTGAAAAGGATGCTGGGATATGTATGTCATCTCTAAAGAGGAGTTGTTTGAAAGGACTAAGGCACCACTATTTGGGGTAGGTTATTTTTATGTTGATGTTAAAAGGGTGGAAACTTTCCAAACATACTGTCACAATTTGTAAGGGGGTCTGTAATAATAACAACAACACAGTTTAGTCTGGTTACGTCTCTGCCAGCAGAAATGATACTTCTGCTTTTTATTCACACATAACAATATGGCTGACACAGTACTTCCATGTCTGAACAATGGCTGAAATGGTGCTTCTGTTTCCCTTGTTCCCAGAACGTATACACCAGGCTCCTTTAAGAAAGCTAAGTTTTTATAACAAATGCTTTCTTATATTCTATGTACAAGAATAATTTTCATCTATTTTCATGAATTATAATTCTTAGTTCTCACTTAAAAAAAAATATTATAAAAAGTAGAAAATCATAATTTAATAATATATGAATTTATTTTGCAGCTTATATTTCTTTAAATATAAACATTTTCCAATTCTGTAAAACTTGTATTGAACTCTTTTGAGCAATCATCACTTACATTGCTTTAAATTACAACAAACCTGTGTTAATTTAAATATTAGTATAGAGATTATAAATAGCCTCCACTTAAAAGGAACAGGAATCAATACATCAGTTTTATACTTGATTATATGTTTGGGAATTTCAACAATAAAATGATGAGACCTATCTGCTAATCTAGTACTGTGTTTAGGTATCTATGAGGAAAGCTCATCAGGATAATTTCCATTAAAGTATTTATATATTAAAATAGCTACAAATAACTGCATTCGAATCCACAATTATTTTTACTCAATAGGCTCTAGAATAATAGGAAGCATAACCTTTACTGTTCACCCAATAAGCATTAGGATAATATAAAAACCTTACTACCCATAATCCACCATTGACCAACATATTAAAATAGTTGAGCGAAAACACAACACACATGGACTTACATTATTTGCATTATTTGGTTCAAGACTTGGGGAGTTAAAGGGAAATAACTGAGACATCCAAAAGAGGCATGGCACGTGGAATTAGAACAATCTACTCCAGTGGACGAAATAAAGAGTTTGATTCAAAATTCTAATCACCTGAAGAAGGCCGGAGTGTACAACAGCCAAAACGTTGGGAATATGTCAATGAAGATGAGGATAACAGTCCAATTAATGTAAATAATGCAAGTAATCATAATAACTCCTCTCAGAGATATGGACAGATATGAAAGAGACTGTCATCAGTTGATGTTGACCTCAGTATCCACTTTCATATATATATATATATATATATATATATATATGTGTGTGTGTGTGTGTGTGTGTGTGTGTGTGTACAGCAGCTCCTACTGTTATTAAGCATTTCTCTTCAAGTAAAATAGAATTGAGTTCTATGAGCCGCTGACGTATTTCTTATAGAGAAAAACCTTAAAATTCCCTTCCTTCCCTGCTATGTGACAATGGCCTAAAGGTAAGAGATATGACTGATGTCAAATCAGTTGGGTCACAATCCCAGCTTGAAGCAATCAGACGTATAGCCACACTGAGGAGCTGTGATACAGTGAAACAGTCTGTCTCTGGATGACTATATATATATATATATATATATATATATATATATATATATATATATATATATATAGAGAGAGAGAGAGAGAGAGAGAGAGAGAGAGAGAGAGATAAATGAAAGGCAACCTGAAAAATCTTGAAATTAGTGTCAAAGACTGGAAAAAGAGGCAGAGAATAGGTTTCATTAGAGAAAACTAGTTGTTGATAATTGCAATCACTTTCAGGTCAAAAAGGTTAAGCATATGAAGTTGAAGAGCTCATAGGAAAGGTAGTGTAGACTCGATCCCAGAAGATATTCAGTATGAGCTTGTATATAACATATGCAGGAAGGTTGTTTTATCTTGTGCCAGATTTACTAGTTATCTAAGATCACATGCAAATCAGCAGTTTAATGCCGACTATGTTGATGTCCTTTCTAACAGACCTGCAGGGTACTCAGTTTCTTGATAAAATTTGCAGGTCTGCCACCAGGCTGAAGCAGTACATGAAGAGAAAGTCACTTTCAAAAGAATCCAAAAGTCTTTTGTGTGTCTCATATGTAAAAAGGTATGCTGGTTTGAAAGTCATCTCTTCAACATTTCCACTCCACTCAATGTTGTAGAGATGGCCTTCTTTTGTAAAGAAGTGGCATTTATTATGTGTGTGTGTGTGTGTGTGTGTGTGTGTGTGTGTGTGTGTGTGTGTGTGTGTGTGTGTGTGTGTAGGGTGCGATGGATAAATTGTCGCCATTTTATATTTTTAATTTTGTGCATATATTTTTAATTTCGTGTGTTGTTTGTTTTTGATTTTGTTGACTGCACAGTATAGTAAGGTCAGTTGGGCACAGACTGTGAGAAAAAGAGCACCATGATGCAATTCACTCTGCCAGAAATTTGGAGACGGCATGCTGTACTGCTTGACAATTGTGCCAGAAGCTCCAATATGAACATTTCAGAGTGTTTGGATGTCAATCTGGGGCCAATACAGAGGATTCGGAAAGAGTTGGATGAGTCTAATGGTGATTACTGAGGTATTTAGAGTGATCATTAGTGATGACAACATTATGCTTCCATTCATCTTCCCAGAGGGTCTCAAACTCAACACAAGTGCCTTGAGGAGGTAGTGCTGCCCTGGATCATGAGGGGTGGCTTCTGGAAGACCCTAAGTCTGGCAACAGGACTGCACCATGCCATACAAGCAGGAGAACCCAGTTGTGGCTGTCAGACAATTTATGTGACAACATTTGACCATCTAACTCCCCAGAATCAACCCCACTGATTATTATGTGTGGGTCAGAGATAAACGGGAGACCAACAAAACTCCTCATAACACCAAAGAAGAAATGATGGCAAAGGTTATGGCAGCATTCACCAACTTAAACAATGAGACAGTCCAGAAGAGTTGCAGGGGATTCCAAAGTTGTCTGGAAGCCGTGGTTGGAGCCAATGATGATTTTAGTGAATAAATTTACTTTTTAGCATTTCAAGATATTTTTGTGTAATTTTGGTAAATATATCTGTTAAAATGAGATGTCAGTGTTATTTTTCAATTTTGTGTAATTTAGATGACAATTTATCCCACGCACTCAGTATATATATATATATATATATGTGATAACAAAGAACAAATAAGAAATGTTTATCAATCTCCTGTTGTTTATTGTATAATTCTGTCAGATTCTGATCCCTATTTGAACTGTATTTGACCCTAATTGATATATATATATATATATATATATATATATGTGTATGTATTGATATAAATGTAAAGATCAGCTATAGCTGCATTAGAATCGATATCCCATTATAACAATATGAAAAATCAATAAAACAAATTACGGCAATGTTTAACTTTTGTGCCCACAAAAAGATGGTGTATCAAAAGGATGTTTTTTTCTTTGACACCGCTATTACTGGCTACACATTTGGCTCGCTTGCCAATGTTTATAGCGAAAACATGAACTTTCATGCCTGCAAAAAAAATGGCATGTTAAAAGGATGGTTTTTCCCTTGACACCACTTTTATTTTAACTTCTCATCAGCAATGTTTATTGTTTTAAAATGCGATGATTAGAATTGGAATAAAACCTAAACATATGATGAAAGTAAATTTATACATTCTTTTTGTTCTTGAGAATTAACAACACAAATATTAAACACTATTTATTTATTATTTATATCCAAGAATAATTTTATATTTACAACATTCTAAAAACTAATACAATTGTATTATGACTAATGCAATGCAATATTTATCATTTACCAATTTATAAAGAAATAATATGAAAACAATTTTTTATTCATAAATTTATAAACATTTACTAAATTATTAAAATATGTGAACCAACTATAAACAACTCCTTATTATTTACCATTTTATAAAGTTTGAATCAATTGGCAATTAGCTCCTGTTTTACCAACCATTCCAATAAACAATCTAATAAATAAATAATGTGAATAAACAATCTAGTAGTGTTTATTATTTTTGTTGTCAATTTCCAAGAACAAAGAGAATGTATAAATTCACTTTTATATGTTGAGGTTTTATTACAATCATCACTTTTTAAAACAATAACCGTTGCTGAAGAGTAAAGGTAGTTAAATTAAGAACAGTGTCAGAAAAAAATGTCCTTTTGACTCTTTGATTTTTTACAGACACGAAGGTCCATCTTTGCTGTTTATTATTTTAAAAAGTGATGATTGGATGATTGAAATTTTAAGAAAACATAGGAAAGTGAGTTTTTACATTTTTTTATTCTTGAGAATTGACAACAAAGATATTAAACACTATTTATTTGATTGTTTATTTACAAGAATAATTTTATATTTAAAAGATTATAAAAATATGTGAAAAATTTATTATTTACTATTTTCTAAAGAAATAAATATGAAAAGAAATTTTTTTATTTATAAATTTATAAAAATGTCTGTGAACAAGAAAATTTAAATAAACACATAATGACAAGCAACTCCAATTATAAAATTTGAAAAAATTGTTCTCGTTTGTGTAGAAAATTTAGGAAGCATAACAAAATGCATTTTCTGGGCATTTTTTCCATTTGCTCTCCCCACAGAATTAAAATAGGTTGAGAGCATCTCTTTCTCTTACATATTTCGATAATTTTGTAATTTTTGATAAATTCTTGAATAAAATGATTTCTTTTCAAATTTATTTCTTTATAAAATGGTGAATAATAAATCTTGTGTACAAAAAGTAGGAGGCACGACAAGGTCCCTCCTTCTAGAAAATTGATTGGGCAAAAGCTGTACCAATTAATCAGTAATAAATATGCTTTGAAGTTTTTGGCAAAAGTAACTTTTCTTCTTGATCTGGTCTGAATTGTTGGTTATTTTCAGATTGTGATGTGTCATTAGATTGTGGCATTTCTTGTACATCAGGAGAATGTGTGTGTGGTTGATTTTGTCTTTCTAAGAAAGCTGGTTTTAGTCTGTTAACTTTTTTGGTGACTTTTGTATTGTGAAATATTTGTCTGATACATATAAGACTTTGTATGGGCCCTGATAATTTGCTGAAAGTGTTTTTTTTAACTGTGTCATCACATATGAAAACATATTCACAGGTATACAGATATGTTGGTGTATCTGTGTTTGATTAAATTTTGAGTAGGTGTGAATTGTAATTGCAACATCTTATTTCTTAATTCTTGTATGAAATATGATAATAAAGTAATAATAAATCTTTATAAAAGGTGAATATAAAATATTGCATTATACTTAATTCACATATTTTTATGATCTTGTAAATAAACATTGCTGAGGGAATCAAAAGTGAATATAGTAATAGCAGTGTCAAGGTAATAATTGTCCTGTTTTTTATGGGCGCAATGGTTAATATTTATATTATGCCTTTAAATTCCTTGAGGAACATAGGGTTGCAAGATATTGTTGTGATTTCTGTAACAAGCCAGTATTTTTAAGTGAGTAGATTGATAGCCTACTGCACAACCTCCAACCTGGAGGATCGGTTTTGAATTCAGAGTTGTCCTTCTCTTAGACCAGTTACCACCCAATGCTATAGAACCCAGCCTGTCCTGCTATTTACCAATAGCCTTAGAAGAGGATTCCCAAGGGTATTAGCACATAAATGAATGTAATGGATACAACTGGAATTCAAACTTGGCTCTCCAATTCCACAATCCAAGACGCTATCCATCACTCCACTGTGCCCCCTGCAAAGGTTAAACATTGGGCAAATTATGTTCTAATGTGTCAGAATGAATGGATGTAATTTATAATTTCCTTTAAACCAATTTTTGATAAAAAGAGATAATGGAATAGATCAGAAACATCTTTATTTACTTCCTCTTCTTTTTTTCTATTTCTTTAAATAAAATAAATATTAAAAAAATCCATTTTTATATTCCAGGGTAACATTGACTGCTTAACAACAAACTGAGAAATTTTTTTTTTTTTTTTCATGGGGATAGGAGAATTTATTTTTTTTAAATATATCATAGTTAACCATTATCTATATCCTCATAATCCGCACCTCTCACCTCCTCCCCTTATGTCCATAAAACAACCTCATTCAATACCCCTCTACCTTGAGTGGCTCTTTAGACTTTCTATTAGGTGAGCAATAGAATAAAAACAAAAACAGTTATGAATTTTCTGAATTTTAACATTAATACAAATTTTTATTTAAACAAATTTTCACTCTGGAAAATTAACTAAAGTTAAGAAAGCTCCCGGAGTCTGGTGTACAGACAGTACACACCAGACATTTTTTAGCTTAAATTTTTAAAATAAATTAATTTAAAATATTTTGACAAATTTTTCAGTTTAAAGTAGAATAATCTTTTGCTAATCCATCACCCAGCCACCCACCCACCCCATAGTATAGCTCTTTTGGGTTACCAATAATCGTAGATGAACAAATTGACGATGGAATAAGATCAGCTAAAACAATTATCAATACGGTTTCAATAAAAATGGAAGGGACTAAGATTGAGGAAGCACCGTTTTGTTGTAATAGTCATTATAATATCGTTGTTGAAATAGTTGATTTTGTATGAATTGATTATTTTTTATAAACAAAAATCAAACATGTTTAAATATAATCCAAGAAGAAATATTTTATATACAGAAATGCAAAAAATTAAATTAAAAAAATCCAGTCAACAACAACAACTGTATAGATAGTGTGCGTAGTCTTATAATAATTATTATAGTGTTGCGTATATAGTCATTAGCATTCTGCTGCACCTGAATAGTCGGGTTGTTTAGGCGCCTTAAAATCTGGTAAGGACCGGACCGGACCGGACTGGACCGGAACGAAACGAAATTAAACATTTAGTTTTAAAGTCAGTTCACCAACAAAGACAACGTGTTTGCCCTGCATTTTTTGTCATAAGAAGGTGATTGTCTTTATTTCACCAAGTAACCCTAGATTGTTTTACTTTGTTTAAACGAGCTTTTCCTGACTTTTTTTTGACGACAGTAATGTCATAACTACAAGTAATAATTTTTTAAAACCTGTTGTAGTCCATTCAATGTCATCGTTTCTTCACTTTTTCTTTGTCATGGCGGCTGTCTCCCTCAGAGAAAGACAATTTCTTGTATTTTGAACTAAAAAATATTGTTCTATTTTTGTTTATTTAACAACCGATAACAGCCATGTTTCACCTTTTTTTATAGTTTTTTTTTTTAAGTTTTAGATGAGCGAAATAAATGACTTAAAAATTTAAATTGAAAAATAAAAAATTAAAATAAGTTTTAAAAAGTAAAAAAATATCCAGTACTTCATCTAATTTAAACTTTGTTATAAAAAATGTATCTCGCTTGTTGGCGATTGTTTTTTTTTTTTTTTTTTTTTTTTTTTTAATTAAAAGCGTTGTCATATTAACACATGGATTGTTTACATAAAGAGTTAGACTTAGAGTTTAGTATTTATTTACTTTTTAAATCCTTTTTTTGCATATGAACCTTAAAAAAATAATTTAAATACTTTTAGCAAACCTAACACTAATGATTTTCTTTATTTAATGCTTGTTTATTTTATCAAAATTGTTTTTTTTAACTTAATTATTTGTTCAAATTCGGGAGATCAAAATGAATTTTCAAAGTAATAACAGCGTGAAAATATCTCTGGTCCGATTTGGTTCATTAAGTTAAAAACTCAATTTAAAAAAAATATTTATTCAATATTAAGCAGTTTTATAAAGTTCAACTTTCGAGTGTATTTATTAATAAATAAATAAAATCTTTTACCGATTATATAATTCATTGTTTTTAAAGTGGTTTTGGTTCGTTAGTTTGTTGTTTTTTTTCACTTTTGTTTTAAAGCAACATTTACCCGCGCTTTTATTGATGTCTTCAAAGAGACTTTTTTAAAACTTTACTGCTTTTGTATCGTTTCGTGAAAGCAAGGAAATAAGATAATTTTTTTTATATACGCAAACAAAAAAGCATTTTTAATACTTTGTAGATGGTTCTTGGTTTTCCGTCCCTTATTCTTGAATTTAGAAACTTTTAAAAAATTTATTCAATAAATTCTACCTTTTTTTTTTTTTTTCTTTTAATTTGTACAGATGAAGTTGAATTGAAATATTTCATTTCATCTAGTTTAGTTATTATATATCTTACTAAACTAAAGTAAACCTTTTTTCTAAATTTACCTGCAGTCCCTAAACTCTCTAAAATCCCAGGCTACTTCGTTTCATTTAAAAAAAAAAATCTGAAGAAACCTTAAAAACAGACGGGACTGCATTTTCAATTCATTTTATACGGTTTTGTGACCAGTCACCTTCCAGTTATTCAGTCCTATGAAATTAATAAATTAATAATTGTAACGTTTTGTTTTTTTTTTTTTTTACGTTGTCTGGCAGAAAATAATGAAATCAATAACCTTTCAATCATTTAAGCTATAACTTAAACCCTAAATTATATTTTTTCAGAAATAGCACTTAATAAATTACAAATACTGGTCATTGTACAAGGTTATTATTTGCTATTGGAATCAAATGATCTCTACACCTCTATGTTGATGTATTTTTTTTTTTTTTACTGTGTGTAGAGTGTACTCTGTTAAAGTAAACAAACCAAGATCAAAGCTGTGTTGTAGTTTCAAAATCTGTTTTAACCCCCAAATATTAGCAGTTTTTGGTTTTATGGTGAATTTTCCACTTTATACTGACAAAACGAAAGATTGTTTGCTTTGGCATAGATATTTTAAAAATTATAATAAGGAGTTATTTCTACCAGGTTTCAGGGTTAAAAATTTACACCTTGTAGTTTATAGTTTATTTAACTTAAAAACTAGCAGTGTGTTTAAATTGTGCATTGATGAAAAAAGTTAATACAATAATGTTTGAAAAACATTTAGTTAAATAAGAAAAAACTCATTGTATTTATAAAGTAAACGTGTGTAGTATGGAATAATGTAATTGTAGATTATCATCCTCAGTCTCATAACTGGGTGTGGTTGTAGGGTCACTGCACAGTCTGACCAGTTCCTTTCATCTATCTGGGTTGAAAACTTGAGAGTAGTGAGTCTTGGGCAAGTAGACTTGGCACAGCCGATCTCTTACCTTTGCCATTGATTCCATTGAGGAGAACACTCCACTCTGGCTGTTGACTTCAGTCTAAGAATCCCTTCACACAGTGATGCTGCTGTATCTCATGCCATGAAAGTGTTGACTCAAGGAGAGTCACCTTGTTCCTCAAGGTCTTGGCAGAGCATCAGAATATCCTCGAGTGCCAGATTGATCTGCTGGAGATCCTGGCAGATGATGTCTTTCCAGCAGCTGTGTGGTCTACTGTGAGGCCACCTCCAGTTTGCAGATGGCAGTCAAAGTGGTAGATGACTTTGGTGGGGTGGTCATCAGATTGTTGCAGGATGTAACTGAGCCAGCAAAATGGTGCTGAGTAATGCTGTGTCCTAGCGCTACTGACTACTTACTTAGCTAAAGAGCCCAGTGTACCACTTTGTGCTATTAAGCAATTGACTTTACAAGAAGGTTCATCCACTCTTTGACAGGTCTTGTTTTTAATCCTACTGGATATCTAGCTACCCTCCATACCCGAAAAGCCTGGCAAGGGAACCAGTTTAGTTGTCAATGATGTGGCCATGCAGTAAATAGTTCTGAGTTGCAGAGTACCTGTAGCACTTGTAGAGCATCAGTGGTTACTTTTATAGAAAATGGAATTGGTGAAGTGACTATGAATTTCAGATATGGTTGCTTATACTAATGTCTTGAAAAGGTGCAAACCCACTTTTTATGCTCTTCTCTGATGGCCAGTAACTTGTTATTGTCCATGCTATAAATGGTTAATGGAAAAGAGTGAATCCTTTGGCAAACCACTCTCCCATAATTGCCTTACATGCCTAGACAGTAACAGCCAACAAAAAAAAAAAATTCATAGTAAATTTTTGCCAGACAAATATATACAGAAAGCCCCTGACATACAATTCAGTTAAAGACAGAAAACAAAATTGTAAGTTGAATGCATTTTAATTGTATAGAGATAGACATAAATTTTTGTTCTTGAATATTTTAATTCTTTATGGTTAAAATAAATGATAAATTACTACATTTTTTAAAAAATTGTTAATATTTTTGTAAGAAAAACTATTTAAATGAAATTAACCAATTATCATACTAAAAAAATATGTTAAGACACCTATTCACCAACACACACCAAATATGTCCCAATACAATCAAAATTGACAGAAGAATAATAGAATTCAACCAGTCATATCCCTATCCTCATTACATACCTAAATTTTTCTCATCTACAATAAAATTCACTCCAAAATTAATAACATACATTTAATCCAAAGTCAACATATATTGATACTGTTAGCAACCGTAAGACCAATTAGAAATTTGTGACACATTAGCATTTTTCCCTACTATTACCTTCAGGAATTAAACATACACATACGTTACCAGACACAAAAAATGCTCACCAGTATTAACACACATACACACACTAATGCTACAAGACATAAACATGAGATCTATCTGACCAATGAAAACAAACAGCACAGAATTCAAAATATCGAAACATTCTCTTCCATAACTTATTTCCCAAAATATTCTGATGAACCTAAAATAAAAGCAAAATATATAAATGTTTTCCTATTTGTTCCTTACATTCTGTCCAATCTAATCCATATTTACTCAATTCATAAAGTAATTACTTTTATCATGTAAAGCATACATTTCAGTAGGGCCATCTTCCTTGACCATGGAATTAAACAAAAATTGGACACCCATCGACAACAAAATTATTCAATCACATATTTAATCAATATTTATGAAATTTATATCATTTGAAGAATCAGGGAAAAATCTAATTTAAAGTAACTTTTCCCTTTATATAGAAACAATTCTATGTTTTAAAAAACTCAGTTGGAAAATTTCGGTGACAAAATAAACTTGCCTTTTAAAATTCTATTAATTAATAGAATTTAATGAAACATTCAGTATTTATTCATTGATTACTGATTGAAATTACAATTTTAATAAAAAGAAATATAACTGAAATAGTGTCAGTTAAGTAATCATGAGTCAGGGACAGTTTATAAGTAGATTGTGAGAAAGATGTTTAGACATAGCAAGTGATCATTCTTATTGTTTATGTAAATCAATATACATTTTATATTTTCTAACCAGAGTTTGATTATACACTCTGGCTTAAAAACAAAATTTCTTTCCTCTTTTTCAATGACTGAACAGTGTTTAGCATAACTTTTGGGTTTGAGCTGTTTACAAATTTCCCTAATATTTTCCAATTTCTTATTGAAGTTATTAATATTCATTGTTGTATTAATAAAGTTCTATATTTCATCATCATCTGCACTAAGTTTGTTTCTCTTTTAATATTTCATCTAAACGTATGATAGCTTCAGTGTTAAATAATGTGTTAAAAACATTCAGATGTTAGAAGCTGAGTAGCATAAAGTCATCCAACAGATGCCATCATTCAGTATTGTATCCTAACAATCAAGTAGTAAATCTTGGGACAATTTGGTTTAACTGACTTGTATGTAAAATTCCTCTTTTCTTACTGAATAATTGTTTATCTCAATTTCTAAAGTTTGTTTTCTGATTTCTTAAATGTCTAGTTATAATGGATTCGCGAGGATTTTGGGATGAATCCAGTGATGAAAATGAGGATGATGAAAATCAGGAACCTGTAAGTTTTCTTACTTTTTATATTTCACACCTTTTTTTAAATGCACACCTACATAAATAAATAATTGTATATGTTTATAAACTTGTAGAATGAATATCTTCAAATAACCTGTGTTGTTTATTGGTGCAACACTTGTAATCTCAAAGTGTTCTTTAAATCATTATACCCTGTCATTAATTTAACAAATTTTTGTTTATTCTTGGAAGACCTGAACATAAAAATCTACACTTAATTACACTTTAAATGTATTTATACAACTTCTAACAGTTTCAATTTTTGTCTGAACTTTGGAGATGAGGACTTATTATACACTGATTTGCTCAGAGTATATTTTCATCTTACTTGTTATAACCATATTATTTAGACTATTGTATCTTCTAGTTTCTTCATATACCTTTCATAATTGATAACCACTCAGAAATGTTGAACTGAATCTTTTTATTTTAAAGCCATAAGGATAGATTGTTCTAATTTAGTTATGCTATGTTGGGCTCTGTTCTATGTAAAGAACACTGCCCACTTTGTGGAGACAATTAAAAATGCTCTCATTGATTCCAAAACATTTCTACCACTTAATTACCTTACAAATCATATGCCCTAGTTAAGTTAAAGAAGCAGACAAGTGACATTAGGTTTAAGGCTGCAATTTTCCACCAGGATATGTGATTTAGTAGATAAAGTGTTGGTTATGCAGAGTGAATTAACCTGATAGTGATGGGTTCAATCACTCAGTTTGATATTGGTTGAAATGTCATATATACTTTGGCTCAGTGGAAGAGACGAATGATATCACAAGAATGAATGGATTAAACTGAATTAACTGATATGAGAGAGATCTTCTTGTGGAATGATAACAATGGATTGAATAAATGGTTTGCTTTGAAATTCCCAAATATAACAGTTACCTGAACAATATCAAAGAAAACAACGTCCAAAATGTTATAATGATGATAATAATAACCAAGAGGAGGACACTAGTCCAAACAAGTCAGTGTTTAATGATGTTATTTCAAATCTACTTATTTTTGTTCATATCAATAATTGTTTCTTCTTGGCAAGTCATAAAATGTACATGTGTTCACATTCACATGTGTAATATGTCAAGATAAAGTGACAATATTTGCCAAAATTGTAATTCAATTATTGATGTGTTTAATAAAAAATACCTTTTCTTAAAAGTGTGCATGTGGATATATGTACATATATAAAACATAATACTAAGCCTGCCTGGTGGCTGGTGTAGATACATATTTCTCCATAGGCATCAGTTGTGGATAGTTGAGCAAAATTAAGTTAGGACTTAGATGCTGATTTTTCAAGGCAGGCAGGCTCTTCTCATTTGACCCTATGCTAGACTAAGTAAATATCTATACACAGCTTTACATAAGCAATATTGTAGTAGCAGGATGGTTAGTATTGTATAAAAATGTAAATACTCAGCAATTTGGAATTAAGTAAATATCTATACACAGCTTTACATAAGCAATATTGTAGTAGCAGGATGGTTAGTATTGTATAAAAATGTAAATACTCAGCAATTTGGAATTAAGTAAATATCTATACACAGCTTTACATAAGCAATATTGTAGTAGCAGGATGGTTAGTATTGTATAAAAATGTAAATACTCAGCAATTTGGAGCTTTGTCCATGTTTTTTTAAGTAATAAAATTTTTAAAAAATTTTGAAATTGTAAAATTTGTAGATCTTTGATAAAATTTGTTTGAAGTTATTCTCAACATTTTGGTGAACAATATCTGTGCGTGTGTATACACACACACATTTTGAAGATTTTCTTTTTCTCTTTTTATTATAGTTTCATGCCTCTAAAGATGGTGTTATATTCCTTGTGGACTGCAGTGAAACTATGTTCCCCAAAAATGATAATGATGAAAACCATTTTAAAACTTGCATGAAGGTAAGGGATTTATTTTTTTGAGGGTGCTATTCCATCTTAATATTGCAGATATTACAAGACTGATCTCAGTCAGCATGATGATTGTGAAGGATTTTTCCAAAATCTGAATGACTAAAATCCTTCATTCTGTTAATGCATGTAAATTTCAACTTTTCATCACAAGGACTACACTGGACAAAATGGTCATGAAAACAAATTTGAATGAATGAAGAACAGAAATCAGAATAAATCAGAATTTTCACAGGGGAGAAATGTGTTATAAAAATAAATGAGGATAAAAAATAAGCAAATGTTTTCTTTATTTGTTAAATTGTTAAAAATAGCATTTGCTAGCTTTAGACAGTGTACCCAATCGCAACACTATCTTTCTGCTCACTTTTTGGAGGGAACCATTCCAGCTGTACTGATCACCTGACCATTCAGAAATGATTCCTTAAAGTTTCAGACTCATTCACTTGCATCTTTTGCCAGTAAATATAATGTCCTCTATTTTAAAGATTTTTAGAAAATACCTTTTAAAATTATTATATTGTCTTTATTTGAAATAACTTTCTGGTTATTTTTTTTTTTTAACAGATAAATCAATTTATGTAGATTCAGTGTAAAAAAATTAAAAGAAACAAATAAAAATATAAATTTTCACAATATTAATTTTATATTAAGGAAATTAAAATAAAAGATCTTGTAATTTTAAACACTCCTGTAAAAAGAACAAAACTATCTTCTTAATTGTTATCTTCATTAATAAATTACACTCTTTAGGAGTTATATAATTATAACATTTAACATTATACTTAACTTCATGAAACTTTGCTGGACATAAAAATGCAGGGTTCATACAGGTCCTGGAAAAACAGCAATAGCCCAAACCTTGAAAAGTCATGGAATTTTCTAAATTGGGCTGCACATGCATCCCTTTTCTCAATTCATGAAAGTCAAAATGCCAAATCCGAGAAATCTGGCTTTTTGGCAATCTAAAATTGTCCTTTAAGAAAAATATGTTTTTTAGTCATCAGTAATTGACATTTATTGCAAACAGTGATTTATATCCTTAATTAAAACCAGTTCATGACCTCGTAGTTACTTCTGTGTTTTCTCATCTAGGTGGTGAGAAATAATATGAAGGTACGTCTCCTAGCTGCTGCCTTCACTCAAAGGTAAAAGGCATCAGAAACAAGTAAACATTTCTTCGAAGTTAAATTAATTCACACTAAGTGAATTTGTAGTTGAAAGGAAAATAATTATTTTACACTAATAAAATACATTTTACTAGAATCTCCAAAAATTTATCAGTGTTTTTTAAAATTTGAACAATTGAAGAAATTTTATTCACATGTCCATTTCAAAAGTAAAAAGTCTTTTTGATCTCTAGTTGGCTTTGGGGGAGTTCATGCTGAAAAGAACAGATACTTTACCCATGTCAATGTGTATCGATGTGTAAACTATGTTTGTCTAAATTGTTGCCAGAATTAACAAGTTTAAGAATCAAATTTGACTCAAAGAAAATGTAGACAAGAAGGATGATAGACTAGGAAATGTGTCTTTGTTAAAAATAAGAAGTGTGTTATTTTTAAAGTTTGCGAGCTAATAATGACCTGTATCCCTACCTTTTGTAAGTGTGAAAAAATGATGAAATGTATTAAAACTTATTTGGTTTTTATTGTTTGGCTTTCTATTAAAAGTTCAATCTGGCAACCCTGTCCCTTTACTTTTCTATTTCCACCAGAGATGGCTAGAAAATGTACAAACATGTGAATGACTCCTAGACATTTGACCAGATGTCATCAAATTTGTGAACTTTATTAAAAAAAAAAAAAAAACAAGAAAAATGTCCCCAGACCCACGCCCTTCTCTGCAGTGCTGACAAACATAAATGACATTTTATTTCCAGTGAAAATGCAGATTTTTGTGTCTGTTTCAAAAGAAATTGAACTGTTTCCAATAAAATAGAGCGATAAACTGTTGCTTCCTTTCCTTGCAGGCGATCTTTATTGCATGATCATGAAACTGTTAAGATTTGTAAAGGAAGAGCACACTAAAAAGATAATTGCATTTTCCAAACCGAATGAATTTGTAAGAATTTTGTCACGCCCAAACATGCATATAGATGCTGCAAAGATCAAGTGTGGATTTCTGGCAGATAGGGCTTTGCAAAATTTATCCAAAAATATAAATATGTCAACAAAACATCTGTTTGCATGCAGAATTGCAACAAAGACAATGTTCATCACCATCATTAAGAAAGTTCTGGTAATTTCTCCCCTTAGATACCCTCTTGTAAGGTCACTTGCATTTGTAAAAAAAAAATTGTCACAGAAGATTTCTTTCCCACATGATGGACAGAAAATAAGTCATCAGTCAGTACAAAGAGTTCAAGGAGGAGGAGGCTGCTGGAAATATTGTTTTAAAGAATTTCCGCAAGCATGAAGACCATCTGAAACTTTGTTCTACTCTTCTTTATCTAGCAACAAAGAATATCAAAAACTTTGGAAAGTTGTTTTCGGATTGCTGTTACTCTCTCATGGCTAGGCCTCAGTCGGAGAGGTTTCTCAGTCAATATAAAACAGAAGATTCTGGTTGCACAGCATATTATCACGGACTATTTGGAGGTGCTAGGAATGTTCCCATGACTAAGCCTCTTCTCTGCAGTGCTTCTAATGCCAGAACATCATACAACCAATACCTTGAGGCTGATGAGAAAAAAAGGACAGGAAGAAGCAGCTGGACAAAAACAGAAATCCATACATATGGAAATTGAAGAACTGAAGACTAAAAACACAAGCTTGAAAGTTGCACACAAGATTTGCTCAAGTCAGCTGACAGCTATGCGGAGAAAACTGAGCAGACACTGAACTTCACACTTATTGCAAAGTCCAATGCTATGTGAAGATCTGCAAAGGACAAATTCATAGAGATATCAACATTTTCAAGTGTAGAAACTGTAGAATGCTTCACAAAATGTGTAACCATAACCAGGTCTGCATTCAGTTATGTTTTAGCCTTCAACACTTGGATTTTTTCACTATTTTCAAATGATACATGTGATATGAATTATTGGAACCAGCTGTAGCTTTTATTTGAACATCTCATCTGTCAAACTATTAAAAGATAAATCACAAAGTTTGTGCTTTTCAAATTGGTGAACATTCATTGTGTGTGTGTGTGTGTGTGAGAGAGAGAGAGAGCACACCTGTTTCAGTTCTTGAAATTTCTTAACATAGTCCTTGAAAAGTTCTGGAATTATTTTTTTATATAGATCTGTGGGAACACTGATGGCACTTTTATCTTTTAAAAAATTATTTCTAGAATTCCTTGTGGAATAGACTTGTATATGTTAATTTATTTATTTCCTTAATGATTAATTTTATTGATTGCATTATGTTAATATTGTAATACATTGCCAAATAAATTAATAATAATCTCACAGTACAGCAATTAGATATCAAGAATCATAGAAAGTATATATGATAGCTTTATGCCAAAAATATAAAACTAAATGTTTGACTTTCTACTTAGCTGACTGACCTTTTTTTTTCTTTTTTTTTTTTCATTAAAGGCTGTTCAAATAACACTCCAGAACAAAATCATCCAAAGGGAAACAGACTTAGTTGGTGTTGTTCTTTTTGGAACGGTAAGTGTTTCATTTACAATGTTATCATCAATTACTGGAATGGTAAGAAATCTGAAATGTATAGTTCCTAGGAATAGCCATTTGGTTATAGTCCCAGAATGAGATAACTATTTGAATTTTGCTTGAAATAGTCTTGAAATTAAGATTATCTTCCTTTATTTATCTATTAGCCTGGCTAACATTAATAATCCATGTTTTAATTTTTGTTTTTGTTTTACTTATGTTCATCCAATACACGGCCCAAGAGCCACTCAAGGTAGAGTTGTATTAGTGTAAGAATGGGCAACCATTAAGAGTATAGAGTTGAAGTAAACTTTGGAAGGAACCAGAAACCCAATTCTAAAAAGGAAAGTAGGGATAAACCTCTACTGTTCAAAAGACTGGGGAGAAGTGTGAACTGGACTATAGGCAAACCTATCTACCCCTATTGCAAACCTATCTATTCCTATTAATGTTCATCATCTTATATCAGTCAAATTTAATGCAGATATGTTGGTTATCATCCTTCATAATATTAATCAAGCCTTTCTTTTGACTCACTTGCACAATATTGTTTTTGTTAGCCTAAGACACCATGGAATGTTCATTTTATCATCTGAATTCTATGCTGTTTCTTTAACATTGAATGACTTATCATTAAACCTGGCTGCTCTGAAATTCAAGAAAGTATTAATATTTTAAGAAAAATATTCCTCTTACAATGATGATTTAATCTGTAGAGTATTTTATTCTTTTTACTTAACAGATTATAGATTTTAATGAAGGTGATGCTAAATTTTCTTTTATAAAAATGTTTTTCTATATTAAAATCAAAAGTATATAAAGTACATGCAGGTGCAGCCATTTATAACTGACACCAGCAAATTATGGAAAATGTAAATATACTCTATTATGAGGTGTGGATATTTAATGATAAGATTGCGCATCTTTAAGCCAAGCCACACAGCATGCATGTGTGAACCATGTAGTATACATTGATCAATAACCCTTGAAAGTTTCAAACTACTTGTCTTTAGTTTGCTGTTAAACATTGATTGAAGTTGACATTTTTCTGTCATAAAAATGGTCGTTTCAAAAATTGAGCAACATTACAATTTTAAATTTTGGGTGAAAGTAACCAAAATGACTATCAAATATTTTTGTAAAGTTGTTAGAGTTTACAAAGCAGAATTTATGAGAATGTTAAATCAAACACATCAGAATGAATGTAAAATCATCAATAAAGATTGGGGCAAATTTTGCACAAATATCTGAACATGATAAAAGCTTGTGTATGGGTTGTGCCAAATGTTCTGACTCTTGATTAAAAAGAAAACCACAAGTGAATTTTACGTAACAAAATTTGGATCTCATAGTACAATCCTGAGATTGAATAAAAAAAGTTTTTATGTGTTAAAATTATAGAATTTGTCTCTCAGTATTCAGTAGCCACACCTCATATACCTGAACTGTGAAAAGGTTTTTCTTTGATCATATTTCTTATTTTCTGATATTTATATTATTATTTTTTTAGGAGAAAACAGAAAATGCTGTTGACTTCAAGCACATTTATGTTTATCAGGTAAGTTTTTTTTTTTTTTTTTTCTTATTTTAAGAAAGATTTGTGTTAAAAATTCATCATGGCTTGTGCACTAAATTATAATCAAGAAAATGTCCTCTTGTACTTTTTACTCTATTTCAACAAAGAATGACTATTATAAACTCAATCTTTGCTTTACTGTGGCAATTTTTGAAATAATCCCCTATGGGATTTACTTGTTGATATTTCTGTCTTATATTTGAAATCAGAATTCTTATGTTGGATTGTGCTGATAAACCTGTCTTCAGTGGTAAAATTGCTAATGTCTCTCTCTGCAGTCATACACTTTAGCCACTGAAATGCACCACCCTTAGTGCGACCATTCTAGTCTTTATTTCTGAAGACATAAAACAATTTTCAGTGTAGAAAAGACATAGGATGATTATAGGAAGCTCTTTTAGTTGGTAAAGTTTTTTGTTACTGTCTTGACTCCATTTTTGTTTTGACATTTACAGAAGAAAGATTGGTATAGTATGGATGCCTTCTAGTTTACAGAGCTCTCTAACCTTTAACCAAACTGATTTCCTCTTTTGTCTTGAGTCAATCAATATCTGTCATCTACATACATGCATTAGATAAATATTTCTCAAATTTATCACTGAAACCTCATGTATTTTGTTACGGATAAAAAATATTTAACCCATTGGTAATGAGTTGTGAAGAAATGTTCATAGAAAAACAACAACAAAATTACATGAGCTTTTTTTTTCTTCTTCTTTTTTAAGAAACTTGGACGACCTAATGCAGAGAGAATTCTCAAAATTGAGGAACTGATTGGAAGTATGTTTTTTTTTTATTTTTATAATATATATATATATATATATATATATATATATATATATATATATATCTTTATCTTATGCAGTGTTACATTAGAACATGCAAATATCCACTACAATATTGTACATTTTTGTTTCAACGTCAAAAAAAGGGAAAACCTTTTTTAGACATCTCACCAGGTGGGGAATTACAGTGTTACTAAACTACTTTATGTATTGAACACTATTTTTAAATTAATGTTTTGAACACTGTAATGCTACTTTTATATATATATATATATATATATATATATATATATATATATATGCTATATTTATGGGTGGGAAAGTGCTCAGTATCAGGGATAGAGCTTTTGTAGATATAAACAGTCTATCCATACTGTTTCATTTATGATAACAAATATTTATGCCTAACAAAACATGTCAACCAGTAAATTACTGTAATTTCAGGTGACCAAATTAAAAAAATAAATTGCTCAATATTTAAAAGATAAACCAATAATAGTTAATAAATAAACGTTCAAATGGCTTATCTTCTGACTTCAAGTTTTGCAGGCATCCTGGGTATGATGATAAACTTCATCCATGTTCTGGGTAAGGCAATAAACTACATCCGACAGCAAGGCCTCTGATCAGGTGGTTTTGTGAAGCATGGAACCACATCTTAATTGCTGGTGTTCCTGTGTTCACCCAGACTCAGGATGGTAGCACCTGTTAGTGTCCAAGCTATGGGCAATATAGTTAACCCCCAAACTGGGGTCAAAACGTGTAAAAATAGGTTTTAATACCAGCAATAAATTTTTGAAGAAAAAATTACTACCAGCAATACATTATTACCAGCAATACTCTTTGGAAAAATATTACCAGAAATACTTTTTGAAAAAAATATTACCAGCAATAAAAATCTTGTCAGCATTAAATGACCCATTGAGGTTGATATGCCATAAAACAACCAAACCAAGTTTTGCAGGTAGATCATTCTGCTCATCAGGGTAAGATAAATCTATTGAATTCATTAACAGATATCACATTTACTATTTATTTTAAATAAGTTATATAAAAATCACCAATTATCAGTGCTAACCAAATTTCAAACCTGTTTTATACTAAAAACATTTTAACATTATATGACCATTTGCTATGTTTATTTTCTTATTTTGCACAAATGCCTTATATAATGGTGAAATTGTAAAATACATAATTGAACAATTTCAAATTAAATGTTCTGTAGGTACCTCTGCTAATTTGCAATAACTAAGGTTTAAAATGAAATTTTAAAAATGAAAACGTTTTCTTGAAGCTTTCATTTTAGCTTTAATTGAAAGCTAAAGGATTAAATTTACTATTTCCAGTAAACAAAATACTCTGGTGTATTTCAAACAAAAATTATATTGATTAGAAAACTTTTCTGAAACTTTATTTGAGGAATATTACTTGATTTAAAGTAAATTAATCTGATATGAAAAAAAATATCATTTACTTTAAGTTTAAAATAAAACAAATGTATTTTTAAAACAAAGCAGTAGCTGTATTTTAACCGACATCACCATGCTTTACATAAGTGATGACAGGTGATGTCATAATGATTGTTGTTCTATGGAGACTTTATCTGTAAAACAATTTAAGAAATTAATGTGAGAGCCTTTTTTTTATAAGTTTTAAGAACTTGGTAATCTTAAAAATGTTTGAAAATATTCTCTGTAAGCTAATTTTAGGAATGTTGACTTTAAATTTACTATAGTCATCGTTTTTATATAATGTTTTGTATGGTCATCTATATGAAATGTTTATACACTAAAAAAAATTTTAAATTATTTTGAAAATCTTGGTGTGTGATGATTTGTATTAAGCTTTTCAATTTTTGATTAGTAAATATAGTTTTCATTTAATAACAATATCACCTAATGCAATTAAAGTAATGCAGAATTTTAAAAGATTTGAAACTATAAATTATTTTTAAAATTAAAAAAAAAAAAGAAAAACAATTCTTGTAAAAATTCATTATTCATCGGAAAAGATTTTTTCTTAAGACAATGTCCTTAATAAATCTTATTTATAAAAGCAATTGAAAGCTTTTCTAATTAAATAATGTCATAGTTTTATTGCAGTCTTTATTTTACAATTTGGAGCAGATTTTTGGGAAATGAGTAACTGTTTAAAAAAAAAAAAAAATTGATGATTTATATTTTCCAAAGAGTCTTTTAACTAATAAAACAAATTATGTAATTAAAATTTAATTTTCTTGAAATTAAATAAGTGGGGGTAACATATGTAAAAAAGAAAAAAAGTATTTTTACCAAGATTTTCTATAAAAAAAAAAATTAAAAAATAATTTCATTCATTTGTGAATAAATCCTGAAAGTTTCATTAAAATCCAACAATTATTTGATTTTTAGCAGAAAAATCAATGTGTTATTTTACTGGAAAAATAAAGGTGCTAAAATACCCATAGTAAAAATTTGGTCCACTGCTGGTGCCAATACCCCCACCCCCAACTAGATTTTTAACCAAAATTTCAAATGTGATAGAAAGGATTAAAAAATTTCAAATGAAAACATACTTTGGTCTTTCCTCTTAATAACAAATATTTTGATGATAAAATTTTCTTTTTGTGTTTGGAGCCTTTTTTCATAATGCTATGCTGTTTTATCAGTGAATTAGCGAGGCACCTAATGTTCTTAGGAGAAACAGATTTGAAATAAAATTTTTGTTTTTTATGCAAGATATATAAAATAGATAAATAAATAAATGTGATTTTTGTTAATGAATTCAATAGATTAATCTTAGCCTGACAAGCAGCTAGTTTTTAATAATTGGGCATCTTATTAGTTTTGTTCAGTTGTGAGCCTATATGTGTTATAATTCTGATAACATCCTAATCTCAAACAGTAAATGTTAAAACTGTGAAACCTTTAAACATAAACTAAGACTTATTAAAAATTGTAATTTAAATTTCCTCAGTAAATTAAGAAATATAGACGTTCCTCAGTGTTATGAGACAGAATTTCAGAAACAATCATTTTTGTACTGAATTTTTATGTTGCCTTTCAAAGCTAACTGATCCTTCTGTAAACAAATGTCATTTGATCTCTCATAATACTTGACTCTGTAATGAATTAAAAAAAAAATGATGGCTTTATTTTAACAGTTTACTTTTACTATTTTTGGATTCATTCTGATTTTTTTGTACTTTAATTGCTAGTGATTTTTATTGCTTTACTTGCAGTGAGCTGGAAAAACTTTAATAATAAGTTTGGTTCTAACTCTGACTACCAAATTGGTGATGCATTGTGGGCCTGCTCAGATCTTTTCTCTAAGTGGTGAGTTGCATTTTAAGAGCCCTTCTCTTAGAAATATCACAAATGTATCACAACATACTCTTATGAGAAATATTTATTTTCATTAAGGATTTTGTTTGAGATTCTGAGATTGTCATTTGCAGTAACTTTGTCTTTGTTACTCCTTATTCCATTTCACTGGGTTAATTCTCCAGCCTTCTACATATGAACATGGCATTCTGTGACTATTACCAATGCTATAGAGTTCATTTTTCAGTA
The DNA here is from genome assembly GCA_964036315.1 of Acanthosepion esculentum. Taxonomy (NCBI): domain Eukaryota; kingdom Metazoa; phylum Mollusca; class Cephalopoda; order Sepiida; family Sepiidae; genus Acanthosepion; species Acanthosepion esculentum. Next base: position 20,479,309 of record OZ038484.1, read on the forward strand.
AAAGCTTCTTATTATAAATTCAAATGTTTATTATGAATAGAAATAAATGTGAAGCAAAATAATACAACAAAAACAAAACAAAAAAATTGAATAAGACAAAATGAAGCCTTGTTTTTCAGACCAGAATGCTCATCTTCATTGTTATACTCTTCTCCTGAACCAGGTCCAGAGTATATGACATTGCAGCACTACCCAACCCAAGAATTGAACTTGCAACTGTCATGGAACTAGATATGTTTTAATCAATGTTTTATCCACTATGCCATGTATATAGTCAACCATTCAGTAGTGAAATTTTGGAGTCAGGAGACCACCTGAGTACAAACAGGTTTGGTAGAGTTGAAAAGAATCACATACACTGGTTCAGGGGAAATAACAGACAAGAGACCGTAAATAAGACTGGTAAATATTAACTGATATGAGTTATCTCCCCTAAACATGGAAAGTGGAATGAGAACAATCTATTCCCATAGATTGAATAAAGAGTTTTATCGAGTACAATAACAAAGAAAACGCCCTGTTGGCGGGCTTCAGAATACGTCGACAGCACCTCTGCAGAGGGTAAAAGTCCCTCATTGGGGCCACCTGTTAGTCGTGGGTGGCAACCCGTGTCATCTGGGGACGGGATCCTGGTGATTGAGCAGGCTATGGCCTGGGTGCAAAGAGGTTATGGTCATGCAACACATCACTTTGGCCCTTACCTGGGCTAAACGGGTGGTCAAAGAGGCCCGATCCGATCAATCAGCTAGTCACGTCAAGCACTAATACTTACCTGCATAAAAACCCATTTATCTAAAATCCATAAGATGTTACACAAAACCTGTCCGACTCTTTACTACAAACAGGGCGATAGATCATAAGTAAGTATTAGAAGGCGGTGGCAAGGGTCAATCTACTAGTAAGGAAAAGCCGTTACAGATAAGGATTTTAACTGACTTTTTCATCAAAAACGGGTTGGGAAAACAAAGTGAAACCTGAAATGCTAACAGCCACTTACTAGTGCGAGTATACCTTTGTCCTATTCCTGGGATAATAGGACGAATGGGTTTCTCCCCTAACATCTCCCACTGATGGGCTCCGAGGAAGGTGGGGAGCAAGGAAAGTGAATTTAAAAAAAATAAAACTCATGGCAACAAATAAAAACAAAAGACTCCATATTGAAGACAGTTTGGAAAGCCTATACTCTGAAACCGAGTCAGACAACGAACTTGATCAAAAGCTGTTTCCCAGATTTATTGTCTTAGAGTCAATAGAGAACACTACAATCACTAAGTTGTCTCCATTCATTGTTGAAAAAACAATGAAATCTTTAATAAAAACCATATCAATAAAAAATCTAAGGAACAACATTTTAGTTGAAGTTCCAAATAAAACTTCTAATATATTACTGAAACAAAACAATTTTTCTAAGCCTAAGATAAAAGCCTACCCCGACACTTACTTGAATTCCTCAAAGGGCGTGGTAAGAAGCTCAGATCTCTTACTCTGCACACTGGATGAAATAAAAAACAGCCTAAGGAAACAAGGCGTCACAGATGCCCAAAGAATATTGATAAAAAAAAACAACCAAATGACTCCAACAAACACTTATATTCTAAATTTCAACACTCCAAAACCTCCTACAGAAATAAAAATCGGATATATGATAGAAAAAGTGGAAGTATATATACCAAATCCTCTGAGATGCCACAACTGCCAAAAGTTTGGGCACCACAAGGAAAGATGTACCAGATCACCAACATGTAAAGATTGTGGAGAAATCGGGGATCACATTGACTGCAAACTCCCATTAAAATGTGCAAACAAAATCATGCAGCAGACTCAAAAGAATGTGAAGTCTGGAAGAAAGAAAAAAATATATCCTCAATTAAACACACAAAAAACATATCATACCCGGAGACAAGAAGGATAGGTGAGAGTTCTCAGAATGCATCAACATATGCAAATATAGCCAGAACGACAAACAACTTGATTCAAAAACAAGAAACAACACAAAACAATCTGCCTGATCTGGTAGAAGAACTAAGATCCCTACTGGAGATACTAAAGAAAAATTTAATCAGTTCAACAACTAGATCCGATACTGAATGGGGTCTAAAGGAAAATCCCCAATACCAGATTGACAAAACCAAAGATGTTACAAACCAAAGAAAATTACAATCCAAGCAACAGCAAATGCCAATCCTTCCCATCACCACTAACAAATTTAATAACTCCTCACCTCCAAAAATGAAATCTCCTTTGAAGAATCAACACAACAAAAAGAAAACAGAAATTGTCTTAATTGAAAATGAAAACAAATTCGAACTGATGGAAACCGACAGCCAAGAAAGACATTCAAGTCAGAGAAGTTCAAATAGTCCCAACGTGGAACTCCTGCAAGAATAACAAACTTTATAAAATTAAACCCATCCTCAAAGAATGGATAGAAGCTAAAATTTCCAACAGGAAAATGTCAAGAAGAGAAGAAGTAGTAACGACTCGACTTCAAATAGGCCACACCGCTGTCACCCGTTCACACCTACTAAAAGGTGAAGAAGCCCCAATTTGCATTCCATGCCAGGAGCTCTACACGGTGAAACATTTACTAACAAGCTGCATAGACCTTGAACAAATACGATTAAGGTACTATAAAGAAAATAATCTGAAAGACATCTTCAACAAAACTGACCCAAATGACCTTTTAGAAGTTCTAAAAGCAACAAAATTATATAACAAAATATAGTCGCAAAAGAAGATAGCATATAATGATCACACATTAAATCACAACACCTCTACCTATAAAACTGTTGGCGGTGGTACGTTTTTGTTTTTTTTTTAATTATTACCAGCAATACGTTTTTTTGAAAATAAACTATTACCAACAATACATTTTTTGAGAAGAAATATCACCAGAAATAATATTTTGACAAAATAAAATAATGAGAAAAAAAAATAAAATAAGGAAAGAAGGAAAAGAGAAGAAAAGTTGTCGGCATTAAATGACCCATTGCGGTTGTTATGCCGTAAAACACAACAAATCAATCAAATAACAAAGAAAGCTAAAGTTTACAATGACCAAAACTTTGTGAGTATGACAACCAATACGAGCATGGTGGTCTTCATAGCAAAATATATAATAATAATAATAATAGTAGTTTAGGTCTTCCTGCAGACTTGGTAGGTATTGTGACCATAGCAGAAATTGGATATAATGATGATAATAATAATAATATTAGTAGTAGTTGTAATAATAATATTTACTATTAATAAAAATTTCTTGCTTCAAAAATTCCAACTAAACCATAAAAGATGAAGCTTAATATTTTAAAGATTTATTTATGCTGATAATATTGCTCTTGTTTAAATATATTGACAAAAACGAGATTTAATGTTAGTGTTGAATATTAAGTTCAATTCACATAGCAAGAGTTTCTATGTAAAACAAAAGAAAAAAGTGGCCAATTAAATCTCATTCAGTTTTTCTTTCTAATGCCATATACCTTCAAGATATAGTTGATCATAGCTCTCCACAGATTCCTTTTACAAATCTTCTTGGCTTCTTAAAAATCATCTTGCTCTTAATTCATGTCAGAAGCTTTCACTTAATGACATTTTTGTTTTGCAGTGAAGAAAAATTGGGATCCAAGAGAGTAATTCTTTTCACCAATAACGATAAACCTCATGAAGGGAAAGCAGCAAATGATGTAAGTAATCATCTGACTTTTTACTGCATAAATTTAAATTGTATTTTGTATCAATTAATTTGGAAGATGAACAGGCAGAGAGAAAGGGACTGAAATTGTTGTTGTTTTCCTTTAGAATTTCCCAAAAATAACAGAATAACATGAAATGAGAATGTAGATGTGAAGGAGAAAAGACTTCTATCTATAGTTCTGAGATGAGATATCATAACTATTTACATTGTTCGGACTGTTGTCCTCATCTTTATTGCCATATTCACCTTCAACATCTGTCAATATTTCTGAGATGAGATATTGTAACGCTTTACACTATTTACATTGTTCAGACTGTTGTCCTCATCTTTATTGCCATATTCACCTTCAACATCTGTCAATATTTCTGAGATGAGATATTGTAACTCTTTACACGATTTACATTGTTCAGACTGTTGTCCTCATCTTTGTCATATTCACAGCATTTCAGCCATTGTATGCTCCAGCTTTCTTCAGGTGGTATATGTTGGAATTTCGAATCAAACCCTTTACTTAGTCCACAGGAGTAGATTGTTCTAGTTCCACATGCCATGCCTTTTCTGGGTATCTGTTTCGGTTAATTCCCTTTAGTAACTCAACTCTCCAAGTTTTTTTTTTCCCCCAAGGACACATGGCCCAGTGGATAAAAGCATTGGTTGAAGTAATCCAGTCACTTGACCCAAAGAGTTGTGAGTTCAATACCTGATCATAGCAGAGGTGAACAAAAACTTGGAGAGTTGAGTTACTAAAGGAAATTAATTGAAACTGAGACATCCAGAAAAGGCATGGCATGTGGAACTAGAACAATCTACCCCCATGGACTAAATAATGGGTTCAAAATTCCAACATATATCACCTGAAGAATGCCAGCGCATACAATGGCCGAAACATTGTGAATATGACAATAAAGCTGAAGACAACAGTTTGAATAATGTAAATACTGTAAATAGAGAAAAGACTTTTTTTTTTTCTTTATTTTTTTTTAACCTCTTTGGCATTATTGCTCTTTGTATGTCATATTGTTATTTCATTTTTAAACTATTGGGACAATAACAAATAGGAAAAAGCAAAATTACTCTTTGACTAATGACAACTGTGTTCAATGTATCTACTAGATATAATATGTAAATGTAAATATTTACTAAGTTGTGTTGAGCCTTGCACCAGGCCACAATTGTGAGGTTATCCAGTGAGGACCAAGCTCACTAACAATAACCTGCAAGGCTAGCTTACTAACTGTACAGCAGACATACTAATACTAAAATAACTAATACTAAAAATTAGATTATAATAATAGGATTTCAGTGTCTAAATTTGTTAAGTGTTTGCTTTGATAATATGCATGAAGTTAGTCCCCAAAAAGCCATCTTAAGTAAATCATCTTTTATTGAAAGACTGTTCTAGAATTTTTCTTTAACATAGAAAAAGAGATGATGATTATGATAACTATAGTAAAAGAAATGTCTTTAATTTTAATTTAGAAATAGAATTGTTATTAGTGGTCATTCTAATGGAAATCACAAGAGAATCTATGGGATCCAGAACATTCATCTAAAGAATATCTGTCTAAGAAATATTTCTCTTGAGAATTATGGTCTAATGTAGGTTGTATTAATAATATACAAACAATGCATGTCAATAAATGCTTAAACCATATGTATCATCAGTAATTAATATTGCTTTGAATGTTTTAAATATTCTGTATAGTGAATATCAATAAAATTAAGTATTTTGTACATGAATAAAGGGTTAATTTATTAGAAAATATTATTATAGACCAATAGTCCTTAGACAGGCATTTCATAGACCAATATCCTTAGACCAATGTTCCTAAATCTGAATCTATGGATACTGGTAATTGTACATGAATGACCTGGAAAAGAAGCTCTAATCTGTAACCTATTTTACAATGAAGTACTTTAGCTTTGATTTCCTTAGAAAAAAAGAACCTTGCTTATAACATATTCAGTTAGTCAGTCCCACAAAGCAATCAGTTCTCTTACAAGCAGGAGCATGTCATTCTGTGTTAGGGTGAGATTTTGAAAAGCTCATCTCGTGATTGATTTACTATATACTTTATAAAATAAGATTGATTCATAAATGGTATGAACAGATCAGTTACTGGTATTGTGCTATGACCATCTTTGTTCAGTTGGTTTTATCATCACTTGTTTTATTAGGTAATTCTAAATTTCTTTTCAGTTCCTCTTTTAACCCAATAATTTAGAGCTGATAAATATAGAGAAAGCGGCAATAGAAACATTGGTAGTTTTACATTGAAATAACTTAAAAAATCTTTTGTTTCAAGCAAAGCACATATAAAGTTTATAAAACAACCTGTGAAACATATCTTCTCTACAAAATGAATTTTATGTATTGGAATTTCTATTTTGCTCTGCCTGTCTGTATGTAATGTAAGCATATGTATTTCTAATGCAACAATTTGATCTTTTGTCATTTAAATAGGCCAAAATCCGTGCTGAAGACTTGCATAAAAATGGAATAAGTTTGGAATTGATTAATTTACCTGCTCCAGATCAGTCTTTTGATGTTGACGAATTCTACAAGGTAGACAACTATTGCAATGTAAAAATCTAAAAATGAAAGCAAAAAGTTTGCAGATGATCCTCCTTATAAAAACTATACAGAACAACAATTTAAACTTGATCTATCATAGAAGAAAACTTATTTAACTAGTTGTATTTTTTAAACTGTACATATCTTGCATATAATTCCATTGAAAACTTTTTTCCTTTTTAAACTACCCTGTGTTATGTGTTTAACACTACAACTAACTATTATAATAAACTTATTCAGTGGCTGTCAAGTTGATTTTACTTTCAGTTAATGGAAAATAACATTTCACTTCTCAAATGAATTTGTTTTTTAGTGAAAAGTTATTATTCAATTATATTCTGCTTTTTTTTTTTAATAATTAAATAAATCATGCAGTATGAAAACTAATTAAAGAGGAGGAGATTATTCTAATGAAATCAGATTTCTATAATTATAATAAAATAATAAAATAAATCTATGCATTAAACTTTTAACCAGAGAAAATATTTAGTCCTTCAAATGCAAACCTTTGACTATAAAAAATTTCCATTTGTTGATACCCCCCCCCCCTTTTTTTCCCCTTGTTTTTAAGGATCTTCTTTTTCCTGATGAAGATGAAATGACAGATTTACCTTGCCCCTCAGCCAGATTAGAAGAACTTCTTATCCGGTAACAGTTTCTTTATTATTGTTGTTATTCCATTTTCTCATTTTGCCCAAGTATTGCACTCTGAAGAAAAAAGTATTTTTTTTCTTTTTAAATGCTCTTCTACTCCTTGAAAAGAAATTAAAACATGAGTATTACACACAAAAAAGTAGATGCTGGAATTAAACCACTCTTAATTCGTTAAAAAAATATTAACATTTTTTTCTTCACATTTTTTTGGATTTTCCTTTATTTTTATTATTTATCATCTTTTTGTATATTTTTTTTTTTTTTTTTTTTTTGATTTGTTTCAGAGTTCGATCAAAAGATCACAAGAAAAGACCCATGCGAAGAATAACTTTTAGTCTTGGTAAAGGTGTTGAAATGGCTGTTGGTGTGTATGTAACTTTATAACACTTGCTGACTATAAAGTTTCATTATCTTGTTTATATTTTAACAGATACAGTTCATGTTCAAAATAATAGATCATTTGAAAAATGAACACTTTTAAACTTTGCCTATATTTTGGTTACTTTTTTAGGTGACTACATTCATAAATGGTTAATTTTATCTTTTATAACTATAAATCAGAATATATTTAGACTTAACTAATGTAATTCTAACTTAACCCACAGCAGTTAAACCTTAAATGCAAAAAATCTCAAATTTTTAAAGAAACTCACTTTTTTAAAAAAACGTTTTCCTTCTTTTTTTTTTTCATTAAATTTTGTTTGATGTATAAAGTTAAGCATCTGATCAAAGAGCAAACATTAAGAAGCTGCCTCTCATTGACTAAAACCTTTTCACATACAGACCTCAAACTGTAACTATAGACTTTTTGATCAGTATTTACTCAAGTTCCAAAGTTTGCTCCAAAAGATAAAACGGTTTGTTCATAAATTTTTGGAGACTAGCATTGTCATGTTTATTTGCATTAAACAAGAAGTGTTATATATTGAAAACATTTTCTTCCTATTAAGCTTGGTATTTTCCCTTTCAGATATCTGTTAATAAGTCAGTGTCGAAAACCATATTCAACAAAACTCTATAAGAAAAACAATGAAGAATTGAAAATTAAAAGAAAAACCTACCTTAAGGTGAGACTGAATTTTTAAAAAATAATTACAAGCAAGATGACTTTGGCAGCATATTTTAAAAATAAGTTGTGTGGTCATCATTAATTAACATTTGTTAACTGATTTTTATTTTCCTCATTATTTAATATAGCTGTTATATTTAATATACAACTCTTATTAAGCATGAAATACACACAACATTAACTAAAGGAGGCAAAGTCATTCAGTTTGTTATTTTGAAATAAGCTGCCGACTTTTGTAATTATGACTTCATGATAACTGTGGCTATCTTCATTAAATAAATTGAAAGACATTTACACTTGAGCTGGACTAATTTTTGCTTAGTTTTTCAATGCAAGAAACTTTAAATACAAATTCCAGGAGATGAAATATTGAAAAAAAGAAAATTAGCCCGTGTTTGAAGTAGGACTTTTTGATAATTTAGCTTTTAAAATTTAGATATTGACTAAAAAGAGGAATGTGAGGGTTGCTACTTGCAGATTACCTGGTTAAACTTGATATCTGGAGGATAATTTGCTTTAGATGTCATATGCTGACTTCTACAAAATAGCCATTTCCAGTTTTGTCTCTCTCATATTTTAAAAATAATGCTTTTATATAGGGACATCAATAGGTCTGTAGCCTAATGATAAAAAAAAGCATTTATTTTTCAAATCAGATAATTATCTACTCAACATGATTTTTGTTGATGCACTTAATTCAATAGCGAATATTTATCATGTAGACCAATTATTTTACGGTGACAATTTTGGGTAAAAATTCAGCTAATGACGTATCAGACTACAGACTTGTTGATTTAGTTTCATGATTGTTTTTGTCTTCCAGGAAACTGGCAAAGTGCTCTTTCCACAAGATTTCAAATATTCCTTAAATTATGGTGGTAAAAAAATAATCTTTGACAAAGAAGAAATTGCAGGAATAAAATCCTTTGGTACTGCAGGTAAGGGAAAATGCAATTAAATTTTAATATTTTCCTTTAGGAAAAAGAAGTGGGGTTCATAATTGATTTTTTTCTTCTTCTTTTTTTTTAACAAGATTTGTTAAAACAAATGAAATCCTTTGTCTTGGTTATAATCACATTTTAGCCAATGTCTTCTTCGAGCGTATAATGATTTGAGAAGAAAAGAATTCTCTCTCAGTCCATTTGAGTAAAACAAAGCACAGAGATGATCCTATTCACCACCACCCACAGATGATTCTGATTGATATAGTGAACCATCGACAACATTATAACATCATCATCAGCAACCCAGCAAATGAGTTCAGTTGCTTGAGCAAATCTTCAAATGTTAATGGCCCTTCTCAAAGTGATAGGCAATATACATTTTTCTTTTAAGGCTTCTATCTTAGAGATAACATTTTTTGGTGTCTTTTACAAATAGTTAACCTGCCAGTGTTTTTATGTTTTATTGATCTCAGCATCAATGTAACATATGTACAGGCTTTGCTTTGTAATGTTAATCTGACATCTTTGTTCCATGATAATTTAGTCTCCTTTTTAATATATATATATATATATATATATATATATATATATATATATATATATATATATGCGTGTGTGTGTGTTTCATTGAATAATATAGACACATTGTGCCTACTTATTTTTATACTGATCCTTTCCAGTTGTCTAAAGATGAAATTCATCAAGGAAGGCACAGTAGTTTTTGTTAACCCAAGTACTTTTGATCTTTTCCAAGATCATGTTCAGGGGTAAATTACAACAAACTTATCGTAACTGCGATAAAATCTGCGTTCAGTTGTGATGGTGATTTTTAAAAACATGGATGAATGCACTCTGTAATTATTTTTAATCTATTCATTGTAGTTATGGAATTTATGTAATTCACCCTTGAAGATGATCTTGGAAAAGATCGAAAGTACTTGGGTTAACAAAAACTACAGCACCTTGATGAATTTCATCTTAGCATCAAGAAACTGTTTTGACAAATGGAAAGGATCAGTAAGACGCAATATGTCTATATTATTCAATGAAACATGTTTGAATTAAGATATGCTGCCTAAATACACACACACACACACACACACACACACACACACAAGTTAAACACTGATTCACTTTCACAAACAGAAAATAATGCAAATAAATTGGTTATTTGTTGGTTATGTTTACAAGTTTTTTGTTATGCATTTTATATATATTTTTATATAATCATCAAGTAATTCTTTGAAATGTATATGTTCTTATTATGAAGTATTTGTCAAAATTAAAATATTTGGTTGCTAGAGGAAATATGTGGAATTATGTCATGTTTGTCGGCATATTATCATGAATATATAAAAAAATTTACCTGAATTATTAAGACTAGTATCATTATCTTTGTTGTTTTGATCATTGTTTTGGTTATTACTCTGGGGTTTGTTTTTTTTTTTTTTTTTTTTTTTTTCAGGCAAATGTCTTTGAACAGAAATTTTTAAGCCAACCTTTATCACAACTCAAAAACTTTAAAATAATTCACAGCTCCAAGCAAATGATTCTTGCTTTTCCTTTAATTTTGTTTAATTTTTTAAGATCAATTTAGGATTTATGTCTTTTTGACAAGATTTTTAATTTTCAACTAATTTTTATAAAGCCTACTTTTGTCTCTCCAACCTTCCATAATCAGTAATAAGGCCTATAAAGTCTGATTTAGAATGTACATATGAATTTTGCTTTTGGACTAATTTTTGTGTTTTGCAGGCCTTACTTTAATGGGGTTCAAGCCACGAAGCAAGCTAAAAACTTATCAACATGTGAAACCAGCACAATTTATATATCCTGATGAAAAAGTGAGTTGATTTGGGTGCAAATTTATAAAACACTTATAATTATTTATCACATTAGGAAGAGAAAATTTCTCATTCAGAAAATTGATTTGAATGATAATACAAAGGCTCTTTTTATTGCTTTTGATAGTAGACTTACTAATGTTATGAATACTTACCCTAGAACAAGTTAGCTACAAGTGTAGTTAGCAGACTTTATTAAGTTCCTTGCTACTATTAGAATTATGTCAGACTTTTTAATAGCTTTATTCATACTTATAGCTTGAAAGGACTTGAAGAAAGTCATTACATTCATTCCTCTTGTCTTTGTTTTTCTGTATTTTACATTTTGAACTAATTTTACATAGCACATGATGTCACAAAATCTGTTAAATGGTGTCTTTAAAATGGTTCTTTATTTAATATTTGGTTAATTTTCAGACCATTGCTGGTAGCACTTGCCTTTTCACAGCTTTGTTGAATAGATGTCTCCATCATGATGTTGTTGTCATTTGCAAATACATCCAATCAAAATCATCACCACCCTGCTTTGTTGCTCTTGTCCCTCAGGTATGTTACCCATTGTTTTGTTTTATTTTGTTTTTTTTAAACTCTTTCTAGTTTATCACTTCATCACCAAATAACCTTGTGACTAAATGAAATTAATTTAATTAGTAGATTGTTATTTATTTAAAAATACTTCCTTAAAGTTAACGTTATATCAGAATTAAGTACTTTATTTGTTGGTGTAGATGTTTGCAACATAGCACTTATCTGTGCAAAAAGTGAGATTGTCGAGCTAAGATCATTGCTTTTACTTTTGCACAAATACTCTTAGGAAAGGTATGAATCCATAACTTCTAGCTGTGGATTTAAAAAAAAATTAAAAAAAGAAGATTGGGCCCACTAGCTTTGGTTGGCAACCAGTCTGAAAAGGAAAACTCTGTATTCAAAACTGATTGGATGTGTAGTGAAACTCCGCCACATAAAACCTACTTACTGCTGAAATCATAGCAGCACCATCTAGTGAGGTCAGCTGTGGCCTTATGCTCCACAGGGAGTCTATAGATTCAAAAAGATTTAATGGAATATAAGAATCTTTTTTTCTTTCTCTCTCCAAAAATGGCAAAACAACTTTCAAGTCTAGTCCGCCTAACTCTATAATATTCAGGAATGGTTTTATATGCCATCACATATCGCACATGCTGAGTATCTGTGCCCATGTTATAAAATGATGCCAGAAGCTAATGAGCAGTGAAATTACAATTTGTTACCTTTTAAAATTATTTTCTTTACTGGAGAACTTATTTGCGCAATCTTTATGGCCATTTTCTTCCACGTTTTCTTCTTGTAGAAAGAAATATTAAATGAACAAAAAGTTCAGACTTCACCTTCTGGGTTCCATGTCATCTTCCTCCCATTTGCAGATGATTTCAGGAAAATTGATTTAGGAGTAACTCCAAAAGGTAAGAAAATTAAAATCTTTCACTTTTGTCCATCTCTTCTACATAGTGTCTCCTTTTCCTTTCAAAAAGGTTAGGGTTTTTCTTTTCCTCCTTTTAATGTTGATTAAATTTTGTTTACTTTCTTGTTGTTATGCATTTCTCACTAATCCTAAAAATATTTATTTTTTTTCTCTCTCTCTCTCTCTCTCTCTCTCTCTCTCACAGCTCTCCCAGAACAAAAGGAAAAAGCCCAAGAATTAATTAAAAATTTAAAATTTACTTTTTCTCCTGATAAATTTGAAAACCCCGACATCCAAGAACATTGGAGAAACATTGAGGCCTTGGCTTTGGAAAGAACGGAACGAGAAGAATTTGTTGATTATGCAAGTAGGTTATACACTTAGCACTCTTCTGTTATTGAGATCTGTGATAAAGATCCGTTTTCTGCTCTCATGAAATAATCAGGTTATTTATTAGAATTAATAATCCCTTTGTGTGAGAGATTGTTTCCATCTCTTTTTTTTTTTTTAAGCATTTCAGCCCAAGCAAGGTGTGAGTGCCACTAGTGTGCAAGGGGTTACAGAAAGCGAAAGTAAGAGAAAAGACTGAGTATAGGAGGGAGATTGAGGAAAGGATGAAAAATAAAAACAGGGATGGCCATTGATGTTACATTTAAATTTTTGAAGATTGTAGTTGTCAGGGAAGCAAGTAAGAGGAAGGGAGTTCCACTGTTGGGAAGTGCAAGAGAAGAAGCTGTTGGAATAGAAGAGGCGATTATATTTAACTGTTTTGATAGTAAAAAGGTGGGACCGAGATGCCAACCTAGTAGTACGCTTAAATTCATGCAGTCTGGGCACCAGGGAAAATATCTCATCAGAGCATTTTCCGTGAAAATATTTGTAGAAAAGACAGAGAAGACACATCACATCTTTGAGAAAGTGACTGGAATCAAAGTGCCAAGTCAGGACCGATCACATTGCAGATCCATCTTTAGATTTTGTAGAGTACCTCAGGATGAATAGCAGGGGTGCCAGACCATATATGGCAACAGTATTCAATGCATGGACAAATGGTAGATTTGTGGATGTGTAGGATGGATTTATTAGAATTAATAATCCCTTTGTGTGAGAGATTGTTTCCATCTCTTTTTTTTTTTTTAAGCATTTCAGCCCAAGCAAGGTGTGAGTGCCACTAGTGTGCAAGGGGTTACAGAAAGCGAAAGTAAGAGAAAAGACTGAGTATAGGAGGGAGATTGAGGAAAGGATGAAAAATAAAAACAGGGATGGCCATTGATGTTACATTTAAATTTTTGAAGATTGTAGTTGTCAGGGAAGCAAGTAAGAGGAAGGGAGTTCCACTGTTGGGAAGTGCAAGAGAAGAAGCTGTTGGAATAGAAGAGGCGATTATATTTAACTGTTTTGATAGTAAAAAGGTGGGACCGAGATGCCAACCTAGTAGTACGCTTAAATTCATGCAGTCTGGGCACCAGGGAAAATATCTCATCAGAGCATTTTCCGTGAAAATATTTGTAGAAAAGACAGAGAAGACACATCACATCTTTGAGAAAGTGACTGGAATCAAAGTGCCAAGTCAGGACCGATCACATTGCAGATCCATCTTTAGATTTTGTAGAGTACCTCAGGATGAATAGCAGGGGTGCCAGACCATATATGGCAACAGTATTCAATGCATGGACAAATGGTAGATTTGTGGATGTGTAGGATGGACTCAGACGAGTAAAACCTTCTGGCATGACACAGAGAACCCACTTTTCTTGCAGTAAATGCAGCTATTGATTTAATGTAGTTGTTCCACCTCAGGTCAGTGGAAAACGTGAGGGCAAGAAGGTGAGTGAGGGACTCTCATGAAGTTGAGCATCAACCATGCATCAGGAGCAGGGAAGTTTCTCTATAGTGGTTAAATAGGAGCAGTTTCATTTTGGAGACATTAAAAATTTACAAGCCATTTCCTGCCCCAATCAACCACTGATTGGAGGATCTTTTCAAGAACAACAACCAGGTTAATTTTGTCAGCATTGCTGGATTTACTATTGAGACAGGAGTAAATGGTAGTGTCGTCTGTGTAGATGCCTATTTGAGAACTGATGACATCAGGAAGATCATTGATGAAGATCAGAAACAGTGTAGGACTTAGGATAGAGCCTTGGGGAACACCAGCGTTCATATGAAAGGAACTGGAAGAGAGCCTGTTCAAGATGACATTCGTTTCACGATTTGATAGGAATGATTGGATTAAATGGTATAATCATCCTGTAATACCATAGCCCTGAAGCTTACATAGAAAACCAGCATGCCAAACCTTGTCAAATGCCTTAGAGATATCAAGAGTCACAGCTCTAGCTTCACCATTATTATCAAGAGCTTGGTATACATATTCAGTTATGGCTGTAAGCACATCAGCGGTAGACTGTTTGAGTTGGATGAGAATTTCTGAGCAAAGCATTCAGCCTTATCTGCTGTGGATGTCAGGACTTCAAATTGATTGAATAAAGGCGGGATTGAGGAATTGCTTTTGCTCAGCACACTCTTGCAGAATTACCAATAACCGCTAAAACCAAACTTTCGAGATGCAATACATCATTTCATTCTATCAACAAACAGGATACGCTTGCACTCATTTTGAGCAGGGACAAAGAGATATTGCAGTCAGACATGTCACTCCAGTACAGATGGAAGAAGTGATTCCTGTGGGCTATAGTGGCTGAGCAAGCAGGTGAGAACCAAGGAGAAAAGCTTGATTTAACTCGGTATTTCCTTGCTGGAATGAAAGTATCGATGCCAGCTTTTACCCAGGAGGATACCTCAACACACATTTTTGAATGGGATGATTAAAAACTACATTCTAAGGGACACTGCAAAGGAAATTACGGAACGAGGCCCAGTCTGCATGTTGATAACAAAGATATTCTGTTGGTAGGAGGTTCATGGCTGAACAGAGAGTGGAAGGAGATATTTACAGACATTACCAAATGATCAGAGTTGCCAAGAGGGCAGAGCTGCATAGCATGACAAGTGTCAAGGATGGAGGGAAAACAGAGTGAGAAGGGAGGCATTACTTTCAGGGTTACATGTAGGAAAGTCAACAACTTGTGTGAGGGATTGAGTGATTGAAAAGTTAAGGGTTTGGATGCCAACAAGGTTAGTGACAGTGTGTTTAAGCCATCTGGTATGGTGGGCATTAAAGTCACCAAACATGAATACATTTGCCAACAGGTATAGGGAGATGGCCTTGTCTATATTATCGGAAATACTTTCGAGTACACAACAGTCTTAAGAGGAAGGGGAACGGTAGAGAAAGAAGAGATAGCTTACTGAATTAAGGAGAGATAGACGTAGTCACATATACGAATGATCTGGAGATTTAAAAGAGAGTTCCCTAGCCAGCAGGAGATGATTGTGGACATAAACTCCCAGGCCATGCATGTGGACTAGAGTCCTTTCTAAGGAGAGGAAGGTAGCCAGGAATCAAAAAATCAGAGGAAGGGATTGAAGAATTAAGGTTAGTTTTGCAGAGAGCTATTATATCAGGATCCTTTTCAAAGAGGAACGATTCCGCACTGCAGAAGTTGGTATGAATACCATGGATGTTGGAGAAGGAAAGGTTAAGGGGGTATAGATGATTTTTGTTGAGCTTGTTTAGGTTTATATTTTTGGCTGTTTATGGTCATGAGTTATATTGGTAAGAAAAAAGCCATCAAATGTAACATGGGCAGAAAGGAACTGGCACAGACTGCAACATAATGTGTCTTTGGGGCTGCCCACTGGAGGTGCATGTAGGGACACCTGTCCATGCACAACATGGCACTGCAAGGACCCCAATATTATGCAACTGTTGATCAAAGCAGCCTCTCAAGACCATATGCAATAGTTCAGGCTCCTAACTCCCACTCGGGAACAGCAACCAGAAAACTGCCAACCCAGTACTCTCAGTATAAAGAGCCATTGCTACAAAGCACCACTACTACGACCAGAGAGAAGGAAAGGATCTGGGAACCTCTTCCTATCTATTCCTGTTCAATAGAAGGGGGAGGAGTATTGACTGGGCGATAGAAAAGCCTATCTATTTCTATTTAAAAAAAAAAAAAATCAACAGCAAAAACAAACAACAATCAAACAATTCAGGTTTTGGTATCCAGAGAAATTATTAAACTGAGAGCCATGGACATGCATGTATAGCTCACTCGTGAGCTAGAAGACTAAAGGACCCGTTAGGAGGAGAGGGTAATGGGGTTGCGCAGGGATGCTTATGGATCCCCTCTCTCCATAGTATAGATTACAGGTTGTGGGTATGTAATTGGTAAGTTATCTATTCGGAAAAAAATGGCTTATAAAGGAGAAGCACATAAATTGGATGGGGTGTATGGACAGGGAGTCAGAAACTGTTATAAAGTTTTAACTTAGCTAAAGTGCCATCATTCACTTTTTGTATAAGTGGACACCCCATCACCTGTGTAACCCGCTAAAAAGAAAAGGTTCAATAGATGTACAAGCCAAAGAAATCACCAATGAATTAATATACAAGAAAGTTTTCAAATAGAAGAGAGTAAAATTAAATGAATTTAAAAAAAATAGTATTAAGTAAAACTTATGCACACACTTTGTAATGAGAGAGACACAGAGAAATAAAAAGAATTAAAAGAATGAGAAATTCAAAGAGGTACGTACATTCTGACAGGCGACGATTTTTTTAAAAATATTTTTAGATTTTAGGATTAATAATTTCTAGATCACGTTTGGAAATATCCTGTCTTCTATTGATAGAATAGCATAAATAATCCAGAGGTATGTCATTGGTTTCATGTTGAAACCACAGACAAATACACAGCCGATATGAGCATTGATTCAAGTTGACGAGTTTTTCTTTCTCTTTCTTTCTAGTTCCTGATAAAGAACAAATGGCCCAAAGAGCTGGCACATTTGCGGAACAGTTACAAGCACTCATCTATCCAAAGGATTATAAACCAAACTTGAAGAGAAAAGTGAGTACAGTTTAATCCATGACTATTTTGTATCATTTTTTATGGATAAGGCAGGTTTTATTTTCAGATGATATTGTTGCTCTAACCTCAATAACATCCAAGTTGATGTGTGGACATTTAAGAGATGATTTTTTTTTTGTTTGCTAAGGCCAACAGAAAAATTGATCTCCTAATTGTTTTGACTTGAAATGTTTAATTTCAATTCCACATCACTGTACGGCTCAGTTGTAAAACATTGAATTATACAACCGTGAGCTTTGTGAAGCCATATGTTGTACAAAGTCATTTAGAAAATACAAAACTAAAAACTAGTAGCACTCTTTAGTTTGTATATACATTGCAAAAGAATTATAAACATCTGCAAAAATGACTAAACAATAACTGAATTATTATTAAACCATTATAATGAACTTTTTGTTCCTCTATTTTTATGATAAATAAAAAAAACTTATATACTTGTATATTTCTGAGATGAGGAACTTGCATTATTTACATTACTCAGACTGTTATCCTCATTTTCATTGCCATATTCACAACGTTTCGGCCATTGTACACGCCGGCCTTCTTCAGGTGATTGAAATTTTGAACCAAACTCTTTGGAGAGTTAAAGGGAAATAACTGAGACATCCGGAAGAGGCATGGCACATGGAACTAGAA
Organism: Acanthosepion esculentum; assembly: GCA_964036315.1. Taxonomy (NCBI): domain Eukaryota; kingdom Metazoa; phylum Mollusca; class Cephalopoda; order Sepiida; family Sepiidae; genus Acanthosepion; species Acanthosepion esculentum. The sequence continues at coordinate 20,497,169 of OZ038484.1, forward strand.
CAATCTACCCTGGTGGGTGAAATGAAGGGTTCAGTTCGAAATTCCAATCACCTGAAGAATGACGGAGCATACAACGGCTGAAACATTGTGAATATGGCAATGAAGATGAAGACAACAGTTTGATTAATGTAAATAATGCAAGTAAAAAAAACAACTTTATATTCAGTCTCAAACATTTAGCTGCCCTGTCGGCTGAGGTTGTAGAATATGCCAACTGCACCTCTGCAGAGGGATAAGACCACCCCCATACACACCCAAATGAGGCCACCTGTTTGCCATGTGTGGCTACCTATGATGCCGAAGGACAGGAGTTAGGTAGAATACTACTGAATTCCAACATACTACTTTGGCCCTTACTTGGGCTAGATGGGCAGTCAGAGAGTCCCAATCTGATCAGTTGGCTAGTCATGTCAAGCCCTAGTACCAATCCACCCTCCAAAAACACAATGACTGCACAAAAAAAACAAAACAAAGCCAAATATAATCAAATTGGTACTAGAAGACAGTGGCAAGAGTCAATCAGGTCATAACTAAAATGTATCATCAAAAATTAAAACTTATATTCAGCCTCACAGGGGTAGAGTAATGGAAGAAATTATTGATGACTGCATATAAATACTAAAACTGCGTATACCATTTTTGTATCCCTGAGATACTTGGGCAAATGGATACCCTCTAACCATCTCTATCTTGGATAGGGCTCCAAGGAGGGTGGAGAGCAAGGATGGTGAAATGAAAAATATATATAATATGGCTACAAAGAAAATAAAAAGACCCCATTCTGAATCAAGTTCTGATAATGAATTGAAATCTCACGATCACTTCTCACAATATACATTAATGGAGTCACTTGAAGAAACTCCTATTACAAAAACTATCACTATTCATAATCGAAAAAACAATATACTCCAAGATTACTCCTATATCTGTTAAAAAAATTAAACAATAAATTAATAATAAAAGTAGCAAAAAAAATTAATGCAGAAAAAATACTCAAATGGTCAATATTTAACAACTTAAAAAAATCAAAACTTATCTACGCCAAAGTCTAAACATGTCCAGAGGTGTAAATCAAAAGTCCAGACCTGGCAGTTTGCTCCCTAGAAGAAATCAAAGTTAACCTAAAAAACCAAAATGTAATAGATGCAACCAGAATAACAGTTAAAAGAAATGGGCAAATCATAAACACCAATATATACATATTAAAATTCAACACACCCAAACTACCATCTGAAATAAAAATAGGTTATATTACACTCCTTTCTTGCTCATAAAACCTATATTAGCAAGAAATGGTAGCACTCTTCAATGTCAAAATAAATGTCATCATTAAATGCTTGATCGCTGGTGTTGACTGTTCACTGTATGTAGATGACTTTTTAATATGTTACAGATCAAAGAATATCCATACAATTGAATGGCAACACCAACAGTGCCTTAATAAAATAAACAAGTGGGCCACAGAAAATGCATTCAGATATTCCAGACAAAAGACTCAATGGATACACTTCTGTCAGCTTCGAAAGTTATATCATAATCCCAAATTAAGACTTGATGGTATTGTAGTAGACCAATGCAAATACCTCGGAATAATATTCGACAAAAAATTATACACACAAAATATCTCTGTGAGAAATGCAATAAGCAATATAACAACTTTGAGCCATCTCACACAGACGGGGTAGCAACAAACAGACCTTGTTGAAACTGTATCAGGCATTGGTTAGATCCAAATTGGATTATGGATGCTTTATCTATGGTGTGGCAGAAAATCATATGTGAAAGAACTTAATACCATCCTAGGAGCCTACAGTACATTCCCCATAGAAAGCCTGTACGCCAAATCATACAAACCACCTTTGGCATTAAGACAACATAAGCTAGCATTGCAATATTACATCAAACTATGCTCATGCCCAAGTAATTCCGCATACAACCGTGTTCTCCAACCGCAATATAAAGAATTATATGATTTAAAGAAAAATGCCATTAAATCCTTGGCATCCGCATAGAAAACAATATCAACAAACACAAAATAAACATTGCTCTAATACATGAAACTATTCTTTCAAAAAACTCTAAACCCCCTCCCACATAAAACAACCCACTGTACTATTAAGTCTGGTAAAATACTCCAAAACCAAAACTAACACATCTGTCTTCATGGAAGAAATACATATCTTACAAAAACACACAAATTGTAAGCATATGTAGACTGACAGCTCCAAGAATCTTGATGGTAGAGTTGGATGTTTAGCTATACTAAATGAGAATATTTCAAAAGCACTTACCTGACAAATCCTTAATTTTTAGTGCAGAAATTTTGGCAATAGTCTTAGCCTATAAAATTAGAATTATAAAACTTAAAACTTCCTAAGATATAATCAATTAAAAAATCTTTTCAGCATTAAATGACCCACGAGGGTTGATATGCTGGTAAACCAAACCAAACCAAACATTTAGAAGTTGTTCATAATTAAAATTTAGTTTAGTTTTTGATTTGTATGTTCTTATTCAGGATCAAACTTTATAAGAAATTCTAAATAGGAAGGTTGGGGGGACATTACACCAGTAAAATTTGAATCATAAAGCCAATAAATATCATGATATATTACCTTAATTTTGTATTTAATTACTTGAAATGCAGAACAACATCCCATCCCATTTATATCTTCACATTTGCAATGTGAGGATAAGTATTGTCATGAATCAAAACCATTGATTTGATTTCTGGACATACAAGGTAACCAAAAAAGTTCTGTCCGTTTTTTGATTAGACATTGAATGAAGTTGAAATATATACGAAATGCGTGTAGCAATTGTTTTCAAATTCGGACAGCCGGAAATAGGAACATCAGACATTATAAAAAACACGCGCACCGTGCCCGGCCATCAGTTATAAGCCGGCCAGCTGTGAGAAGGATGAAAGTGTCTAGAGATCTCGTTCAGGGCTGTTTGCTTTACGACTTCAAAGTGGGCTTATCAGCAGCGGCATCAAGTTGCCGCATATGTCAAGCGTTTGGGGATAGTGCTGTGGATGAACGTACTGCAAGGCGTTGGTTTTGAAAATTCAAGTCTGGAGATTTGTCTCTCCATGATGAGCCTCACAGTGGACAACCACAGGTCTTTAATGACGGAGTCCTGAAGGCGGCCATTGAAGAGTACAGTAGTCTAACGTGTGATGAACTTGCAAGACAGTTCAACGTTTCCGATGAAACAGTTAAACTTCACCTGCACCGCCTAGGTAAGACATACAAACTGAGCAAGTGGGTTCCGCAAACGCTGTTGGAGGCCCACAAGGGACAACGAGTGGCAGCCTGCGTATCGCTGCTTTCTTGACACCGTACCGCATCCTTATTCAATCGAGTGCTTACCAGTGATGAAAAGTGGGTTCTGTACAAAACTCCCAAGCGTTCCAGACATTGGTTGTCTCCTCGGGATGCTGTTCCTCACACTGCAAGACCGCCTATCCACCCACGCAAGATTATGCTTTGTGTTTGGTGGACAGGTCGTCAAGTGGTTCATTATGATACCAATGGGCCAAACAGTCACTGGAGACCTATACTCGCAGCAATTGAAATGTCTGCAACAGGCATTGCGCCAGAAGAAGCCAGCACTGGTGAATCGCAAAGGTGTGCTTTTCCTCCATGACAACGCCAGGTCGCATGTCGCGCGAGTGGTGAGGGATACCATACAGCAACTTGGGTGGGAGACTTTGTGCCATCCACCTTATTCACCTGACCTTGCGCCATTCGATTACCACCTCTTCCACTCCTAGGATAATCATCTTTGTGGGAAATCCTTCACCAATGAAGCAGACTTGCGCAAAGCCCTCACGGACTTCTTTGCGTCAAAACCTCCCGAGTTCTACTGCAAGGGCATTGAACAGCTGGAGACACGTTGGCAGAAGGTGCTGGATGCCAATGGCGATTACTTTGAAGACTAAATATAGGGTGACCCAAAAAACGGGAACTTTTTAACAATCCAATAAAACCAAGAGTGATGGAAGAAAAATATTTAATTCATAGTAATTGAAACCTTAAAACATGCCATTTAAGAAACAATGATGGAATTTTCATTTTTTTAAAATTATGTTCTGTAGATGGTGTCCTCCTGTACGAATGCATTCTTGAAATCTGCTGTTGAGACCCCTATTTACTGATGCAACATCTCAGCTGGGATACTGTGAATTTCATTCTTGTTACTAAAATGGCGAAATGTTTACTTGCTCAAGGTCACTGTCTCGCAGTGTTGCCACTTGCTCATGTCTGGCAATACGCACTTCAAAAATTCCCGTTTTTTGGGGTCACCCTATATAAGTTACACATACTGTGAAGCGTTTTCTTTTTTTCCTTTAAAAACGGACAGAACTTTTTTGGTTACCTTGTAGAAAAGTGTGTGTGTTTTTGTTTTGTCTTTTCCTTCTAATGCATCATTCATACAAGTTGATTCATCCCCCCCTAGTGTTGTGCACTAAGTTTGTCTAGGTTTCAGCAATTCATAATAAAGAAATCCCTTTTTAATCCCACCAAATATGGAAAATAATTTTTGCTCCCTAATAAAGCTATTTATTACCATCACTTACTCTCTCATCTTTTTCCGGTGTTGAGCAAAAAGTGAAAACCAACTGACTGATGATGCTTTCTGCAAGTTCATAATTGAAATCTATTTTATATACGACACTTGACTGATTACCGACCAAAGAACTGCATAAACTTCAAACATTTGTAAATTTTCTCACTACTGTTTGTCAGAAACAAAATGGCATTGATAAAATTTTCATTAGCCTATTAGTTATTTCAAAACTTGCTATTTCTGCTCATTTAAAGAAAGGAAAATAATTATGTTTCAGAGAACAGATGGTCATGAAATTAAAAATAAAGTCCCTTGTCATGAAAATGCAGATTTAAAGACATTAGCTGAAAATGATAAGGTATGTATACATTTTGATGATCTTAGAATTTAGCCTTGAATTATTCAAACTGACATCATCATCATGCAATAAAGTTCTAATAATTTAAATTATATTTCATATTTGCCTCCTTTTTCTTCTTAAACAGAATGAAAGTTTTAACCAAAACCCAAAAGTCAAGCTACTGTTACTTTGTCAGATTTTATTATGCAAATCAATGTTTTTCACAATAAAATTAATATTAAAGAACTGATATTGGTATAATGTTGAGGATATGATATTTATTTGATTCACAAACCACATGAATTACAGGTCTTTTTTTCTTTTCTTTCTTTTTTTTTTCTTTCTTTTTTTTTAAAAACTAACATTCCCCCAATACAAGGCCCAAGGGCCACTCAAGATAGAGGGTTACTATATGGAGTTGTATTAGCATAAAATATGGCAAGATAACAGGAAAGACAGCTAATTCTATACTTGAAGAGGTCAAGATTTAATTAGCAAATAAAATTTCAGAGTTCATCCAGAGATGTTAGGAGTATAAGGTTGAAGTAGAATTTAAAAGGAACCAGAAACCCAATAACTTGTTTTAGCAGTGTCATATTTTATTATGCAAAGTGCAACATGAATCTAAAAAATGCATATAAAAAACATTTGATTAAAACAGTATCCCATATAGATGTATAAATTATTTTTATATTAGTATTGGCTTCTTGACATTCTATAATAGCCTTTATTAGTTTGTCATCTATTAATTTCATTAATTTCAGCAGTTTTTGTTGCTTCGCAGAGAACTTCTTAACTTGAATATTGTTTTCCATTCTTATATAAACCTATTTTGATGACAGACTGCAAATTTTCTGTTGGATTAATATCTGATCAGGCTTGGGGTTATTCCATTAATTCACTAAGATTTTTTGGCAAGTTGTGCAATTGTAAACATTGCAGAATATGAAAGAGCATTGTCTTTCATGAATGGGCTCATTAGCTTAAAGCATTTCAATTGTGATATACACTATTCAAAAAGTTTTGTACAAGAACTTGCAAATATTTCTCTGCATTTATTTTAATACCATCATCAATTTTGAAGGGACCTAAAACATACACTACTAGCCCCTAAAATGATTCCCCTCCCCTATCCCATTGTCATCTAAATCTTGTTGGTTGATTATTTCTGTAAATGACCCCCAACCATCAACTCTATCCAGCATTATCAAACATAGCACTAAAAATTACTTTGGAGAAATCAATTTTTCTGTATTTCTTCACCCAACTTCCATGTTTCTCTTTGTGATATTAACTTAAAGGTGGTAGTTTGATTGTTTTCATGTCTTTAGCCAGTGTCTTTAATATTCTGCATTTTTTCTCTTTCTTTACAATTGCAATACCAGCTTCTTTTAAATACTTTCTTGTTGTTCAGTCCACTTTTCTTTTTTATTACCCTTAAAGTTTTATTACCCTTAAAGGATTTTTCAAATCTTTTTTTAGCATTCTTTAACAATTTTTCCTTAATCAAAATTTTCAGTTTCCAGCATTGTGTTCATATCACTCAATAATTTACAATATCTTGAGTCTCTTTAGAAGTTCTTTCTTAGGACACATTGCAGATCTTTATAGATGTAAAAAAAATATCTATAGCTATACAATTATGTATATATTTAGTTCCAATATGATGAACAACCTACGCGTTACATCTTAAAATCTCACACGACCAAATGAGTTATTGTAAATATTTATAAATAAAACATATGTGGAAATTGGTACATTTATTATATTAGTATAAATATATCTTCAAAAAAGTTTACCAATATAAGTTGGTTTGTGCCAATTTTATTATAACATCAATTTACATAAAATCTGTCAAAGTATTTTTTTTGATCAATTCATCTCAAGCAAGGTGATAATGCCCCAAGATACAAGGGGTTACAATGAATGAAAGAAAATGTAAAAATTTTGGAAGGAACCAGAAATTCAATATGAAACAAAAAACAAGGGATAAACCTCTACTCCTATACAAAAAACGGGAGGAGTGTGAACCGGACGATAGATGAACCTATGTACTCCTATTACAGAAAGAGAAAAAAAAATAATTAGTAAATAAAATTTCAGAGTTCAGGCAGACATTAGAAGTATAGAGTTGAGGTAGACTTTAGAAGGAACCAGAAACCTAATCCTAAACAGAAAACAAGGTATAAACCTCTACTTATGTTCAAAAGATGGGGGAGGATGTGAAGTGGACAATAGGTGAACCTATCTATTCCTAAAACTAAAAAAGTTTACAAGATTGAATCATGGCACATAGGCCATGATGTTTGGGGTAAACATTTAAATTAATGTGATTCCAGTATATGTAACCCTGGTATCTTTATAAATTAAGATATAGTTAGCAATTAAATTTGAACTTTATGATTTGTGTTATGGTAAGGTAAAAACTATAAGGAGCAATGTTTATACTCGTTCATATAGTGTTAGGAGTTTTTCTTTTTTTTGTTGACTATGGACACTGTTGGATAGGTATCTGATGATGAGTCTGTCTGTATGATCTTGTCAACACAATCCTTCCTCTTCCCATTTATATTTCACCCCCACCATCTCTTAACCTAGATATCAGATGAGGAGTGGTGGGGTTATTTACAGAATGGACAGTATGATATTAACTAAAGTTTTAACAGTATAAGTTTGAACATCCCCTATCAGAATATAAGGAAGTGGTCAATTACTCTCTGACTTTTCTTGCAAGAAACAAAAATTTTAAAGACACCTCAATCAGCACAAAAAGGCTGACCAGTTAGATAGCAAATTCCATTAAATGCAGCTAATGGAGAAGAAGGAATAGTATTGTTTTTAACAGGCCATTTTAATTCAAAGGTAAAAATAATTGCAAGATAATACTTGAAAGGCTTGTTCCAAATTATTTTTTATGCTGTAATCTTTATTAGATAAGTAAAGATTTTTAATCATAGATATTAAATATATCAAATGGGTAGTTTGATAATTTGATATCAAATGCTGTATAGGCAGTGTGATTTTTTTTAAACCAGCATTTCTAGAGACTGTCAATCCAATGTTGGCCATTTGTCTGAAGAACATCTGGAAAGCATCTGGTATTAACATTGAAACCTCATTATTAATTCATTAAAATAGTTGTTCTACATCTGGATGTGATGATATATATCTATGTATGATCAGGCAGCAATATTCACATTTGGTGCACATTGGGTTTTAGTGATCATTTAGAATTGCTCATCTGTAGAAGTTGTGGTCATTCAGATCTGGTTTTTTCTTTATTAGTCTAATCTCATTTGTAGTTACTCATGTCTTGTATCTGCAGATGACCATATTCATTTTGCTTTAACCATTTTTGTTACATCTGGATATTTACTATGCCAGAGTTGTATATGGGCAAGTGGTGTTTCTTCATGATGCTGCTTCAATAATTTGATGTTCCTATGTGAACTTTTATTATGGAATTTGGGGGTCATTTTTTCCGGAAATTTTTGTGACTTATTTTTCATTGCTTATTTATTGCAATTATTTTAATTCCTGTGACCATAAGATTTGATAACTTAAATACATCAGATATCTGCATGTATACAATATGTGCACTTTTTCAAAGGATTTTTACTTTCTTTTCCAGCTGAAAGGCATGAAAGTTGCTGACTTGAAACAACTGATGAAAGAGAATGATGTGAAAGTAATTGGCACAAAGAAACAGGAATTGATTGATGCCATCCATAAACATTACCAACTTTGATTTGTTTGTCCAAAAAACAATCATTTCAATCAAAGCAGACATTTTGTTTCTATGTAAAATAAGCTTTTGAAAAATGAAGGACTGAAATCAGCACATCAATTTGTTAAACAATGAAAAAAAAAAAAAAAATGATTTTTCAGTAGTATAACATATTATTGATTAGTGGGAAAATAGAATTTCAGTCATATTAACTTTTCCTTTTAAGATTTTTCCTTTGCTGCTGCTGTTTTTTTTTTGTTTTTGTTTTTTTATCCCCAAACATCTTTCTTTTTATTCCTTTATTCTCATGTAATAATAATAATTTGATTCATTTATTTTCTGCTCCTCAGCGAGCGATTAAAATCTGACAAGAACTTTTTCATGAGATGAAGAGGATTCTAAGGAAATATAAAAATAAAAATATCAACATTTTGGAGCAGCTTGAAACTGACAGATTGAAATTTGTGATAGCAAAATAAAAAATTTTATACCATGTAAATGTGGCAGGGACTTGTAAAATCTGACATCTTTTCTTTACTGCCTAATTTTTCAATGTCAAAAGTTCAATGGAGTTGATTAGATTTGGTTTGCTAGCCAGTTGCATATATGTGTGCCCTGATGAGGAGTAAATAAAATGCGACAAATACAGTAAGAGAAACTATTAATCGCCATTAGAATTGCTGGAGAGAAGTAACTTTTCTCACCCCCACACATTTACACCCTTCATAAAGAGGGTTGGATAAGAAGAGGAAACTTTAATCAACAAGAAATAATTTATGTAGAATGCTTATTGTGATACTTGTTATCTTAGCTGAATCAACAAAATAATGATAATGGTGGCAGAAAAGAAAACATTGGTCTTTCAAGTACCTGGAATTAGAAAGGATGTTCCAATAACTTGGACTGATTTTAAATGTGAATTAAGTTTAAGCATCTAATGATTTTTTAAAGTTTCAAGACTGCAATTGGAAAAATTGTTCGTAAATTCAAACAAACTGGGTTGGTGGCAGATGTGAAAAACGCCATTGCGTGCTGGTTTACGCTGTTCAGCTGAAAATATTGCTGCAGTGCACAAGAATGTGGCCAAAAATCCAGACGCCTTTATGTGTCATCACGCACAGGAATTGAACCTCTCCACAACAACATTACCTCGTTACCAATTGCACTTTTGTTTGGTTGATTATGTTGTCCAAAAAATCACAAAATGTGCAAAATGCATTTCTGTTTGAATGTCCATTTTTATAATAGGCTTTAATAACTTTAACACATTTGATTGTTAATCTTTCCATGGCTGAAATTGCCAAAGACTTAAGTTGTTAAATCTGATAGAAAAAGAAAATAATCATTTGACATTTAAACTTAATTCATATCTAAAATTGGTCCAAGTTATTGGAACACGATTTACAAATGATATTGAAATTTAGCTGTTCATGTAATCCATAATATCCTAAGTAGGGTTTGTTTTTTTTTATATATATATATATATATATATATATATATAATATCAGTGGTCAATATATATATATATATATATAAAAGTGAACATAGACGTCAACATTTAGAGGCGACAGTCTGTTTCATGCTAGATGCAATTGTAAGGCCAATCGTTAGGTGGCCTGATGATTGCATCTAGCATGAAACAGACAGTTGCCTCTATGTTCATTTTTATATTTACACATGCTCTATCTCTGATATTGAGCACTTTATCCCATAAATATAGCACACCCTAAGACTATATTTCTTCATATATATATATATAAATTTCCAAGAGGATAGAATCCAGGTAGAACTCAATGTCCAGGACAGAGTAAAAATATAATAAAAAGGCTCAAGCACTAATATTCCATGGTTATAATTTATTACATTGGAATCATAATCATGATCCAATTCATCAGACCGACAAATTCAAAATTTTTGAATTTGTAGGTCTGATGAATTGGATCATGATTATGATTTAAATGTAATAAATTATAACCATGGAATATTAGTGTTTGAGCTTTTTATATTTTATATATATATATATAAATAAACCTTCTTTCACTCTAATGATCACATATATACAATGAATTCTTGGTTTTATTATTTAGGTGGGAAAAGGAAACAACAGTAATAGTCATTACAGTTGTATTTTATTGTCATTTGTTTCTAAACCTGGTAGGCAAGACTGGTTTTCTTATTGCTGCCCACTGGCTTTACTCATACTCCAGAACTTTTACATTTAGCCATTACCTATACAAACAAAATATTTCTGGTCATAGGGAAAAAGATTAATGATTAAACACCAAATTTTGTAAATTTTTAATAAAAATTTGTTTTAACAACTTTCTGCAGTCAATCTGTATGTTGTGAATTGAAAAATCTAGAGAAAAAATGGTTATCATTGATCGGGAATGAAGGCAAACATTACTGATAAATTAAGATTATTATGTTTTAATTGTTTTTCTTTCTTTATGAAAATTTCTTATGTTCTATTTTGCCTTCTTTTTGTAAGTTGTAAATCAGATTGCCGAAATTGACATGCTTTCATTCACAAAGCTGCAATTCTCTTTTTGCTTTATTTTAGATGGATTCTGATTTTGAAAGTTAATGTAACAGAACAGGTTATGAAATTAGTGATCAATGGAACGTCAATTTAGTATGATTCGTTAAGGAAGAAAAAAAAATTTTTTTTTTTTTTTTTTAATTAATGAAACCAATTAAATAGCAGTGTCATAAGATGAACCAAGTTAAATGTTAGAAGTTACTGGCAAAACTAAAAAAGTCAATCATTCCTAACAACCAATCTTAAATAATTTTAGTTCGTTTTTTTCTTTCTCTTTCTATTTGTATGGTTTTTCTTTCTTATGCTGAAAATCTGTGACCCAAGCCGTTCCCTATGCCTCATTCATTCTTATTTCATAACAATGTGCTTCTCATTCCAGCCAAAGACGATTGGAATTTATATTTTTCCACTTTGACTTTTCTACTTCATACCCAGAAACGACGATGGTAGTTCTCATCAAAAGACTTTTCAGCATATTTGGCTTATGAAAAGGAAACTCCATAAATAATTTGGTAGGCAAAGAAATTACTTCCAGTGAGATTTGAACTCTTGTTCTTTCTGTTTACATTTGAATCTGAGTCATTTTCTGGCTTTGTGCCAGACAAATCAAACAGCCATTAATTTTTTTTTTTTTTTTTTTTTTCCTTTCTGCATATTATTGGGGAGAGGCACAGTGGAGTAATGGATAGTGGCTTGGATTGAGGAATCAGAGAGCCAAGTTCAAATTCCAGTTGAATCCATTGCATTCACTTACATGCTAATACCCTTGGGAAAGGTATGAATCCTCCTCTTCTCCCCCCAGCTATGGGTAAATAGCAGAAGAGATCAGGTTCTTTTGCCTTGGATGCCAACTAGTCTAGGAGAAGAACAACTGAGTTCAAAACCTGATCCTCCAGATTGGTGGTTGTGCAGTAGGCTAACAACTATTCACTTAAAAACTGGTTTGTTATAGAAACCACAACAATATCTTGTGGCCCTATGTTCCTCAAGGAATTTAAAGGCATAATATATATTTATTATTCATGAATTATTGGGAATACTGGAGATCATGAGATTTGAAATGTGACAAGAATTAATTTTGTGCACTTGGAAAAAAAAACATGGGGGAGTAGTTACTTGCCCAACTTTTTAGGTTTTGAATTCAAAGTTGTCTAATCAAAGCTAGAGGACCCAGTCTGCCCCCTGCTTCTTATAACTAGAGGGGAGGGGAGAATAGATGGACTCATGCCTTTTGTAAAAGTGTTAGGACAAATACAAACTGTCTCTGCTTACTGAAGGAATATCAGGTGCTGTAAGCATGGATGTGCGGGTGGCGTAATGGATAATGGTTCAGAATTGTTAATCAGAGAGCAGAGTTCCAATTCCCGATGGGTTCATTATATTCACTTAGGCACAAATACCCTTGGGAAAGGTATGAATCAATCTCTTCTATCTCTCAGCTATCGGTTAATTAGTAATATTTGTATCACTAAACCATTATTATTGCAAAAAAAAAAATATTCTTACAATCTAAAAATATTTTCTAGCTTTAAATAACCTGGAATGGGTTGATAAGACATAAAAAATCAATCAATTTGCTTACTGATTCCATTTTCCATGTTAACTGTTAAGCCATCTATGTATCCAAAATAGATTGTAGTGGGACTGATCCTATTGTGTTGATACTCAACCTAACTGATAAAAAAATAAACACAAGAAGCCAAATTTTTTTTTTTTTTTTTTGTCATGTATTTTGGAGAAAATATGGAGGTGCAGTGTGGCATAATGGTTAACATCAAGAAAAATGGAATTGGCAAACTGAGTTCAAGTTGTGGTTGAAGCTGTTTTGATTCACTTCATCCAAAAATCATTAGGAAAGTTATGAATCTCTCTCATTGAGTAAGGTCAAGGATTTCTCTTTGTCTATAGCCAAGGAATGGGCAACAAAGAGTAGGGCAGTTAGTGTCTTTCAATCCTGTAAGAAAATCCATGCTACACATGATCACAGAAAAAAAAGGAAAAACACAGCTTACTTGTTGTTTTGTCTGTTTCACTCTAGTGAGCTACACATTATTCCAAAAGAGTGTGCCGCTTAAAAAGCAGTGAGCACAAGGAAGAGTTTGCAGAAGATCCAAATCATTCTTTCTTCATCCTTGTCTGTGTGGTAATGTAAATACTTATTGAAAGTGACAATGTTTCAACCAATAAATTGAGAGACTTCATTATTAGAACAGAATGGAGTCCTTATCAGACAGACACCTCTTCAGTTTGTTATGCTCTGTAATTATTCAAAATATAGAATCCACAAGTAGTGGTTCAGAGGAAATCTTAATGACCAAAGCCAATGCTTGGATTTCTATTTTAGCAAAACTTAACCAATCGGTTATTAAGATTTAACAGTTAAGTCTTTCAGCCTAAAGTGTTGCCTTTCCTATCCAGTCTGTAAATCTCACAAAAAAGTTATTTCTTTGTTTCAATTTCAATATATCTGACTCCAACTTTTGGAGCATAATTTGAAATCTAAATTTAAAGAAAAGAAAAAAATATTAATACTTGAGAATTGTTCATCTTCCTAAAAATCATTTTACAAATTTCTGGACCAGATGGATTTCTTTTCATGTATTTTGGTAGATTTTAAAATTTAAATTGAACTTTTTCTCTGAATTTCTTTTCATGTTGCCAACTATTTTTAGCCATTTTCACAAATAGTCACATTTTTCATTGTTTTTATTTTCTATTAAAATGCTTCTATCATTTGTATTCACAAAATTGTGGGTTTCAATTTCAATGAGAGAAATAAATTTCACAAACATTATTTTCTAGCAATTTATTGTTTTTATGTTTAATGAGAGAAAAATTTTAAAACATTGAGTTTTTTTAATGTCGGTACTTAACCTTTAGCACTTTGCATTATTAATATTAATATTTCCCTTTCCCCTGCATTCTTTTTCAAGGCCTCTCAGTTGCAGTATTCTTATTGTTAATTGCACTCAAAGTTGTTTTCTGTTGCCATAGCTGGATATGACAACACAACTATGGAATTCAAACAAATTCAAATTCAGGGATCAGAGTCACCTTCAGTGGCAGGATAAACCTTTTGTACAACAAATGAAGGTTATCAAATACAGAGTGATAAAGGTTAATACAGAATTGCCACAGTTATTTTTTATCGTTGGTTTCTCTAGGTTCTCTGTGGAACACGGGAGGGTGGCATCTGCAGTTTCATTGGCAAAGTAGCTTTCCTGGCTAAAAAACTGACTCTACACTCATTTCTTTTCCGTTGCTTTGTTTGAGAAATTGGTGGGGGGTTTTTTGTGTCAGAGTAACCTCTTCATTGGACTGTCTTTACATGGCATAATGTCACCAACTCTGCTATTTACCCATAGCTGGAGGGCAGGAAAAGTGATTTCATGCCTTTCCCAAAGTGAACACACAGTGTCTTGTTTGGAATTAAATCTTTTTCCATGCTGTTTGCTATCAGGCCATTTGCACTTCCATATTGATAATAGACATGAAATTTCCTTATCCCCATTTTTTTAAGAGTAATGAGGAGATACTGTTCAAGAGAGGAAAGATGTTACCGAGCTCTAGTGCCAAGATAAATCCCTTTATGGTTCGTACTTGAGAGTAAGAATCTATAAAGGAATAAGCATCAACATGATTAAGTAAGATGTCTTTATAATATATAGTCTGGCACAAGACAACAAAAGTTTAGCTTACAATACAATATGCTTTACAAGACTAGCCTGTTAACCATTACTCTGTAGTAAGTGCCTTTCTCTTTTACTGAGCTTAGCTTAGTCTGGCACAAGGCCACAAGTGTAGGTTACCCAATGAGGATTGACTGTACTACAGGAATAATGGGCTCACTAACCACTATTATCAATAGCCTTTTTTTCTTTTGTTTTTAAATATATAGTCTGTCCAGAAAATAACCAGCCATTTTAAATATCAGAACTAGTCATGATACAATACATCAAGCAATTAGAGGGAACATTACTGCTCATGCATGAACACGCTCCTGTGGGGTTGCTCAGCAGTGAAATGCCTATGAGTAAGCTTCTGTACTGTTTGATTGTTATATTCATTCTGACAATGTGCTTGTCCATTCTTTGTGTTTCATGCAGGGTTTTTTGGCAAAACACATCACCTGAGATTTTCAAACCCCTTCACTCCCTGCCCAGTTTTGGCTTCCTGCGACTTCTGGCTTTTCCCAAAGCTAAAAGACTTTAGCTCATGGATGAGATTAAGGAAAATGTAATGAGGCAGCTGATGCTGATCCTGAAAGGGTTTTGTAGAAAAATATTTTATGAAGTGAAAGAAACAGCTGCAATGTGTGAAGGTAGGTAGGCTATTTTTTGTTAATATTAAATGGATAGATGCTTTCTGGACAGAACCTTGTATGCATTTGAGTTTTTAAAAAAAAAGAAAGATAAATGGGAAATAGTTTGGGCAATGAATTTATTGATCATCGTTCTGCCTCTACAGAAATACCACAGCAGGCAGTACACTACATTTTGCAAAGGAACAGGATCCAGATTTGAAGAGAAAATTTAAATTCATGACAATTTCATACAAAGACTATCAAATACAAACATCAGAGAATAAATAGAAAAACAGAAACAATAAAGATAAGGACCAAAAAAATTTCTTTTTTTATTTAAAAAAAAAAAAAAATTTCATTTGCTTTTTTTATTTAAAATTTTTTGAAAAATTCCTAATCAATTTTTTCATTTTAAAAAAAAAAAAAAAAGAAGTCACTTTTTCTAATTTTTCAAAAGAAAATTTGCTTCTAATTACTGGAGAAAAAATGTTTTTTTAAATAAAATAAAATTTGTTTATAATTTTTAATGTTTTTAAAAAGACAATCAGCTTCTTCATACTTTTCATTCTCTCACCTCCTCTCAAAATGTTTTTTGTTTGAAATCCTGCCACAACAGTTTGGGAATAAAACAGACACACAAAAAGACACTTCTCAGCGATTACATACATCATATATATTATATATATATATAACTGAATTATGGGGAATGCATCTAGACTTTGAGATTGCAATTGATATGTATCATGTAATACTGTAAAATGTCATGAATTTACGATTTCAAATTTGATGTAAAAACTACAGCATATTTTACAAGTATACATATGTACTAATAATATAATGTTTTAATTAGTTTTTAATATTAATATCATTGAAAACATTAAGTCAGTATTATTTATACCCAGACACACATTAGTTTATTCCTACCAGACTGATGAGAGAAGGGACTTTTGGAATTAGTTTCTCCTTGATTAATATGACCGGTCACTGTAAGACTTCTGGAGTCTAATGCTCTAACCATTGAAATTAACCACTTCAGTTTAGAATATAAGTGACCTTATAAACCAAAATGTATAAAGATTTCACAAATGTGCAAAGATTGTCGAAATACATGAATCTTATGAACGATTTAACATTGATAGATAATAGAACAAAATTATGACATTTGTTGATCAAATACTTGATTACCATTTATGCTTGTTTTTCAGAGTTACTCTCATCTTTTATGGGTCAATGTCTTTTGAAATATTTTTTTATTGCTTTGACTGTATTCAACTACCAAATTTTATGACCCAACAGAAATTCTAAACACTATTCTAAAAACAAAAAATAAAAACATTTATTCTGCTTCATCTCTACTCTTTTTCCCCAATTTAATTTTTTAGAAGAATCTCTAATTTCTATTGGGTTTTGTATAAAAATATCTGGAACATTCTTGTCATTGAATCAATTTGTACAAAATTTAGTGGTTACTGATAATAAAAAGAAGATAGTCAAGCAATGTAGAAAAGGAACGTCAAATATTTTCAATGGATGTTTTTTATATTTATTTCATGACAACTTGTAATGAAAAAAAATTATAAGGAGCTACCAAAAAGCCTGCAGAATTTGAACAGCTTCACGAATCTGTTTTATCTGTCAAGTTTCCCTTGTCTCACCAGACATATCATGCATCTCTTTGAAACCATTCTACTAGATAAAAAAAAAATTGTTTTCTGAGAAAGCTGTTTTACCCTTTAAGTTCTCTGAATTTTGGGGTAGCACACAGTATACTGAACAAAAGTTTAGTTCATTCTGGTACAAGGCTGATACGGTTAGAGGGGAAAAATTGTTGTTATCCTCACTTTCCAAATGCAACAAAATATTGTAAACAGATCCCCAGTGCTAAGGCAATTAAAACTAAGAGAAATTTATTTTTGAATGAAATCTTGAATATCAATATAAAAATCTTTCATATTAAAGAACTGAATTTATTTTTAACAGGGCAAATGTTTGTTTTTCCTATTCTACGTTTGGCAAAAGTCCAAAAATAGCTAAATGTCGAAAGAGTTCAATCTAGTTTCCATTTATGACTAAAACGTCCTCTGAAATTAAAAAAAGAAATAAAAATACACAGTATCTTGTGTTGTCCTATGTTCTGATAATGAGTCTTAACTGCATGCATTTAGTCAAATATTTAAAAAAGAATTATATAAGGCTGACTTGGTTACTTGCAGTGCTAACAAAAAAAAATATACACACTGCCAAATTTTAGTAATTCATTGTTACAGTTAGTACAATAATTGCTATTTGGTTTGAATCCTACCAAAATGTGTTTACTTATGTATGATGCACATTCAAATAATTGTATCAATAATTAAAAATAATTTTTACTTAATTATTTTTGGAATTTGTCGTAATTTTTTAGATGAGGAAAAAATCATTACTGTTGCCTTTCCATTCAGACTAGTATACTTATTTTGGTTGTTCTCATAGCAATTTGGTCATTATACTCTCCAGCCATCTTCACATGTTTGTTATACTTTGTAACCTTCTTGGAATTTTGACCTGTACCATTTTATTCAATCCTACATTGATCCTTGGTATGGGAGTAATACTAAGCTGAAGCAGAGTGCACAGATACTACACTAATACTATGCTTGGGGTTAGGGAACAATGCTTTGATTCTAGGCAGATGGTTGAGAAGTGTCTCTAAACTGAAGCAGAGGTCACAAATGCTCTGATCATAAGCAGTAATGTCAATCTACATAGAAATAATCCTGTCATTTTTATGGGTACAATTCCTAATTTCATATATTCTTGTGATGATGACATTTGGCTTCTGTCTTAAAAAGGAAAGAGAAAAATGTATAAGAATCTGTAAAATATTATCACAATAACATTCTTTACCACAAGACATAGACAAAGAAGGTTAGACTAAAGACACAGACTAGTGGTTTACTGGGCGAAAAATGGAACCAAACAAGGTGAGTTCAATTCTTAGCTGAGAAAGTTAGTGTTCAACTTGCACTTATGCCCTTGGAAAAGGT
Organism: Acanthosepion esculentum; assembly: GCA_964036315.1. NCBI lineage: Eukaryota > Metazoa > Mollusca > Cephalopoda > Sepiida > Sepiidae > Acanthosepion > Acanthosepion esculentum. The sequence goes on from OZ038484.1 coordinate 20,515,682, forward strand.
ATGAATTCATCTTTTCTCCTCATCGACTATCTGTGGGTTAAATAAGGCAAACTGGGCTGTCTTTATATCATTTTTGTTACCAATCAAATCTAGAATAAGGACAAAACTGAATTCAAAACTGTGGAGAAGGCAATGGAACAGCCATCTTCCCCAAACATGGTAATGCACAGTTTAAATATTAAAGGAAAGAAAGCTGTGAAGAGCCATCACCACCTAAATTCCAAAGGTACTTGCACATATTTTGTGATGAAAACCACTTTTTAGCCACCAAATACTTATCTTCTATTTATAGGTCTTTCCCTTTCACTCCTAATCATAGTGTAACCCGGATATAAGAGACTTCTTCTCTCGTCCCGACAACTCTCTTATATCCGGGTTACACTGTACTAGTTTATTTTTATACTCAACTAATTAAATTTGACTAAATCCTTAGTAACGCTTCTACTGACATCAGTAAGACTTAAGCAACTAAATAAACATGAAATTAAACAAAAAGATAATAAATATTTTATACTGTATTCAAAATTTTACTAATTCTAAATTAGATTGAAATATCTTTCAACTCATTAAACTGAAGCATAAAATAGTTTAAGCAATCATTTAACTTGAGTCTTAATTTTTACAAAAATTAGGAAACCTGAGTACTTGTTAAAATCCTAAGCTGTTTATAAAAAAGAATCTTTCACCTATCATATACATACATACATACATACATACATACATACATAATTTCATGGGATTTATTTGTACTACAATTTCTATAATTTATATTAAAATATGTGGCTTAATGTTTAGACCATTATGCTGTGGGCCACTTAACTGTTCAAAACATTTTTTACTGCTTGTCTGATGTGGATAATGTGTTGTTTTAATTTATCTTTAAAAAGTAGCAATTCTTTCAAAAAAAAAGAATAAAATGGTGCTAATTATTTTTAATATTTTTATAAAATTTTTATTTTTTCATTAATATAATTTCAGTGTTCATCTGAAGACAAAGTCAATCATTTAGTATAAAATAATCCATTATAATTTCCAATGAAATTTCTACTTGCTGCTAAATAATTGTTTCTCAATATTTTCATTTATATTTGCTAACTTTATTTTTAAAATAACCTATGACTATACAAATTATTCAGAAATAGATCAGAAATCTATTTTTGCATAATTTTGAATATTATATTAAAAATAGAAAAGTTAATTTAACCCCTGAAATTCACAGTTGAGCAGGGAATTTGTGGATATCAAAAAAAAAAAAAAAAAAAAAAAACAACCATTTCATCAAGCCACAATAAACTTGGGCAGGAAATGGCATCTGGTTCCTTCTATGGCAGTTACATTAATTTTTTTTTTTTTCTGAGGAGGAGGAAGAGGAAAGAGAAGTTGCTGGATATGGTTTTAAAAAGAAAAGGTTTTTGGTGAGGAGAATGACATTCAGTTTGCTCTATAACTAACATTTAACATAAAAATGTTAAATTTCTTTGGTTTTATCTTTTACTTTCAAAAATGAACACTTTTTAGTGATATCAGATCCACTGGATGAAGTTGGGTATATTTCATGTATTGAGCAGATGCGGCATTGAGAAAGATAGAAAGAGAGAAAGAAAAAAAATTAATAAAGAAAAGACAAAAATTAAGCACTAAAAAATTAACTGGCGTAAAAGGGAGATAATCCATTTGTCACTGAATGAGTTAATCTTGTAATATGAATGTGTAGATGTCAGCGAGTTTAGTCCAGCACAGGGACAAATAAAAGAAACTGGTAAGAGAAAGATGGCGTTGCGCCAATCTTCCTACTGGCCTGCTTAGAAAATCAGCAGTTAAAATTCAGGCTTTTTTACTTGGGCTCAAATACTGACATTAATGGAAACTATACAACCATCTTAACAAGTTGTATAGAATTTGTGAATGGCATTTTAGTGCTGATTCAGTTGTGTCTTTTAAAAGAATAGGTTTTTATCAAGGAAAAATAGAATATTTTATAAGCATATTTTTTTCTGATTCATTGACACACAAAGAGAAAAAAAAAAAAATTCTATTTTCCATAATTTGGAGAAATGTCATTTAACATATCTAACATTGTTCCTTTGAAAAATTTATTTTTATAATTGCTGTTGCTGACACAGTATTTTGATCGATCCATTCTTTAGCCATCACCAAGTGTAGTCTGTGAGAACAAATGAAATCTTCCTTCAAAGAAAAACAAAAAAAAACAAATATCTTTTACCTTTATACAATGAAGAAATTTCAATGCATAAACAATGTTTGAGAGGAAAATTTCGATATTTTTTATATTCATAAATATTAGACAAAAAAATTTAGGTCAGGGGGAAGTCTCAGGAAAGCTTTCTCAACAAAACAAATTTGTAAACATTTTCTTTTTTAAATATCGAACAAAACTAAGAAAAAATAAAAAAAAGAATATTGCTGATAAACATCATGAATTTAATATGAGGTTTTATATAAAAAAACAGGAATCAATGCATTTTATCTATAATCCAACATTATTTCATATTACTATGTTATAGTTTAATCTGTACATGTGTTTGAATAGAAATCTTTGGGTTTTTTTTAAGTGTAATTTAATGTCTACCGGCCTGGAAATTTGAAAGTCTTGATAAAGAAAATGTACCTTCTGGCAGGGTTTGAACCTGCATCTCCCTTATATTAGGGAAATCATCTTCAAACCAACCTTGCCCAAAGACACATCTTTAAAACTTTTGAATGCCCAGACCAGTAGATGTTGAATTACACTGTTTAAATAACAGAGATATCTACTCAAACACACATATCCACAAAATATAACATTTATATTAATAAGAAATCTGTGTGCATTAGTTTATCCATGCTAATATTTAAGAATCTGACAATTGCATTGTATTTTTAAAAATATCAAAAACATTTGACATTTGTTTGCATTTTCTTTTTAACTAAGCCAAGGATATAAACTAAGAAAAAAAAAAAGCATTCTATTCAACATTTAAATACCAAGTTAAATATAATACATTTTATTTTAACTATGTTACCAGGAGTCCACTCCAGAGATATCGAAACTTCACCCATCTCTATTTACTATTATGAGATGATAGAAAAGTGTTATACATACACATACATAATATATATATTATAAGGTATATTTAGGCAGCAAGTATTCATTCTTTCTGATGTGGCCTTGATCTCAATAACCATTATACATGACATCACCATAGAGAATTTCAAACTTTCAGTTTTCCAAAGAATACCAGAATGTAGATAAAGGAACTCTACATCCCACACAGATAGACACCAGATTGTTTCTTGAAAATGACTGAACTGGTCAAAAGTACTTGAACAAAACAATACAAACATGAACTTTGGAAAGTTTATCCACAATTTTGATCCCAATAGACAACAACTTATTGGAAAAATACAATAAAAAATTAAACAGACAGACCTTGTCAGTTCTTTTTAATCAAACTTGTTTAGATGAATACTTGCTCCCTAAATATATATGCGTGTGTGTGTGTTTTCTGTTTATACGTTACTTTTAATAGATACAATTTTATTTAAGTAAACGCTGTTTTTTAATTAAACAGTATTAATTAAATTTATTGGCCTGAGTGTTCATGAAATTTCATAGGAAACATGTATTCTCCAACGGAACTTAATTTGAACTTAGCTATAAAGCATCTGGTTAGCAAAGTTGTATAGCACATCAGATCAAATGACTGTTCTGTATAGGACACAGGTTCAATTCCTGTTGGAGAAAGCATATTTTCTAGAAAATTTCTCAAACATTCAGGTCGGTAAATGTAATTAATGCCATTTAATTAAAAAAACAGAGCATTGTATCTATTAAAAATAATGTATAAACAGAAAATAGATTCAGTCCGACAATTATTTAATATATTTCATATATATATATATATATATATATATATATGATAGATATCTATGTAAAGTGCAATGCATGTTGACATGTACTTATATATACATGCATAAGTGCTCATAAACACACACAGTCATATGAGACAGAGAGTAGAATAAAGAGAGATGTGTATACACACACACATATATATATAACTACAAATAACTCCAACTTGCAAGGAAATGTTTCACACATTTAAGTGTTCATTGAATTAAGAAGCCATATTCGTTGTTCATTTATAAAGATTTATCATCATTATATATTGAATATAGGGCCCGATATTTTGGCTTTCAAACTGTGAAATGTTTACTTGCAAGTCATTGGATGTTCCCAACCCCTAGTTTTACTATTGCTCTATCAACTTACTGATATCAAAACACCAATACTTATTGAAAATATGTCTACCTTAGTAGTGGCCCCTCCTCACTAAGTATTTAAATAAAAACACTTTCTCAATTTTATTTCCTGTAGCTATTTTGATAAATGTCTTTTAGCAAAGGAGAAATTATTCAACCAAGTAAATGTATATTAAGTTATTTATAATTGACACCAAAAATTATAAAGAAAGATAAATTGATGTGAGGTCTTTTTATTGCAAATGATATCAGGTGTGCATTGAAATAATCAATAAGAGATAAATTGTTAAGAGATTTAAAACAAAAAAAACTGTTCAAACATATTTTTATTATAAATGCTATTTTTCACTTCTGCCCTATTTTCACCAGTTGCTGACTATTATTCAGTACAATTTTTTCCATCCGTCCTCTTAAAAAAAAAAAAAAAAAAAAAGAAAAAAAGAGACAAAATATTTCAAATATCGATAGTGCAATATTTCCTTGCCATCCTATCTGGTCCATTGTGAAGAGAAAAACAATTGGTTTAAGAAAAAAAAATTCCAATGCAGAGGTTTGAGTTAACCAATTAATGATTGTAACCAAGAAAGCATTCCTTCCTGTCTCAGAAAGAAAGATGTCTATCATAAATAATTTGATTTGTCTCTACAAAAATGGGTGGCAAGGTTACCACAATTTATAAGAGTGCTGATAGGACAAACAGAGTGATTGCCTTATAATACCAGGAATCAATTCCAAGATTTCATGAAGCCTGAAAGATCTCGTCTTTCCAGCCTTATTAAATGAGAGACAAAAAATAATTTGTTTCTAACATTAGCCAGCACTGAGCAAGGAGAATTTCTACTCATAAGTGACTAATAAAACTGGTGGTGAGGGGAGCTCTTAATAATCGGAAGGGGGTGAGATAGAATTTTTCACAATAGGCAATAAATGCGGGTCTTAATAAAAGGAGACACCAGAAAATCATTTAAAGGATCAAAAAGGTACAACATTAATAAACAAGATGGTCTTAATAAGTCCTAAGGAAGAGGGCAGCAGATTTCATTAAAAAAAATGATGAATTAATAATTGAACGTTCCTCTCCCTGTCTGTTAGGTACCTAAGAATAGCTAGTTTATTAGAACTCATGCAGACTGGAACAACTTTGGAGCATGATAAATATGAAATCAGAAAAGAAACAAATGGTTGTTTGGTATAAATATGACAATTATTACCAATTGTTGACATTGCAAATGAAAATCTTTGTAAAAGCAGAATCAAGATGCTGTTCCAAATTATTGCCTTTTAAAATACCAAAGTTGAGTCCACATACAAACAGAAAAAAACAAAAAAAAAAAAAACATCTCTCAAATATGAGTGAAAGAAAATAATGTTGGGAACATGAATAATATAATATAATGTGTTTGATAGAGTAAATCTAAACATTAAAGATTTTTCAGAGGTACCTTAATATTTTATAATGAGCATGTATTTTCCTTAGAATATAAAATCGTTATTTAAGAAATAATTGAACTTGATGAAATGTTTAAAATCAATTCAGATAAAAGAAAAAAAGTGAGATCTCTTTAACATGGATTCAATAGTAGCAATAAATTTCAAGTTTGTAATTTTCAAACAGAAAAATATTTTCACTGAGACTTCCCAAAACTTATAGAATTATTGAAATTAATTTTTCTCAAGAAGTGTTTTTATGAACCTTTTTAAGTGTGGAATTAAGTGTTGAATAGATATCCATGTGTGTTTGTTAGAAAGAACTTAAGGAACATTTTTTTTTAATTACAATTTGAAAAATGTCAATAAAACAAAAGGAAAGGCTTATGCGCATCTACATACATGATTTTAAATGACATAATGGACTGCCATCATTTAAATGAGGCAACTTTGGAACTGATTTCTTAAAAAATTCATCGCAAAAACAATTAGCAAAAACGAAATTATTAAATCTCAATCATTTTATATAGAAATTATATATATATATATATATATATATATATATATATGACTCATCTGTTACACAGCCATTATCATCTTTAAAATTTTTTTTTTTTTTTTTTATTTTTTTTACCATTAAAAATGTTTATTAAATAGAAGAGATTGATACATATAAATGTTTTTCTTCTTTCTTAAAATTCAAATGCTTTCTTGAATTAAGTGTTGATTTAAAGTAAGGATGAGGATGGAGGTGGGAGGCAGTTGCCAGACATTAAACAACGAGATGTTGCTTTTGAGGCTAGTAGATCTCAGTTGGACAGAGGTGGTGGCTACTTTAACATCCATATTCCAATATTGTCATTTTACAAAAAGGCCTTTTTAAATTTTATTTTTAAATCTGAAGTTTTGCAGTAATGTTGAAAATAAAAACAAGTGAATAAATTAAAAGAATATTAAGTTTTAAAAAAACAAAAAAAACTGCCATGTATCTTACAGTCATTAAATTTTACATGAATTTTTATTTTTAAACCCTTATATTAATATAAGCAAAAATCATAATAGATAAAGAATGTTAAATTTGTAAACTTTAGGAAAAATGTTCCAAGTTTTGAGCAACCAACTAAATTTATAATTCCTGCCAGAAAGAAACATGAAACAAAATCTATTGCCATCAAAAAATTTTTAATTTATTTTTCAATTTGAATTTTATATTTTGGCCTCCGGATTATCTAAAAGTAAAAATGTTTTTATATAAAATTTACAAATTATAATTTTACTCATTATATAAGTAAAATCATGCGTATGTGTATTTTCTCTATATAGTTTCATCAATACAATGCACTATAAATAAATATAACCAGAAAAAAATATGGCCCTTTTGTAATTTGATAACTTATGGCCAATTTTTTTTTTTTTTTTTTTTGAAGTGGGTGAGAAGTGAAACATTTAAATATTCTCTGAAGGTAAAGGAATTTTGAAAACAATTTATTTGATTGTGGAAAGTAGCACATGACAAATGAATGACAAAGAGATAAAAGTACAAACTTTCATTATTTTCTTTAAACCTCTCAATTGTATTTATATTATGAGATGAATACAATATGAAATGCATTGTCATTCAAGCAAGTAAATGAATACAGGACTAAGGATACAAAGAAGATATTGACAAACATTATAAAAAAAAACAAAAAATGTTTAACCTATTTTCTCAAAATAATTGACATGGACAAATTTCCTTAAAATCCTACATAAATCAACCCAATGTCATTGTACATTAAATAAAAAATAGAAAAGAAAAGAAAAACAGAAAAAGTTGTTTTTACAAATATTGAACTAAAACAATGTTAAGAAAGTAAAAAAAAAACACAACAACATTGAGTTGATGTTTATTATTTTAGTAAGTAAATATAAATTGATAGAAGCAGACAATATATAGAAAAATCAAAAAGATTTTTCTAGAACTCATATTTTGGACACACTTTCATATTTAAACTTACCACAGCTTCATTGTCTTTTGTAAGATTTGAGGTGAGGAAAGAAAGTTACACACACACACTATATATATATATATATATATATAAAATACAGAGAAATTGATTTATGATGTTTAAAATATAAACTTATAATATAGCAAAGACATCCTCATTACTAATATTTACCAAGTTCACTATGGCACAAGGCCTTAAGTATGGAGTACCCAATGAGGATCAAAACTCATTGCAATAATAAGGGTCTGAAAAACTAACTTGCACAATACATCCTCATTATACATTGGGGATGGGGAGCGTATTATATCATGTGACTAGGTTGTCCCAGGTCATATAAAGACAAGTAGATGTTAAGAAAATATTTTTTCATTTTTAAAGATTTTAGAAATATGAGGTCAGTAGAAAAATGTACAAGATGTAGTACAGAATTTTCAAATGAAAAGATTAACGTTACTCTCCAAATAAGAAATTTCTTTTTCCTTTCAGAGATTCTTTTTTTTTTATTAGTTTTTGACCAGTATCACTTTCATTTTACATAGAAAGCAATATTAGTCAAAAACTAATAATGGCTGACAATGCTTTTCTTGTAATAAGAAAATTCAAGATAATATTGTTTTTATTTGGACTTTCAAAACTAAATGAGAGAAAAACTCTAAAAACACAAGCAAGAGACATTTTGCTTTCAACAAAAACAAAACATTGTTAACCTTTAGCACTCTGCATTATTAATATTACTTCCCTTTCTACTGCATTCTTTTTCAAGGCCTCTCAATTGCAGTAACCTTAATGTTAATTTCACTCAAAGGTGTTTTCTGTTGCCATAGCAGGATATGACAACACAACTATAAAATTCAAACACTATTGTTCAGGGATCAGAGTCACCTTCAATGGCAGGATAAATTTTTTGTATCGCAAATGAAGTAACATACAGAGTGATAAAGGGTAAATATAACAAATGGGATATCTGTTTTCACAGATCAGAATGCAACAGTTTTCTTTTTCAATTTTTCCCCACCATAATTTTATAAGCATATTTAGCCCGACCCTTTTTTTTAAAATCAAGCACTCAATAGAGAGAAGTTAGTATTTCTGAATATGTATTAAAAAAAAAAATAAAAATAAAGTGATTTAAGGCAAGCATCAAATTTATCAGTAGACTTTAAGTCAACACTATTCATTAATTATGTATGTATTTAATTAAATATGTATGCAGTAACAAAGGAATAAAGTGTGTGTGTATGATGGAAATGGACTCATTCACAAAGAAAAAAAAATAACTGATTATTAATCAGATCAGGAGACCCTGACATTTTTTTAAAGTTCTTATTCATGAATGAAAGGGTAAATTAAAAATCATAAATTAAGATTATAAAAAAAGGATTTACCATTTGTTTAAAAAAGAATCCTCAGACTGTTTTTCCACTGATCATTTCTTTTTCCAAAAATTCCTTAGAGAGAGGAACCGCCCCCCCAAAATCAAGGAATGTGTTTTTCTAAAAGTTTTCATATTAGTTTCGTATACAAGTCCTGAAGTTAAACTTTCTTTTAGTCCAAACAGAATTTGGTCAAATAATTTTATTTACATTAGATATTAGTGCTTCTATTAATCTATAGTAGGTTCATAAAAAGTAGGTTTAAATTGTTTTGCTAAATTGTTAGTACATAATCTAATCCTGATAATCCCAAGAGCTAATCCAACTTGGCTCAGAAATCATGGTAGTCAGGCTATAAGATTTAGACCTGTACTGAAATTGTAATGAGTAATCTTTTGTTTCCAACTATGTATTTTTAAAACTTATACCAAATGAGTAATACTGACAATAATAGTCTCTACGAGGCAAGACTGGTTAGAATGACTGGTGAGGCGGACAAAATCTTTGAATTCATACATATCTCTTTAATTTCCACTTCAAACTGAACTGCTTTTAAGTAAAATGGAATGATATTTGTCTTGCTTTGTATGAAAGATCTCTGGCTCAATGGTAGAGCATCTAAATATAGTCAATTCCCCACAAACAAAAGAAAAAAAAACAAAACAAAAAAACCAGATGGAGCTCTTTAGCTAGAGATAACATCAGGTGGCAATGTTAAAAGGTATCCAATGAAGATTAATTCTACAAAAGATTTGAGATAAATTTGGTTTAGTCTTTCTCTTAAGCAATACAATAAGAGAACTCATCTCCCTCAATCAAAATTGGTTGTCGTCACTGTTATTAAAATTGCTTTAAGAACATCTTCTGCCTATCAGGTGTTGATGTCAAGGCAACAACTACATTGAGCTATATTTTCTGTGATCATAAAAGGAATTGTCATTTCCTAATTCTATTTTAGAAGAGAATTCTTTACAGAAAATGCTAAATTCTTAAAATCTACTTCCATCACGGAAATATGTTCATTAAAAAAAACAACAAAAACTGACCATACTTTTTACAGACATTCTGCAAAATCAATAGAGAAAGGAGAAGAAGAAAAGGAAAAGAGAAAAAAAGAAAAAAGGGAATGAATGTGACAAATCTTAGTTTTGTCAATTTCTAGTAATTCAAACAGAAATAGTTATCTACTTACAGTAAACAAAATTGGTAAGTCATTTAAGATCCCCCCCTTTCTTTTACTTAGTGTGTGTGGGGGGGGGAGTTAAATATGTCTTTAAATGGCTATCCAAAAGAAAATATTTAATAAAAAGAATAGCTAAAAATGTTTTTATAAATAGGGGAGGGGCAAGAGAGATGATGAAGCAAAGAAAATTTTTCAGCCAATTTTTTTTTGTGGGAAGTGAGTAGTGGGATATGAATAAAAACAATATTGGGGGTAGGTTACGGGTAAAATCAATATGACCATTAAAATATTTTATTGCAGATTAATCACACAGGTCAAAAGGAGGGAAAATTTATCCTTGAAAAATTGAATTCAAGGAGTGAAAAATTATTTTAAAAATCATTCTATTACCTTTTTAAATTTGTTTAGTTATAAAATGTGCGCCATTTCCAATTTCACTTTTTTAAATAGCTGTTTAGTTTTGATACATGCAAAGATGTATCATTTTCTCTTCCAATTAAAATGTTTTATTGAAAAGATTATTATGTTTTTTGAGCGTTAGACAGCAAAATTTTGGGGGCAAGATAATGCCTGTTTATCACATTGCAGGGGATGCTGCTGTAGGAAATTTTGAAAACAAAAGTTTATTTATTCAAAATGTCACTTAGATATGTAAGCAATAAAGCTTATTTTTTACCCCTTATAGGTAAAATTGTTGTTTTTTTTTTGTGGGGGGATAATTAGATTATCACCTGAAAATTGCATTTATCTTTTCACTGAACTGCTGAAATAACTAGAGAAAATTCCTGTTGTTTTTTTTAAGCTGTTAACTGATAAACTCTTTTTGAAGAAATATATTCAAGCAGATTTTCAATTCAATTAAGTAACTTTTTTTTTTAATGAATTATATTTCAATATATAAATGTTTTATAACAATATTTTCTGTGTATGTTTCAATATTAAATATGTAGACAAATTGCAAATAAAGTAGTTTCTGGTGGAATTTGCACCAAATCACAACATATATTGGCACTGTCAATTAAGGTTCAAGGTTCAGTTCCATTCAAATCAATCTAGCAAGTAGGCAGGAATGTTTGAAAATCTTTTTTGTCATTATCAAGTAGATTCTGTATGTAAATATTAATTTTTGTGACAATATGATTTCATAATTTACATACAAAATTTGTGTAGGAATCAACAAATTTTGATTTCCTACCTTTCAATTAAGTTAAATGAAAGACTGAAAAAAAAAAAAAAAATAGGTTTAGAATTTCTATTAAAAACAAAACAATTTATAACAATAGATAAAATGAATTTTACAAATACATGAACAAACTGTCATGAGGGTCTGAGAAATAAGACTCCCCACCCCGAAGATTTCCAAGATTACGCAACTATTTTCCTTATGGAAAAACCTCTGCTGGGTGAGCCGACCCCCTATTCTCAGTTTGTAAATAAAACAGCACATGAAACTGTAACAGACAGATTCCATATTTCACAGCCATCTGACTACACTTATTTTTGTAGCTATGTGTAAATTTGATTCATATTTGGCTTTATTTAACAAAAATTATTTTTAAAAAGTCAAAATAATAAAGCTAGAATACAAAGGGAAGTTCTTTTCTTTGGGTTTTTCTTTTTGTTGTTGTTGTTTTGGTTTATTTTTTTTGGCAACTTCACAAATTATAGAATCTCCATATATGGTGTTGAAGGAGAATGTTTTTTGTGTGGGCATGTCATGTCTACCCCTTCAAGAAAAGCTTGTCAAAGTCTTGGACAGGTTGGACGGATTGCCCAAGTCATTTTCTCTTTTTTTTTTTTTAAAAAAAAAAAAAAAGATGAATGTGCGCATTAGGGTTCACAAGAATTAACCTTACAAAAGAAAAAAATCAAATATGACTTGATTCTACATCTGAATGATGGAAAGGAGGATATTTATATTTCCTTTGTCTTGAGGAGAAAACAGAAGTTGGGGTTTTAAAGAGTTTCACACTTTGTACTCTCATATTTTTCAGAATTCACATAAGTGCATACATATACACTTTCTGCATGTGTTTTCATAGAGAATTTAACACTCACATGACATATTGAAGGCAAGCGGGACAACAGTGACTAACCTACCTAATAAGCTGCATATATGGAGGGTAGAAAAACAGAGTGGTAGGGATGATGAAAAGAAACATTGCTAGAAGTTACAGGAATTTGTGGAGAGACATGATCGTTCATGTCTCTTCAAGACATGGCATATAGAAGATGAAACCTCTCCACACTTGCTTCTTGTAGGTTTCATTCCTTTTCTTAAATTACAAAGTGAAGAGACCCGAGCTCTAAAAAATGCATTTATGTGTGTATGTGCGGGGAGGGGTATTGTGATATGACAAATCACTGATAAAATTTTGTTAAAACTTTTGCCCTCAGAAAGGGTCTTGAAAATTTATCTGCTCTACACTAGAACATAAACACCCACAATATTGTGCTCCTCAATAGTTTATTTGCCAAAAATTCCTCATCAGTGTTAAATGTTATCATGACGATTACTAGAAATAGTTTCATATACCTATGTAGGCTCTGGTCCCTTTTAGTAAATTTTCTTAACATTTTAATGTTCATTAACATTGTTCGACCTGAAGCTAAAAAGAATACCCTGATTTTGGGGAAGAAGATTTTTGCACTGTTAACATTTAAGTCAATAGCTTTCTCTCTCTCTTGCTCTCTCTCAAGTACTTTTTTCTTCAATGAAAATAGGAAAAAAAAAAAAAAAAATGCAAAAATAGCCAACCCAATATCAAATTTAAACCTAATTCCGAGTAAACTTGCCATTACATAAATGAATATCAGATTCTTAGAAATTATTTAAAACTTTGTAGCGATTGAAAATTAAGTAAAATTTGTTAACATGAAACTTGAATACAAAGTTAAAAATGAAGCTATTTAGATTATTTAAGAGAAAGTAAATTCTACAATTTGGTAAAAATAATTAGAAATAATGCAAGATCCAAAAAGAGGGTAATTCATATGAAAACTAAAACTCATTTTAAACTAATGAATACAAAATAGAAATAAATTCCTTTTTGCTTTCAAGTTAATATAGAATGAGAAGAAATCTTTTATACTTTCAGTGTCATTCCTGATGAAGGAAATAATTGAAAGGGTGAGAAGAGTAAAAATATTTTGAAGGGATTATATACGGGATAAGATTTAAATAAATGCATGATTTTATTGAGTTTAATGTGTCCAGAATCACTCAACTCCACCATTGTCTACTTTTGTCAAAAAAGGTTGGACATTCAGAGAATAGATATTCCCATTTCAAGACAACAGGTTTTTTTTGAGTTGAAATTGTCACTGATATAGATTAAAAAAAAAAAAGAAAAAAAAAGGGTTATAAACAGTCAAAGATTATTTTGCTTATAACCAAATGAGAAAAAATACAGGGTTTTTATTTCACAAATGTTTAAAAAACAAGAAAAATAAATAAATCAACTCTTCACATTTGACATTTTAGTTGGTTAAATATTATAAAATTAATTTTTAAGATATTAACAAAGTTTAGGATTATAAATATTAATTTATAATGTCTAAAAATGAAGTGATTTATATAAAACACATATATATGTTGATTTATGGTTTTAAATACTATCTCCATCCCAGAATAGTTGTTACATTTAGTGTATAAAATGTGTATGCAAATGTACGAATTATTATGGGACATAGGTAATCAAAGTGCTTAAAAGAGAGCCTACTTAATCATCCCAAATGAAAGTGTGAATAAAGAATAACTATGAAAATAATTCCTCAGTTGAGAAAGTAAAGTGACACAAATAATCTTTCATTGTGTATTCCATTTAAAGAGATTATGGTGATATATTTGATGCTTGATGAATTAAGAAAAAAAAATTAGATACTCTTGTTCATTGTAACTTCTCTCTTTTGAAATGCAAAGTATTTTGCTTTTAAAACCTTAATGATTGTTGGTGGCAGCATGTTTTCAGTAATGTACAAGGTGATGATGAAAAGTTCTCAGCCTGACCCACTTCCCAAAATGTGATTAAATGATTAAACATCAAAAATGTATTTTTAAAATTCCTTAAATAGGCAGAAAATTTTTCAGCAACCTGTCATGTGGTTTTATAATAAAAAAAAAACAAAAACAGTCAGTTGTGATTATTATATTTTTGTCAATAATAAGTAAAAAAGAAAATAAAGAGATAAAAAAAGAAAATAGAAACCTTGAAAACATTTCTGAGAAGGTTTTTTTTTTGTTCTATCTGAAAATAATAACTGCTAACACTTATGTTTCTCTGTAGAAATGCAATAATTTTAAAATGTTTTCAGAATAACCAACACTTTATAGGATTAAATGTTAGCTTAAATTAAAAAAATGTAATAAGTGAATAAATATTTTTTTATATAGAGTTAAATACAAAATAAAATTTAAAAATTCAATAATTATAATATTTAAAATATTTAGCACAACTTGAATGAATTCATTTTGGATAAATGACACAAATATCTGGATTTTTACAATCCAAACTTTAAAATAAAAACAACAGATAATGTTCATTTTGGCCGTATCTTTATTATTCAAGCTCCAATATTTTAATCATTTTATTCTATCTTCATTTAGTTTTTAAATCTTAAATTGTGATTTCATTTTAAATCTAAAGGTTGTTAACAGTTATTTCTTCAGCTAAATGTACGAGAGAAGTTGTTCTCAAGTTGGCACCTCAACAAATAAGTGATTTTGCTCAAAGTACACTTATATCGATGAGACTGATGTGTCAGGTATTTCATGCCCATGTATGAGAAACAGATCAGGGCCAAAAGGTTTACAGGTAACAGTATCTAATTGTTGCTTAGATTCTTAAGTTTTAAAAAAGAAAGAAAAACAATTATGTAGCTTTCTTAATACAGAAGTACCATACAACAATGAATATTGAGATAAGAAATATATTTTAAATGACATGAGTAAAATGTACTTATTCTCTTGCCCTATGATATACAAACACAAAAATACAGTAATTAAAAAAAAAAAAAAAAACAAGGGAAAGATAATTTAAATGGATAGGATAATGAATGATGAAACTAATATATATATATATATAAAAAAATCAAAAACTGAAAAAAATAAATAAAATGACAAACAAAATGGCAATAAAATAACCCAAACAAATTACCAAATCACACCCGTTATAATAGACGAAATAGAATAAATAAATAAATAAAAAATAAAAAAACAAAATCAATGAACCCAAATAAGCAAAGTAAATAATAAACAAATTAACAAACTATTATGACCAAAATATTAGTTAGACTATAAAAATCAAACCAAAAATCGGATGAAAAACACAGCTATAACTGTGTGTATATATATATATATATATATAACCAAAATATTGATAAGGAAAAAGATAAATAGGTTTATATGAAAGAAAAAAAAACTGTTACTAAAGAATCTAAAAGTAAAAAAAAAAAAAATCCATCCTTTTGGATAGAATAAACTGACCATGCGTCAAAAAATGATGAGCTTAAGAAAAGAAAATGAATCATTAAATCTGGGAACAGGTTCCATTTGAAATAACAGTCAATATTTGGAAATGAAGCTAAACTGTAGCCATCTTAAAAAAAAAAAAAAAATACTATCAATATACACAAAAGGAGTGCCAGCAAATCAGTCCAAAATACTGGCAAAGTGGGTGAGGGGACAAATATGGATAGGGAAGTGGTGACAAAACAGTAAGCAACCTGTGAAGTTTGGTAAGAGTCTAAAGATAAAATTCAATATGATAATGTCCAAATGGATCTAGGTCACTATCCCCCCCCTCCTTTTTTTGGGGGGGGGGATTGAAAAGGAAAGAGGAGCTTGAGAAAAAGGATCTCCTTTCCTTGCTTTTATTTGTTGATTCATTTTATAAAATTCTGATCCATTGCTACACAGCCTTCAATTTTAGGTCAGGAAATAAATAAAACATTAGAACAGATTATTTAATAAACAATGCTAGCAAGGCAAGTTCCAGATAACAAAGAGCTGGTAAGAATTTTCAGAGATTATCAAATACTTTAACAGAATTACTAAAGACACCAAATGAAAAGGGGAAAAAAAGAAAAAAAAAAAGAAATAATAAAAAATTCAATGTTCAAATGTTGTCATCTTGTAAAAAGTTTTTTTTTTGTTTTTTTTTTTTAAGTTTTTGGTAATAATTTTTTTCCTGGTAACAGCAGCATTAAAAAAAAAAAAAAAAAAAGAAATTAAAATGGAAAAGTACATAAATAAAAGAGATAAAAATCCAAATGGTCAAAAAGTGTTTCAATATTTTTTGAATTCTTGGCAATCAACATTCTCAAAACAAATTTGTTTGGGCAATTTGTTTTGCCAGAGCAAAAAATGGGTTGTGGATTATGCAACTCCTTCTTCAAAAGTTATCTTGCGACTCCATTGCTGCTGTTTAAAAAGATTTTCTAGACAGTTTTAGAATCTCCTGTGATTTCATCTGTATAATTATTTAATGTTTCTTTTATACAACTTTAAAGACAACATTGAAAAATATTTTTCAGAAAGCTTTTTTTATATACTAACATCTGAACATTTACAAAAATGTGTTATATGACCAGTGTTTTATTTTTCTTCAAATATAAACTCTATTGCTAATTATCCTTAACTGCTACACACTAACATCCTCAACATTTTTTTTTATCTGCTGTATAAGAATCTGCCATATATTTTTATATATGCTATAAAAGAAAGTAATTAAAGAAGGAGATAAAAATATAAAATTAACCTTAATCAACAAAAAGGAGAACTTAAATTTCTTTTTAATTATATATTTTAGCTTGGTTTCTAGTCAAACAGATATGATTTTGAACCACCGAATAGCAACATATGCAAATACAATAGATATTTTGACAGTATTCTGCCTTGTGATAGCTGATTTCATTTGATGAAGTATAAAATATGACTTATTTTCACTTGTATTGTATGATGTGCTTTAAAACCTACATATGATAAAATTCTCATTTACTAAACAACAAAAAGACACAGGTCTTAAAAGCCCCCTAATTTAAGTTTAATTAATAATACCTTACTCAATACTCTTTATCATTTATGAAAGAAAACAGTCAATGGCTGCTGCAATCTTTTTGCATTAAAAATCATTTATCTGAAGATCAATGCTAACAAAAAAAACTGTCAGACATTCATTTGCATCATTTTCCAAACAACCATAACACTGAGATTGCCAAAGGATAGAAGAGAAAACACAATCTTTTTTAAAAATTATTTGTAATACATGGATATTTTTTTTAATGCATCAGACCTATAAATAATCACCAATAAATTAAGCCTAAAACAGTGTGTGAAACTGAATCATTACTGATGATTGTTGACATATTTTATAAATAGAAATTCTATAAAATGAAGAATAGAGTTGTTAAGAAATAATTATATTTCAAGATTTCCTGGCATCACATGATCAGAAACTCAAAATAATGAACAAATAAGACAGATAAAAAAAAAAACTTTTTTTGTCAAGATTGTGGAGCTTTCTCAACAAATTTTACTTAGAGATTGTATAAAAGCTCATCTTCAAAATAACTGAAATTAAAAAATCAACAACCTTAAAAGTTAAGACCATTAATATTGACATTACTTGCCCATCAGTGATCTCAGAAACCAGAAAAAATAAAAGAAATTAAGATTTCCAACATTGACAAGGAATATTAAAGTCAATCCAAGACTATAGCCAAGGCATCTGCTGACAACCTGAATTTTTTTTTTATTCTCTTAAAGACATTCGGCAGTAAAATGAATAAAATGGTGTGTGTGTGTTTTAGAAGGATTTTAAAAAAATTCATATATTTTACATTCAAAAATGATCCTTCTGTAAGCAAATTTTTTTGTCTTTTCACTATCATGGACAAGCTTTGCAGAACAATCCTAAGTGAATATTTTTTAGCAATTTATTTTTGGAGGGAGAAGGGAAATACAAAGTGCATTGTATATGGCATATATAAAGTTACCATATAAAATGTTAATTTTAAAAAATGATAATGTTAATCTGTAGCAGTAAAATTTATGAAACACAAAATGCAAATTCTATTTAAAGGTTAATCAACCAATAAAAAGTAAAAATTGGAGGAGGGTGAAGAAAAAAAAAATATTATCAATTTTAATCTGAGCAAAAAAGTATCCTGTTTTTATTGATTGTTTCATGAAATTTTGCTTCAGCCACACTGACGACAACAAAAAAAAAAAAAAAAAAAATCAAGGTACAGAAAACTCATAGCTGAATAACATTTTTTTTAATTTTAAAATCCATAACTCAAGCTTTCCACACTCTCAAACAACCAATATATATATATATATATATATATATTGTATAACTTTGTTCATATACCAAAAGAAAAATGAATAAAAGTTAAAGAATCCTTAATTTGCTTTCGAAAATACAGATTTACTACTAAACAGTGTAAAATGTCATATGGGGACATAGGGATTGAGGGCAGACAAATATACGACAAAGACAATAGGATGGAAATGTAGGGTAAATATTTCAAAATTATTCTAATACTTTTATGAATCCAACACTGGAAATAAATGTGTGTGTCCTGAAAGACACACATGCACAGCCAAGTCTCAAGCAGAAATTAATTCATAATCAAAGAAAGAATAGGTGGGTAAATGTTTAGAAGAAATTTGAAAAAAAAAATAAATAAATAAAATAAACACAATTACCAGAAAAGCTGACATCATGTTTACATGAGAAATTACCAGCAAAATGATCCACAAGAATTATAGCTTCATGGATTGCTTTTTAAATAAAACAAAACCAATTAAAATGAAAAATGGACAAAATAAAATAAAACTGCACAAAGAGGCCTCTACATAATTAAAACATTATTTAGGAAATATTAGTGACAATAAGAGAAACTAATAACACTGTGCAATATATTGCACAATGTTGTGCATGGGTTCAATATTATTGCGCAAATAGCTGTTGAGATTTAAAAGAATTAAGAGGCAACTAACTTTCCACAATGTGAGCAAATTCTCATTTTTGATTGCAGTAAAACTTCATTGTGCAGTTTTGTTATATGGTACAATATCATTAACTGTGCAGAGGCCACTCAATTAGATTTATAATAATAATAGTAGTAGTAGTAATATAAAATTCCGTTTGCAAGGCACCACATATTCAATGGGAAACATTACAACATAATAGAGACCAAAAGAATTAAACCTAGTAAAGAATCTTTGTTAATTGCAAAATAAATAAAACAACAAAAAAAAAAAAAAAAACAACACAAAAATATTTTTACCATGTATCATATTGTGAATGCACTATTTAAAACTTAAGAACAATTTATAAAGAGATTGCAGAAAACATTTCCATGCTGAAAAACAAACAAAAAACATCAGCACAAAATTAGATTTTAAAATTTGTTTACTCTCAAGACATCTTGATAAAAAAAAAAAATAAACATACAGTAATTAAAAATGCTTAATGGAAAAAGGCTCCGAAAATACACTACTGATATCCTGCAGGATGGTGATGTAGTTGATACAGGAGTTGGTTAGACATGTGTTACTCTCATCTAGTGGTTTTAAGTTCAATTCTTGGGTCATGTAATGAAACAGTGGTTCAGTCAGAATGAACAATAACTGACATCACAGGGACCAAATAACAAAGATCCCATCTTATTCAAAGGGGATAATTTATGAGTTTCGGTTTTATAAACTTGAAAAGAATATTAATATTCTGCAAAGAATTTAAAACTGAGATTTATTCATAAGATAGTTTTAAAGTGTGTATATAAGACAGTAATATTTGAAAACATTTAACTGGATGAAAAACACCAAAATCAATATAAAACCTAAAAGTTTAAGTAGGGGTATAAAAAGCATTTTGATAACACTAAAAGCATTTTCCTATTTCTTAGTTTAAATAATAATCTTCAATTGGTGTAAGAACTATACTTGACATAAAGACTGTAAAACAACAGTTCATTTGGATTATTTTAAGGGCTTCCATCTCCAGACTGTCTGTTTATTTACAAATATCTAAATATGTTCCTCTTCTAAAGAAAAATTTAAAATTTATTTTTTTTTATTTTCAGTTTCTTACAAACAGTTCCTCAAGAAAATAAAATTCAGTTTAAAGATTTAGATCAATGTAAAAATGAATATGCAAATTTTAATACACTTAAATATATAAACTTAATATATTTGAAAACAGCATCTAGAAGTCTATGAAATTCAATCCATGAGTAGTAGATTGAAAAAGAAAATCTTCACATTTTTATAAAATTTGATTGGAAATCACATGTATATTTTTTTTCAGATACTACCCATGTACACTTGACACACCTGATAAACACAAAAAATTGCTCTTAGGACTTAGGATTAGGCTGTTGAAGAACAATTGTTTAGTTAATAATCAATATTTGTATTTGTTTTTTCTTGTCACTTTAAAGTATCTAGAATGCTTTTTTAAATCCCTATTATCTGATAAATACAAATAACTATTATACAATTTATCCAAACAAGAAAAATAGATTTATAAAAAATTAGCCACCAAATAATTTGCACAATCACCTAAATTTCTCTATAATCCTATTTAAAAACAAAAGACTAAATATTTTTTGCATTTTTCTTGTAAATTCATATCAATAGTTTTCATCATTATGAGCTTTTTTAATTAACTTTTTTTTCTAATGAAAGCTCAAATTATTTACATTTTTTAAAAGGTTTTCCAAAGTCTGTTTTCAAACAAAAACTTTTTTAAAATGTCTGAAAGGGAAACTATAATTTTTTTTTAAATTAATGATCTTGAATTGATTTTTTTTGTTCTGAAAATTACAACTGAGATTTCATGTTTTCATTCATAGGCATAAAGTCAAAACCATTTTTTACAAAGAACTTTTAAAAATAACAGACTGCAAACTAAAAATCAGTTTTGATAGATCTTTAACAAATGACTTGTTCACATTCCATACTGATATCATGTAAAAAAAATAAATAAATAAAAAAAATGACCAACAGGTATCTAAAAATAAAATGAATAATTTCATGTATGTTATTTAAAATGTACATTGTTCTTGCTTCTACAACTGAATTCCTTTTAACACAATAAAGATTTTTTAAATTTTGTTTCAATTTTCTTTTTAATGCATTGAATATCATGTTTTAATTCCATAATCATGTTTTTCAGCTAGAATTTGATTTAGAGTGATATTTTCTTGTTAGAATTTTCCACCTTGCTTTAATGCATCCAGTGGAATTTAAGATATAAAAAGTTCTTTAAGGAGAACATGAGACATTAGTTAATTATTCATACACTGTCTCTGGTAAAATTTGTAGAACAATGAATTAGGGAGAGATATGAGGATGTGAAATAGACTGATGAATGTCAATAAAATGGGGGTCTTACAAATATCAAACGATACCAAATTATTCTGCTTAAATATTTTGACAAAGACTCAATGGATAATATTTCCTAAAATTTTAAAAATAAAACTGTAAATATTTATGATTCATGTTTCTTTTAAGCAATAAAACACTGCAAGAATGTAATCTGTCAGTAATTACATTAAACTGTTGTATAAACACACACAATTTTTTTTACATACATACACATAATATGGAAAATATATTTTCAGCACTTCATTCATCTTTATACTACTGAACTTAAAAAATGTTTTATTGCAATATGTTTTATATGGATAGACATCTCTATCAATTCAAGTCTTTCCGAAAAGTAGTTACCCAGAAACAATTAGATTTTGCTGAAAATTGCAAATATGAAACTTCCCAAGAAAATAATTTTGCTAACTTTATTTTTAATGTAAGAACCCTACACACATATATATATATATATATATATATATATATATATATATATATAAAGGTCAAGTCAATCAGATGTTATTTGATAAATTTCAAATCAAAACTTTTTCCAATAAATTTGAAATGAAGACATCTGCACTTAAACAATGACTAAGCAAATTATGATTAGACTATGTTTTATATATATATATATATATATATATATATATATATATATATATATATATATATATATATATATATATATAAAGGTCAAGTCAATCAGATGTTATTTGATAAATTTCAAATCAAAACTTTTTCCAATAAATTTGAAATGAAGACATCTGCACTTAAACAATGACTAAGCAAATTATGATTAGACTATGTTTTATATATATATATATATATATATATATATATATCTCAAAGCATTCAATACAGGCTTCTGATGAAATCAAACGCTTGAAAATTGAAAAAAAGATATTCAAGAAAATCATTGCCTCATATAATTTGTCTAATGAAGCAATAATGAACCTTAAAATAAAAGTAAACAAAAAAAAGATGACATTTTATGATTATTGTTCTATGATAAAATCAGTCAGATATTGTGGGAAAACTTTTGTATAGTTTACCGAGTTTGATTGAAATTTACAATATTTTTTATGATATTTTAAATTGAAATGTCAAACCTCAAATAAGACTGATTGTACAGTTGACTCACTAAAGTTAACATGCACATTGCAATATTTGAATTTGATTATTAAATGTTTTTACTCAAAAATGTTAAGAAAATTCTTGCTTTGTTTATATTTTCATAGGTGTTGAAATATTTTTTTAATTTTTTTTAATAATTCAAATAAAACTGATTAAAATTTGCAATATTTTTCTATTGATTTTAAATTAAACATTTATTTTTTCTCACCAATTCTTTGATATTACACTTTGGTTTTAAAAAAGAAATGTTACACTCTCACTCACTCACACACACACACACACACACACACACACACACATATATATATTAGATTTTTTAATCCAACATTACATTTTATTACTATGAACATTATTTTTAATGGGTATATGTGTTTCAGTTGCTATCCCAGTTCTTTTTTTTTATTTTCTTAAACAAAAGAAATTAATGTCAAGCAGCTTAGATTCTGAAGTGCTCTGAAGAAAAATGTGCCTCCCAATGGGAATTGATCCCGTATTCCCTCAGGGAAACCACTCCTATAACCAACACATTCATTCCCTGATAGAAAAAGAATGTGGGTTCAATTCCTACTGAGGGACGAGGGACATATTTTTCTTTTGTAAGACTTCTTAATCTGGGCAGCTTGTTATTAATTTCTTTGTTTAAGAAATAAAAAACAAGTATAGCAAGTCAGACATGTGTACACACTAAAAACAATTAAAGTAATATATATATATATTAAAAATTATAACATGCTTTTTATAACATCACTATATATATATATATATATATATATATATATATATATATATATATATATATATATTATTTTAAATGTTATATTTCATGGATACACATGTGAGTAGATATTTCTGGTTTTTAAATAATGCAAATCTATGTCTACCGGCCTGTGCATTTGAGAATAAAGGGAATGTGTCTCTCGGCAGTGCTCATAGCTGCAACCTCTTTGTAGTGGAAACCATTGTTCAGTCTGGCAAGTTTTTAAACCACTCAGTAACAGAAGACTTTCACAGTCAAGCAGTTTTCAGTTACCTCTTTTAAAAAATACACATCTCTTGTTCAGATCTCTCAAATTCAATAGCTGCTAACTTTTCATTTTCATATCCAAAACAAAGTAATTTCTAATGATTTAAATAGATTTTATTTATAATCCGACATTATTCTTAATTACTACAGTAATAAGAAATAGTATCAGATTATAAATAAAATCCATTAATGTGTGTGTGTGTGTGTGTGTATTTTCATACACACATTTACAAGAGTGAAAAAAAAAACATTAACTTAAATTTGATGTTTTTAGATAATTTTGTTCTTAGAAAATAATAGTTGTAATCTATAAAAAAATATTAAAAATATTTAGTACTTTATTGTTAGAAAAATGTTTTAATTTCTATATTGAATCTTTTTTTAAAATTTAGTTTTGGTTTTTTTAAAAGATAATTAAGTGGTTATAATTTATGTTAACATTTTAAAAATATTTAAAAGATTGGAAAAATCTTCATTTCTCATAAACAAGGTAAAGAATTATTGTTCTTTTCATTTTTGTCAAAATGCTGTAAAAAAAAAAAAAAAAAAAAAAAAAATATGATGATGACAGTATTTCTGTTTTTTTACAACAAACATTCTCAAAGATAATTATGAGGAATTCAGCTGTTGGAGCTCATGGAAGAAAAAAAAAAAAAAAAAAAAAAAAACAGTAGTAAAATGGAGGAGGAATTTATTACAAGAGTGGCCAAATCTAGTCCACTGTGGAGTTGTCAGTTTTAGATTCTTTACAGGTATACACAATGGAACTGACAACAAGGGTTAGTGATAAGAAAAAGATATCCCCAAAATAGCCATTCCTGAGGTCATATCCAATCTATTCTTTTATACCTTATTTAAGATAATCAGATGCTCTGTGACCCCCAGAATGCTGATGAGTGCACAACAGTACATAGAATGCACCAGTCAAAGAAAAAAAAAAACAAAAAAAAAAAAAACAGAATATCATGCTTCTAAAAAGTTAACACCTTTTTATTTTATTATTGGATATTTTTCTTTTTGACTTCTTTTTTTTGGTGGGGGGTTCCTTTTTGGGGGCTTTCAAAATTGCTGACATTGTTTTATTTAAATTGTTAACATTTTCTTTAATAAAAAAAAAATAAAAATAAAACAAAAACATGCTTTCAATATTTTTTCCCTCCCTTTACTTTCTTTTTCTGAGAGAGAAAAAGAAATTTGAAGGGAACATTTATAAAGATATGCGGAGAGAAGAACATGTATATAGCAATAAAACAAAAAACAAAACAAAAAAAAGATTATTTTTAATCAGAGTCAGAATTTTCCTGAGAAGGAAGTTTGATTTTATCTGTCAATTCTAAGATGTGTGAAACTGGAATTGGTCGTCCGTCTTCACCCATATATGCAGGTTGAATAACACCACGCCTAAAAAGAATAAATCTTTCATTACTTATATATTAAAAAGATTAATGAAAATTAAAAAAAGACATTTCTTTCAAATTCTAAATACTGTATTCATATCAAACCAGTGTAAATTGTTGAATCAAGAAAATTAAGATGATTACATGAAATGGAAGCAAATATTAACCATTTCCAGACAGACCAATCAATAAGAGATAAAAATCAGGCCTTTGAATATTTGAAGAATCAGTCAAAAATCCAAAAATCCTCAAAGAGCTAAATCTTACATTTAAAATATAGAAAAGAAATTTATTTGAAAGAAAGAAAAAAAACTTATTTTTAGAGCAACTTTTCCATATTTTCCAAAGCTGTAATTGGTTTGCGCTTTTATTGTCCATCAATAAGAAATGTGACATATTGGCTTAGCAAAGGAGTAAATATATTAATATTTGAATGTTGCCAGTCATATGACGGTGTTGAAATGTTGGGGATTATATGTTTACAGCTAATGTCCAGTTTCATTATTTTTCATCATTCATACTTGTTTTTTTCCATGAGATGCTTATAAATTTAAAAAGGCTGTCATCATTAAACAGAAAACAATTGCTCTGTGAAGGTAAAAAGAGACCCACAATAAATAAACATATTTTTGACAATATCAAATATTTTTTCAAAATACAGTCATCATTAAATTACCTAATTTTTATCAAATCCTATATTTTTATAACAGTTACTAACTAGTACAGATAATTATTATAAGTATTCAACTAATACAAATTATGGTATATTATATAGTTTGAAAGAAAGAAATTGGTATATACCAAAAATAAAAATCAATTAAATCAGACAAATAATAATAGTGATAATAAAAGGTAGGGATTGTGTATATCTTGATTCAGCTCTTATATTTAGATATTATTTTTCAGTTGATTCCATACTACAAACTGAAGTCACTAGCCCCTTTTTTTACATTACAAAAAGGAACCATAATGTTTTTGGGGACCTTTTTTTTTTTTTGGAGGATTTTGCTGTACATATCTCAGTAGTGCCAGGTGAACAACCTCATTTTGGCTACCTTAAAAGTAACAGTTTTATTTCCTCCCAGCAATATTTGTGCCCTTTAAACCAATGAGAGTAACATTTACTATCCAGGCAGATATTAACATTTGAATCTGGTTTAAAACAGTAAATATATCTATTTGAATGTAGAAGTTCTATTTACATTGTCAAAGTTGCTTCATTCAAGCCTAAATTTGCCATCATTAAAAGAAACAAAAATCATATTTTTAACCTTTAGCACACTGTACATAGGTGTGACATTATTTGTCAAACAAAATGTTTGTACAGCCACTGCATGTAACTCTGATCATGTGGTTGAATTTTGTGCTAGTGTTGTCATATCCAACTATGGCAACAGGAAAATGACTAAGTGAAAATCAAAGATGATGCTACTGCAGTTGTCTAGCCACTTATACCTGAGGATGAAATATTTATGAATATTACAGAATGCTGAAGGTTAATTCATTTAAATTTTTTGTATACCTCTATCCATATATTATATTCATAAATTCTAATCCACTTACTGATGGAGTTTGTCCATCATTTGAACAACTTTCATGGCTTCATATTCTTTTTGCTCTTCACTCATATTTTCCATTGGATCAGGCCGCTGTTCTTCCCAACGTCCTGTTACTGGATTTATCCTGATAAATAAAGCAAAGTAATGAAATAAGATTTTTCTTTTAATGTTTAAACATTTCAACTTATTCTTCATTAATTTTCTGTCAAATTCAATAATATTTAAAATTTTAAAAAGCTGATTACAGCAAAACATTTCAATTTTATATAATTGCATCAATAAATTATTATAATTAACAAAACAATCTATATTATGAATTTCAGCATCAAGGAGAAAATAAAGAAAAAGCGGCTTCATTAAATATTTTGAAACATTAATTTTTTTATTATTATTATTTGATTTTCCAAAATATAACATAAAATTGTGTTCAAATTATCTGGAATCTGTTTATCCAGTAATAAGCCTTAAAAGTTCAGGCTTTGACTATACAACTGCCTTTAAAGCAGCCACACATTGAGCGCCCTATGATAGAACTTTGCAGACAGACATCATTAATGTATTTCTTCACAGGTTTGCATTGTTAACAAGGAAATATATCTGGTGATTTTCTTATTGTACTGAAGGTGGGAAATTCAACAGCTTTTGATATATATTCAATTCCTGGCAGCTACAATAAATTTTGAGGTTTATATATATATATATATATATATATATTATAAACTGTTACATTGGAACCTGCAAATTACCACGACAAAAATGCATATTTGTTTCGATGTCTAAAGACATCTCATCAGGTGGTGAATGATGGTGGTAATAAATGATTTTATTTAAATATACAATTTATGAAAGAAAGAAAAGAAAGGAAAAAGAAGGAGAGGAGTATATTCAAATTTTACAGATACAAAGGAAAAGGAAAGAGAAGAAAATATGATATGAGAAGTTATTGATACCAGTTTTAGCCAATGAAGACACGTTAAGATGAAGAATTCAAAATTGAACAGAAATATAATGCAACAAGATTGAAACATATTTCAGATATATTGTAGCATTTCAAATTTTATGGCATTTTTAATGAATTCATATATTTAAACAAAATTAAACATAGTACATAAATAAAAGACACTTTAAGAAGAAAAACCATATACAAATAAGACAACTTAACTATATCAACCTTACATTATAAATTAGAATACAAAATAAATTTTAAATATTTATATGACTTTTATATATTTATTTTAAATTAAAATCTATTATCAAACAACATCACCAGTAAAATAATTATAAGCCAATTCACAGCTAACCTTACTGCCAGTAATTTATGAATACAAACCTATTTAATAGCTTAATCTTATGCCTTTCTTTTCTTTTCTCTATTTCTTTGTTGATTTCTTATTTTCTTCCATATTTTTTTTTACTTTAATCTGCTTTTTTCTTTCTTTTCCTTTTATGGAAAGAATAAATTTTCTTTGTTTCTTTGCCTTCTATGGAAAATTTTCAAAAATGTAAAAAGAAGTGATGTTTCATAAATTGTATTTTTAAATAAAATCATTTATTACCACCATCATTCACCACCTGATGAGATGTCTTTAGACGTTGAAACAAATATGCATTTTTGTCATGGTAACTTGCATGTTCCAATGTAACAGTTTATAATAAATATCTATTGCTCTTGTATTGAGCCCTTTTTTAAATTAATGTTATCAACATCTGAATTTATATTCTTTTCATTCTTTTACATTTGTGTGTGTATATATATATATATATATATATATATATATGGGGGGGGGGAGTATACATATATTATTCTTAATGAATGTTCATCCAACAAGAACCACTCAAGGCTGAGCAAGGTTGTGTGGACAGGAAGTAAGTGCAGATTATAAGGATATATAAGGTAGGTAATGCTTGACCCTGGACTTGAGGTGATTAAGACTGCAGTAATTGGGGAAGCATCCTCATGGGAGTGTGTTTTGCAAAGTAGTGGTTCTTGGGAAGATACTGTTAGAGTAGAACTTCTTTCTGACCAGTGGAACATGCAGATAATGAAGCTGATTCAACCCTAGGTACATGGTATGGCACATCTAAATTGTAAAAGTCTGAACAGATAGAACTAAGGAATGTAGCTAATCTGAACATTTGCCATAGAAATAGAGTAATGGTAGGTTTGCTACACTTCATCTGCGGGGAAGGGGCTTATTTATTGGGTGTAACACTTTTCACATTGATCTGCTGCAAAAGTCTCTGATACTTTGATCAGAGACAGAGAAGACTGATATTTGGTAAAAGTACCAATGATATATAAATAATCCAATCATTTTTTATGGGTATTATGCTAAAGTATACACACATTTTAAATTTTCAAAATATTAAAGAATTTTAATATATTTAAAGCACTACCCAAAGATTCAGAGAATATGAACAGTTAAAGAAACTAAATGTAATCTGTATAATAAATGCGAATGTCAGTGTGTCACACTTTTTCAACTTTACTCCTAGAGGCTGTAACCCAATATATACCATTTTGGAATCAGGCCGACTCCATGAACAAATTAAAAATATTCTGGGCCAGATCCAGACCTGAAATTTTGGATTCCCAAGTTTTCATTACTGTGATTCTTTACGGTGATTTTTTATCATGATTTTTTCCAACAAATTTTTTTGTATGATAAAAATCAAATTGTCTTTAAA
Source organism: Acanthosepion esculentum (assembly GCA_964036315.1). Lineage (NCBI taxonomy): Eukaryota > Metazoa > Mollusca > Cephalopoda > Sepiida > Sepiidae > Acanthosepion > Acanthosepion esculentum. Next base: position 20,545,096 of record OZ038484.1, read on the forward strand.
TTAAGTGGCGGCAGAAGAATTATTGTTGAACTTTTAAAAGGTAAGCTTAAATATTAATGCAATACTTAAATGCAGCGATCAATTTTGTTCTGTAGTTTATTGTTGCCTATCACATCTACTCCTCCCTACCTATTCTGATGAAGGCCCAATCAAGAGCCCTCTGTAGGAACTAGCTTAAATGCTGTCCAATAGGACAGTTTTTGAAGCTAGTATATAATAATATATAAATGATTTATGCAGTCAATAAATGTTTTAGTTTTAAGATTTGAAAATAAAATTCTTATAATTTTATTCAACATCTAAAAGACAGTTTATTTTACATTTGCTTTCTAATGTTATAAAAAAATATTCAATATGGTTACTATTTCCTGAACAACAAGACTGAAAGAAAAGAAATTTATGGATCAATTTTTCCCCCTATCAATAATCCTGCAAGATTAAATAAAAAGGTAAGAAAAGCAAAGTTCCAACTTACATGGATTTTAATTCAGAATATTCCTCTGTTTCAGAGTCTTCAGATTCACTGGAATAGTTGGCTATCTTCCCACGACCACCCAGTAATAGGCCTCGGTCAGCAAGCAAGCCAGCACAATTGCCATATCCAGTATATTTCACCATGCGATCGACTAGATAATGTCATTTAAATTTAAGTTAAAATATACTTCTAAGAAAAATGCAAGGAGAAATTTCAACAAAAATTAATTATAAGGCTGACACAAAGAACAGGAAAAGAGATAATTGATGAATTTTAATAAAGAATGAAATTTAAGTTTCTCAAACAACAGAAGATAAAGTTTCTAAATATTTTAATCTTAAACTAAAGATGAACTTCATTCAACTGAAAGCTACTTGTTTTTTGGTTTTTTTTATTATGGTTCTTGAGGTTAAAAAAATAAAAATAATCAAATTTCTCTTAATTTGGGTTGATAAAAAAACAATTATCTACCTACAAAGCAAGCATACTAAAATATAAGAAAATGCATATGTGCCTGAATCTTTCTTTTCAATTTGTAACATATATATTGTGTGCAAAATCTTATGAAGCTAAGATTTAAGTAAAAAATTGCAAAATTCAGTGCTTAATCATCAGATTTCACTATTAAACATTAATGTTATTTTGATGATTTTTATTCATTGTTTGTGAATGGCCTTCACAAATTGGTTTGATCCTTGACTAGGATTTTTGAATTACTGTATTTTCCAACTTGGAAGACGCACCCTAATATTGGAAAGAAATTTCTAAGAAAAGTCATTTTCATACAACACATTCACCATGTGTCCCTCACATACTGGCACCACATATTGGTTACATTAATCACTTTTTTTGTTTGTATGGCAATGACATACTAGTCAAGAGCAGAAAGGCTCCTGTTGCTGCTAGTAAACAGAGCATGTTTAAGCTTGTGGCTTGGCTCCAGGAAGGTTTATAGTCTTGGAAATATTTGTAACAACTAAGTACTGAGGTTACATCATATAAAAGGCCGAATTAGATAGCTAACATTATGTAATGGCTCAACATATAAATCCATGTCCCTATCAGTCAAGCCAATTAGGTGACTGTCCAAGCTTACTTGAGCCTGGGCATTGCCTTACATTTGTCTTGGAAGATGCACTCATTTTTCAGGGTAATCTTTAGGAAAAAAAAAGTGTACCTTGTAAGCCAGAAAATACTACCCCAATTGACCCGAAGAAAAAAAATTAAATTACTCATCTACTACAAAAAATTTAAAACAACCTTCCTTATCCTCAAAAATAACAACTCACCCACAAAATTAAAATTACAAAGAACAAACATTATTTACAAGTTCAAATACCTCTTAAAGGTCTCTGATCTTGATCAAACTGAACTCATAAATAATTACATCGGTCACACAACTACATCCCTATCTAGACACCTTACGTTACACCTATCTGACTACAGCTCCATCATAACCCATTTAAACACATACACAAACTTACCAAGCTCCTTCCAAAACATACTAGTAGAAAATACAAGCATAATAACCTCATCCACATGTGAGAAAAGATAATTGAAGCCTTAATAATAAAAAAGAAAAAGCCAAGACTCAATAATATTAACTACAAACACAGCCACAATGTGCTGTGTTCAGAAAATAAAACATCCCTATAATTCTAGAAACATACAGAAAAATTGTGGTAACTCCTGAAAAACATATAAAGTTCATAATATATTATAGAAAACAGAAGACCACAAACCTTGTTGTCACAAACTGAAATAACCCCTTGATTTATTGCCTTGAATGGGTTGAAATGATTAAAAAAAATGTTTAAGTTTTAGTTATTCTATAGAATAACTAGATATTCTATGCCATGACAAATTCCCTACTTTATTGGCAACAAACATACCATTTAAATTTTAATTTTAGATTAAATTTTGCAATAAATATCAGAATCAATAACAGAAGAGATCTCCAATTTTTATTTCATCTGGTTTGTTTTGTACTGGCCTTACTTTAATTTGTGTGTTTTATTGTGAAAAACACTTGGGAAAAACATTTTTTTTTCACAGGAATTATTAACAGTGGAATGTTTTATCTACAAAGTGGCTGTTTTGCTTGCTAAAGAATTAAAGATGAGTTTTATTACTTTATTCATAAACATAAAATGAACTTTTTAAGAGCTGAGGGAAAAAAGATAACACTGGTGATATTTTTAAGATTAATTTCAAGTCTAATTTTAGTATAAAGTAGAAAAGATATAACTCACCATTTTCTTTACACAATGTGAACAAGAAATCTGGCACCAACTCCTTAACATGAGGGCTTGGGTTAGTTAGTAATCGACAAAGTCTGAAAAACAAATTTAGGGTATCACATAAATGATAAATAAGTAGGGCTTTATAAAAATCAACTGAAATATAAAAGATTTAGATATATTAGTGCACAGGATGGTTTTTGCCTTCCCTCATTTGTAGAAATCAGCTTGATGATGTGAGATGCAATAGGTAAATATGTAGTGTAGCTGTGACAGTGATTTAACATGGTTTGACCATGGAATGATTGTTAGAGCCAAAAGGATGAGAGACTTTCTCCAAGGTAATAAATGGTGAGTACAGAAGCCAAAATATGATAAAAACATCAAAAATGAGGATCAGGGGGTGGGGGAAAGGAAGAAATGTATGATGAAAATTACCTGTTTCTTAGAGTATCTCCTTCTTCAGGAAGAGCTTTCACTTCATCACGCATATGTGGCAAAACCTGAAAAGAAAGAAAAAAGAAAATGTAATGAAAAAAATTCTCTAATTAGAAACAAAATCAGGGCTCAGTCCTATCAAGATTCTCTATGTTGTTGTTTTTAAAAGAAAGTGTTTCAATGAAAATCTCTCATTTGTGATCCACTATTTGATTATGAAACCTCTTAAGAAAGATGCAATATTTTATATATATATATATATATATCATTTTAAAATGTAATAACATACAATAATTTTTTAATTGAAACCCCATAATCTTAACCCAATAATGAAATCAGAGTTGAATTAGTGGCAGACTCAAGACAGAGAGAGGCATTAGTAGATTCTGCATTTTGTTCATTTGAAATCTGGAGGAATAATACAAGAATAAATTTAAACTTGTGATTCAAAAACAAAAGATGAAACTATAGGCACTGTTTTTATTTAACAAAGATCTTTATAGACTAAACTCAGTTTTAAGATTATCTTGTTCAAATAATTCCTGTTTCTTGGTAATCTCTTATTTAAATAAAGGAGAATAAATCTGAAAAACATTTCAGTTATTTTCGCAGTTAAAATGATAAGTACAATAGAGTTATAGTTGCGGTGAAGAGCAGACTTAGATAAAATGGATAAAGCCAATAACTTTTCAGCACTCTCTTGTACATAAAATAAATAAAAATAATAAAATTACAACATTTCCTGCTTTGGGTGGGTGAAGTTCTTATTGAACCTGGTATACCCAACATTTTTCTGATTTAATTTTTTTATAGTATTCCTCATTGACATCATAGTAGCAAAGTATTTTTAAAAACTTCAGTTGTACTATATAAAAAAAAAAAAAATTATATTCCTATTCCAAATTATGTGTAGAAACAACGTAGAACAGTGAAGAAAGGTCACAGTGAATATTGAACTTCATACAAAAGCGGGACAATTCACCTTCAGGCGACAAAATTTCCGGATAGATCGGTTGTTACGGCAGGCTTCACACAAACAATGTAGAATAGGAGCAAGGTTTTCCTTCAAGTTACTAAATGGCTGCAATTTAAATGAAATTTAAAAAAAATTTACAAGTCAATTTTAAAGCAGAAGAAAAACAAACAGAGAAAATGATTTGAAGAAAAAGTAACACAGTTCTCTTAAAATTAATTTTCTACCACATGAGAAAATTTACTTGAGATTTTTATGGTGTTTTCCAAATTTAATTTTTTTACAGATAAGTTATGATATAAGAACAGGAATTGACGTTTTTAGTTATTTCTTGCAGTGGTGGTAATTTTCATAATTTTTACTCTGATATTTTGATGAAAATTAATTTTGAGAAATAGAAAATGATACAGATAAAAATTCAGTCTAATTTACATTCATTGTTTGCCATGAATTATTAATGCACTGATTTTAGTCAATTGTTTAAATATTTGTGCTGTGCAATTCCCATCTTTTAAAGTAAGGAATTGATCTAGTGAAAAGACATGTAATTGAGCAGTATATATAGCTATACTTATGTTTATATGTTATTTTATCAGATTTTAAGACAAATTACTGTCATCATTTTACAGTTGAAATAGCTAGATTTAACCATAAGTTCTATGCTAACAGTTTCTTCTCCCACACTTCTCAATTGTGGAACTCTCTTCCAGATTCTTGCTTTCTAGTCTTCTTCAAAAATTTAAAAGCAATGTTAATCGACATCTGTCTCCTTAATTTCTGTTCTTTTATTATCCTCTCTCCTTAATGACTTTTTCTTAGACTCTTTCACATTCAGTGACTTTTTGTATCTTAGTGGCTTTATCACCTTGCTTGTAGTGAAATGATAAAAAAAAAGGAATGATTTCATAATAAAGAGTAGAGTTATAATAAAACATTTCTACTGGTTATATCATCTTATTTTATCACAGATAAAGAGAAGGCTTGAAGCAACAAGTGATGATTCTACAGAAGGATACTGAGAATACCATGGACAGAGCATGTAAGCAATGAGGAAGTTTTAAGGAAAATAAAAACAAAAAGGACACATAGAATTAGAGACAAGTGAAATTTCTGGGGCACATAATGAGGAAAGACGACTTGGAGAATTTGACATTCCCAGGACATACTGAAAACAAAAAGTGCAAAGGGAAACAGTAAATGACCTACCTAACAAGCTTTTGTAAATGGATGGTAGAAGAAAGAGTGGAAGGTATAATAAGAATATAAGAGGCACAAAGGATAGGAAATAGTGGAGGGCCACAAAAGAAAACTGGCTATAAAAATCCTATTCTTAAAGAACATCAAGAATAGTGTTTATTTCTTTCTAGCAGTCTGCAAATTTATGGTAAACAGAATCTTTTCCATTTTGAATACCAAAAGTTTTATATCAAATATAATGTCAAAATGGGATTCATTGCTTTTAAAATGGAATGAAAATGTTTAATTAGCCTGCCTTATGGCTGAGATAATTGCATATTTCCCCTCTAGCCCCAGAGGTTGGTGTTCAAGTCCAGTTAAAATGTTACGATGCTGAATGATGATTTCACTGGAAAACTGATGCAATGTAATCTTTCTAACACTCAATTGACCTTTAAACTTTCTTACTCCTATTGTACATTTTTCTAAGGGTAATCATAATATTTCTAAAAAGTTTAACAAATTGGGGCAAAATTGTAATTTGGATTCATTAATACTGTGAAAAATAGGTTATTTTAAATTTCTTTGTTATTTTCCAGTAGTGAATAATAATAATGCTATCCACATTTGCACAAAAGTTTCTATAAATATAATGCTCGTTTGCTCAAGATAAACAACATAAGACATCAGTTCAGTAGTTAAAGCAATGGCCTTGTACACAAGTGGCCAGATTTTATTCCACACTAGCAGCATGGCTCAGCGTTGCTCGTGCTTGATTCAAAAATCGTACAACTCATACAGCAATCGCTATCACTTGACTTAAAATATTTTTGCCCTTCCTTGCCTTTAAAGGAGTGCCCTTTGCCATGCTGATGTTGCTACATGCCTTACTTTTTGCCTATCTCACACTGCAAATTTTTTTCTAAGCTCTATACTAAACATTAAATCTGTTACGAAAAAAGAACTACACAAAATGATCAGCTTTAAAAAAGGACTCATAACTGGAAAAACCGAATGAAAAAAGAATGTTAACAACAAATACTTTTTCATGCCCAACCCAGTTCTGCGGAATCAGAATCAACGTTGAGTTTAAGCAAGCAAATGAGCCAATTGGAGTAAAGCGTCATGCAGATTTAAATTTTTCCCCACTTGTGACGAATGCAGCTATCGATTTTTTTTGCATGCTAGCATGCTAGTTAACATTCATGTCAGTCAGCTGTTAGCTCTCACGCTGGACAATAGAATCTTCCTGCCTATTCGTGGTAGCCAGCTATAGGCTCTCACTCTGGCTAGTAGAAAATGGCCACAAACTACATGAAAACTACCGTAGAAGCATGAAAAAAATCGATCATTTCCATTATCGATGGGAGCTGGGAAATGCAAAGTCGGTCTTGGCCTTCCTGCTAACTTGGAGCATGTGCATGTAAATTTTGGTGCAAATCCATCAAAATTGTGGCTGTGCATTCGTTACACACACACATCCTGCCTTTTATAGATAGAGATTAGTTATTCCAGGAAAACCAAATTGCATTAAAAAAAAATATCCTGAAAAAATGTTTTCATTTGCATAATGTTGGTACATCCAATATATAACATGTAATGTATCCATATATAAAATTTCACAGATACTACACTTTTATTCTCAGCAGATGTCAGGGGAGTAATACACTGACTTTAAGCAGAATACATGGATACTGTAATAATCTGAGGCAGAAGTAGTGATCTAAAAATAATCGCATCATTTTTAACAGGTAATATGCATATAAAGAATGAAAGTAAATACTTATTTACAGGTAATGTATATTTGATTAAAAAACAAAAAAGTGTCATTAATCAAGTACTGCTTACCTACAAACATACCTTTATCCTTTACATTTTACAAGTTAATGATCAGAGTTGAATTAGACCAGGAAACAGTAGTAGTAAAAAAATTCATATATAAAAAGATAAAAATTTATCATGCAGAGTTTTTAAGTATAGAAAATTAGGAGATCAACCAATTCTGCTACAATGGTTTCAACCTTTTGGTATCTTCAGGCAATTTTGGTCAATTGATTTCCTAATACTTTATTTTTTTTAAAAATAAAAAATTTATGAACACTATATTTTTTTTAAAATAAATAAATGAATAAATACACAACACAAGGTGTGATAGAAGATAAGGAGGAGGAAATCGCCAGAAGATACCGAAAGGTTGAAACTAAAGTAGCAGAATTGGTAGATCTAATTTTTTATATATATATATATATATATATATATATATAATTAATACAAGCAAAAGTAATATGGCGACAAAGATGAGGACAATAGTCCGACTAATGTAAATACTGTAAGTAAAAGGTTTGTCACTTAACTGATTGATGTTACCTTCAGCATATATATATATATATATATATATATGATAAAATAAAGTTTTATGATATGCTATATTTATGGGTTAAAGTGCTCAATATCAGGGATAGAGCATATGTAGAGCAGGTGTTGACGTTGATGTCCACACACACATTATATATATATATATATATATATATATATATATATATGCATGCAGAAGGTAACATCAATCAGCTAAGTGATGAATCATTTACTTGTATTAATTATATATATATATATATATATATATAAAATCTAAAACAATTTTTGGAGCAATGGCTAGTAACTTTGATTGGAAAATTAGAGAGCAGAGTTCAAATTCCAGTCAAATTTGTTACATTCACTCATGTAAATACCCTTGGTATCCATTTCTTCTCCCCACCTCCAGCTATGAATAAATAACAGGACAGACTGGGATCTATAGCTTTGTGTGACAATCAGTCTATGAGAAGGACAATTCTAAATTCAAAACCTGAGGAGGGTCATCTGAGGGTTACTATGTGTAACAGTTCTCTTTATTTGGCTCTTCCAAAATGTGTAGTTGTTTCTACACAAGGCTTTACCACTGTAATCAAATCATATGCGTGGATAGTACCAGCTGTTCAGTTCTAAGAACAGAGTTGCTGTACCGTCATATGTCAAAAACAGAAGAATCCAGATTATTTATATATATTACATACATACACATAAATTTGATTAAAGACCAGGAAAGTTCTGTAAGGAGTTTTTTTTGTTTATTTGTTCTATATTTGGGGCAATTTTCCTGGTTTCCAGTGAAAATTTAAAAATAAATTTTCCAGCTACACACAATTTGACAAGAATAGATTTTCTATGTGTAATGCATTGCAAAGTGTTGGGTTTGGATTCTACTTGAATCAGAGTGGAACATTCAGCTGGAGGTTGTCACAAAAGCAAATGCATTTGGTGACTAGTGCTGAACAATGTAAAAAAAAAATCAGAATCGATCTGATATACTAACTTCAAGTTGAATGTCGACATTTGACTTCATAGATGCTCGTCGCTGAAGTAGTTTTGGGAATTCTTCAACCTGTGTTGGCGGATCAATACTTACCCTTTCCAATCGATGGTGCAAAAAATTCAACAGTACAACAATACTCTCCATGTTTTTGCCATCATATTCTATATCCTTATTGTCTATGGAATCAGCTCCACTTTCATTAATGGGAGTAAGAAGCTGTTCAAAACTATCAACTGGCATGTTGGTTAGAAGGTTCACAGTATGGCTGCAATAAAAAATATAGAAAAACATAAGAGCAAGAACTTAGATAAGATAAAACACTTTATAACAGTTTTTGATATGCTAAATAAGTATTTGCACAGCATTAATCAAGAAATACTGAACTGTCTCACTACATGAAAAGTTATTTTCTAAGTTTTTATAAAAAAATGTAAATATAATGCTTATGTTGGTAGGTAAATTTGATTTAATGTAAATCAGGATATTTTGCCCAAATTTTCTTTCTTTTGGTGACTTACTTCAAAAATCATCAACCACAATTCTATAAATCAAGAACTTACCTAACTAATTCTTCTTTCCGATCTTTTGATTCTGTTTTGCAGATGAGCAACTCCCGAAGAACACTGACTAAACGCATCAAGTGACCATCTTCTTCCTGCAAAAGAGTTGATCAAAACATTATTTAAATGGGATATCTTTTAAAACCTTTTATCATTATGAGAAATAAAATTAGCAACCAAGATGAAGATGTAAGTCTGAAAAAACTATTTAAGCACTCAGTAATCTTAAAAATTCAAATCCGTAATCTAATGTTTTATTGAAGTTTAGATACTTTGGCTTTAAATCTAGTATAGTTATTGCTATTGTTTTCTGATGATGTCATGTATTAACGTCTGTATCTACAAAAAGCAGCATGTTTATACAGATACAAAATAAATTCAAAATTCTTTTTAAAATATTTGGGGACCTTAAATTGTAACAAGTTTTTGATTTATGATAAGTAAATATAGTTTTTACTTAATAACAATATCCCTTAACCTTTAGACCATAGATACAGAATTTTTAAAACATTTTAAAACTTTATAAATTATTCAGATTAAAATTTAAAAAATAAAACCAAATCTTGTAAAAATTCATTATTGATTGAAAAAAAAAAAAAAAAATTTTTTTTCTTAAGATAATAGTGTCCTTAATATATCTTATTCATAAAAGCAATTAAAAGATTTTCTAATTAAATAATATCTTAGTATTATTGCATTTTCTATTTTATGACTCAAAGCAGATTTTCAGTAAGTGTATGTGTGGGGGGGATGTTTTGCAAGAAAAAAAAATTGATGATTTCATTAATTTAAACATTAAGCTTTACACCATTGAATTCAAATTATCATAACATTAAATAAGTGGTATGTAACAAATGTATAAAAAAATATTTTTTTACCAAGATTTTCTATAAAAAAAATAAACATGTCTAAAACAATTTCATTAATTTATGAATAATTTCTGAAAGTTTCATTAAAATCTGACAATTATTTGATTTTTGCAAGAATTTCAAGAATCAATGTATTTTTTACTGCAAAAAGTTTGCTGTGCTAATTTATAGTTCCCCCACTGATGCAGAAACAAAAAGATTTTTAACCAAAATTTTGAACATTCTAAAAAGGATTAAAAAAATATAATTAAATAATAAAAAAAATTCTTTGGTCTTTCCTCTTAATAATAACTAAGATTTTGATAAAATTTTGTTTTTATCAAGTTTAGAGCATTTTTCATTATGGTATACTTTTTTTTAGCAAATTCATGGAGGTAATTACAGTTATCCTATTTGATGGCATTCAGAAAATATCTTCTGGGCTTTATATGTAAAGTTGAAATTAAATACTTACCTTGCTAAAATGATAGGGAAAGGTGTCTTATATAGCTAAAGGGTCCTTTATGCCATCATATACAGAATTCATTGCATATAAATAAATAAAAATATCCTAAGTATCATTAAAAACCCAATCCTTACCTCATCAAGAGATTTTTTCTTTAAAGACATTGTCAAATTGAAAAGTATCTTGAGTATTTCACAGCACAAATCAACTTCCTGGTCTGTTAAACCAGTTTGTCGTTCTTCAGCATCACGTAATGAGAGATCAATCACTTCCATTAAGTAACTGAACCCATGCAATTCCGAATGAATCCTTGGTCTGAAAGCAGAATATAATAATTTATATGAAGGTCTGAGATAAAGAAGGTTTATTGAAAAAAAAAAAAAAATCCTAGGATAACATTTTCTTTACCTATCATTCAGACAATTTTGTTATTACAGAAAATGTCTAAAAATAAACAGGAGAGTATTGCTTATATATACCAAGTTCAAATGCTGGAAACACAAATGTAATTATAGCTTTATTCCTCCTGCCCCATACCACCACCAAAAATTTGTCATGTTATTACATCTCTATTGAGTAGAGAGAATGAAACTTTTGATATACATGTTTAATGAATCCTACATGTGTAAATAACTAGTTGATGCATAATACTCAGTCATTTATGTGCCATGCATGATACACACTTAGGCGATCAGATATCTTTTGAGGCAGATTTTTTTCACCCAGTAGATTGCCGTTTCTTTCTGCAGTAGACCAGTTGCCATCCAAGGTTATAGAACCCGGTCTGTCCTGCTATTTACACATAGCTGGTGGGGAGAAGAGGATTCATACTTTTCCCAAGGGTATTAGCACGTAAGTCAATGTAATGGATTCAACTGGAATTCAAACTCGGCTCTCCAATTCCTCAATCCGAACTGCTATCCATTACTCCATCATGCCTCCTATAATGTATAATAGTAACAACACCTAATCTAAAACAATTCAGATGGTATATAAAACAGTATTTTCTTGTACAATTTCAGGTTATCCTTGGGCAAAATGAAGAATCAGAAGGCTTCCTTTTTGAATACCAAAACTTATAATTTAGAGACCTCAGAGAAAGACTAAGGTTATCTATCAACCAAATTTTATTTGATGCAATTGGCACAGAAATTGATGCAAAGACTATTTGTGGAATAATTGGCTATGGTTAAGTGTAAATGCCCAACAAATGAAGTTGAGAAAGTTTCCAATAAACAATAAGAAAAAGAAAAAGAACAGGGCAAAATAATATTAAGCAAACAATATATATGAAAGACAAAATTAGGCAAAACAACAGTAATAAGGCAAAAAGTTCACAAAGTAAGAATGGTGTTAACACACAAAATGGATAGAGTCAAGTTATTGTAATGTTCTGACTTAAAGACAAGAAAGAACAAAAATATATCAGATAAGACCGAGAAGTGGCCCATTTTATTGGTTAGGAAGAAATCTCAACAAGCATCTCTATGATGTGTCTATAAATTTGGGGAGGAAACGTTTTTAGCAGTCATTCCTATGCAGACTGAAACCAAAACTCTTGTTTATTCACTGATAATCTATATGTGGATTTTAGTTTTAAATTTGCCAAGTTGTTACTATGATCTATTATTAAATTAATGATGACTCAGCAACATCAGCAAAATAGAGAAAATCATTTTCATTTGTTTTTCTACATTTATTATAATTTGCTGTCATTTATCCTCAGCCATGATTCCTTAGAAATAGAGTCAGTTCTTGTTATCATGTAGAACACCTAAGACTCAGGGTGGGGGGTCAATTTTATAATGGAGAGTCTGTGAAAAACTTACATGAGTAATACTATATCAACTATATGTGCCCAATATGGCACAAGGGTTAGCAAGTTGGTCTAGCACACCAATTTATTACTGATGTGAGTTCAATTCTTACAGTTGCCCACTAGTGTGGCCTTCAGCCAGACTAGGCTGCACTTAGTAAATAACTATACATCATCAGGTCAGTGTTTGACCTAAATAAAATAAAAATTGTTACTATACTTTACCTAACTTAACCATCCCTAATCTGATGCCTCCAAAAGATGTAATGATTACACCAACAGTCAACTTGTACTCTATAAAATAAATTCATAATTCCTCAATTTTCCCCTGATTTATCTGACACAAACAAAACTGCATTACCTGCTTTTTTAATATTTTAAATATTAGATAAGCTGATTGATTGCATGTTGTTCTTGGTAATGCTGTTGCTAATCAATGCATTATGGTCGGTCGTTAAGAAAGAGTTAGTGAGAAAGAAGCAGAGTTGTAAGTTATTTGCTTTCAGAGCTGAGCATGCTGTGAGGCAAGTAGGTCATCATTTGGGCATCAGCAGAGGAACAAGCTACTTACTGACGTTGTCAATAATCCAACAAAATGTCTTATAGAGAAATCAATACAATCCTTTGATCCCTTTGAAATTTGGGGATAAGTAAACATGCAGACATTTTGCAATTTTTATAGAATAAGTTTAATAATGTAACATTGTGTGTGTAAAAGAGGAAAGAATAAGTTAAGGATCAGAAAAAAAAAAAAAGAAGATCTAACTAAAAACAAAAAAAAAAAAAAAACAGATATACAAGTTGTTGGAAATTTGTCATATTTCTGGAATGTGGTATATTTCATAGAGTCAGTTGACAGTCACAAGTCCCATAAAAAAAGTAAAAAAAGGAAGCACAGTGTATCAGTAACTTTTCTTTGGATCATAAATTGACAAACCAGCAACTAGTGAGAAGGCAAATTTCCCAATAAAAAAAATGTAGTTCCTCCCTCCCAAATTCTTCAGTGAGGTTTTTGATTTGGTAGCAATTAAATGATCTGGAAAAAAGGCTGAGGTAGGGAAGTTCACTGACAAGTAGTTGGTAACATTTCCTTGCTGGGGACAATAAAAGTGGCCAATATAGACCCCATTGTGTTGTGTTATTTATGATTGTAAGAGAACCTTTTGCTTGGTGAAAAGACAGCTTTTGACTTTCGGTGAGAAATTGAGACAGTGCAAAAACAGCTGATACAATCCAATATGAAACAACAATAACTGTAGTCTGTCCAACACCAAGCCACTTATGATGATGTAACAATAGCAATAATATAAGAGTGGTTATGACAGCTCATTCATATTTGACTATAATGACTGCATTAAAAAGATAGTATTATAAAAAATATAATTTCTTTGTGGTGTTGAGAGGATAGTGAAGTCAGTTTCTTCTTGTTTGTTATAAAGATCCCTAATTCATTTCTTTCACCAAACAGAATAACATCAGTTAAACAATCCAACAATACGTCTCCTGTTTGCTACCACTGTTGTACAACTCTGTTGCCTTAAGCACTATTTATAGATTGAGTGACAGGTCAAATTTGCATAGGTGAAAAAAAAAAGTTGTGCAAAAGTATCAGATTCTGAGATCTCTCTTTTCTTAAATATACAACTCATAAGGCTGCCATTTTCTTTTTGGGAATATTTTACATGTGAGACATGTCTGAATCCACTTTTGTCAAGGAGGTAAGCCATTTTCTCTCATGTTACAGATAGTGTGTTTGTTACTACATGACTGAAGCTTTTCTGCATGTAGCAATTAAAAAAAGTTAATGGAGGGATGCTATTTTGATGATACCTTAATTCCTTTCTAATGGTCACAGAGTGCCAAATAATATTCTTTTAGATTCTTGCTTCTAACCAAAGAGCCAACAGACACTGGCTTTTATTCACAGGTGTAAGGGAGAATGTTCAACTGTTATTTTCTATTGTGTACACAAAACGGGGGTGAGGGGTATTTTAACCTACATTCTCTACAAGCAAAATAAATCAATAGTAAAATAAATACTACTTTTCTAAATGTCACCAAATTATAAGTATTGCACTAATGTTCTTAAAAAATCCATTTCTAGTTAACAACAAGGCAGACAGGGTTTTAACTTTGACTGGCAACCAGTCTAAACAGACAACTCTGATTCCAAACTGTAAACAGAGCTCCTAAAGTAGATTGGTGAAAAACTACCTCCTTCTGCTAACTCTTACTCACAAAATGGCTAGCAGTTGGGTGTCACGTTGTACCCATAACAAAAAAACTTGAAAGCTGGGAGAGTGGGATTGGATTATCCCTGTGCAATGAGTGATCATTCAACGTTGAAAAGAGTCACATATAGGTTGCTGTGCAAAACTTCTTTTCTGTACAGTTACAGATATCAGTAGAATGAGGGTCACAATCAAGAGAGGCTTAACAGTGGTGATTTAATGGTAAGTAGCTGATGAAGGCAGCCCAAATACCAAAGATGGAAATCAAAGTAACATTTACTAATAGAAGAACTGAAAATATGATTTATTTCCACAGTAGAGGATTGATAATTTCTATCTGAATTTCTGAGATGAAAAATTATTACTATACATTGATCTATTTCAACTAATATCCGTATATTGGTTGTTACTGTCATAAAAATTCAGTGACTGTACCCTGTTTTTTCTTCCTTCAAGTTTGATAATTTTCTGTGTATTATTCAATCAATGAGAGTAGATTGTTTTCATTCTACAGAAATCTTGTATTAGATAATTAAGCATAGTTAATCTGTCCTCTGCATTTTTCGGTTGAATCCGAATACATAAAATTCAATGTCTAATCCCTAGATAGATCAGTTACAAAGAACTAGTGACTGATAGATTGATAGTTCCATACAGAGCTACTAAATAATTGTGGGAAAAACTGATTTCACATGTTAGCAAAAAAACCTTTCTGCAAGTACTAATGAAGTTTAAAACATTATAAATATGACAAGACACTATTCTGTTACATTCAAATGATATTCCAAATTAAAACTGGATTATAAGTTTGCCTATCACCTAACAAGTACTCTTCCCAAGTTTATTGAACAGAAGTAGAGACTTATCCCTTGTTTCCTGCTTGGGATATGGTTTATTGGTACCTTTCTTCCATGATCTTCTTTATGTGCCATGTCCCCTCGGTACATAGTTGATCATGGCTCTCCACAACTTCTTGTCCTTTGTAGCTCTTAATAAATTGTTTTTTTGTTATTTCTCCTAAACCCTGTTCCACCATACATTACGAATCCTGCAGAAAATATATTGTTGTTTCTGTTAACAACAAAACAGTTCATTTCCAGTTTGATACAGCATCAGACATAACATTAATATCACATTCAACTTGGGAATGAATTGAAAAGTACATGTGTCTGAAACAGATCACATAGCAATGAGCACATCTGGGAGTGCAATTTGTTTAACACGTGAGTTAACTTGTGATGTTTCCTTTTGAAATAGAATATTTTCTGGTACGTATTATATTGCAGATAATTCGAAATTAAATTTAATTGATCTTGTCTGGATAAAACAACTTTTTTGAAATTCCTCGCAAATCTGTGTTCAATATATTTAACCTCATGTCGGTTCCTGTTACTGAAAATCATTTCATGGACGATTTAAGAAAGTACTCGAAGGGGAGGGAACCACACAAGAAATATTTCTTGGAAGTTAAAGAGCTGCACCCAATGGAAATTCACCAGCAGAAGCACTAATGAACTGTAAAGTTCGTTTACGCATAGATGTCATTCATCTAACTAGAATCCATTCCCTAAAAAGGAACACGGTGATGGAAGAACAACTTAACCATCATAGAGCAGTGAAACACAAATATGTACCAGGACAACCTGTACTTGCAAAAGATTACCACAACAGTAAGGAAAAATGGATCCAAGGATGCATTATACACCACTCTGGAAATGTTACATAGGACATGGATATACAGTCTTCAGTCTGGGTTTGACATGCAAACCAATTACAACCATCAAACCTTCCAGAGACCAAATTAAACTTTACTTTACTGCTGGACATTCTATTGGACACCTTTGAACTGCTTCAACAAAGTTCCCAAGTAATACCAAGAGACAAAGATAGGACTCCAGCAAATCTCCAACAAAAGTCAAACAAGCACAAGACTAAAAAGGGGTGGTATTAGGAGGTGTTGCTTACTTCCATCTAGAAATACCAATAACTCAAAATACAATGGAGTTACATCCCTTGTCCACAAGTGGGAACATGGCACTTCTGAATGCAATATGGTGATAACCTGACATGCACGTGGAACTCATGATTTAAATCCAAACAATCCTTGCTGTTCTCAGGCAGTAAATAAATAAAAGTTATTTTATTATATGTTAAAATACACTTGTCTTTTATTTTTATTTGTTTTTGTTCATCCTAACTTCTATCAGCCTTCTAGCTCTTTTCGGCAGAGTACTAGAGGTTCTAATCAACTCTGAATTGGTTAATCATCTCACCTCACAGAGTTTTCTTTCAGGTAAGCAATATGGCTTTTGCTTCTCTAGATCAACTGCTGATGTATTAATGATTACAGTGGAAAGAGTCCATCAAGCTTTAGATAAGAATGGTGAAGCTTGGGCTACTGCTTTGGATATCTCTAAGGCATTTAACTTCACAAGTTGAAAAGTTATGGCATTTATGGACAAATTTTTTTATCTAATTCTATCTTGCTTATTAAATCACAAAATGAAAGTTGTCTTGAATGGCCACTCTAGATCTTTTTTGCATTAATGCAGGTGTCCCCCAGGGCTCTATCCTTGCATTTGCATTGTTCTTAATTTTTATCAACAACTTTCCTGTCATCAGTTTTCAACTTGGTATTTATGCAGATGACACAACCATCCTATCTTAATGGTAAGTCAGTTTGATAAGGTCAAATTGGCAGCTTAGCTCAAAAATGACAAACAATTGCTCATTAACTGGAGCAAGAAATGGCTTGTTAATCTTAATGCCTCCAAAACAAAACTATTAATCATCTTAGAGAACCTTTTTTGTTTTCCATCAATCAGCATGGCTGATGCTAACCTCCAGGAGAGTGACACATTGCGCTTTCTCAGGCTAACATTTTTCACTGGCATGAATTAGAAAGATTATATTGAATCAATTGCTAGGTCTGCTGCTAGGAAAGTTGGTATCATACTAGACAATTTTTATCTATTCTTACCAATTTGTAAGTCAACCATTTATCCATGCATTGAATGTTGCTGCCACATCTGGTCTGTAGTTTCTGCTATGTATATAGACAGAATTGATAAAATACAAAAAATATCTGCAATGTTATTGGTCCTGACCTAGCATCTCAGCTTCAGTTATGTTCCCACTGCTTCTGTGTGCCTTTTCTATAAATATTTTCATGGTAATTGTTCTGATGAGTTTTCTTCATCGACTTTATGAATTTAAGCACAATACTAGATTGGTGGCAAAATCTCATCAATTTAGAGTTGAAATGGCTAGATGTAACTAAGTTCTATGTTAACAGCATCTTTCCTTGCAATTCTCACTTGTGAAACTCTCCAGGCTTGCTTTCTAGTCAAATTTGATCTTCAAAAATTTAAATGCAATGCCAGTTGTTAATTTCTGTCTTTTTAATTCCTGTTCTTTTATTGTTCTCTCTCCTTAATAATGTTTTCTTGTTTCCATATTCTTTCACACTCAATAACCCCCCCCCCCGCATCTTAGTGGCTTTATTGCCTTGCTTTGGGTGAAAGGATTAAAATTTTAAAAATAGAGGAAAAATAAATTTCTTTCAAAGTCAAATAATTTTTAAATAATCAGAGAAAAAAAATGCAGGGAAACAGGTAATTATTTAAAATAAAAAATCTTACCAGATAAGAAAACATTAAATTTGATAAAGTCCTATAAGGCTCAAATTCTGAAAGAAGATATAACTATTTCACAAGTTATTTGAATGAATACTACCATTGTTGGTTATATCAGTTTCAGCTGAGATGTTCCACATTAATCAAATGTATAATTCATCCAATAGTTGTTTTTTTTTCTCTCTCTCTCTTTAATAACTGAATTGACATATAGGCATAAAAGTTTCTGGCAACAGCTGTAATCCAAGTTGGTCTTGGGAGAGAATGAAGAAAGAAAGTAAGAAGAGAACATCCAACTCCTCGTACCAAATAGAATATATTGATGTATGTTACATTTCCCCAAACATGTGTAAAACATTGACAATTATGTGATTCAGTCATGGAAAATAGTGTGGTAGTCAAATTGCAGTAATTATTTAACTTTAATATATTAATTTTTCAAGTGTTTTACCAGTTTTTACCCTACTAAATCACAGTCATGGTTTGGAGCACTACAATAATTAATACTATATGCAATCATGTTGGTCTACAGCATAACATATAGAGAATAGAAATTAAAACCTGAAAAATATAAATTCAATTAAAAGTTACATATAAAATCAATAAAAAGCATCTTACCTGATCTCAGAAACTAGTGCAGTTAATAAGAAGAGCATTCGCATATCAAAAAACTGAAAAAAAAATGAAAGAATAAATCTAACAAAAAAATAAAAATAATCTATCAAGTGAAGACAAGAAAAAAGACATCAAAAATGAAAATGAAAAATGAAAAGTAGACACAGATGGCTTTCAAACAAAAATAATTCTCTACTTCTATATAATAAATGCAAATGTCACTGTATCACAACTTTTCAACTTTATTCCTAGAGGCCGTAGAAATTCAGTGAAAGTTACCCATGAAATAAAAATAATTGTACGGAAAGTAAGGGCCTATCTACATCAAAGTGTCTTTAAGTTGCAGCAGAATTATTGTTGAACTTTTAAAAAGGTAAGCTTAAATATTAATGCAATGCTTAAATGCAGCAATCAATTTTGAGTTGTTTTGTAGTTTATTGTTGCCTATCTACTCCTCCCTACCTATTGTGATGAAAGCCAAATCAAAAGTTCTCCACAGGAGCTAGCTTAAATGCTACCTTATAGGGTGGTTTTTAAGCTAGTTGTAAATAAATTTAAAAACAAAAATCCTACACAAAGTTTGTTTTCTTTATGATTGTTAATATTATTCAGTTGATGCAAAATTTGCTAGCACCATCTTTGTAGATGTTTAGGAAACTTTTTGAAGGGTCTGAAGTTTACTAAGTTCTTTATTGCTTTGGTATGTATGTTCTTTAAGAGTTGGTTACAAAAAAGTGATAAATTTGATAAAGATCATGGCTAAATATGAAATGAACATATGTTTAATTTGAGGGAAAAAACAGTATAAATTAGGCACTGGATAACTGAAGCCTTTGGTAATGAATGTAAGCTTTTCAGGAATAAATTATGAGGTTTAAAAATGGAGATTTTAGCTCAAGGACAAAAGAACACTCTAGAAAGTCTCAGATTTAAAAAAACTGATGAATTGAAGAAACTTCTGAATGAAGATGTGACACAAAATGTAAACTTGTAAGAAAGATTAGATGTTAATCAATCAACTCATTTTGAATGACACATTAGAAAAGAGTTTCATCGATAAGTTGGTGTGATGATAATTCCCATCCTCATGTTGTAAATGTGACACAACAAACAATCACAGATAGAAAGAAAGCATCAATAATAGATAGAAAGCTCTTCTATATACAGTGTATTCTGAATAAATAAATGAAAAAAAAGAGTCTTATGTTACACATTTCGTCTTTCAAAAGGACTTCAACAGACTAAATGTTTTTATTAATGGAATGATATATATGAGAGTAGGGACTAAAAACAAAATAGGATTTTTTTCCATTTTGTCATTCAATTACACACCATTAGTCCGAAACATAAAATTTATATATGATATTCCCCCACAATGTATTCTCAAAACCTATCACCTTCAAAGTATTTCTTTCATTCAATGCAACACATTTTGTCTGGACAGCAGTTTCAAGAAGACATCAAGAACTTCTCATAAAAATTAAAACTGGATATTATTTTCTTTTTATGTAAAAATTAAACTACAAGATTGT
Source organism: Acanthosepion esculentum (assembly GCA_964036315.1). Lineage (NCBI taxonomy): Eukaryota > Metazoa > Mollusca > Cephalopoda > Sepiida > Sepiidae > Acanthosepion > Acanthosepion esculentum. Next base: position 20,565,453 of record OZ038484.1, read on the forward strand.
ATAAGCCATGAAAGTACTTTGGCAACTGAACACATGATCCTATGAATTTATATCAATAAAATCTTTTGTAAAACCAAAAAAAATGCTGGAAACTTGACATCAACTTAATAAATTCTATTGTTATTATTATATAAACAAAGTAAAAGAAAAAATAAATTTAATGAAAATTAACTTAATATTTAAGGCAAATATCTTGCTTTTAAAATTTGTTTTTAAATATTTCAAAATGTGAATTTAATACTTAATTGTTATAAAAGTATTACTTGATTTATCAGGTTAATGCAAAAGTAATGTCTGACTTAAGACCTATATTATAAATGAAAAGGCCAGGATTATGAAAATATTTATTTGTTAACATAACCTCCTTTGCTTTCTAGAACATCATTCCATCTATTGAAAAACTTATAAATGGCACATCCATAAAATTCCTTAGGTTTTAAAGCAAAATATAAATCTAACTCATTTTTAACCTCTTTTGTTGATGTCAACCTAAGACCATCCAAATCATTCTGTAGGCCCCGAAACAAGTGATAATCAGACGGAGCAAAGTCAGAATATGGTGGATGAAGCAATATTTCCAAGCCAAGCTCTCCCATAAGATTTTTAGTCAGCCAAGGTGTGTGAGGATGAGCATTATCATGATGGATGATGACAACTTTTCTGTTCACTAAGGAAAGTCGATTTTCATTCAAAGCTGTTTTCAAATGACGAAGTTGATCACAGTACAGATTAGCCTAATTGCTCGATTGTCGTTTAACACTTCGTAATGCACAATTCTTTCAATATCCCACCATACACTAAAAATGATCTTCTTTGGATGAAGTCCTCCTCTTGGTTGCTGAACTGATCTTCCACCTCGACTGATCCACAATTGGTAGCATTTAATGCTATGGTAAAGGACCCACTTCTCATCACCTGTACAAGCCTACCTATAAATGATGACTGAAGGTGTTGCGAAAGCAACGATTCACAACAAGCAACATGCTGTTGTGGATTCTCTGGAGACAGTTTGTGTGGGACTCATTTCTCAACCAATGAAAGCTTTCTGGTCCTTTTTAATTGGCATATCAAGGTTGTATGGTCTACATTAAATTGTTCTGCAAGTTCCCTAGGGGGTAATGGTGGGATTGTCTGTGACAACAGCATCCAACTCTTTGGAATCAAGTTTTTTTTAGATGACCCACATTTTGCTCATCTTTCAAACTGAAATCCCCAATTCACAAATGGGAAAACCACCTTCTGCAACTTCTTTCATTCACTGCATCATCTCCATAAGCACTCTGAATAGATTTGCGTTGACAGATTTATGAAACTCATACATCATGAGATCTTTAGATGGGATGAACATATGTGCAAATATTGCAGAAGATCAAAAAAATATTTTTATAATTTGAAAGAGAAAGGTATAAATTACTTATTGTGACATTCCTTAACTATAACAAGAAGCATAAATTTCATAAATGCTATTTAAAACTTTCTTCTCAAAAATCAGACATTACTTTTGCACCAACCTGATAGTTTAGTGAATACTGATGTTTGTAATAAATTTTAGCTGTTAAAATTCCAATTTTAACATTGATTGGTTCCTTTTGGGGAAAATATAGCGGTTAAGTTAGAATTTCTGGAGTTGATATGTCACTATTCATTTACAGATACAACCCTCTAAAGATCTACTCATATCTCTATGAAGCATTAAATATTATCTCAGTCAAATGGAAATTCTTCTGCTTTTATATTATGTATAAAAAAACAAACTTAAAATACTTGATATCTTCAATGAACTTTTAAAATATAATTAACTTGAGTTAGAACTGATATCTATATAAATTACAAAAAGCAAATAAATCATAATAAAACAAAATATCAAATGTAACATTGAAAAACTATGTTGACTGCCATTCATACTCACTATATCAATGTGTATTACTAAATGACTGAACTCAATCAAGCTTCATGTAATGAGTTATAAAATGATGTTTTCATATAATAATTAGCCAAGCGTATCTCTGTCAATAAGTATCAATAATATTTCATAAGGTTCAGTCAGTTATGACAAAGAAAAGTCCATGCGTGATACATGCTTAGGCAATCATATATTTTTCGATACATGACTGATGAGGCAGATTTTTTTTCCCGCAGTAGGTTGTCATCCAAGGCTATAGAACCCTGTCTGTCCTGCTATTTACCCATAGCTGGGGGGGAGAGGAGAAGAGGATTCATACCCTTTCCAAGGGTATTAGCACGTAAGTGAATGTAATGGATTTGACAAGATACCAAAATATGATGATATCAGTATGATGAAGCATCAGTTATTACAAATTCCAACCGGGTTGTCTGGAGGTTAGGGTCAAAACAGGTAATGACAAGATGGGTTGAAAACTTATAAACAATAATTTATTTTCAAGCAGAAAATTGGCACAAAAAAGTGCCTTGAAAAAAAGTGTTGGAAAATTAGTGTTGGAAAATTTTTATGGATGGAACTTATCAAGCAGAAATTAATTGAGCCAAAGGTTTTATTTTTCAGCTTATAAATGTAATCAGGAAATCTGAGAATTGTTTTTTTTTTGTTTAGTTTTTTTTAAATGTGGGTGTGCACAGACACAGGATCACTTGAAAAGTCAGGTGGTTTACAGGTATAAATTGGAACATGCATTCCTTTAGATAAAGAATCACAAGAAACGAGTAAGCCTCATCAACCTTTTGATGAAGAAGTCATTAGTCTATTAGGGGTCATAAAACCTGACAATGTCATTTGTATAGAATACACATATATTTAAATTGGAAATGCATTCTTAAAAATGCCAGGAAGAAGCTAATAAAAAAAATCTCTATGACAATAATAATATTAACATTCTTGATATTAATTTGAGATGGTTGACAGTGCTCAAGCAAAAACATGATTAACTTTGATCAGGATGTCTGATAACTTATATGCAAACTAGAAAAATATGATTAAAAAAATTAAACAGACAGAACTTGTTGATTGATTTTAAGAGAAAATTAGTATACAAACAAGATTTTGACTATAAATGAAGCAGAAAACTTAAAAGCCAAACAGACCAACAGTGACCACCATGAAAAGTCCAAGAGCAAAAATATGAGAATCTCTGATGACATTGCATTGTGAACAGAAGGAAGTGTAAGAGTTTTAACTTACTTTGATTTCATACTTAAGTTCTGGATCCTTATATGTTTTAAGTCTCTGTACAATTCCCTCAACACAGCCATTCATACTGAAAGAAATAAAAAATGTCAACAAAAGCTGCAGCAAATTATTATAACAAAACTTGATTTCTATATTTTATTTCATATCATTATATATAATCAAGTGCCTAGATCAAAATGGCTTCTGAGAACTTAAGTTTTAATAATTCTGTGGTTAAAAATTTGACATGAAAGAAATTCACAGAGCATATGTCAAATTTTTCATTGGTCCAAAGAAAAATTTTGCATAGGCTCACAAATTTCTTTCTGTCTTTTTCTTCAGCTTGCCCAAATTTGACAGGAGTGGCTAAAGGGAGTTATTATTATTTTGTACTCACCACAACTCACTAAATTTTATTAATTCTATTTCTCATTTTTCTATCCATGTTTAAGGATATCTTACCTTGTTCTTATCTAGTACTGCTCAGTTATTACTCACCCTGTTTCCACTGAGTCTAAATCTATACTACTCAGACCAGGGATTGAACTCACAATTACTAAATAACCAATTTCATGAACCAATGCTTTTAATCCACTAGGTTATTATCTCATGGAACAATGTTGAACCTAAAGCTTGGTGCCTTAAACTTAATGTTCTTTTTGGTTAGTACCAGGTATCATTGCTAGTATTGAAACCCACAACTATTGAAGGTTACTGGCAACCCATCGCCATAAATCACTATTTCTAGTTTATCTTTAATATCAGTCAATAGGTGTTACTTGTCAAATTACAGTAAAGAAGAATTAAACTTGCTATCAAGAATCAAATCCATCATCCCAGCAGAAGAAATAGACAACATTGGAAGATCACAATCTGAAGTAAGCTTAATCAACAGCAACAACATTACTGACAAAGAAATCCTAGCTCAAAATAGAACCAGATTTAAATAAAATTTGTACTTCAATATAGATATATTTTTGGTTCATTTGCTAATAAAATATATTCACAAAACACTTAACTGTTGTTGAATAATTCTTGTGAAAACTTTCAACAGAATAAGTAATAGAATAAAGAAAAAAAACTTGCAGTATATCAGTCAGAAAAAAGTGGAGAGTATATCTCATTCTAACAGTTGATTAAACTGAATATTTAATCTTCTTTCTACATCTGAGAATTACACTAATATTTAGCTGCCAAAGTGGATAAAGATTTGCTAAGTATTGGGTCAATTATTTAGTAACTTCATTTTTTAATTCTTTTCAAGTTCCACTTTATATAAAATATTTGACCCTATAAACTCAACATAGTTATAAAAAAATTGTAAATAGTGCTTCTTTAATCATTAAAATTTTAAAAATCTTTAATCATTAAATTATAAAGTTCTATTTATGTGGAAGAAAACAGGTTGCATTTCTGACTGTATTGGGAAGTTGAAATTAGATAGTCAGACATTGTTTCACATGATCAATACATGTAATGAATTCCTTTTAGTAGAGAATTACTTTCACATAAATGCTTTGCACATGGTTATTTAACCCTTTCAAACAGGTTTTTGTTCAAAGGTTGGTCTGAAAGGGTTAAATAACGTGGGGTGACCATGAAATAAATTTCTTAGGAGTACAAAAAAAATATCCCAGTAGTATTACGAGGGGATGCTGAAAAATACTTGACATGATTCAAAAGAAATTTTTGATGTTTGGTCAGATTTTAGGAAGTGGGTTGGGCTGAAGACTTTTCAGCACCCTCTCATATAACACATAACTGGAATTATATATAGAAATTAACAACTGGTATAAAGGTTGGGAAGCTGTGAATAGGCATTATCACAGAGACACAGCACACAACAGATCATCAACAGACTAGTTTACCTAGGCTGGCAAAAACATGAAATTGATATGAAGTCTTTATAATTATTAAAATGCAAGTCTTTAAATATATTTTTCCTATTATTATTCTTATACCCAGCTTGACCACAGTTGATATTTTCACTTCCAATAAAATATCTGTAAACAATTCTAGAAGCCATTGTTTCCTGATGCTACAAGGGAGAGAGAGAATAGAGAAAAAGTTACAGACAATATATATATATATATATATATATATATATATATATATATATATATATATTAAAAACAGTGGCTGCTGCTATTAATGCATTGCTTTTCAAGTATAAATTGAGCTCTCCTGGCTACTAGCATATTTCATATAGAAAACGTTAAAATTTCCCTTTCTCTCTGCTGTGCACAGACACCTTAGGGGTAGAATCTCTGACTGATGGCAAATCAGTCGAGTTTCAATCCTGGCTTGAAGCAATCGGAAGTCTAGTCACACTAAAGAGCTGTGATACAGCAAAACAGTCTGTGGATGACTATATCTATACATAGACACACATACATGATGGCACTGCTGAAAAGTTCTCAGAAAGCCTAAAAATAAATCTGATGTTTGGTTAGATTGAGAATTGGGTCAGGCAGTGCATGTGTTTGCTATTTTTTTTTTATTCTTGGGATGTGTATATGTCATTAAGATTGAAAGGGTTAATCATAATCTGACAGAAGCCAATTAGATTTAGTATGGAATCATGGAATGAACCAACAGATGTTTTGTTTGGATTTTCCAAAAAGTAACAATGTCAGTTCTGGAACATGATCTTTAGCAAATTTAAGTATAAATCAGTGCACATACACACATGCACATATGTGATAAGTGACTTACCTGCAACTTCTCTGTGCATTTTGACTGTTATAAATCAAATTGCTTAAGCACTTCTGAGCTTCAACAATAACTGTAAATTAAACAAAAAGCACAAAATATTTTAAAGTATTTTTTCAAGACAGAAATTAAATCTGTATGAAAAATTAGAAAAAAGGTGAATATATACCAAATTGAAAGTTTTCATTCTTCTTAATAAAAGGAAATAAAGTGTCTAATATTATTTGAGAAATGTAATTAAGAAATTCAGGAAAATGTACTAGAAATATAGTTATTTTTTTAACACTAATGTTCATCCAACACAAAGCCCAAGACCCACTCAAGTTAAAGGGTTACTTAAGGAGCCATGTCAGCGATAAGAGGCACTGTTTATGAGGATATGTGGGAAAGATAATGATTGACACTAGAGTTGAACGAGTTAAGATTGTAATGATTGGGAAAGCATCCTCTTGGGAGTTGGTTCAACAAAGCAGCAGATTCTAAGAAGCTGTTTGAGTGGAACTTACATCTCACCAATGAAGTACAAATAGAATGAGAGGGTTTTGCTACAATTTGCATGACACTATACATCTTAGCCATGAAGGTTAAAACTGGTGGAACTAAGGAACATAACTAGTCTTAACATTTATTTTTTTTTTTGGAAATAGCAATAGAGTAGGGAGAAGTTTGCAATGTTTTGTCTGTGGGAAAGGAGTTGTAATGTAGAAAATAATTCATCACACAAAAGGCCAAAACGCTTTTGGACTCAATCAAGACTGGAAAGTGAAAACTGGGCATCTCCAGCCCAGGTATGGCAGCAGGACTCTATATTCAGCCTGATTTGGTTCTTCTAAAAGGTAAAACATAACAAAAGAAGCCAAGTATATAATTGAGCAGTACAGAGAACCAACCATTTTTACAGCATCTTTAGTGACAGATTGTATATAGGTGTTCCACTTGAAGTCTGGGTGAGCTTAAGTCCCAAGAGGCATTCAAGGTAAAGGGTCTCCAAGAGAGAGGACCTATTCATTGTGATAGAGAAAAATTCAAGATCTGCTCAAGGATGATGGAATGTTATTAATTTGGTTTTTGAGGTATTGAATGCAACCAGCCAGTTTTTCCCCTATTGAGTTGTTAGTGGTAGATCAGAGGAAAGATCGGCTGCCAGGCTCTTGTCATCTAGAATTTTAGAGATGCACCCATATACCATTATGTCATCTGCATAGATATACACAAAAGATCAGTGTACTCTTAAGCAGACAATTAATGTAAAACAGAAAGAGAGTTGGACAGAGAAGTGAGCCTTGGAGGACACCTACATTGATCTTATGGGTCTCAGTGGACTGGCCATTAACTACTACCTTCTTGGACCTACTCAGGAATGACTTGATAATGGAGAAAACTCTTCAAATGATTCCATAGCTGGGGAGTTTGTGTAGCAACCTTCTATGCCAGATGTTGTCAAAGGTCTTCGATATATCTAATGCAATCATCCTTGAGATGTATTTATTGTCTAATGCCTCACAGACTCTGTGAGTAATGACAGGATATCATCAGCAGACTGAGCTGACTGAAATCCATATTGCTTGTGCATTTCATAGATCATAGGGAATAGTTTATTAGAAATTTTAGCACAAGGGCAAATTAGCAATCTAAGTTTATTTGGAAGTGTTGAAAGTGTTATGAGAATTGGTTTGGAGGAAAAAAAACCATTGACTTGACAAATGGATTCTTCAACAATCAATGCTCTTGTGCCTGATCTGTTAGGAGTTTGCAAATTCCTGGCTAAGAAATCCATTACAAAAGTGTGCCATCCACCTTATTCAGTGTTAGTGCCCAGTGATTTTTGGCTATTTTCAAAATTAAAAATGCTTTGAATAACTTGCAGACATCCCTGACATTAATGAAAAGTATCCCAGAAAACAAGTTCCAAGAATGTTCCCAGTAATGGCACCATCATATCACAGTACTCAGCTTTACCAGGAGTGTACTTTGAAGGTGACAGCAGCCAATATCGACCAGGTAAGTAAATTGTTTTCACATGGCTATTACAGGAATTAATTTGTCACAACTTGTACAATCAATTTGGTGTTACTAGGAAAGGAGTTAAAATGTTCTTTCATGTTGTAAAGAGCATATTGTGATATTATTTGATGGAATTTTTTCAGAAATCATTTGCAGAAATATAGGGCCTAAGAAAACATTTTATAAAGAATACACACATACAAAAAAAGAGAGAAAATAGTTGACACAAATCTGAATTGGTCCATAATAATAGGTTACCCAATAAAATGTGAATCCTGCTTAAACAGCAAACTCTTATGACAAATGTCCTACAATAATTGTGTAAAAAGATAATCAACATCTATGTAGTTACATAATGTCTGCATAACACAGAAATGAGTGGGCCAGGTTGAAGGTGAGTGAAATTAAATTTCTCCAAATAAAAGACTTTATTCCAAGCAGTCTTGTGGTAATAAAAGTATCAACACCTGTACAAAAGCTGTAAGTGAAATTCATATTTTCTTCTGTCCAGAAATTACTGGTGTACCTTTAAAATTCCCAAACAGTGAGTTCTGAATGTAACAGGATTACACACAGACGCACACAAAGGTTATCCTATTGCTTTGGAAAACCCAGCATTTTGAACTGATTTTCATATTAGCAACCAAAGTAAGCCCACTGTAAGCGATCTGGGATTGCAAACGAAATATGTGTCGCAGATTACTTCCACAACACAGAGAATAAATCACTAAGTTCAGACTCGAACATCGGGGGCAGAAAGAAATGCCGAAAACTCTTTCCAGCTCAGTGTTATCTATTCAGTTATATACTTTCTTGTTTATTTCTCTACTCCATATTGTTAACTGTTTAAGGAAAAGATAATCAGATATTATGCTTTAATTCTGGGCATTTGTTGGAAAAAAGTTCAGAGAAAAAGATTTAATGTTAGCATTATCAAGATAGAGTTCAAAACCTCCTATGTGTATTATTTTACTGCTAGTTGTTTATGTAACCCACAATATCATAGGTAGGGTTTATTAAACAAATACAAATGCTCATTCACTCTAACTTCCTAAAATGTATTTTTTTAGTGAAATTCATACAAAAAATGTTTGTTTTTGCAATGAAAACATAAAATAAGGCCAAAATGAAATGAAATAAATACATCTCATACTTATTTCAATTAAATAAACTAAATGTAAAAAAAAAAAAAATTCTTTAATGAACTACCACAAACCCAAACCAAAACTAAAAGCCTTTGTTCCCAGTGAAACAAGATTTGAATAAGCATCCAGTTCTGGGTGAGAGTTGCACTATGACTTGGCCTTTAGTAAAGAAGACCATGATTAAACATTAAATTTTGCAATACCAAATTCTTTTTTTTTTCTTAAGCAAACTTCCACACTCTGTATGCTTCGAATATAAGAAAAAACAATGATTGTCAGTATTCAGGAATTAATACAAGTGTTACTGATCAAAAAGTGCTATTATATTTAAGTTTGAGTGTGATGCTAAATATAGATCAGACAAAAATTAACCAATATAGGTGAAAGAAAATCTTTGATTCTATTTTAAGATAAAGTTGAATAACCTTTCATGTTAATGTTATTTTGTGTCTACCTAGCTGATCAGATAGTCAATCAGGTGACACACCACCTGTGCCTTCTTCAATCCTGCTGCTAATGTGCAACTTTTAATATAGGCAAGAAATGAAAAACTGACAGGTGGACCCCCAGTGGTAAAAACTGATTGAATAGTAGAGAGAGAAGCCAGGGAATGTAGTGGAGAGTAAGGAAAAAATATAGACAAGGAAATCAATTGCTGTGGAAGGATGCAAACTGAAACTGTACAGTTGTTTGCTAAGGCAGGAGGTAGGGTGAGGGGGAACAAAATAGGTTAATGTTAAGGAAAGCAAGTACTCCTCAGGATGTCTGAGGATATTTTGTTAAGGTTAAAATGCCCTGCTATCATGAACAAGGCCTTTATAAATTAGATTTTTTAAAGCAATTAAAAAGGTCAAGCTGGAAATATACAAGTCTCAACATGGCAGACCTCAAGTTAGCACAAAAGACTGAGAAGCATGAAATCTTGGACAAGTTAACAAAGAAAACAACAAAATAAACATGACAAACATCCAATATGCATTTCAAGCGAAATGCATAGGAAAGATTAATGTGTTTTGAGTAATAACTTGTACTTTAATGTCTTCTAAGAAATGACATTAGTGGTTCAATCCCTTCTGTCAGGTAAGCAGGTCTCAAATTTTCTCTGAGGATCATTCAGAAATTGATGCTTCTTATTTTACTATATTGGTCCACAACATCAGATGTTGGTTAGTATAGTAGTAGAGGTTGAACCTACCCATGATTTCTTTGTTCCTTGTTACTGATAGCAAATAGGTAACAGTTTAGTAAAATGGCATCTGATATGAAAGAGCATATGAAGCAGAGGTGTGTCACTGAATTCCTATATGTTCGGTTTATAGAAATGAAATAGTGAATGTGAGCACAGTCTGATAGTGGGCAATGCATTTCAACAGGAGTAACAGCGATGTGCATGACAAGCCATATTCTGAGTGGCCCTGCATAACCATCAAGCCATGAAATGCAAACTCTTGTTCATTCCCAGTGGAAGAATAAATTGGTGTCATTACTTTTGGGGCACTCATCACAAATTAAGCAGATATTTTAAAATCATGTTTCTGAATACTGCTTTGGTATCAGGAAAACTTACTGAAGGCATTTTTGTATATTGAGTTTCTAATATCCAAATGCCTTAAGCAACAAGTAACCGCTAAAAGCAAGTGATAAGAGAACTGGACATTCTTAAGTGAATGATACAAATTGTAATAAATGATACCAAAAATTTAACTTATTTAGTTTTTAATATACAATTTCTTATTACTATAAACATTTAATAGATACACATGTTTGAATAGACAGCCCAAATTTTTTATATAAACAGTGAAATTAATGTCTACCAACCTAGAAATGGAAAGTCTTACTAAAGGAAATGTGCCCTCCAATACATACAGGGTGCGATGGATAAATTGTCATCTAAATTACACAAAATTGAAAACAACACTGGCAGGTCATTTAAACAGATATATTTACCAAAATTGCACAAAAATATCTTGAAATACTAAAAAGTAAATTTATTCAATAAAATCGCCACAGCCTCCTGACAACTTTAGAATCTCCTGCAACTCTTCTGGACCGTCTCCTTGTTTAAGTTGGTGAATGCCACCACAATCCCTGCTTCCGTTTATCTTTGGCATTACAAGGAGTTTTGTTGGTCTCTTGCTCAACTATGCCCCATACATAATAATTAAGAGGATTGCAGACTGGGGAGTTAGATGGCCAGATGTTAAGTGGTGATGAGGCCACAGAAATTGTCTGTGAGCCATGACTAAGTTCTCCTGTTTGTGGTATGGTGCAGCGTCCTGTTGCCAGAAATAGGGTCTTCCAATAGCCACCCTCTTGATCCAGGACAGCACTACCTCCTGTCACCCTGCATGTTGAGTCTCACCAACAGATTCAGGAGTTCTTTTCTTATCAGAACAATCAGAGTGAATTTTCCAAGCTGCTGCACCTTTTAATAATGACCTTTAAACTTATCCAACTCTTTCTGAATCCTCTGCACTGTCTTCAGATCGACACCCAGACACACTAAAATGTTCATTTTGGAGATTCTGGCATGAATGTCAAGCAGTACAGCATGCCATTTCCAAATTTCTGGAATAGTGAATTGTGTCATGGTGCTTTTTTTTTTTCTCTCACAGATGGTTCCCAACTGACCCTACTATACTGTACAGTCAACAAAATAAAAAACAAAAAAACAATGGGCATATGCAAAATTAAAAATTTAAAATGGCAACAATTTACACATCACATCCTGTATATGCACAATTTTAAATCAAATATTAGTAATAAATGAAGTAAATTTCTCTTCAAAATTACAAGTCTATTTTTCAATATAATCACCATTTAGTGCTAACATTTTTTGCCAAAACATTCTCTATACATTTCTTTTAATTCAATACATGAACGTTTCCAGTTTACTTTTGACCCAATTATGTGTAGCAGCTTCACCATCAGATGAAAAATGTTAACCTTTCAATACTTTTTCAATTTCAGGGTCAACCTGATGTCATGAAATCATAGGTGT
>OZ038484.1:20581644-21114144 GCA_964036315.1 Acanthosepion esculentum
TACATTAAATTAAAATCAGCTCCTCTCAAAGAAATTCAATGTTACCAGTAGTGATGCATATGTAAGAAGAAACTTTAAACTTCTTCAAAATCACAGTCCTTAAATGTTAAGAGAAAGCTTATTTTCTAATTAATGACTTTATGGTCTGATACTTAAAAAGTAGATCAATTGAAAACTCAGAAACAAAACTGTGTTTGACAATTGCTTAGTTGCTAATGAGTTCTCACATTTTGGCTTTAAAAAAAAAACAAAAAAACATGAAAACTAAAACAAATTCATGGAACACTTTTTGAAATTGGAGACTGGGTTCTACTTAACAACTTTGTATATTGAAACAAAATAGTCTGGCTAACAGAGTTGATTTGGTTAATATTCAGATGCTAGAAAAAATAACATTAACAACATATTAAACAGAAAATCTCTGCTCCATTCAGTATTTATATTACACTATTCATTTTATTTTGGTGTATCAGAATCAGTTACTGAATTCCTAATTATATTTTTTAGATTTTGAATGGATAATATTTTTTGAATAATTTAAATACCAAATGAAATAATAGTTGGTATATTATCACACTGTATAAATTTTACAACATATTTGTTGGCATTAATTCAGTGGCTAGTTCATTTTTTAATGAAATGAATAATAAAAATCTAAACAGAAAAAAATACAAATGGTAGCCAAGTAGTTAACTACACAGGTTTAATTTTCAAATATAAATATATGGTCTCCACCCACTACTCAAAATCATGTAATACTACCTAAATAGCAAATTATATATTTAAGCAAGCATGCATCAGGGTACTCAAACAACAGTGAGGTTTTCTTTCAGCTTTGGTTTTAAAAAAAATTTAAGAATAATTAAAAAAACAAAATGGTAGATGAAACAATTTTCTGTTTTAAATTTTTTTTTCTTTTTTTACACATCAGTGCTCTTGGTAACTGAAGAGGAAACTTGAGCTTTCAGATACTGTGAAGCACAAATTACAATATTAAATGGTGTATATCCCCTACTTCCCATTTATATTTAATACAGACTTTTAAACTAGCTGCTGTAGAGGGTCAATTGGGCCTCCTGCCAAAACTAAAGGTTCCTCTGGTCCAGCTTAGAGAACAGCAATGATAATTTTGAAGAAATAACTTTGAATTCCTCAATTCACTCCAGGGAACTTCAAAACTTCACTTTAACTCTGATTCAAGCTATAGTCCAATTCCTGCCAAAATTACAATTCAGACCGAAAAAACCGAGTTCTTCAAATCACAAACTCTGCAGAACTTCAAAACCTCACATCACAAAAACTCTCACTTTAACTCTGATTCCTTGGTATTTTGAAGAAATAAAATTGATTTCCTCAATTCACAAAATTTTGGAGATATTTTAAACTGAATTTAAAACAAAATTTTTTTAAATTCACAAAGTTTGTGTTATGTTAAACTCAATATCACTAATTTTTTTTCAGTTATTTTAAAACTTGAATTTTTAACTGTTCCCTCCTCATCCAGACACAAAGCCCAATGCTAGATGTTCAAGCACCAAATGAAGGGCAGATTTTCAATCCTGGGCTCATCGTGATTCCAAAAAAGGTATAATATGTCTATGTAGAGCAAGTATGGATTGAGTTAGAGAGGTTTCAGACACGCGAACGGACATTTGCTGTTTATTTATTTAAAAGAAGAAGATTACAATATTATGAAATTGGCCGTCTAAGTACTAGTACTGAATAAACAGTCTACCAGACACTGTCACTTTTCATGTAAGACTTGGGTGTTTTTTAGCTGCTTGGTAGTGAGTGGGGGAGGATTGCATACCATCAAATATAGTAACTTTAAAAAAAGAAAAGCTTCATTTTTAAGTAGCAGTCTTTATCTTGAGCAGGAGCAGAACAACAATATTTCAAATATAAGAGAAATACAAGTCAAAACTGAACATGCAATGTTTAAAACTGACCCGTTGTAGGAGAGGATGTCAAATAGATCTCAGTTTAACCCACTTCTTAAAACCTTACCTAACACTAGTTTTATGGAAGGGCTTCTTGGTCAGGCTGAAAACTTTTCAACATTTTCATGGTGTATGCTTACAAGTCATCATTTTTATTAGTTACTTATAAATTATCTAAGATATTTTTCAAAATAGTTGGTAACAAGTTACAATGAAAGCTATCTGCTCTGGTTTTAAAGATATTCTCACTTGTTTTCTACATCCGTTAAAACTCATAATGGTCTTTTGGTAAAACAAATGAACAAAACCTTTTAATAAAAGCTCCAGGTCACCAAAGGGCTGATCAAAACACTATAATTTTTTTATTGCCTGAACTAACAAAGTAGAATAAAATATTGTGGACACATTTAAATGTCAACTTACCATCTGTATCACCATCTTGAATAGTTGCAATCTCGTTGCTTTCCTTAGCAAAATGCTGCAACCAAGCATGTTTCATAAGAAGCTTCAAATTATCATCTGTCACCAACATGTCCAGGTTATTCTTATCACGGCTAAATATACGCACTGTAGACAAACACTGGATATAACAGCTGGAAGAAGCCTTCTCTTTCAGTTTTTTAAGAAGAGCTCCAATCATTTTCTGCAAGAGAAAAAATGGCATAAAAAATAGCTAATAGATTACTGCCTACTGCCATATATACTTGAGTATAGCAAGAGTTTTTTTATGATCACATTTTTATGCAAAAAAATAGAGAGTTGCACTTTACACAGATAAGGTTTTTTTTTTTTTTTTTGAAGAGGTTAAAAATCATGCATTTTCAGTGACTGGCTGCACCATACACAGGTAATTTTTTTCTAGAGGGGTTAAAATTCATCCAAAAATATTCAAGGATTGCACTATACATGAAGTATATACTTAAAAATTTAAATTATCATCCACATAAAACTCTACTATGTGTCTGTGTGTGCATATGCAAAATTCATTTTAGATTGCACAGGTACTACATTTAATATTTAGTTGCTGCCCATGATGACAGGATATAACACAAGGTCAGTTTAATGGGGGGGGGCTGAGAATGTGTACCCAGGCCGGGTCCAAAAATAGTCCATCTCCTGTAACTGTCGGTTGTGCTGGCATTGGTATTACTACCAATCTCCACTCTTTTGTGCAATGAGACAGGTACTACCATGGGCAGATGCTCCCCAAGACAGGGTACCTCTCAATAATCTTTTCAGTTGCACCCTACCTAAAGACAAAAGCATAACTGAGTGGCACTCTGCTCAAAGACAGAAACACAATTGAGAGATAAAATGTAGTTTGTCTACCTGAAGGCAGATACTACCATTTGATCTTAAG
Source organism: Acanthosepion esculentum (assembly GCA_964036315.1). Taxonomy (NCBI): domain Eukaryota; kingdom Metazoa; phylum Mollusca; class Cephalopoda; order Sepiida; family Sepiidae; genus Acanthosepion; species Acanthosepion esculentum. The sequence continues at coordinate 20,584,945 of OZ038484.1, forward strand.
CAGAACACCGAGATACTCTGATCCTCAGAAGTGCCAATCCATAAATAATCTCCCCATATTTTAATGGGTGCTATGCTAGTTTGTTTAAATCAATCTAATATTTTCTGCTTTAAAGCCACTCAACAACATGTAGTTGGTTTTGGACAATTGCTATCTGTGATTCACAAATATCTATGATATAAAAGAAAAACTATTATGAACAATTTTTTTCCGTGACTCATTTCGAAGTAAAGTTTAAATATTTACACTTAATTTATGATTGGCCCCTATCAAGGATCACAATGAGTGAAACAGCTTTTTTTAATGTGGCTGCATGAACAGTTAAAGCAACTTTAAATATTTTAGACATAATGAAAAAGTTCTCAGCCAAACCCATTTTCCAAAATTTGACCAAATATGAGAATTGTTTTTAAGAAAAGGATTCTTGGTTACACAGATCTTTTCAGCATTCCATCTTTTCACATACTGAATATCAGTAAACAGGAAATTCATCGTTTTTCCTTTGTTTATATCATCTATAGTAAATATATTTTAGGGTCAGTCAGTCAGTTATACGTCATATGTGATACACACTTAGGCAATCATGTATCGAAAGATACATGACTGACAAGGCAGATTTTTTCCTGCAGTAAGTTGCCATTTCTTTCTGTGGTAGACCAGTTGCCATCCAAGGCTATAGAACCCGGTCTATCCTGCTATTTACCCATAACTGGGGGGAGAGGAAGATGATTCATACCTTTCCCAAGGGTATTAGCACGTAAGTGAATGTAATGGATCTGACTGGATTTCAAACTCAGCTCTCTGATTACTCAATCCGAGTTGCTATCCATTACTCCACTGGGCCTTCCTCTATTTTAAGGTAGTGATTCTTAATCTAGGGTGCATGCACCCCCACAAGTGACTGTAAGACAGTTTTTGGAGATATGAGAAGAGAGTACCAAACAAAATACAGTTCAAAGTTTAATTGATAAAAGGCAACACAAGTTAGCACATTAAATGGTTTTATTGGTAATATCTTTTTTTCATTTCTTTTAAATCATTTCACCCTAAGCAAAGCAATAATGATACTAAGACATCAGGGGTTACTGAGAGTGAAACAGAATGAGAGGACTTCAGCAAGGAGAAAGGACAATAAAAGAACAGGCTTCAGGGAAACAGAAAATGGCTATTAATGTTGCATTTAAATGTTTGAAGATCGTAGGTGGCAGGGCAGCAGCAAGAAACTGTAAAAGTTCCACAGGTGAGAAGTGAGAGAAAAACTATTAAAATAAAAATTACAAGTTAAATAACAATAGTTATATCTAGCTATTTCAACATTAAAACAATGAGACCTAGTTGCCAATTTAGTAGTATGCTTAAATGTGTGTAGTCAAGGTACCAAAGTGAGCTCATTAGAACAATTGTCATGAAAATACTTATAGACAAGACAGAGGGCAGCTACATCACTGCAGAAGGAAAGTGACTGAAGTTGAAATGACAGGTCAGGACTGATAACATTATAGACTCATCTTTGGATTTTGTAAAGAATCTCAAGATATTTTAGTTTTAGCATCTTAAAAAGTGTAAATGTTAATATTTCTAATAATTTTGCCAATTTGGACTTTTTTAAATTAATTATTTTAGCATTTTTTTTGGTAATATTGTTTACCCAACACAAGACCCAAGAGCCACTCAAGGTTACTAGATGAGGTTGTTATAAGGGAATAAAGGGAGGAGGTAAGAAATGTATATCAAGAGGATATGTAGAATAGATAATGATTGACCCTAGACTTAAAGAGGTTAAGATTGTACTGGCTGGGGAAGCATCTCTTTAGGAGTCTGTTCCACAAAGTGACAGTTCTGAGGAAGAAGCTATCTGAGTGGAGCATCTTCCTTACCAAAGAAATTCAAAGGGAATGAGGAGGAGCTAATGCAATGTATGCAGCATGGTGGGTGCAAGCTGTGAAGGTCTGAACTGGTGGAACTAAGGAATGTAGTTTGCCTGAATATTTGCCATGGAGTAGTGAGAAGCTAGCAAAATTTCATTTGTGGGAAAGGGTTTGCATGGTGGAAAATAATTCATCACCCACAAGGTTGTGTAATCACTTTTGAACTCTGTCAAGGTTGGACAGTAAGGATTGGGCAGCACCAGCCCAAACATGGCAACACTACTCCATTTTTGGTCTGATCTGACTCTTGTAATGAATATAGATGGAATATTCTGAAATCTTAAAAAAATGTCTTCAGCTATTTTCCCCTAGAGAATTGTTTGTGATGTGATAAATAATTTCTGATATAACCATTAATCATTTGGAAACAGCTAAGGAGATATTTCACAGTAATTTTCTATTCCTTGGGTCTTCTTACTCTAGCAGGGAATTGGATTATGATTCAAGATTGTTCATAAATACTGATGAATGCATTAAAAGTAATAATTGTACTGGAATGGTAGATGATATTTTACCAATATTTAATAATGCAAAAAAATATTATGGTCGCAAATGATTCAAGCAGAAATGCAAGATTACACAAGTTAAAATTGAATTAAGAAAATAATTTTGATTGTAACTATTCATATTCTTCTTTATGTGCTCTGTCCCTTCAGAATGTAGGCGATCTGGCTTTCCACAACTTCCTGTCTCTTGTAGCTCTTAATAAACTGTCTTTCTATTATTTCTCCTTAGCCCTGTTCCACTATCTATTTACTCAAGATCACCAAGTATGTTATGTGTTGCTTTCTTCTGTCCATCTTGCCTTCTATCTGTCCTGTGAGTATCAGATTTTCCAAGCCCTTATTATGTGCCCTAGAAATCCCAATTGTCTCTTCCTGGTGTTAAATATTAATTTCCTTTTTGTTTCCATTTTCTCCAAATTTTCTTATATTCATTTTGCATTAATACTCCATGGAAAAGGCATGAATCCACTTCTCCCTGTACTGTCTTATTGCAAGATATCCTAAAAAATGTTATTAGCATGACAGAGAAGATTGTAAGCACTTGTACATACTAATCTTTTATAACTAGCTTGCACAGTGACAGCAAAAAGCTGCTATTCCCATTGTCAGTATTGATAGGAACCAGAGATTAAAGCATTAAAAATTATGTTCCTAAAAAATAATCCTTGAAAAAATTTATTCATAACAATTTGAAGTTTTGATTTATTGACAACCATATTACTTGTCAAAACTGACAGGATTATTTAGAGATGGATCAGCACTTGCACTTAAGATCAGGTTATCTGTGCACTCAGCTTAGGATCAAAATGTTGCTCTCTGGTAGGTAACATCAATCAGCTAAGTGACAACCTTTTACTTGAATTACACACACACACACACACACACACACACACACACACACACACACACAGAGGGTGCAATGGATAAATTGTCCTCTAAATTATGCAAAAATGAAAATAACAATGACATCTCATTTTAACAGGTATATTTACCAAAATTACACAAAAATATCTTGAAATGCTAAAAAGTAAATTTATTAAATAAAATTACCATTGGCTTCAACCATGGCCTCCAGATGACTTCGGAATTTCCTGCAACTCTTCTGGACACTCACGTTATTTAAGTTGGTGAATGTTACCATAATCTATGACTTAAGTTCATTTTTGGTGTTACAAGGAGTTTTGTTGGTCTCTTGCTCAACTGATCCCCATGCATAATAATCAAGTGGGTTGCAGTCTGGGGATTTAGGTGGCCAGATGTAAGGGGTGATGTGGTCACAGAAATTGTCCAACAACCAATATTGGGTTCTCCTGCTTGTGTGGCATGGTGCAGAGTCCTGTTGTCAGATATAAGGTCTTCCAGCAGACCCTCTTGACCTAGGGTAGCACTACCTCCTCAGCACTTGATGTCGGCCGCCATGTTGAGTTAACAAATTCAGGGGTTATTTTCTTAACCGAATGATCAGAGTGAATTTTCTGAGCTACCATACCTTTGTAATCACCATTAGACTCATCCAACTATTTCCAGTTCCTCTGCACTGTCCTCATATTGACACCCAAACACTCTGAAATGTTCATATTGCAGCTTCTGGCATGAATAGCAAACAGTACAGTATGCCGTTTCCAAATTTCTGGTAGAGTGAATTGCGTCATGGTGCTCAATTTTCTCACAGATGGTGCCCAACTGACCTTACAATATTGTGCAGTTGACAAAATCAAAAACAAACAACATGCATGTGTGAAATTAAAAATATAAAATGGCGACAATTTACCCACTGCCTCTGTGTATGTGTATGTATTTCTCTTCAAGTAAAATTGAATTGAATTCCACAAGCTGCTGGCATATTTCATATAGAGAAAAATTGTTAAAATTCCCTTCCTTCCCTGGCGTGCAATGATGGCCTAGAGGTAAGAGATCTGACTGATATCAAATCAGTAGGGTTTTGATCCCGGCTTGAAGCAATCAGATGTCTAGCCACACTGAGGAGCTGTGATACAGCAAAACAGTCTGTGGATGACACTGAGGAGGGATCTGTAGATAGATATTGTGTTTTACATCTGAAGAATTGTATTATTTAAAAGACAAATTTCAACCATGAACTATGCCAGAAATTTCATCATCTGCATTTAAGCCATAGACATGCAATGAGAGAAATTCTCATCATCCACAGTTAATGGGCTAATAATCATAAAAAAATGAAAAAATTAACCAAAATAATTGAAAATAACTTATTAATTTTTATTCTGGAGCTGGTAAAAAAAATTTTCCTATACTTACAAGCCTTTAAACCTATTTTTTCTAAAACAAAACTAATTACGTTCACTTTAATTGTACAGATATCAATTTCATTTCTGAACCTAACATTGCCTCAAGAAATTGCAAATCAATAAAAATGATGACTAGTCAGAAATTTGGGATTTGACAAGAATAATCAAGAAATCCAGTTTATTCCAAAATATTCTTGCAAAAATAAAATTAGTTTTTATTGCTTTTAAGCCACTACATCAATTATGAAAGCTGAATAGAACCTGGTATTTATACAAAGGATACCCTAGAAAATATTAAAGTTTTACTATGAAATCACATCAGTTAAGCTGAGTAAATATTTAAACAAATAAAACTATTTTTAAAGCACCATTAAATGTTCCTCATATACTCACCTTCCTGAATTCTTCAGTCATATCAGGAAAAGCAAATGTTGAAGCATTCTGAAAAAAGAAAAGAAAATATCAGCTAAAAGGCAATTCCAGGCAACTGTTTGTACAAGAATTTTCTGGAAAGTTCTTGCCATTTAATATTAATTAAAATAAAGGCCTACCAGGGTAATAGCACCTTAGTCCTTTTCTCTTGGGACTTCATAAATTTATCCTAGTGCATCTTCCACTTTTCAAAATAGTCTGTAAAATCCCCCCTTGGGATCACCATCAGCTGCCATACCACATTCTCCTTAATCTTGTCTGTAGTTTCTCTCTTTCAACTATGATAGCCAGAAATTGTGTTGAGTTAAATCTGGATTGATGGAAGAAGCTAATGCATATGGGTGATACAATGTTTTGCTCCAAACCCATATAAATCTTTGCTGAACTACTCAATCACTATAAACATCACAGTCACAGAGTAGAGAAGCTAATTTAAATTTTCCCTGTCAACTGAATAACTCCAGAAGAGAGTTATTGTGTGTGCACTCACACTTGCATAGTAAAGTCTCTACCGGTTGGTCTTCAATTTACATCAAAGCTGCACAATTAATTCTAGAGATATTCAAAATGACTGTATGCTTTCTATACAGACCTTGTATAAAAGTCCAGTTACTTAGTATTCTTAAGGCCAAGTCATAGTGTAACTCATGTCCAGAACTGGAGGCCTATTTCAAATCTTCTTGTTTCACTGGGAGCAAAGATTTTTAGTTTAAGTTGTAGTTGGCTTAAGAAATTCAAAGAAACATGTAGAGATTAAGAGTATAATTAATTTGGTTTGAAAAGTTAATCCTTTTTATCTTGGTATATTTTTTCTTATCTAAGGTCTTATTATAAATAATATATAATTTGGAGTATCTTCAGATCCATTACTTCCCACCCTATTAACAAGGGTGTACAAAATGTTATATGCATTTTAATCTTTGAATTAATTTTCCATGTTAAAACAATTTTAATTAAACAAAAGCCATCTTGGAATTATGAAATCTGGAACAATAATATGACACAAAACAAAATAAACATGAAAGTAACTTTTTTAATGTATTTTGTTGTTTTTAAATAAAGTAACTTGTGCTGACTTATTTTGTCATAAATATACTTTTTATGGTTGTACAAGTAAAAAAAAATATTGACTCTTAAAAGTATGTTGTTTAGCAGTAAGCTTTATGCTAATGTTTTATACACCTTGTTTATAAAATCTAAAAACATCAGATTAAATTTATTGAATTATGACTAACTTTACATAACATTCTTAAATGATTTTTTCATTAATTTTGTAGTATAAAATATCACGTTATGTCTGTTTTTTTAATGATAAACTAAAATCAACTTTGTTTAAACACCTTTTACATTAAGAAAACAAACATAAAATACCCATAAAAATTCAAATTTTATCTTCAATATATTTGTTGTTATGAATAACAAATTCAGAGAAAAATATAAAATTTGCTTTAAGTAACAAATAATAGCATTTTTAAATAAATTTTGCCGTTAAAAACAGAATCAAGAAAAAATCTTCAGAAGAAAAGTCTGTTCAAAATGAAACCTAACAGAGCATTAAAAATTAACATTCTTGGGAGAGACTTTGTAAAATTTGTAATAAGGAAGATTAGAGAAAATAAGATTAATAAATTATTTCTTTTAAGTAAAATTAAAATGTTACATTTCAGTATAAGAAACACTGTAAAAATTCAACATACTTTTTTCATTTGATAGAAACAAATTCAGATTGCACAAAAATAAAGTCAATCATTAGTGAATTTGCTGCTTTTATGAATAAAAAATTTATAAAGAATATTAAATTAACTTTAAGTGAAAAATGTTAAATTAACTTCCCAGTAAGAAGCCAGAGTTTCCTAGATTACATTTTTGTTTTTAGTGAAATTTGCACTAAAAATGTTTTAACAATAATATAGCAAATACAATGAATAAATCTTATACTTACTTCAATTAAATAGGAAAATTATTCCAATTGTAAAAAGAAAAAAATTTTTTAAGTGAAACTACTTCAAATCCAAACCAAAACTAAAACTCTTCACTCCCAGTGGAACAACAAGATTTGAAATGAACTTTCAGTTCTGGGTGTGAGTTGCACTATGTCTTGCCCTTAAGTAAAGAACACTATAGCTGAATGAGCATTACTAACTCAGTAATTGAATTGCAAGCAATGAAACTTTTAGTTCAATGCTTCAACCAATGTACTATCACTTTCACAATGTGAAGCACTAAAAATAATGAAACAGGAAACAGCAAAAAGGTCAATAAACATTAGGCTGTATATGAAAATGGAAAATAGATTCACTATCAATGCATAGATGCAGAAATCTAACTGCTGCTCATCACGAAAGAAGTTCAAGATAAATGCCAAATTCAGAAGAGAAATGGGGAGGGGCAAACATTTCTTCAAGGAAAACTGAAGAAATTAATACAATGAGAAAAGAAAAAAAAATAAATGCACATTCTTTGTCCTTCAAGTTTTCTAAAAATAATCCAATAATAATTCCCTTTTCTTTTCTAAAACAAAGCAACCTCAAATGCAAAATTTGTTACTGATAAGTATCAACTGTGTGATTGTCTGATTTAGTAAAAATTTGTGCTGATGTTTAATCACTGTCAACTTTTAAAATTATAATAAGAATGATGAGATAATTTTAATGTGCTGGAAATCATATGACGCATACATAAATTTTTATGTAGAAATAACCTTTGACAAGCTTAGATATGGAAAAAAGTTTTAAAATGTATAGCAAAAATAAATTTCTATTTCCTGACATTTTAAAATCATTTAATAAAAAATCCCTACACAATCAAGAAAGCAAGTAGTCTATAATAGTATTTATATGAAAAAAGAAAATTACACTTTTCCAATTAAAAACTGTAAATATTAATGTAATGATGATTTTTCTAACTTACCTTGTATCTGACTTGATAGTAGGTAGTTGGATTCAGAGTCAAATATGCAATCAATTACAAAATAAAATAAAAAATTAATAATTTACATTATTTACATTGTTCAGACAGTTGTTCTCATCTTTGGGATGTCCATGACTTTTCGGCTATTGTAGACTCTGGCCTTCTTCAGGTGATTGTAATTTCAAACTGAACCCTTTATTTCGTACACAAGGTTAAATTGTCCTAGTTCCATGTGCTATGCTTCTTCCAGATGTCTTAGTTATCTCCATTTTAACTCAACTCTCCAAGTGTTTTTGTTAACCACTGCCATAGCCAGGTATTGAACTCATAACTCTTTGGGTCAAGTCACTGGATCCAACCAGTACTCGAGCGTACAGCCAAAATGCCATGAACATGACAATAAAGATGAGGACAACAGTCCGAACAATGTAAATAATGTAAATTATTACAATACCTCATCTCAGAAATATAGACAAAAAATTAATAATTGTTTTTTACAGTGTAGAATATTTAATATCATTATATTAAGTAGTTAATTAGAACTGAATGTACAAGTGGTTTAAAAGTTATTGCCAAATGGAATTTACATTTTCAGCCAAAACCACTTCCCAAAATTTGACCAAATATAAAACCTGTTTTCAAGAGAGCTTTTTGGTCAAGCCTGGAAGTTCTAATAGAACTTCTAAGTCCTCTTGTTATATGCATGTACATATGAGAAATGCTATATGAAAACTCTGGTTTGGTGAAAGCAGCACTACATATGACATTGTCACATAAAGGATAACTTTTTGAAAAAAAAAAAAAAAAAAATTTTAAACTTTGTTATCTTTATTTAAATGAGAAAACAGTAAGTAAAAAATAAAGCAACAAAAACAAAAAAGTAGCATAAAAAGGTAACAGGGACAACTTTTTCTCTTTAATTAGATTTGTAAACATTTTTTAAATCCTCAGAAAATAAATAGATATATGTTAAAATGTGGAATTAAAAATGCACCCCAAAAAATGCAGATACCAACTTTTCAAAAGTGGGTTTAAATTTAATCCATAATGTTTCAAAAAGCTAAAATGATACCTACCATAACATGATGGTTAACAAGTTTATTTGGTAGACCAATTTGCCAATGTAGGGAGCATCCTACTACTATGATCTTGTACCAGTAAGTTCAATTCCAACAGAGTTCCTCACTACTATCACTTTGTGCTAGACTACTGACACAAAGCAAATTTAATAACTTAAAATCCTTTTTCTCAGTGTCATTATTTCTTGGCTTTGAGAAAAAAAAAATAAAATGAAGTTTGTTCTTTGGCTATTGATCATGTAACACCAGACATCATTTTCTATTAGAATTAAAAAGTCAAAGCAAACAAGACTATCCTTTATTAAAAGGAAGAAAAATAAACAGAATGACCCTCAGATTGAGTTTTAACCAAAAATTATAATAGAATATCTAAAATGCATACTTTTCAGCAATATAGCTAAGTTAGACTGTGTAAAATGAAAACAAAAGAATTAAAATAAGAAAATTTCAATAGAAAATGTCTTTGGCATTTTTAGAGTATTTTTCAAACAAAGAACTTTATGAATAAGATAAGAACATAAATAAAAGCTTAATAGATTAAAATAAAAAAAATTAGTCTATTAGAAATAGTTTTATCAAATTTCCTTTTCTCTCTCACCTTAGTAAACATGAACCCACCCCCAAGCAAACAGGAAATCAATTAACTGTGAAAGAGAAAACAGAAAAAAAAAAAAAAAAAAAAAAAAAAAAAAAGAAATAAAAGAAATATCACAAATTGTTAATTTAAAAAAAAATATGCCATATTATAGTAAATAAAATTAAAAAAAACTATTACTGAAAAAGATGAACTTAGGTATTTAATGATACTCAAAGATTTGAAGTACTTATAAGTTTGAATAACTCCAGAAAACAATGGTTAATCAAATTAAATCTAAATTTTTAAGAAACAAATGTTATTGAGATATAGATATTTGTTAAGATATTATTCCTTCAAGTCTCCAATTAGGTTTAAATCATAATCAAATAAAGTGTCACCTGGTAGAGAGCAGAATAATGTATTCACAAGTGGATATTAAAGAAGTTTAGTATTTCTTATCAACAAGAAAAGGTAAAAACAAGGAAAGCATCAAGCATAACCAAAAGACAAAATAGACAATCACTGTCAAGGATCTTGGATTGGTTCCTGTGATTAGTTGCCATGGAAATCAAGAGGTGGTCCTCTTTATATTGAATCCTCTTAAACTAGCTAAAAGGACATTATCAATGAAGAACTGTCACTTCATATTTAATTGTATTGATATATTTTATTGATATTTTTATTTTCAATGGTTTTTTGGTTTGGTTGACATTTATGACAACAAGACTATTGGTACAGATACTAATATAGGGTACACCTAAAATACATACATACTCTTACCAGTTTTATGATGATTAAATGCCGAAGTATTGTATTTTATGCAATTCTTGTGTTTAATAAAAAAAAGTCTTGTAATAAACCTGATAAAAAGTTAAACTTTAAATCCCAAATTTAAAAATTAAGACACCATAAGAAATGAGATTTGAGCATATAAAAATATAGTTGTATAAAAAAACAAATAAAATTAAGCATTGAAAACCAAATTACCCCTTCCCACCATTCACATACATATGCAGTATCAAAGTTCCTGGACAAATTCTAAGAAAAAAAAAGAAAAAAGAGACACTATTATTCCAGTAAATAATACATTTTACATATTATTTGAATTTGTTCACTATCTTCTTTGGAAGATATACACTTATCCCAGTGCCTCTTGCATGTCCCAAAAGAAACCAAAGAAATCCTCTTCCTAAAAGCTGTCCAATACCACCATGGTTCCATTTACATTTTATCTACATTCTTGATACATGGAAGTATGAACGGATTGTTCCATGACATTCTTCATGGTTGAGCTCACAATTTATTTCTACATTTTCTGGTGTTTTGCTAGTTATTGGTCAATCTGAACACTCATCATCTTGAATTGACCAGCCTTCAAATTTGCATGCCATTCAGAAACATTTGTTCAACCTAAAATATGATCAAACATTTTGAGCGTATTGTTAGTAGATTTGCCAAGTTTACCCACTAAATTTGATGCTGGGTTGTTGATCAAATTTGTCAGGCATTGTCAAAAAAAACAAAAAAAAAAAAAACAGGCATTTCAACACAAATTTACAAAAACTTGTGTAATAAGTGAACAGGAGTTGATGGCAAAATGCCTATTAACAGAATGACTCAATAGGTTGAGTCCAACTAAATTTCATTGAACAATTACAGCATGCAGGATCTGGAAACTTTCTGATATTGTCCCGCGCGTGTGTGTGTAAGTAAAATTAGGAAATCAGCCGATTCTGCTACCTTGGTTTCAACCTTTCGGTATCTTCAGTCAACTGATTTCCTAACGCTTTATTTTTTTAAAATATGAATGCTACATTTTTTAAAAAATAAATAAATGAATAAGTGCACAATGTGAGGAGTGGTAGAAAGTGAGGAGGAGGGGAAAATCAAGTGTATTGGAAATATATTAGTGAGGGAGTTTAAATGAAATATACATGCGTTCTTTTTATCCCACTTCAAATGAACTCAGACATGGTGCAATGGGTAAATTGTTGCCATTTTGTATTTTTAATTTTATGTATGCACGTTGTTTGTTTTTGTCGACTGCACAATATTGTAAGGTCAGTTGGGCACAGTCTGTGAGAAAAAGAGCACCATGATGCAATTCACTCCACCAGAAATTTGGAAACTGCATGCTGTACTGTTTGCTATTCATGCCAGAAGCTCCAATATGAATATTTTAGACTGTTTGGGTAACAATCTGAGGACAGTGCAAGGATTTGGAATGAGTTGTACGAGTCTAATGGTGACTATGAAGGTATGGCAAAACTCACTGATCATTCTGATAAAAAAGAACCCCTGAAGTTGTTGGTGAGATCCAGACCATGATTGACAACAATCCATCCAAGTCAATCAGGTCAATAGTCAGCGACACAGGAGTGTCTCAGTTTCTTATCAAGCAGGTAGTGCATGAAGATATTCAGTATTTCTCATACAAGATGAGAAAGGGCCAATTTTTATCCCAAGCTATGAAGGACAAGAGGAAAGGCCACACTATGAAGCTTTTGAACAAACTTGAGCATTCTCTCCAACCAAACAAGCTTTGGTTTTTCTCAGATGAGAAAAATTTCTGCCAGGAAAAGATGGTGAACATACAGAACAACCGTTGGCTTGCTGTGTCCCCAAAAGATTTACCGAGAGTGATGAAAACTAAATATCCAGTCAACAACATGGTGTTTGGAGTGATCACTAGAGATGGCGATGTTATGCCTCCATTCATCTTTCCACGGGGCATCAGACTCAACACAGAGGCCTACATCAAATGCCTTGAAGAGGTAGTGCTAGCCATTTTGGTTATCCCTCATTCAGTAACCTTTTCTAGGTTACAACAATTCACCAACTTAAACAAGGAGACTGTACAGAATAGTTGCAGGAGCACCCAAAGTCATTTGGAGGCTGTGGTTGAAGCCAATGGTGATTTTATTGAATAAATTTACTCTTTAGTATTTCAAGATATTTCTGTGTAATTTTGGTAAATATCTGTTAAAATGAGATGTCAGTGTTATTTTCATTTTTGCATAATTTAGAGGACAATTTGTACATTGAACTATATGTGTGTGTGTGTGTGCATGTATATATATATATATATATATATATATATATATATATATACACATACACACACACAATTGTGCAGATACAGAAATCAACACTGCATGGTGACTAACAGTTTTACAATTTAAGAGATCATCAGAGCATCTGATAATTGTTTAATGTGTGAAAATGCCAGTTACCTTGCAGCGTTGGCTTCTATGTACACACTGCCCACAGCTACAGTCTATCGCCAAGACTGAGCATTCATCCCCCATAAATATAGCAAATTTTAAACAATTTTGTGTGCGCAAGAGAGAGAGAAAAAAAGACAAAATTAAAAGTTTCTTATGGCACTTAATTTCAAGAAGGAGCTTCATTAGATTAATAATTGTTTCATTGATAAAATCAGTCTTTTATTTGTAACTAGCTTAAAAGTTGCACTACATGCAAACTTTTAAGCTAGTTCTTGCAAAGAGCTAATTGGCACTTGGACCAAAACCAAAGGTTCCTCTGGTGCAGCTGAGAAAACAGCAATGATAATTTTGAAGAAGTAACTTTGAATTCCACAATTCACTCCAGGGAACTTGAAAACTTATCGTCCGAATCAGAGTTAAGCAAGGTTTTTTTTTTTTTTTTTAACTTGCCCCTAGCTGTGGTTCAATTCCCATTTGTGTCAGTGTGAACAAAATTGAAAAAATCCTAGTGTACATTCAAAAGAAACTGATGGTGAGATCTCACACTGAGAGAAAAGTGTGGAATACAGCTGTCTCAAGATATCACCTTGATGAGAAAGACAAGAACTTTGCTGGTTCTGATAAACATACTTTTTCATGGATTCACCTACCATTATCTAGGGATAGGTAAATAACACTTAGGATATCTTTGTTGCTACTTGTCTGCTTTTATGACAGACAAACCAGATCTTCCTTTTGGCAAAGAAGTTGCATGCATCTCTTTCTGCAGCTCTTCTTACTCTAAACATTACTCTCCCAATCTAGAATGTGGTCTGACTATATAAACCCATGACCAGAATACCCTACCTTCTATTTGAGTGTCACTTGATCCCAAAAGTTTTTATTTATACATTTTATTTCCTTTTTCAGACAGGTGGGTACTTTGAAACTCTCACATCTTGATTTTACTGGCAACACTATTGGTTGTTATAAAACACACCAGTTGCTCCAAGCACAGATAAAATTATTTATACTCCCCTTGACTATATGGGTGTCTTAATCAATTGAGTGGGGACTCATCGTATCATAAATTTCAATCATTGCACTGGTTAAATATTCAGTAGAGGGATATTGGAAGCCGAGTTCAGTTATTGTACTGCTTTCTGATCATAATCCAGATGTGTTTCCATTTCTGTTAATTATATACATTTCTTCCTTTGGCTCCATTTCTCTGGTCATTGGTTTTTCTGAGCTGAATACTAGATAGTTTAAAAAAACTTTCACTATGTTTGGTGTCAGGCAAGTGAAAATATTAGCTTCATGACTAATGCTCATCCTGTTGTAGCCGGATAGTAGTGTGTCATTCTCACTTCAGCCTTGACATATCCAACTCTTTTTCTGGTTGATAGCAAAAGAAATTAGCCTCGAGGTTGGTGTAGAGACTTTATCTGAACAGTTGGTTTGCAAGCAGACATTTGACATTATTTTTAACATTTCTCAAGTGATGCATCTTATATCTATTCTGAAAGTAGACAATCTCAACTAACTCCAAGTCTCTATCCAGTTATGATTGTTTGAAGTTAATCAAAACTTGCACAAGTTTAATCATTTATTTTTAGATGATCAGATTTGCTAGAAAACCTATTGAATTCATTGAAGTAAATGTTATAAGTGACAAACAGAGATAACTATGCACTCTTTTTTAAAGATTACCTATATCAAGTGGATTTGGAGGACCTACAACACAAAATTCAGTTAACACAATTTTTGCTGTATTTTCCTGTCTTTGTCCCAGAGCCTCCAAATTCAGATAATGCTAATAAAAATATAATTCTCAAGGGAAGAACACAGAAGTAATCAACAATGGCGACATAGCAGAGGACCTCACAAAATCCATCTTCATAACATTAACTAATGAATGCAAATGCAAATGAATGCAAACTCCATTGAATAATCAGTTTAATGAAACACATAAAACCAAACTAATGATGTGAATCCTGTTGAATAGAGCCTAAAGCAAAATTAGACCAGAAATAAGAGGACAGTGCAGCTTTGTTAAGGACACTGGGACAAGAAATACAATATTCATGATAATAGTGATATCAGAGAAAACAATACAAATACAGAAGGATATGCACGTACGTTTAATAGATTACACAAAAGCATTTGACAAGGTATGGTACAAGGATCTTTGGACACATAATGAGGAAAGAGGGCTTGGAAAACTTTGACAAGAAAGGAGAAGGCAGCTAGTCAACTAACTGACAAGCTTGTTTCAATGGATGGCAAAACAGAGTGGGGAGTCTTAGAAATGGTAGAAAAACTACTAAGGGCCATAAGAGATAGAAAGTTTTGGGGAGTCATCACTGCCCATTTCCTGAAGGGATACAACACTTAGAATATTTAAATAAATAAAATTTTAAAATTTCAAGACAATTGCTGACTGGAAAATATTTAAAACATACTCACTTCTTTGTATACATTAAATTGATCATTATTCACTTTTAGCATCATACACTAAGCACCAAATATTAGTTTTTGACATAACTTTCCTTCAATATCTATCTATATCTCTGAAATGAGGTATTATGATTATTTACATTATTCAGACTGTTATCCTCATCTTCATTGTCATATTCACAACATTTCAGCTGTTGTACGCTCTGGCTTTCTTCCGGCATATACAAAAAATCTGGAAGATCTCATTGAGAATGGTAGCTACAGCAAAGTAAATAAAGATCCTACAATGAAAACAGAATGCAAACTGTCACAGATCCTAATCAAGAACAAGGATCCAAGACATACAAGTAGTTGTAACAGCATTACACCAAGCTACCTCACATATATGGTCTCCCAAAAATTCACAAAGACAGTATTCAGCTCAGGCCAATTGTTAGCTGCCAAGGCTCTGTGTGCTACTCTCTGAGTCACTACCTAGTAGATATAATTGACCCATTAATCGGAAAGTCACCATCGTAAGTCCAGAACTCTGCCCACTTCACGAAAATAATTAAAGATGCTCCCATCCAATCCAACCAGATGGTGAGCCTGAATGTGGGGAACTTGTTCACCAAAGTACCCACAGAGGAAGCACTCTCGGTAGCCAGGGACAGACTGGCCTCAGACTCATCGCTAGGAGAACAGACCTGTATACCAACAGATAACCTGATGGAGATGCTGACTTTCTGTACGTAAACACACTTTGGAATGGGATCAGACACATATCGACAAGATGAGGGTTCAGCAATGGGCTCACCATTACCTACACAAAAATCACAATATAAGCTCTGGTAAAAAAAATATGCAATAATAATGGAAAAATTCTAATATGAGCACTGGTAAAACACACCGATGTCCTCAAGGACACATGGCCCAGTGGATAAAGACCATGGTTAGATCTAGACTAGACCCAAAGAGTTGTGAGTTCAATACCAGGCTACAGCAGTGATGAACCAAAAACTCTCGGAGAGTTGAGTTAAAAGAACATCCAGAAGAGGCATGGCACGTGAAACTAGAACAATCTACTCTGGTGGATGAAATAATGGTTCAAAATTCTAATCACCAGAAGAAGGCTAGAATATACAATGGCCAAAATGTTGTGAATATGGCAATGAAGATGAGGATAACAGTCTGAATAATGTAAATAATAACTTTCCTTGTATTTATCAGAAAATTATTATACAGACCTCTATTCCTGTTTTTGAAGGTGTTGGATCCATTTTTGACACTGAAAATCCTTCAAAATGAAGTCTAAATGAGTTAAACACAAAATTTAAGCCCTTTTCAGCTTATGGTGATTCACTGCCAGCCAAGGTTTCTAGACATAAACCCCTATTTTTTAATTAGAAATGTAAAAGTTTTAATTTTCCTCTTAAATACAAATAACATTAATACAGTTCCATAATTGAACTGAAAATCATTTAGAGGTCTCAAAAAACACAAATGTCTGCTTGGCTCTATTGTGTGAAGAAACTATGTCCTGCTTACATCTGATATCCCTAGTTTTACCATGGTGCCCTGGCTTAATACTTAAACACCCAAAACAATGTCTGAAGCCAGAATCATTAACATATGAAGGCTGTTGTTGCAGTAACCATTATTTGAATTTATGTAGAGGGATGCTCTGAAAGTAATCTCCTCTATTTATTTCCATGAAATTACAACCAATACAGAGGGCACAATAATAATACTGTTGGACAGAGCAGATTTTCAGTTACCAAAAAACTGATTTTTTTTCTATATAATTGCTCCTATTGGCAATGAACAAGAACTTGCATTTTATGGATTGATAGCTGTACAGGGAAATCCCTGGAACATGGTTTGTTCTACACATTTGTGTCACTACTGCTACAAACCCACCACCTAACTGTGCTCACATTCATTGATTGGTCACTGTAAATATTCAGCAATATACATCATTGAATATCAATCAACATTTTACTTGACGACCACTCAGCTGCTATCTGTAATAATGAAAAATGTCTTATGGGTTGCTGTTAAAAGGGTTCAATCTCTGCTGCCACCATACCAACAACAACTGCTTCTGATGTCATCAGACAGTATAATAAAATAAAAGGCATTATTTTCATAGTTACCCTCATATGTCAAAGAGAATTCTATGAGTAAAGTTGGCATGAACAAATTTATTAACTTTGCTAGAAAAAGAAAGAAAAAAATTAAGCAGAAAAAAATAGGCATAAAACTGGTATAAATCTCTGTCAACCAAAATAGCTCTACTGTCTCTAAATTCATAAATGATTATTCCACAAATATTTGCTTGTTTTGAAGACCTCATAAAAATGACCAATCAAAGGTCTCTTGCAAACAAACTAATACTAAGTAAATTAAAACTAGAAAGAGCAGAGACAGAAAAACAAATACAACAACTACAATTAGATACTATGAAGAGATCTGTTAGGTAGCTGAATGTAAACACAAACAGTAGATAAATGGATTTTGACCTTTCAATGCAATCCTATTTCTTGGAGAAGTGATTGATGTTAATTTTCTGTTCTTCATGAAAAGACAGGCAACATGACAAAATTCTTCTTTTACAAGGTTCTACTTGGCAACTTGATCAGATCAAAGACATTTCTCTTCAATTAAGTCATATTCAAGCTTTTGTAATATATAGCAAAGTTGCACAGATATTGATTCATTTATTATATTACAAAGGTATATTGAAATGTTCCTGAGCCAACCCACTTTACAAAATCAAACCAAATGGACAAACATTTGGACTGGTGTGTGTGTGTGTGTGGGGGGGTCCCATCTTGGCTGTGTCAAGAACTTCTCAGCACCCCCTCATGCATAATTAAACATTGCTGATGATTTAAATATATTTGACAGTCATATTGATTTGTGATTGGTCCTTTGATTTGCTAAAAGTTGAATTAATATTATTTTCCTTTTATTGGTTTAGAAACAAATATGCAATTCCAACATTCAAAAAGAAATGGAAACTGAACAAGTAAAGAAAATTATATTTACTACTTTATAGTTATGGCCAAGGGTCTATTTCAATATTTGTCAAGTTGCCATCCTTTTCACTGGTTGATTTTTGATGTAATTTTTTTCAGTTCCTTTTTTTTTTTATCTCTGCTAGTAGAAATGCTATGACTGCAAAGCAGCTTAAAGACATTTATCATCAACTATAGTTCATGTTGATGCTTTGAAGTGTCAATACCGGTTTATGAAAATTTTCTTCATTTCAAATAGCATAATGTTTTTATCTTTATAGGCCTGTCTCAATACACCATCAAATGAATACATATTGGAATGTAACTGATTTTTTTAGTTGGCTAAAATGAGTAATGTGTTATTCAAATCACATTCTATGATTACGTGTCTGTCTTTTAAATTGGTGAAAGAAGGTACATGAAAATTTTACTGACAGTTTTGAAATAATTAAGAAAGCATTTTTTTACCTCTTTACTTTTAATAAAAGCAACACTCATTGCTACAAATATATAAAAACATAAACCCAGCCTATGTGAAATGATTGAAATTACTAGCTAAACATTTCTATGATTTTTTCAAAACAATATTTAATATAAATTCATATCATTATTCAGTCATCAAATTATTTTTTCTAGCTTCCTTTAACCTTGCACTATCTTTCAGACAAATGATATATTCTATCATGAAATAATGATTCCAGTTTTTGGTTCAAATAATTCTTTGATATTTTTAACTTAAAATCACTGACCAGACAAAGAGTATTTTGTAGAGCAAAACTAGTAATCATGTGAAAAATATACCATATGTGGCAGATCTTACAATTACAATTCCAAGATTGCTGCAGTGCTTTTGCAATATGAAGATGGACATTGTCAAGCTACAAAATCCCTGTTAGATTTCCTTACCCAGAACCCAGAAAAACATTTTCTATTCCATCATTTAAATGAGTCAATTGCTCACAGTAACACTGTCCAGGTTTCAGTGATGCATGGTAAAGAAACCACCTTGAATTCCAACAAATACAGAAAAGAACATTTCTCCCCAGCAAATTTCATTTAAGCTGTATCAAAAAACTTAAATGGCTCAATCTATTACTGATTATAGATTCTTGTAATAAATTCATTTTTATTGGTAGTGATCATTTTGTTCAATAACAATTACAAACAAGAGAAAAAATAATACTGATCAATGTTTGTTTCTGTAAATTAAAATGTAACCTATTTTCCAAGCTCCAGAATTTTTCCTTATGTTTATAAATTACAATTAACTGATCACATAAACAAAGAGCCAAGTAAATTTTAAAGGCATTTCTAAGATTTCTTTAGTACTGTATAAAAGATGATACTTGCAACTTTTGTTTCATGTAGATATTAATTATAAGTAAATCTAAATTAAATGAGAATTATCTGCAGATTACAGTTTGGTATAAGAGGGATAATTCAATTTCATATTTGCCACTTCAGGGTTGAAGGTCAAGGGCCTTGAAACCTAATTCACATAATTATTGCTCTGCCCTATGATGTTGAAAAATTTTAGCAAGCAGTAGATTTATTATTCAAATCATTACAAAAAATGAATGCAAATCCAATAAACAAAACTGTTTTATCTGTTTTCATGCTCACTACTTATGACAAAAAAATATAGTTTTAATGTATGCTATATTTTGAGTAAAAGTGCTCAATATCAGAGAGTGTATAGAAATATAAAAGGGGACACAGAGGTTTACACCAAGCGGCAACTGTTTCATGCTTCAATGCAATCTTCAGACCATGTGTGTTGTGTTTTGGCTAGACTATATAAGCTGGTCAAAAGTGCATTATGGGTAGTAAGGTTTATTGTATTATCCTATTATAACTGCTGATTATGTTGAAGCATAAAACAGACTGTCACCATTGGTGTTGGCCTCAGAGTCCATATGTGTGTGTGTGTGTGTGTGAGGATACTGAAAAGTTTTTGCCAGGTCATGAGGAATGAGTCCTCCCAGAGCTATGAATCATATTTTTGCGACACAGTCCAGCACACTTGACACAAGTTTCTTTGACCCTTTAAGATAAAATATGATTTGAATATCTGTTTTGTCATTTAAATACAGATGTTGGAGAATCCACAGAATTCTTTAGCTCAGAGAACTATTTTTCACTCCATTATAATGTGTCAGATTATACAAGGCTACCTAAGATAAATATTTTTCTCTCTCCAGTGAGTGTGCATGTGCTAACAAGCTTCACCAAACTATTACCAGAGTAAAATTCACTAGGAATATCAATTGTTTTCAATCCATTGGTTATATATAATATTGGGCACAGGTATCAAATATTTGACAAGTATTTGATACATGCAGAAGTTTCTATCATTCTTTTCATGAAAACTAGAAACCGTACACAGTTGAAAACTTCTTTTTTTAATGGAAAACTTTATATACACACGTCTAAAAAAAAATTATAAAATTGGTGGCATCTCAAAAATTATTTTAAAATGTCCTACTAATAAGAATAAAAATTAACTTTCATCTTGTTGCCAACCATAATGGAAATGGAACTTCACATTCACTAGATAATTAACAAATCAATTAGGCTGTAAAAATTGAAGGCAAAAAATAAATCATACTGGGAATTCTCACAGTGAAAAATATAAATCCATGTAATTGTATATACAAGCACAATTGTTGGCACGGATTTCTATTATCAACTTTTAAGCATTCATACTTAATATCTCTATAAAATTACATTATTTGAAGAGACTTCAAGTTTCAGTGTTCCTTTGCCCAGGCTTTGGTTTGAGATCAAAATAGAGTACCTGATCTCCTCCTCTATCAAGAAGTTCAGTTTTGTAATGAGGGAAATCTGGTTCTAGAAATTCCAACCCTGCTACAACACTTCCCTCAAAGCACTAAAGAGGTGGGGTGTGGATATGAATACCAGCATGTCAGTCACAAGAACTGGACAATTCTTATCCTTGGCCTGTATGTATATGCATGAGCACTCCACATTAAACCAACCATATGCCACATCCTATTTCCATGGTAGTGGGGATAAGCTAAATAATGAACCTTTAATATGATGCAGACTATAAAGGAAAAAAGAAAAGAATTATAGAATCATTTTGCCACCATGGTCTGATTCCAAAGAGAGTTCTCAGCATATATTTTTCTTTTTATTGCTTTAAAGAAAAAAACATTAAAAAATAAAAAAAAGAACAATTGTTGGTTTAATTATCTTTGACTTATGAGGACAATGTCACAAATCAGTAACAAGAACTTAGAGAATGCCTACTCTTTTCTCAGCCTTAATGGTTATATTGTCTTTTGTATCTAAGTTTTTTCATACCAGTTACATTTGATGACTTAGCTTATTAAAATTCACATAATAAATCTCTTAAGTATTCCAGAACCCTCCTCAGTATTCTCATTCATTTCAGTAATACTGTCATTTGGATAGTTTTTATTTTTGTTTAGATTTCCAATTCTTCTGTTTTTGTAAGGTTCTAAAATAACTGTTAGTGCTGTAATGATGGATACAGCTGTCACCTTGACATCTTCAGTTCTCTAACAAGGTCCAGATTCTTCTCCACCATTATATTTCTTTTCTGTGACAAATCCTTTCAGAATGTAGGTGATGATCATGTCACTCCACAACTTTGTGTATTTTGTTGCTCTAACTTTTGATTCTTTACCATCCCCCCTTTGTCCCTATCATGCCATCTATTTAAATAAACTTATTTATTAGGTTACTCACCATTTCCCTTGCTTCTTTCCTTCACCATCATACTAATAACAATAGACTAGACAAAAGAAAAGGAGGATGTTATATATCCCAATAGCAGCACTGTTGCAAGCAGATTTTGTGAGTAATTTTGTCTGACATCTTAACTCTCAAAAATCCATTGTCCTGGTTTACTAATACAACACTGCAGCATTTAATCTATTGGTTCTCAAACCTTTTTTTCCTCTGGGCTGCATTTTTGGGATGAAAATTTGCTCATGCCTCACACCAAAATTTATGTGATAAAAAATACATTTAAAAATAAAAAGCACAGAGAGTGTTAAAGGGAGATAACCGCAGATTTGAAGTCATAACATTATCATTAATAACTCTCTCCTCTAATTTGTGGACCCTAGTTACTATATTCTTAATACTTGATATAAGGCAAAATATCACAATGATAAAATTGGTTAATAATTATTTATAACTATTTATACTGGGACTCATGCATGCAATTACAAGTAATCCATAATATTTTAAATTTTGAAATCATTTATTTTTGGCATATGAATTTTTTAAAAACTGTTTCTAAATCGTTGATTGTTTTTCAATCATTCCACCTCACCTGCTATCCTCTTCCGCTGCACATATGAGGCGCACATCACCATTTAGTAACCACTGGTTCAATCACTAAAAAAAATATTTCCTTACATATAGATAGAATAAGGATATTTTATATTGTACAAGTCATTTGCAGCTCATCACTGCCAATCTTTTGTTATACAAGCAGTTGTGCAATAGTGACATTTACCCCAAATATCCAGAGATAATGTATGGGCAAGTGGTTAGGTCTCAGAATTAATAAATATGAGCAGTGGTGGTGAGAGGTGGTGACAGCCGGCACAAATAAATAAGAAAATACCTTTGGTGGTGGTGGTGGTGGGGGGGGGTCTTCTTTACAAAAAGTAGAGAGCAAAATTACTAATTGGTATTTTAATGAAAATATATACAAAAACTAAAACCAGTTCCAAAGCAGCTTAAAAGTGCATTTTTTTAACTTTTATTGAAGCAAAATGCACGATAAGTTCCTCAAAGTCTAATTCTCATGCCAAATCATACTCAATCGCAAGGGTTGCCAAGTAAGACATGCTCTTTAAAAAATCTTGTAAGACACGCTAGATTGAGTTTGTTTGTCCCAACATCTCCTTTTCCAACCATTTGCTCAAAATAATCTGATTGCCAGACCTAGGAAATTCTCTCCCCAGTACTGAATATGAGGAATGTTTAACAGTAAAAATGCAGATAATGTAGGCATTTCTCATTTAGAGAAGACTACTTCCTGAAGTACTAGATTGACAGTTAAGTTTCATCATTTTACTTTCGAAAATTACTAACTATAAGTTATTTTCTTAATAGTTCATTTTTTTTCCCCTTTTCACCCATGGAACTCTCTTTCAGCTTCTTGCTTTCCTGTCAAATATGATCTTGAAAAATTTAAATGCAATGTTCATTGCCATCTTCTGTCTCCATGAAAAATTGTTCTATTTATTGTCCTTTCTCCTCAGTAACCTTTTCTCAGTTTCCTTCACTCTCAGTAACCTCCCTGCATCTAAGTAACTTTATTGTCCTGCTTGGCATAAAATGATAAAAAAAAGTTAAAAATAATAAGTAAATATTTTTTTCTTGTAACCAATTTAAAAATATACAGTTTGTATTGAGGCTTGAAATTTTATTTGTAAACAACAATCTGATTTAATTTTTGTTCTTATATGAAAATGGAAAAGTCTAAGATTTCAAACTTTTGCTGCTGCACAATACCTAAAAAGCATCTTTCATGCTATTCCAATAGTAGCAAAATTTGTTTCATCTTTAGTGTTAATCAAAAAATATAATTGATCATCTTAATGTCAGCATGTCAAAATGGAAACTAGAAAATATTTTAATAACCTCTTTCATGGACAAATAACTCATTCATATGTGTTCAATTTTACTTCTAGATTTTCCAATCATTTTTCTTTGTTTTCTTGTTTAACTTATATCAGTAAAAGAACAATATTTCATGGCAGTTGTTCTAATGAGCTCTCCTCCTTGATACCTCGCCAGTGAATTTAAGCATACTGCTACATTGGCTATTAGGTCTCATAGTTTTCTTGCTGAAATAACTAGCTGTACCAATAAATTCTATTCTAATAGTTTCTTTTCTTATACTTCTCACCTCTGGATCTATCTTCCAGTTTTTTGCTACCCAACCACCTACAATCTTCAAAAATTTAAATATTTTCTTTTTTTAATAATTTCATCCCAAACAGGGTAATAAAACCACTAAAATGCAACAGGCTACTGAGTATGAAAAAATATGAGAAAAAGAATAGCATTATTAAGGAGAGAGAACAAGAAAAGAATGTTTTTAACCTGATTCAATCTTTTTTTTTTATCAAATTGCAAAATGAAAGTCAGCCTAAATGGTCACACTTCTAGATTTGTTTGCATTAATGCAGGTGTCCACCAGGGCTCTATTCTTGGACCTACCTTGTTCTTGATTTTCAACAATCTTCCCGATGTTATTAATTCTCAATTTGGCATCTATGCTGATGACAACTATTTACTCCTATCTTAAGTCTGATCAGTTTGAAATGGTCAAATTGGCAGCTGATCTAAAAAAATGACCTACATCACTTGTGCACCGGGGCAAGAAACCTCTTCAAAATGAAACTATTCTCTTTTAATCATCTTAGAGAACCTTTTTCAATTTCCATCAGCATGGCCAATGTTAACCTCCAGAAGAGTGAATCTATCTTACACATTTATAAGTCTACCATTCATCCATGCATTGAATATTGCTACCACATCTGGTGCTTCTGCTATGTATTTAGAGATTCTTGATAAAATGCAAAGAAGAATCTGCAATGTTATAGGTCCTGACCTGGTATCTTGGCTTTAGTTACTTCGCCACTGCTATAATGTAGCCACTCAGTGCATTTTCTATAAATATTTTCATGATAATTGTTCTAATAATCTTTCCTCTTTGGTACCTTGACTTTATGAATTTAAGCGCAGTACTAGATTGGCAGCTAGGTCTTATTTTACATTTAAAATTGCTAGATGTAACTATAATTTCTATTCTAATAGTTTCTTCTCTCACACTTTTTGCTTGTGGAACTCTTCTGGTTTCTTGCTTTCCAGTAAACTTTGATGTTCAAAAATTTAAATACACTGTCAATAGTTATCTTCTGTCTTCTTAATTCTTCTTCTTTTATTATTTTCTATCCTTAAAATTTTTCTTTTTCTCAATCTTTATTTTCTCTTTTGCTATAACTTACAAAATGTCTTTTGTCTGTTCTGTCCATCTGCCATTGCATAATGCAAAGATGCCAAGTTAAGACCACCAAATTTTCTCTCAAGAGAATGTTTTTAGCATATAAGTTTTTGAAAATCCCAATATTTTTTTTTACTTTTTAGAAAGGAGTTTGATTTCTAATGTAAGTAAAGGGTGTTCCAATAATTTGGACTGATTTTAAATGTGAATTAAGTTTAAGTGTCTAATGATTTTTTTCTTTCAGATTTGGCAGACATTTGGGCAATATTTTTCCACCCTTTATAATGCTAAACTGTCCATCACGTTAGCCAAATCCTTTTGATTTTATTGTATAAAGAAGACATTGAGTTGAAAATTTCCTATCCAGAAACAAAAATTATGACATTTCTTTATTTTTTCCAGTCAATTGTGTTTGCATTTGTAGTCTAAGCAATGACTACCAAGGAGTCATTAACTGCACACATGCCAAAAAATATATTGTTAAGTGGTCAGCTTTTGTTTATTGCTGAAATAAAAATCCAGTAAGAACCTAGATTTCCAAAATATAGGTACTTGAAATCTTTTATGAAATTTCCCTTCCAGACATTTAAATTAAATGTTATCCAAAATTCATGATGGTGATGATATTCAAATAAGGTATAATTCAATAAATTCTTATTCCAAATCCATATCTTATTGGGGCCAAATGTGTTGTTAGATTTTCCACAGAAACAAACTTAAAATCTCACCAATAAAATAGCTTATTTGATAGTTACATTCATCTGCTGAAAGAAAAGAAAAAACAACAATGAAATTGGCCACACAGGGTAGACACTCATATGCTAACATAAAAATCCCTGACATATCCCTAATCAGGAAAAACACCAAATGATAATTGTAAAATGGTTCATCATCAATGGTAGATATAAGATTACCCTGAAGAAAACTCAAGGACAGAGAGAAATCAAGAAAATTTAGTTTGAAGATAATCTCTTCAATTAAAACCCAGAGCAATACTAGATTCAATGATTTAGATGAAGAATATCATTGACTCTACAGAGTGTCAATCAAAGAATCAGTTTAGAGGTTCAATATCATTCTACAGAGTATTAATCAATAAACAAATTCATTGAACCAGTATCAAACTCTACAAAAAGTGATTCAATGAAGCAGTTCAAAAATGGCAATATTAGATTCTATACCAGTTCAGAGGGGCCATGCCAGATTCTACAGATTACTAATTGAACCAGTACTTAGTGGCAATATTGAATCCTACAAAGATTTGATCAATGAATCAATTGATAGTGGCAGTATCAGATTCTATAGGTTATACAAGGAGCCAGTTCACAGGACCAGTACAAGTTTAAAAAAGATTAAGCTGGTCAATTTTGTAAGAGTTTTGAAAAATTTTGTCAAGACATTTTTGAAGCAGATTAATATAATAATCAATATACAAATACAGGCCAAATTATTGGCAAAAATGTGTTAACAGATCACGTCTATAAAAAGAGAGAAGAAGAAAGAGAAATTTGTCTATATATGAATTGTTCAATGGTTAATAACATAACTTTCCCACAATTTCAATTCAGTTTCAAACTATTTTCTTTAGGGCCTCTTCAAGATTGTGAATCTTGTGATCAACCCAAGCTACAGCATTTGTATCAGAAGCAAGTGAAGATTTCTCATGTTGTAGACACTTGATATATGTATTTTTTTTCTTGCAGCTTGTCTTTTCTCATTGCCATTTTAGCTTTTCGTTTATTCTTTCCAGAACAATGGTATAAACACTGTGCAACTTTATAATTTACATCATATTATCATCAATATCAACTTTATAAATTCCACCTTCTCCCCTTCTTCCTTCATTACTGTGCAATAAATTCACTTATTCTCCTGCAACAGCTGGTCATTCACTGAAAAGCCAGATTCCATGTGATAAAATCAAATAATATTACAACTTCAATACTATCATTATATCCTTGTCATCCAGTGATTCCATGAAGAAATCGTCTAATCTAGATCTGTCAATGAATTCTTTATTCTCAATTTCTTATAGCTTCCAGCACCTGTTGGCAAATACATTAGATATCCAACTGTCACAAACACTTCAAGGAGACTGTCAAAACTGATATTTTTGTTGTGAACCTGTGGGACAGGAGAAAGAAATAAGAGATATATATATAGGAGAATTTAATGGGTACCATGATCTATTAAAAGTATCCTCATACTTTCGAATTTTGACAAAAATTCCAGCTTGATACCCACAATTCTTTCTATCCAGGTCTGAACCAAAAGTACCCACCCCAACCCTGAATAATATAATTCCTAATGAAATCACCAAAAACTACTTCACTTCATGCATATACCATTTCCCAAAACACAACAATAAAGTCTCAAATTAATTTACAAGCATTATGGGAAGATTCCTTTAGCTTTGCAAATCTGTCCATACTGAGTGTTGAGCTAGCAACAGAGTCCTGTAAAAATTCAGTTGCTACTGAAACCATAGCAACATCTCTTGGAGTGATTTGAACCCAGTGCTCCAAAGCTTTTATACTTGCATAAAGACAGATACAAAATCAGTGTCTAGCTTAGCAGTATATTTATATTGTAACTTGCACATTCATTGTGATAATCTCAGACTCTAGGTCAAGAAAGAGTGCTGAACTGTTGTGTAATATCAATCCTCTTATATGGCAGTGAATGTTGGACAATCTCCTCATAGATGAAGAGAAAACTGGAGGCAATAGAAATGTGATTCTACAGAATGATGCTGAAAATACCACAGACAAAGTGTGTAAACAATGAAGCAATCTTAAGGAAAATGAAAACAAAAAGGACACTTAAAATAAAAGAATTTTATGTGTTCTTGTTGTTCTCACCCAGTATGAACGGATTTGCAAAGCTAAAATAATCTGCCTGTTTACCTATCTCTGGAGAAATAAATAAATTCATGCCTTTTTCCAATGGTATTAGATGAACACAAAACCATCCCAGCTGGAGTTTGAACTGTTAAATGATTCTATTGTTCTGTGCCATTAACTCTTATGTCACTCACACTTCCAAACCCGCATTTCAGTTGGCTTTACTGCTTCTAAAAACAACCAATAAATACCATTGAATCTCAATGGAAATGCATGTGTTATAATTTTTATATTTTGCTGTTTATAGTCTTATTGAGAAGTTTTTATTTTTTTATTTGTTGTTTTTTAATTGGTATCACCTCAAGCAAGGTAGTAATGCCACTAAAACACAAAGGGTTACAAGGTGTGGAAGAATTAGGAACAGCAACAATAATGATGAGCAGAAAAAAAAAGAGAGCAATCAGGAGGACATTAGATAGCAATTGACATTGCATTTAAATTTTTGCAGATTAAAATTTTCTGGAAAGCATAGAACTGGAAGAGAATTCCACAAGCGAGAAATGCAAAAAAAGAAACTGTTAGCATAGAATTTATGGCTACACCTAGCCAGCTTAACTGTAAATTGATGAGCTCTTGACGCCAGCCTAGTGCTGCACTTAAGTTCAAAAAGGCTAGGTACCATAGTGAAGAGCTCATCTGAACAATTACCATGAAAGTATTTATAGAAGAAAAAAGAGGGGCAACGTTACAGCAGTGGGAAAGTGACTGGAGCTGAGCCACCAGATCAGGACCAATAATATTGCTGATTCTTCTTTGGATCTTATCAAGAAGCTCAAGGTAAATAGAAGGGGTACCAGACCATATGTGACAACAATATTCTAAGCATGGATGAATGACAGACTTATAGATTCTGGAGAGAAAAATTGTCTTGCTCAACATAGTAAACCAACTTTCTTAGCTGCTGACCTAGCAATGGATTCAATATAGTCTTTCCACTTCATATCAGCAGAGAACGCTTTTCTTATTGACGGGTTTAATTTTGATGTGTGCATATTAGCATCAGTACATTTTTCCACCAATGAAGTTTTGTATTGTGACAAGAGTGGCTACTGGTCACTGACAAATCAGTCATTTATCAGAGATTTTGTAAATTTTTCTCAAAAAGTCAGAGACATTTAAGATATCACCCATAATGCTTGTAAATTAATTTGAGACTTTATTGTTGTGTGTTAGGAAATGGTATATGCATGAAGTGAAGTAGTTTCTGGTGATTTCATTAGGAATTATATTATTCAGGATTGGGGTGGGTACTTTTGGCTCAGACCTGTACAGAAAGAATTGTGGATATTAAAAACAAAAGTGATAAAAACATAAATAAAAAGAGACTAAATGAAACTGGCTAGAGTAAATACCCAAAACACACATTTTAAAATTAAAAACTTTTTTAATTTAAAATTCTCAGTTTGCCCTCTCCTTTGTGTACACATGTAGTCACATCAATGTAAATATCACTTTAGTCTGATGAAACCCAAAAGGACAAAATACATCAAACAAAAACTTTTTTCACTTTGTCATAGATTCCTCTTATATATTTCAATCCCGGCTTGAAGCAATCAAAAGTCTAGCCACACTGAGGAGCTGTGATACAGTCTGTCTGTGGATGACTATATATGCTCCTGGAAATCCAATTGCACTCTCTAGGGAGAGGGGGTTTTAAAAACAGTGGCTCCTACTGCTATTAAGCATTACTCTTGAAGTATGAATTGAGTTCTCTGAGCCACTGGCATATTTTGTATAGAGAAAAAGGTTAAAATTCCCTCCCTTTCTGCTGTGCGATGATAGCCTAGGGGTAAGATATCTGACCCGGCTTGAAGCAATTGGAAGTCTAGCCACACTGAGGAGCTGTGATACAGCAAAACAGTCTGTCTGTGGATGACTATATATATAAAATACTACTATGATAGAGCCACACTAGCTCTTAGGTAATGGCTCTAGGATTAGGCATGGCTTCAGGGCTGTAAAAAAACCATTACTACTAACCCATGGCATAGCTCAATACTAACCAGATTTTGTTGTTTTTTCCAATACAGTATGGTAGTGCAGTTACAGCTTCTTCTGCCTGATCTTTGAGCTTCTTAATATATTTCTACTTTTTTTTTTCTTTTTAATTGCTTACAATCCAAGTTTAGTCCCGTAAATTTGCTGAGGTTGAATTGGCAATAAAAAGATGAGCACCCAATTTCAATATAAAATATATTGGTTATCCAGCTTTGTATCTTATCAATTGCTCTCACAAAAATATTTTTACTTTTCTAACTTACACTGATGAAACTAGTGAGTTGATGTTTTTGTGCAAAAGGAATGGTTAATTCAATAACGAACTTTTGGTAATTAACTGAACAGATTAGGCAGTTATCATCTCAGTAGAAAAACTGAGATAGATATCACAAGTTTACTGACACTCCAGTCATGCACAAACAAGGAGGTGCTGAAAAGCACTCAACCTGACCTACAAGAAAAAATTCTATTTGGTAAAATTTAGGGAGATAGGCCAATGCCAATAATCTTTTCAACACCCCTTCATGCAAAATAGTACATAAGCAAATTTAAAAACAATATCAACTGTTCACATACATTCAGTAAAGAATGGCTTTCTTTTTTAACTTTAGGCTACTAATATAGGATTTTTAAAATAGAATTTAAGATTCTGATTAACAACCCCTCACTGACAGAAAGACATCATCAAAATTTAAAACTTAGAAAACTTCTTTATTATTTATTTATTGGTATTTTTAATCTTGTGAATATTTTTAACCTCGAAATAATATTTAATAATATTTAAATTTACACACATATGTGTTTTTTAACTGCTATTATAAATTTTTAGGTCTATATTTTGTAAATGAATACATTATAAAAATAAAAAAAACATTAGCAATATTGGTTAGGTTGTGACACCAAAACGTTGATAGTAGCATTAAGAAGAATAAGAGAAAAATCCATATGCTGAGAATTTATTCGAACTTATTGAATATTTTGTTGTAGAGTTACATTTTACAAACACTTCCCTGTTGTTTGCCTTCAGAAGGATGTTTCTCTTTCCGTCTTCTTTTTCTCTCATTCATTCTACATAATAAGTAGTAACTATTAGTAACTAAACTTCCATTTGTTAAAAAAATCTGTTCCGTTTTGCCATCTCTCAATTGGTTGTATTTCTTTGTACAGTCAACAAAACATACAAACAACTTTAAAATTTTCTAAGAGAAACGATAAAATTTTTACCTACAGTCCAATTTTTTAAAATTACTTTTATTTATGTGATTTTTTTAAAAAATTGTAACTACTACACTTCAACCTACTGAATTTCAATTTTATTTTAATTAAAAAGATAATATATAAGATAAGAAGAATATATCTAAGTAAATCACCATGGAATGTTATTTTCATAAGTAATACTTGCATGCATTTTTAATAAAAATTTTTTAATGATTTTGTTTTTATGTGCGGACATAAATATACATTGTTTTTTCTTCTTTTTATTATTAGCTTCTGTTAGTTAAAAAGTTCGTTTCCAGAGTAGAAAGAATAAGTCAGAATAAACTATTTGACAGCAAGTGATTTTATTGATTATTAATAAATAAAATAAAATAAAAAGGTTTAAGAAAACATTCACTACAAATCACAGTTTTCTAATCTTCTTGTACTAGTTATTTTGAGATTTCTATAAATCTCAAAATTATTTTTTTAAATAAAGAGAAAGAACTACACAAAAAAAGTATTCACCCACACAAATAATAAAAGTGAAAGTAGTAATTGTGTCAATGATACAATGTAACAACTATGACACTGACAAACAAAGAACAAGAAGTCCTTTTTAGATCAAGAAAGGCTGAATTACAAATCAAAAAGATGTCAACATTTCTCAGTTTAAAAGAATTGAAAACAATACTGTGATTTGTAAATAATTTGAAAGGAAAACTGTTTATCAATTTAAAAGTCAATATTTTCATTTCCCTCGGAGATGATAGACTCATGAATCATGATGAGCCTCATCAACCCAGTACTGGTAACAAAATCTATTAAGCAGTTTTTAATAGCAACAAGACAAGAGCCAGTTTACACTAATTAAAGAATCTTGTCAGCGCTTGAGTCAGGTGAAACATTGTAAAAATGTATTGTAAATTGAAATCTTGTTTTCGCCACTGGCACTAAGGAAGTTATAAGTACAGTTTTAAAGTAAACTGTGCAAATATTTATTTTTAAACAAAAACAAAACAAGAATAATAAAATATACATGTTAATTGTGAAATTAAATATTACCAGTACTTAATCTTTTTATATACCAACATCTTTATTTTTATTGTTTTTATCCGAGTTCCATGAGGCGTTAACTAGCATTCGGTAACAAAATTAACAAAAATTGGTCGAGAATTTTAGTCTTTTTTAATGTGCTACGGTCTCTAAAAAGGAGGAAAACATGTAAGTTTTAAACGCATAACAAAAATGAAAATACCACATAAAATAAAAAATAAAACACTTTTTAAGCAAAAAGTAACATTTTTTATGATCACCTAACTAACATTAACAAGGTATGAATATTTAATTCATTATTGTTTCTATCAAGGTCATTTTTCAATTTTACCGCTAATCTTTTTTATTTTTATAGCCCGATTTTGTAAAATAAAATCCGGCGAGCTTTATACCAAATATTATTTTATACATTTTTTTCTTAAATGTTAGAAAATATATCTTTTAAATTCAGGAGAAAAAGAAATCAGTAATTTAGCTAAAAAGTGTGAATAATGTCTTCTACATCTCTACAATCAATGAACAATGAGAAATGAATGAAAATAATAATTCAATTCAATATTTCCCAATTCCAATGTTGAATGTTGAGTAGGTATTTTTATTCTCTAAGTGTTAATGTAATTTTTCATTAAATTGTAATTGTTAGAATTTTCAGAGCAGACTTTCCTTATTTACTTTTTTTACTGTGTCGATTTAAAAATTTATTTAAGTTAAAAATGTAAATATCTTTCTACATTTTAGATAAATTTTTTGATCTAAAAATTAAAAAAGGGAGAGCTCTGGTTTCTTGGAATTATTAGACATTAAAAAAAATAAATAGATCTCTAGTTTTTCGCCATGAAAATGCAATTGTTGTAGGTATTTACTATTTATTATTAATCATAATTATTAATGTTAACTTTTTTTAGCAAAATGATTAGTAATGAAATTGAAATATGTCAGTAGTCAGTCGTAAATTGTTGTTGAATAGTAGACTAGAGCTGGTAAACATTTTTTACACTACATTTTTAAAAACACCAGATTGTAAATGTAAAACTAAAGAAAGTGGGCAGAAAATGGGGAGTCAGTTTACAATTTCAACTTAAGGAATAAATCTTCCCCCTTTTTGTGACCATTTTCTGATTGAAGAAAAGTGCATGCAACTTGCAAACGTAAAATGCAGACACACACACACAACACATATTTCTTTTCCATTCATCCGAAAGTTACAATTTAGTCAGTGTAAAACAACTTTAAAATCAAGCAGTGTGAATAATTATTTGTAATAATAGTTTAATGAGGAATAAAAACATGACTAAAAGAGAAAAAGAACGAAAACGACACTCCAAGCAAAAGCTAGTAGTCGCAGTGTTGTTTATTGTAAGAAGAGAGTATTTGGCAAGGTACGCCGATGAATTCATCAATGAATGCATGAGTAAGGAAAAAGAAAGACGACGTGAAAACACAAGCAGGCAAAGAAAGAGAAAAGGGGATGACATTTTTAATGATAATCAGTTCAATTAAAACAGGAATGAATGATGTATATGAAAATATGTTTATGACAAGTATGAAAAAGAAAGACTACACGCAGACAGTAGTTAGTAGTAGACTTGCTTTTTTTACTACTGATGATAGTAGCGCCTGTATTTTTATTTAGCCTTACGTCATAATATAAACAACCATAAGTTGGTTTGCCATTCATTCATAAATCAATGGAAACAGTCATCCTGCTGACAAGTTTCACACAATGTACACTTAAAAAAATTACAATAAAAATATCTACCATATTTTGGCATTCATTATAAATTATAACTAGAATAATTAGTAACTAGATTAAATATTTTCAAGCGATGATTTGCCTAATTTTTTAAACGAAAAATCAATGTGAAAAAAATAAACAAACTGTCGGAATATCTAACTGAAATATTACATTTTTTAAAAAAAATATGAAATTCAAACATTACAGCTTATTTTAAACGTAAATATTTTGAAAAATGAAAATTATTCACGAAAGCAACACAATTTATTATTGGCCATTAAACATTGTGCAATTGTTTATAGATTTTTTTACGATTGTTTTACAAAGTAATATTTAATTTATGATTGCCATTTAAAGCAAATGTAACTGAATAAAAAGAAGAATAGTAGCAACAGACATTTAAGAAAATAAAAGAACTTAAGAAAATAAAGATTTACTTTTTTATCTTTAAAAAGAAAAAGTGTACTTACTTTCGTGTTAAATTCCTTGAGTGATCGACAAAGATCCTCTTCAGTTCCATTCTCAAATACTTGAATCAAATTTTCTTCATCCATTTCGCTGATGTGTAGTAAAGAAAGCTCAACAAAAATATGTCGGCAATAAATTTACTTCAGAAATTAATCCCAGTTGCAATGATCAAAAAGGAAGACTTGACTTCTTGTTGATGTTTTTCTTTTTACTTTGGAAAAATAAAGAAAGCTATTTTCTTTAGTTTATCTTCTTCCTGTTTAAAAGGAAGCAAGAAAGATGCTTTCTTTAAACTTGTGACAAATGCGTGTTGCTGGGCATAGTTTTACACTTTTGACTTGAATTATAAGTAAAAAAAAATGTGGAAACGTTGTATTATATTTTTTAAATTAGCAATATGTTAAAGTTTATTTAAGCCAAACGTTTGTTTGTTTTGATTGAAAAAAAAATACGTTTAAAAATATGTGATTGTGTAAAATTAAAAACTTCACAAAGTGAATACAAATTATTGTAATAAATAAACGAAATATCTGAGTGAATAAAATGCAAAAAGACAACAAATTTGAGAAAAATAAAGATGTTTTCGGAAGAATTTAAAAATTAGAATTAAAATAAAAAAAGAGACAGAGGAAAACTGGAACCCAAAGATGAGGTTTAAAAAAATGTCTTTAAGTAGATGTAGTCTGTTTTTTTTTTTGTTTTTTTGTAAGTATCAAACAAGCTAGTTAGTATAGAAATAGAAAATCTGTAAGATAATTCAACATTTGATAGAGATTCCTATTGTAATAATTATCACTACTTTGTTAGTTGCTTATTGATTGATTCTTATGGCTCTCTCTCTACACAAAAAAACAAAACTACAAACAAATTCAACTACTTTTTATAAGAATAGATTAATTTACTAACATTACTAAAATGTTCTTACTTAATTTTTCATTTACTTATCGCGTGCCGGTTGAATATTGAATGGATGGACTAAGTAAAAATCGAAAGGCATAGCTTTCTTCTCTTTCTCCAAATCCAATAATAATACCTTCTCTCTCCTCTTCGACATAATCCAAATAAATGAAATGTTATTGCTGCTTTGGTTACTTTTCTTTCAGGGCTGCTTAACGGTTTTAAAAACGGAACAATATTTACAAGTTGGATAAGAAGAAATTAATATTATTATTAAATGCAAGTCTCCCTCACTGTTTGGAGAAAAGAAGTAAAGCAGCCAATTCAAGTTAGCGATTGACAGCCACAATTAATATAAATAACAAAAGGGAGGAAGAACAGATTAGCTTCAACTTCAGTACAACCAATATTACACAGAACACCAATCAGCGATATTGCTATTATTTTCTAAAATATATTTTCTTCTTTTCTTACTGTTTATTGAATAGCTTCGATAAATTTAAAAAATATATTCATTATTTAATTTTACTCAGAGATGGTTTGTTAATGAATGACAAATTTGTAATGATATTTCATTTTGTTTAAATAAATCTCTCTCTTGCGTGAGTATTAAAAATGGCTAACCTAAAGGCTTTCCTCCTTTCTTTACCGAATTGAAAATGTAAAAATGTTTTTTTGACTGTTACACTACACAACTTACGGATGATCACTAGCGTAAAATAATTCTTTATTTTCTCGTTTTATTTATTTACCTAATATATTTATTCGTTCTTTTACATTTCCTAATAAAGTAAGTTTTTGGTATATTTTTCTGAGTTTATGCAATCAGGGCGGCGAGATAATAATAATCAGCATGAAAAACGGAATCGGCAAAACGAGTTCTAATTTCGGCTGAGGGCGGTTGTCTTCGAGAAAAGACTAAAAAAAGTATAAAAATTCAACATCCCACCGCTGTGTTCCCAAGTTATAAATATTGGTAAAAATGGTCTCGTTATTGTCATAAAGTGGAAATGTAAAAAACCAACATGGGCAAACTTTGACTTTAAGTATTTTTTAGCAATTAAGTAATATTTTTTCTGTTACTGCATACCACTCACTAAGGCAGTAATAAGTAACAGTAAAAAATTATTACACACATTGCCAACCTTGACAGAGGTCTAGTCAATGATTTAGTAGCAATATTTTCCTTATGTTATCTATTTTTTTAAAAGTGACATGGTTTTTAATGACAACTATCTGAAACTTTATAATGAATAATAAAAATGAAGAACTGTCTGAATTTGAGCAATTGTTTGGTCTTTAAGCAATAGTTAATGATTTTGATCCTGATGAGATACTTCATAAATTCTTGATTTTCAAAGAAGCTAAAGAAAGAGAAGAAAAATATTCAAAAAGAGATATGAGGTTTTCCAAAATATAAACATTCCAAACGCATATTTTAAAAATTTTAATTTAAAAGTTTAAAATTTCACCATCCCCTCTTCTTCATATACATGTGTAGTTACATCAACGTAAACATTACTTTAATCTGATGAAGTCCTAAAGAACAAAATGTATCACATGAAAATTTTTGTCATTGAATTTCCTGGTATATAAAAATTTTCATTTTCTCCCATTTTCCAACATGCAAAGAAAATGATCAATTAATAATTCTTTAAGCAGACAATTTAAAAAGGATTCTTACTCAGCATGAAATGGAAACAAAAAAACTTTTTATTTACAATAATTTTTTATGTGAAAAGGAAGATGAGTATAGAGGTTGTGTGAATCTATCACGCACAAACATACATACATACATACAAAAATATAAATCACATGCAACAACAAGCATTCATTGGTTAATTAATTACCACTACATTATTATAGACAATTTACAAATCGCAGCAATGCGACAATTTTGTAATCGCTCTATTTTTATGTAGTCAGTTTTGTGCACTTTTGGGAGAAACGGATCACAGAAGCTTTCTTAAGTCTCCCCAAAGCTCACTCGCTGATTGGTCGATGCCAACCAATCAGATCGTCTGCACGTGAAGAATAATTCTTCCCGCGCAGTGATCTGGGGTCTACTGTCATTTATTTAAGCAAGAATTTTCTAACCCTTTTTAGTGAGAATTCAACTGCCAAACAAATCCACAACAGTTGAAACCATGTGCCAACCTTCTCACTCACACACATCACTCACATGCCGAACATACCTTGTATACACTCACATAATCTTTTCTTATACAGCAAAAGCTTTCAAGAACAAACATTACAAGAGACTTTCATGAACATTCTTCCAGTGAACTTTAAAACACTAAAATAACAGTTAAAGAGAGACAACTCTTGTTTTATTCAACTTTTTCTTACTTAAATGCATGCTTTCTTTCACATCGTTGTTTGATATTGTACATCTTGTTAAATACAAATTTTATGTGTAACAATGTCTTTTGGTTATCCTTTTCTGCATCAGCCCTGTTTCCTAATCTAAAGTTAAATTAATGTGGTGAAGTCTACCCCAAGGTTGCTCAAAATATTCTTTTGACCAGCTAAATAAATTAAGTTAGGTAAAGTAGTAACAAAAATTACAGATGTGCTTAATAGAAAATGTAAAGTGTCAGCAAACTTCACAAAGTTTGCAGAGTGCTTAAGCAATCCTTTGAAGAGAGGATGTGGAGACATCAAATATTGTTGAGCCATTCAGAGGTTGATAGGTCAACATAGTAGCAGGAGCATCCATTTGTTGAATGGAAGAAGTTGCAGAATCATTGTCATTTGTGGAAAACTTTCAGAACTATATACAGCCTTGTAGAATTATAATTGAAAAGAGTGAGTTGTCTCTGAAAAACTTGGTCTAGTTGTGGGTCTTTTTCAGATAAACATGTTCAAAATTATCTGTTTTTGAATGTTGTCTCAGAATTCTTTGCAGGTCAGTGGTATCTTAGAACTTATAGTGATCTTTTTTCTGAATATGCTGCTGAAGTTATTTGATAAGCTGGCTTACATCTGACTACTCACACATGAACAGAATTGTGAAGAATAGCAATTTACTAAGCATAGCTTAGATGTGTGGTACAAGGCTGAAAGTATGGAGCACTCAGTGAGGATTGAACTGATAAATAGTGATTAAGTTGGCTAACAACTTCTTTTATATCTGTTCTGACCAGTTCAATAAACTATTTTTTTAAATTGTCTTGAGTTCCAAATTCCAGCTTTTTATTGGTTGGAAATAATCTTAAGATGGAATTCTCTTCTCAAATCTTTTCCTCTTGAACATTCCTTTTCCTATTACTCAGTACCAGACATTGTGTTGCCACCATTAGTCTCAGAAGTAAAGATTATCAAAAAAGACTCCATCCACACTTCATTGATTGAAAATGTTTGAACAATAATAATAATAATAATGAAAAAAAACTTCATTAATAATATAGGTAATAATAAATACATTAAAAATAAATGAATATACCTTTTTATTAAATTGGTTGGTATCATTAATAGAAAGAATACATTTGATGAACAGTAGCAAGGTATTGATATTTAGTTGGAAATTGATAGTTTTTATTCACAGTCACCATGATTTATTGACCCCCTTTTCACCTCTGAGCAATTATTGACCCTCTTGACCTGTACACATCTATTGATCCACTGGATACTCCCATTCACTTCCAGAGGTTGATATTAACCACTTAGGGGAACACAGTGTTAAAGGATATCTAAGTTAATTCTCTTTAATCATAATATCAATGGTCTCTTCTACTCAACACAGGAATTGAATATACAGCAACTAGTTAACACAATTTGCTTAATTAACACTTTTATCCACTAGGCCATGTACCATGTAAGACACATAGCCTAGAGAATAAAACATTAGCAGAAGATAAAATCTCAACTTTAAAACACACTCTTCATTCCAAAACATCTCTCAGTGCCATTGTGTTTTTGTAACTGTCAAGTATTTGCTTTTTTTCTTTATCATTTATTAAAATATTTTTGGTGGTATAGATACCATCTTGTAGCTATACTGTTGGAATTTAATTTGAGAACAATGTTTTACAAGTTCACATTCTCGCTATTTTTTCTATCTTCACTCCAACCTCTTTTTACTTTCAAAACCGGCTCCCAAGGCCTTGATTCTTATCAGAGATAAGAATATATTTTCTGACTAACGAGAGAGCTGGAAAATATAAAAAGGAATTCCACCACCATTATTCTTTCCATGGTGCCATAAAATCTGGGGGAAACCTCACAGCTTGTTCACTCCAACCTGTTTTCATTACCTTCAAAACCGGCTCCCAGGGCCCTGATTCTTATCAGAGATAAGAATCTATTTTCTGACCAATGAAGGTGCCAGGAAATTTGTTCAACAATTTTGGAGGGAAAAGTCCCTGATTCTTCGGAGCATACCAGATCTCCATAAATTTGAAGAATCTTTGCCTATTTGGCAGTGAGACTTCAGCCCGCCATCTGTGAGGTTGACAATAGGGAGCTTCAGTCAACTTCAGAACCACTTTCAACCACAGAACTACCTACTAAAGGGCTGTCAAGAACGAATGTTGGCCCACAATTCAAGACCAATTCAAAGCTGCATCCCTTCACCACTCATTCTGATGAGCCCACTGGACTTCTGTCGTCAACCTACAAACTCAATCAACTGCAAGATTCCTATATCTACAAACAATTTTCCTACTTTACAAGAACTGTGAGTGTTTCTAAAACCGTAACAAAATTCTACACGCTTAAAAAACTTTTTAGGCACTCAGAGAAATATTTTGAGCAAGCATTTTTTCTGCTATGAACATTTTCTCTTCTCTTAAAGGACATTTTCTCTTTTCCCTTTCTTTCACCCTTAATTGTCTTTATCCCTTTACCCTTTTTTTTCTGTATATGTAAATAAACACTTTCTTCTTTTATTGGTACACACCGTGCAGGAGTTTTTTCTTTATTTGTACACACATAAAAGAGAGAGTTTGTCCACTCTAATCTGGCTGTTGTTAACTTGCATTTTGTCACAATTTTTTAATTTTAACCCTTGGATGCGTGAAAGCCGGGACAGACTTCCCAGCAATACATACCACTCTAAGGCAGTTGAATAGGCCAGTAACAGCTACAGAAAGTTAAACAATTCACATCATCACTCCACTTCATCATCTGCTCCATCTGCTTCCAAGAGATTACCCCAATTCCCTGCAAAAAATTCATTAATTGAAGAAATTTTCCTAAGGATTTCTTCACTTAATAAGTTTTCATTTACAGACTGACAATTGAGTGAAAGAATTCTGCTGACCCTGATTGTATATGACAGGAGAGTGACATCACCAAAACATTTCTCCTTAGATCCAGTTACTATGCACATATGCAAATCAACTTGTAACCTGAAAGAAATGTATTTTCTATAAAGTCAGGAACCCATCAGACAAAATGAGACAGCCAGCAGCAGTTAGGGGACAATCAGGATGAAATATAGCAGAGTATCTGTGATACCCACCTACGCCATCACCCTTTGCATGA
Organism: Acanthosepion esculentum; assembly: GCA_964036315.1. Taxonomy (NCBI): domain Eukaryota; kingdom Metazoa; phylum Mollusca; class Cephalopoda; order Sepiida; family Sepiidae; genus Acanthosepion; species Acanthosepion esculentum. The sequence goes on from OZ038484.1 coordinate 20,626,068, forward strand.
TACTGCTGAGAAGAATTTGATCAACTAAGATAATTTTGGAGACCAACATTGTCTACAAGTTCAAGATCTAAGTTCGCCAATTGAATTATTCAACTACCAGTCACTAGTCTGGGGCATTGCTGTTTTTGCAATATGTCATGAATAAGACTAACATTTACCATCTCACAAATTGGCTGTAATCAGGTAGACCAAAGTACTGCAGAATTGAGAAGGATTAAATCAATAACTGTAACCCTTGGCAAATAAACTGTTACTGTTTCAACAAATTTTTCTCTTCAGAATCCATCTTGCACATTTATAAATCTATCATTCAACTATGCATTGAATATACTGTGATATCTGATCTGGTTCTCATGCTGTACATTTCGAGATTCTTGACAAAATTCAAAGTAATGTAACATGGAATCTCAACTTTGGTCACTTTCTCACAGATGTGACATGGCTTCACACTGTCTTTTCTACAAATATTTTCATGGCAACTTTTCTGAGGAGTTTTTTTCACAGATGCCCCAACTACATGAATTTAAGCATGCTACCAAATTGATAACTGGGTTTCACTATTTTACTGTTGGACTAGCTAGACGCAATGGCCACTTCTATTATAACAGTTTCTTTTCTCGCACTTCTCACCTGTGGAATTCCCTTTGGTTATCTTGCTTCCTTGCCACCTACAATCTTTAAAAAATTAAATGCAACATCAATTGCCATCTGCCTTCCTAAACCCTCTTACTTTATTGTCCTTTCCTCACTCATCCTCACTAAAGTCTTCTCATTCTCTTTCACCCCCTGCATAATCCCCTGTATCCTAGTGACTTTATTACCTTGCTTCAGGTGAAATGATTAACAAAAAAATGAAGTAAAACTAGGTTGTTTGTTCTGAAAGTTGCTTTCTTTATTTTCTTGTATTTCACTCTCTTTGCTCCTGAGAGTATTTCAATCAACTTCATCAAATAAAAACACTTAAACACAATGTGGGTGGGGAAGATCAACTGGTAGACTAAGATGCCTAGGCAGCAACCTAGGCAGGATGAAAGGGGGAGGGGTTGATTTTTAAAAAAATCATTTCACCCCAAGCAAAGCAATAAAGCCACTAAGATGCAAGGGGTTACCACACGTGAGAGAATATAAGAAAAAGAAAACATTATTAAGTTTAGTTACTTAGCTGATTTTTTAACAGCATATCAACTACTTATGGGTCATTTAATGCTGAAATTTAATTTTCTTAGGAGCTTTGAAGTAATAAAAATATATTATTCTGCTTTCACAATTGAATACATGGTAGATATTTTTCTGCATATACAAGTTTGTGTGGACAATTACTAGAGGCAGTGATATGTGTGTTTTATGTTGTTTTTTAAGTTATTTTGGAATGCAGTTTGATTTAAGAAATTGTAGGGTATTATATGGATTAATGTCATGAAAGTTCATGTTGCTTGTTTGGTTGATTTGCTTAGTGGCATATCAACCTCTATGGGTCATTTACGGAAATACTGAAGTCTAAAATAATTTGAACATAATTCTATGGCTTCAACTAAATATATTTTGAATGTAATTGTATGCCTTCAACTATAGATAAAATTTATTGCTTGTCGTGTATAGTCGGTCTTAATTTATATAGAATGTATTGATGGTAATTTTTTCTATTAAAATGTATTTTTATATTTTTGTTTTTGTTTAGGGAGATCACTATTTACTCATAGCTGGAACCCTAACAGGTGCTACCACCCCAAATCAGGGTGGACCTGTGAACAGCAATTAAGAGGCCATTCCAGGCTCTTGAAAACCTCCAATCTTCTGATCAGAGGCCTTGCTGCCGGATGTAGTTTATTATCATCCCTGAGAGTCATTATTAAAGAGAGAGAGAACAATAAAAAAAAACAGGAATTAAGAAGACAGAAGATAATGATTTCTTTTAGTGTTTCTCTGGCTTTCTTACCATCTACCTTTTTTCTTTATTTTCTCTTCCCCCCACTTGTTTCTTTTCTTATATGTGCCATGTCCTTTTGGGGTGTTGGCGATTGTGGCTCTCCCCAACTTCCTATCCTTTATAGATCTTAGCAATGGTTTTCCTCTTACTATCCCTCCTACTCCTATGCTGTCATTCATTTGCACCAATTTTGGTAAGTAGCTTACTCTCATCAGGCATATTCAGTGAAATAGAAAAGGAAACTTCTTTTTCAGGGAAAAAATTCCTAATGGCAAGGACTAAATAATGGATAAACCAAAATATTTTTGTAATCATTTCACCTCAAGAAAGGCTATAAAGACACTAAGATGCATGGGGTTACTGAGTGTGAGAGAATATGAGAAAAAGAAAACATTAAGGAAAGAGAACAATAAAAGAAAAGGAATTAAGAAGACAGAAGATAACAACTGACAATCAATTTAAATTTTTGGAGATCAAAGTTGACTGGAAAGCAAGAAGCTAGAAGTGAGTTCCACAAGAGAGAAGTATGAAAAACAAAACTGTTAGTATAGAACTTACAGTTGCATCTAGCCATTTCAAATGTAAAATGATGAGACCTTGCTGCCAATCTAGTACTGCACTTAAATTCATAAAGTCTAGGTAGAAGCTCATCAGAACAATTGCCATAAAAATATTTATAAAAAAAAGTAGGAGGAAGCTACATTATGGCATAACAATTATAAATTGTAAAGATTATAAATTAAAAGCTATTTGCCGTAACACATATTGTTGGCTTTGATCTACTGTATGAAATTTTTAAAAGTTGTGTGTATTCAAGTGGGTGCATGTTCACCTATGATAAACAATTAAAAAAAACATACAAAAACTTGGTTTTCTACTCTAAACCATTTATTCTTTTTTATGGTGACTGTAGTGAAACAAAGTTCTCAATGTCTCTTGGGTATATTCGTTTTCTTGGTCCAGAAGTTAGGGTAAGTAAGTATAAGCATTGTATTAATGGTTGAATTCAAGTCAGCCTTGCACAGACTTGGAACAATAAAAGGAAAGTTTGTACTTTGTCAGTGGAAGGCTTAAACATGGTTATGGAATGTCCATTTTCTTTTTCTTGGTTCAGAAGTTAGTGGACTGGGGAAACTAACGTTTCCCAGTGGGAACATAATTATCTTGTTGTTCTACATCTTGGAGCAAAAGGGAGAAAAAGAGTGAAGCAGGAAAAGGTTTGTCGTTTTATAGACTTTAACAGTTCCACCTAATGGTGCTTTATGAATCTAAGTGGGATAATATTTCCAGTTCCTTTACTCTTAGCGTCATGGAAAAATGTATTTCTTTTTCATTTTTTTTATTATTCGTTATTATTATTTTAATTATCGGTTTTATTTAATTTTCCCACAACTTTTTCTACAATTTTATGTTTAAAGTCTTTTTAAGGCTAAAGTTCGCCCAATACAAGGCTCAAGAACCACTCAAAGTAGAGGGTTACTGTTAAAATGTTTATGTTGAAGGCAGTATGGGATATGGAAAAGTAAGTGCTAGGTAGTGAAGGTTATGAGGATAAAGAGGATAGATAATGATTTACCTTTTACTTGAAGAGGTTAAAAATAAGAATTAATATGAAAATAAAAGCTGAATTAGGTGTCATGTGAAATGCGGAATGACTGATGACAAATTTTAATTTTGAACAAGCATGAACTGATAATTTATATATTCATTTCAGATTAAAATTTATTAAATTATTAAAAACTGTGCCAGGCTACAGATATATTGACCCACTCTCATATATCCATGTTTGGCAGCATTTCACATATATGTATTTTCCCATGATGCCTTACGCTCACGCTCCTTATCAGAACGTATGTTGAGATGGGGGAATAGATCATGTAGGTGTCACTTGGTGACAAGCCTGCCTTCTATACAGCAAATTAAAATGAGAGGATTGAGAAAATCTGGAACCAGTGAATTTTGAGCTATGACCACAAGAAAAATAAAATTATTAGACACAGGCTTTTATACATGTGTGTACATACACATGCAAACACAAACACACACACACACTATATATATATATATATATATATATATATATATATATATATATATATATATATATATATATATATATATATATGTATATATATATATATATATATATATATATATGTGTGTGTGTGTGTGTGCGTGTGTGTGTGTGTGTTGTAAATGAATGAATTCTTGACTGAAAACCATCTTTACTAACAAAGCAATTTCACTGTTGGGGTATATCAGAGTATCAAATGCCTTAAGAAGGCCTCCATTTAAATTAATATATATAGTTATCTATAAATTAACACTTGATTGCCCATCAAGAACTCATATGAGAAATTTAAACCACTTGAGTGTGTATCATCTGCTTTTCTGAGAGAAAGCAGACACTGTGTTGAGCTCTTGCTTAATTTTTGAATTTCAAAAATAATTTTGGTACATTTCGATTTGTTGGAAAACAGCTGCATTTGTTTTTCATCCAAAACCAATCAAAAGGTTTCCCTCCAACTTCACTCCTTGGAATTTGGAGCCTACCTGTAGGTTATAAAAGGGGGCCTTGGATTTAATTCACTGGAGTCAATGAACATCTGCTGCTGGAACCTAGGTTGCCCCTGTCTAGAAAGAAAAACCAATACAGAAGAAATTTGCCAACCACCAGACGATAATTGAAAGAAACATCAAAGTCGCTTCCATATCAAAGAAAAGTCTTTGGCTGGTGTGATTTTTTCTATTTTTTGCTGTTACTATGAACATTTTATATGTAGTTTTCTTTTCTGAGGACCTTATGCAGAATTATAACTTTTATTGTAAAAGGCTATATTTCATTTGCATTGATAATTTACATACATGTTTAATTTGACATAGTGGTCCTGCCAGTAATGCAAAGGAGCAAAATTATAAAAAGTCTACATGATGATCTTCATTGTGGAATAACATCTATTCAATAAAGATTAAAGCTAGAAGTATGGTGGCCAGGTTATTCTACAGATGTAAAAGAATATGTAAAAAGGTGTAAAATGTGCATTGAAAAAAGAAAATTTAGACAAACAAAAACACATACATGGCCTAAAGACTCCCAATCTTGGGACAGAGTACACATAGATCATGTTAATGGAGTGAGATTATTACTAATCCTGGCAGATTCATATTCAGGCTGGTCAGAAATAATATAGGTCTGCAACAAAAGAAGTTCGACCGTGAAACAAGCATGAAGGATCATATTTTCAAGAAATAGAATTCCGAAAACACAATGCTCCAGAGTTCTGTGATGAGGAACTATACCAATGGTTGAACAAAATTGGATGCAAACTATATAACCCCCCCATACCATCAGCAATCAAATGAATTAGCAGAAAGGATGGTGTAAACTATAAAAAAACAGGTTAAAAATATGTGTACAATGGAAAGAAAAGATAGAAACATTTCTTCTTAGATTGTTGCTAAGTTATAGAACAATACCAAATGCTGGAAGATCGAAAAGCCTGTCTGCCCTCATGGGTTGACAAATTAGAGCCTCATTGATCGTGTCCTATGCCACCAATGAAAAAATATGGTATAAGAATAATAATGAATTTAATCTACAAGAGACAAGATTCATAATGCAAAGTAGACAGAACACTATGATAATAGAAAAAAATGGAAATAGGATATTAGCGCACACAACCCAAGTTAGATTGCAACATGATAGCGATGAAGAAATATACAGTGAGCCTGAAAGTAATGAAGGCGAAACTGTCATGTCAAAATAAGAAAAACTAGACAGTGAAATCGAGAGTGATATAGACTCTGAAGATGAACAAGGCCAATCGTTTGAGAAACACTCCTATGAAAAAAAGAAGATCAAGATCTCCCATATCTAGACAATCTCTTAGGGAGAGAGAGGAAGATAGTGAGGAGACAAAATCTCCTAGAAATACCAGGAAAAAGAGGTCATTTTTTTGCTGTGCAGGGATAAAGTTGGCACACAAAATTTAATAGAAGCAGCATTGTGGCAAAATTGAATTTCTATTAAGTGTTGTTCAAGTGACATCATCGATGAGTGAAAAAAAAAAGGATAGTTACCTTTTGAGATGTGTCATACTTTATCTGATGAGCCCAGAAGAAACAGTGTTGATTAAAGTTGAAAAAATGTCTGCCAGTTGAAATCAAGTTGAGTGTAATGGTGCTGTGTTTGTTGTTTGCTAGTGTCAATATTTTGAAATGACTGAGAAGTCTGTACATTGACTCAAAATGACGACATATACTGCAGGGTAAAGCAAAAAAGACAGTAGAGAAAAGGCGTCTATTGTTTGCCTATTGAATGGACAAATGTAGCAGTAATTGAAAAGCAATTAGCAATTTTTTGGGAGTCCCACGTGTTGCAAAAAAATCTATTTTAGGAATTGACATATTAAGATTGGATATATCAAAACTGATAAATTACATGAATTCTGTAGAACAGGAGGTTGGATTATTATGGTGATATGAGGTGATTATAAGATGGGCATGAATCACCAGATCTATTTGGATTCATTCCTTTTGCCAAACATTGAAATAGCATGCTATATGTTTCCTGGTATGAAATACTTTGCTAAAGTTGACCTTAAGTCAACATATAATCAGATAGAAATTGATAACAAGTTTCAAGAAGTCACCACAATGAACACCCCTATTGGATTAATAAGATGGACTCGTCAGCCATTTGGAGTAAAAACGCTAAGTCATATTTTTCAAAAAATCATAAAATTTTTTTAGAGGGGATTAAACATATAATTGTATATCAGGGCAACATTGACATTAATGCATGCAGTAAAGAAGAGCTCAAAAGTAAAATGGAGAAAGTTTTAAGAAAATTAAACAGTGAGTATGACAGTTGTGATAAATGTAAGTTTAATTGTGAAAAAATTTCATACCTAGGATATCAAATATCCCAAAACGATATATCACTGGATGATAAACTCATTAATAAGATATCAGAGATACCTGCACCCAGAAATAAAAAAAGAGTTAGAAACTTTTTTAGGATTAACCAATTTCTATAATAGATATCTACCACAATATAGTGATCTTGTGGAACCATTTAACAAAATAAGGAAGAAGAATACAAAGTTTCAATGGGCAAAAAGGCAGGAGATTGCTTTCAAGAAATTAAAAAAGCACTCATAAACAAACCAGTTGTTAAAATTTTTGACCCAGCCAAAGAATTGACGTTAACTACTGATGTTACAGACTGTACATGTCACAGGAAAATCAGAGCCTGTAATCCAGAAAACTAACATCGGTGGAAGCAAATTATTCGAATATTGAGGAGGCATTGGCAATTGTGTGGAGTATGGGAAGAGCTAGAAATCTTTTGCTGGGAAGGAAATTGCTATTAAAATCTGGTCATAAGCCTTTGGAATTTATATTCTACCCCAGAAGGTCACATCTGCCAGGATATTAAGATGGGTGATGAAGCTTATGGCGTTCAACTTTGACATTGTATATATTTATTATGGTAATTTACCCATGCATGCATGGACACTCCAAGCTATAAATAGGAGCAGGTATTTCCTTTTGGGAGAGGGAAGTTTCCAGTAGTCAGCTCTGACATTTGGACCGAACATTTCTGTAACACTCTCGTTTGTATATGTTTGTATTACTGTTCCTGTTAATATATTTGTTTAACTCAATTCCTCTCTTGTGTCTTTATTTCTGGCCCTAACAAGGTCACAACAATAGGAAAAGAAATACTATTCTGCATGTGGATGTATTATCTTGGTTAAATTTTGAGAGTAAAAATGTTGAAGCAAGTGAAAATTGTGAGAATAGGATTTTGCACTGGATAGAAACGCATGTGTTACCCTTAAATCGGCTAGGGTTGGGAACTAGGCAGGATCCAGTGTTGAATAGAATTTTTTTTTTTTTTTTTTTTTTTTTTTTAAGCGTATCACCCCAAGCAAGGCTGGTGGCCACTATCATGCATGGGGTTACAGAAGGGTTGGAGGAAGAGCAGATAGGAGTGGTAAAGGAAGGGATGTGGAGAAAGAGAAGGACGAAGGGTCGATCAAGGCAAGGGGGTTACAGAAGATTTAGAGCGAGAGCAGATAGGAATGAAAGATGAAAGGAAGTGGAGAAGGGAAGTGGATAGATCAAGGCAACTGGAGATGACGATTGATGCTACACTTAAACCGTTGGAGATTGTATTTGTCAGGGAAACAGTAATAGGGAAGGGAGTTCCATAGGCGAGATGTGCGAGGCCTAGGGACAAGCAAAAGCAACTCCTTGGAGCAATTACCGTGGAAGTACTTGTAGAAAAGGCAGAGCGATGAAACATCACGTCTGTGAGAGAGCAACTGCAGACGAGATGACAGATCAGGGCCAATCACATTGCATATCTGTCTCTGGATCTTATTAAGAACCCTGAGGCAACACGCAGGGGCCGCAGACCATAAATGGCAGCAATACTCCATGCAAGGGCGAATGGTAGATTTATAGACTTGGAGGATCGATTCCGGGGAGAAGAATTTCCTGGCTCGGCACAGGGAACCAACTTTTCTTGCGGTGGATGATGCAACTGATTCGATGTATTTGTTCCATCTCAGAACAGCGGACAGCGTGAGACCGAGCAGCCGCAGAGAGGAGCTCTCGAGAAGTTGGTCCTCAGACATTCTAATGGGATGCAGGGATGGGTCCTTGTGGTGGTTAATGGAGAGCAGTTTTGTTTTAGAGGCGTTAAAGTTGACCATCCATTTCTCTCCCCAGTCCACAACCGATTGGAGGTCCTTTTCAATTTGAGCTGCCAGGTTAATTTTGTCCGCCTCACTAGATTTGTGTTTGAGGCAGGAGTAAATAGTAGTGTCGTCAGCATAGATACCGACTTGGGAGTCTATGGCGTCAGGAAGGTTGTTTATAAATATGAGGAACAGAGTAGGGCCAAGGATGGAGCCTTGAGGAACACCAACGTTAGTGGAATAGGAGTTGGAGATGAATCCACTGAGAACAACCTTCAAATCCCGGTTTGACAGAAACGATTGAATTAGGTCAAACAATCGACCTGTGATACCATAACCCTGGAGCTTGCGAAGGAGGCCGGCATGCCAAACCCTATTGAATGCTTTGGAGATGTCAAGGGCCACGGCACGGGCTTCGCCGTTATTATGGATAGCTTGGTAGACAAATTCAGTAATAGCCATAAGCACATCGGCAGTAGATCGGGCAAAGTGGAAACCATACTGCTTGGCTGAGAGCAGATCGTGGGATATCAGGTGAGTAATCACTTCAGCGTTGATAATGGCCTCGAAGACTTTGCCGAAGAGGGGAAGGAGACTGATAGGACGGTAATTAGAAGGGTTGGAGGGGTCGCCAGAGTTCTTAAAGACAGGAACAATGGTAGAGGACTTCCAGCAGTCAGGAAAACAGGACTCCTTGAGGCAGCGGTTGTACAATTTAGAGAGGGCAGGTGCCAGTTCAGGTGCGCACTTCTTCAGGACAATGGCTGGTATTCCGTCGCCACCGGTAGCCTTGTGGAGATCTAAGTTAGAAATAATGCCCAGTACCGACGACGGGGTTATGTGCAAGCCGTCCAGGAGGGCCTCAGTTCTGGGAGGGAAGTCGGGCAAGGGTACCCCAGAAGAGTCAAGCGTAGAATTGGAAGAAAACTTCCGAGCGAAGCATTCGGCCTTGTCGGCAGAGGTGGTCAGGACCTCAAACTGATTGAACAGGGGAGGAATGGAGGGTTTGTTACTATTCAGAACGCTCTTGCAGAGGCGCCAATAGTCCTTGGAGCTAAATTTGCGGGATGCAATACGTTCCTTCATCCGAGCTGCAAATAGTGACTTGGCATCGTCGAGGGTACGCTTACACTCATTGCGTGCAGAGGTAAATAGACGTCTGTTGGAGTCGGACATATCACTACAAAAACGGTGGAAGAAGTGGTTCCTATGGGCAATGGCGGCTGAGCAAGCAGCTGTGAACCAGGGGTAGGAGCGCGGTTTGACCTTGAATTTCCTGGAGGGGATGAAAGCTTCGATACCGGCTTTAATCCAGGAAGAGAACTCAAAAGCACAATCATGAGTGGGGAGCTTAAATACAGCATCCCAGGGGACATCGCGGAGGAAGTCCCGAAACGAGTCCCAGTCAGCCCGTTGGTAGCAGAATGTGGTTCTGGTGGTAGGAGGCTCTTTGCAGGGGGTGGGGCTGAAGGAGATACTAACAGACATGACAGCATGATCGGAGTTACTGATAGGACAGAGCTGCGTGGCACTACAAGACTCAGGGATAGAGGTAAAACACAGGTCGAGGAGTGAGGCCTTACAGTCACGATTGTAGGAAAAATGCGTGGGGAAATCGATTATCTGGGTGAGGGATTGAGAGATTGAAAAGTTGAAAGTATGTATGCCAGCGAAGTCAGTGGTAGCGTTCTTTAGCCACTGGTTGTGATGGGCGTTAAAATCACCAAACACAAATATGTGAGCGTACGGATGGACAGAGAGGGCCCTATCTATGCTGTCAGAAATGACATCGAGTATCCCACAGTCCTGAGCAGATGGAGAGCAGTAGAGGAAGAAAAGATAGCTTACAGCATTGAGAAGAGATAGCCGGAGACACAAGTAGGAATGATCTGGCGATTCGAGAGAGGTCTCTCTAGCCAGAGGGAGATGGTCCTTGACGTAGACACCCAGGCCGTGCATGTGGGTTAGAGAGTCTTTTCTGAGGGGAGGGAGGTATCCAGGGATCGAGAGATCAGAGGAAGGGATAGAGGAGTCAAGATTGGTCTCACACAGGGCGAGTATATCCGGGCACTTAGCAATGAGGAAAGACTCAACGCTGCAGAAGTTGGTTCTAATGCCACGGATGTTGGAGAAGGAGATATTTAGAGGTTTGGGTGATGGATAGAATAAAATGAAATACATGGAGTAATTGCTTTATGGCTGAGAGGCTGTATAAAGAATCAAGACACAAATTAACAATAGAAAAAGGAATTATATGTAATGGAGATATCATAGTACCTCCACAGTCTCTGAAAAAAGAAATAATTAAAGCCATGCACGATAATATACATGGAAGTATATTGGCTATGTAAATGAGATTAAAGTTGCAAACATGGTGGTCAGACTATTCAAGAGATGTGGAAGAGTATGTTAAAAAATGCCCAAAGTGTGCAAAAATAAAGAAATTTAGGCAAACTAAAATTCATCCTTGTCAAAGGAAATGGAGCTGTGAACATAAGTACATATGGATCATGGCTACATTAAAGGTATAAGACTATTTCTGATATTAGTCAACTTGTATTCAGGTTGGCCTGAAGTTATTAAAGTCATGGATAGAAAAGCTGCTACTGTGAAACAGGTGTTGAGGATAGTGTTTTCAAAAAATGGAGATCCAAAAACTTGGTCTCTGACAATGTGCCTAAGTTTTATGAAGAAAGTTTATGTACATGGTTAAAAACGTATTGGCTGTATTCCATACAAAACACCACCTTACCACCCACAGTCAAATGGAATTAGGTAGAGAATAGTTCAAATGGTAAAAATGGGATTAAAAGCATTCTCTCCAGTGAATTGTGATATAGAGAGTTTTTTACCCAGTCTACTAAGTTAGAGCTATTCCACATGCAGGCAGAAGACAAAGCCCATCCATATTAATGGAAAGGCAAATAAGAGCTCCAATTACCATGTGACTTGCAATGAATGAAAGTGTAGTACAGAAAGGACAAGGATTCAAGTCCTGAAAAGGTGAATTTTGTGGTGAAAAGGGATTTAACACAGCTGTGTTAACAAAGAAGAGACAGGGCATACTGACTCATGAAGACCAATTTAGAATGACAAGAGAGTTATGGAAAAGGAGAAAGACCAATTTAGAATGACATGGAGTTATGAAAAAGGAGGAGGAAGATGAAGCAGAAGAACGGATGACACAAGAAAGGATGAATGAATCCAGTATTGAGAGTGATCAGGAAGACCACTAGATATATGAAAGTGAAGAACCTGAGAGGGAGAAGAGAATGAGTGTACCCAGTATTAATGAGGAACAATCTGGGGAGGAGAGTGACCCAAGATATCATAATGATTCAAATGAGGAGAATCAGTTAAAACCTAGATCTCCCATAAAAAGAAATAAAGGGACTCACTCTGATAGACTGATTATGTTTCTCTGGGTTTTTTGTAGAAGTCAGAGATCAACTAAAGGTATAATGCCTCTTATGTTCAGGGAAGTGTAGTGATATGTAAATGAGGTACTGTATAAAAGGCAGTACCTATGGGAGAGTTGTCTTTTCCTACATCTGTCAGAGAGAATACCTATCATAACAAGTTGTTCCTTTGAAAACAAGAAATACAAAACCAAATAAAAATAGCAGTGCTTATCACCTATATAAAATATCAAAACCTCGTATTTTGCTTTAAAGTTTTCACTTTCTTCAGCATTTTTACTCTCAAAAAAGTGACAGAATAAAGATTTACTCCTCTGCCATCCATATGGATTCATGCAGAAAAGTCTTAAAAATGTAAATTATTTAAACAAAACTCATTGATTCTAATTATTTTTTTCAGTAAAAATAAAACATTTGCTTTATCTACTTATTACTACACTAAACATTCCCTAAGTTTTTTTTAAACACAATTTAATATAATTCTTGAAAGTAAAAAAAACTATATTTAGTCAATTATCCAGAGTTGCATTTACTCTTCTAATGCAATTGGACACAAGAATCATGATCAAAGGGAGATAATCTAAACTGGCACATCATTCATTGTGTAGTGTATCTTTTTGAGATTCTGATAATTTCATTCAACATAGCAGTTTCCGTTAAAAGGAAGAATTGTAATTCAGATATTTGCTTCTCAGGGGAAATTAAAATACTTGTTGTATCAATGTAAAGAAAATCAATTAAAATTGCAGATTTTGTGAAATTTTAAACTAAATCAAACTGTAAAATATTTCAATGCTATCAACACAATTATTTTTTTTCTTTGCTATCATTTTATTACTTAAATATTGACCACAACTTTTTTTCATAAACAGAGCATAGATATAGTAGCAACACTGTATCAAAACAGTTATCTATATTAGCTTTCCAATAAATGAAGACAGGCTGATAATTCTATTTTATTTAACACTTCTTTTATGGTGTAGAGATACAAAAGACAATTATCTCCCTTTGGTCAAAATGAAGTCACATGACAACCACTTAGTGACGTCACTTCATAAATTGGTGAAAGTGATCTGTCCTACAGTCAGTCAACTTCCAGGAGTCAAACAAAGCAGCTAACTTTTTTAGGCCAGGTCCTTTGGGCTGGGCTGTGGTTAAATCTGCATCCCTCAACCATATGGTGTAGCTAACAAGTGTATGATCTTCTGGAAATATATCTTTACCAGATATAGAAAATATGCAGTCATCATGTTGGGAAAAACTCAAGACTCACTGTTTCCCATTTGCTGAATGTCTGGAATACTAAATATGGCTTCTCCAGAAACATAGAAGAGTCTCCAGCAGCTTCAGTTCCTATTGAGAATCATTATACATGAGACTCTTTTTTTTCTGTCCTTGTTTCACACTGCTTGTTGTTGCATACATGTTATAGTTTCTCTACATGGGGCATATATATATATATATATATATATATATATATATATAATTTTGTGTACTACTTAACAGAATAAAACTCTCTCTGAGAACAAAGCATGTTTGTCATTCTTTTCCTTTCAGCTATTCTGTTCCATCTGTGAAATAAGCTGTTATTATATCATGGCTATGATAATGCCCATAATGGGGGAAATGTAAATGAGAGAATATTCCTTTCTTCCATTGCTCATCCATTATTTGGTAATTTACCTAACATGTGATATTATTATCGCACCATTAATGGTTTTCATTCTTATTGATAATTTTTTGTCTTTGTTTTCAAATTTCATAAAAATTTGACTTTTGTGAATTTTTATATAGAAAAATAAAGACAAACCAAGAAGCATTTTATTCAATCTCTTTCAGAATTTTCTTAGTCACTAAAGTCAGGATTTAAAAGATAACTCATGAAGACTAAAAGAAATAAAAATAATTGAATTATGAGAAATTAGTTCTCTTGTCTGTCAGGATGTCAGCTAGGTGTCATTCTATTTTGGACTATAAAAGGAAGAGGCGTAAACACTTTCACTCTTCTTGCTCCAAAATGCAGTAGTATCAACAACAAGAATCTTAACCTCTGGATAACTTCTTAAATTTCACACAACCATGTAGTACACTTATCCATATATTCACACACACACACACACACACACACACACACACACTACAAATCAATACATAAATGTTTTTTCTGCTTTTCTTAAGCTATCTGGATAGATGTAAATATAATTTTCTCTTCTTTTGTGAGCTATGTTATTCTTTATATAAATATATATAAAATCCTTCACATGTTGAATTATTTTCTTTAGAAACTATTAAATTCATTTATTTTGAAAGACAGCAACTGTTCATTACAATCTTGTACCACCTCTTCACTACAAATTGTGAGCCTTCTGTTCACCTTCTGATCTGGAGCTATACAGCATCCTGGAGCAAAAAGAGAGTGAATGTTTATGTTCCTTCCTTTTATAGTCCTGAAAGTTCCAGTTTCCTCTTCCCCCACTTTTAATTCCCATGTGATCTATATACATATGATCTATATACACAACCTGTATTATATAGAAGTGTGAAACTGACAGTCACTATGCAGTGTTGACAATATCTACAGCTCTCTCTCTCTCTCTCTCTCTCTCTCTCTCTCTCTCTCTCTACACACACACACACACACAGAGTGCGATGGATAAATTGTCGTCTAAATTACTCAAAAATGAAAATAACACTGACATCTCATTTTAACAGATATATTTACCAAAATTACATTAAAAAAATTGAAATTTTAAAGAATAAATTTATTTAATAAAATCGCTATTCACTTTAACCACAGCCTGCAGACAACTTCAGAATCTCTTGCATATATTCTGGATGATCCGCTTGTCTAATTTAATGAATGCTGCCATAGTCCTTGCCTTCAGTTCATCTTTGGGTTACAAGGAGTTTTGTTGGCCTCTTGCTCCCCTGATAATCGTTCGGTTGGCTGAATCAGTTAAAAAGGCATGTCAGGCTATATGAGGTTCAAATCCTGTCTGAGGACGAATATTTTCTATGAAAATTTCTCAGACATTCAGCCCGGTAAATGTTATTTAATACTGTTTATTATAAACAGAGCATTTACTTAAATACTTGTATCTATAAAAAGAATGTTAAACATAAAAATGTCTTTAAATAATTGTCGGACTTTGTCCATGTCATAATATATATATATATATATATATATATATATACAGATAGAAATGTAAAAGGAAGACTGAAAACAGCTGCACCTAAAAGTTATAGACAGCAAAAAAGTACTCAATACAAAGTTCAAAATTGAATATTTAGAGTTTTTTTCCTCACTTTTCTCCTCTCTCTTTCCTTCCCCCATCCTCATACTTTTACCCTCTCACTTCCAGTGTTTTGGTATATTGGAATAGTTTTCTTTGGCTTGTACATCCATCCACTTGTCTGAGGAGACCTTACAGTCAAAGCCTGGTTGTGAGGTTGGTTGGCATTTTAGCCTTTTCATAAATATATATATATATATGTATATATATGTATACCCTCCTGAAGAATGAAAGGACAGGTCCACCTACAAAACTCTGGAGTTGGGTGGGATACTAAAGGTAACATCAATCAGCTAAGTGACAAACTTTCACTCACATTAATCCTATATATATATATACATTGATCTGTCCTTAAGAAGGCCATTGTTAATGTTAATGAGGTCTTGAGATGATAAGTATATGATACTTTTTAGGACATTTAAGAAATATTATATTTATTAAACTTTGTTTACTATGACAGAGTCACTGAGATTTTATGTAACAGGGAAACAAGTAGTGCTAATGATTAGTTTTAGGTAAAAATTTAGGATTTTGAATGTATTTTCAAAGCAGTCTAGCTCTCCCCACTTGGAAGACTGGCACAACACAATCTTTCCACCCTTAGTTCATCTCTTTTGACCTTATACCAAATTAAGCTAAGCTTAATAAATATCTACAGGAAAACTCAATGCATTTTTCATAAAGAAAATAGTTTTCTATTCTCTCTTCCCCCACTCTTCCCTTCTTATATGTGTCCTGTACTTTCAGGGTGTTGGCGATTATGGCCCTCCACAACTTCCTATCTTTTATAGAACTTAGCAATTGTTTTCCTCTTACTATCCCTACTACTTCTATGCTGTCATTCATTTGCACCAATTTTGGTAAGTAGCTTACACTCATCAGGCATATTTAGTGAAAAAGAAAAGGAAATTTCTTTCTTCAGGGAAAAAATTCCTAAATGGCAAGGACTAAATAATGGATAAACCAAAATATTGTGTTAACAATAGCAAATATTTTTGTAATCATTTCACCCCAAGAAAGGCTATAAAGACACTAAGATGCATGGGGTTACTGAGTGTGATAGAATATGAGAAAAAGAAAACATTAAGGAAAGAGAACAATAAAAGAAGAGGAATTAAGAAGACAGAAAATAGGAAGTGACATTGCTTTTAAATTTTCGGAGATCAAAATTGACTGTGAAGCAAGAAGTCACAATAGAAGAAACTTGGCTCTGTGTTTATGATAGTTTCAATAACCATTAAATTTTGTGAAAGTTAACATAATTGCTAATTTTATTAGATATATTTCCATGTCTAACAAATATATATGTAAGGAAATTAGGATCATTATCTTATTTATAGTAAATCAAGTCAAGATGCATGCTAACCTATGGAAGACCATTGTTTCTAATTTATTATATTTCAGTAAGGAAATATAATCTAGAGTGGAATTTATCTCAGTTGTAATTTAGTAATCAACACATTTGTGTCTCATTCTACTCTTGTATAATTATAATTGAAGAAAATGTACTCATGATACCAAAAATGTTGGCTTCTAATTCATTTTTCCATTCACCTAACTTGCATATATCTAAATATATTCTTAATTATATCTCTGAATGCAAAGATATGTATATCCTGCATTATTTTGTCATTTTGATTGACAATGTGATGTATGTGTTAACTATTGAAGTGTAACATCAATCGACATCTCCAGTTGCCTTGATCTATCCACTTCCCTTCTCCACATCCTTTCACCTTTCATTCCTATCTGCTCTCGCTCCAAATCTTCTGTAACCCCCTTGCCTTGATCGATCCACTATCTTTATCCACATCCTCTCCTTTACCACTCCTATCTGCTCTTCCTCCAAACCTTCTGTAACCCCTTGTGTGCTAGTGGCTTCCAGCCTTGCTTGGGGTGAAAAGCTTAAAAAAAAAAAAAAGATGAAAAATAAACCAAAAATCATCTGCAGATTCTGGGAATCAAAACCACAAACAATAAAGTAAACAAATAAATAAATAAATAAAATAAACAGGAACATATATAGTGGAAGTGGATTATCTCATTTAGACACATAGTCACATGATATAAGTATAAAAAGCAACATACTTTTAAAAAAATCTTACTTTTTTCATATTTTTCTGTTCCCTGAACAATGCTGCTCAGCATATAAGTAATTTTGCTACAACTGTCAAACACTTACAGGCATTCATACATGTATCCACATATACACTTACTTGCTGTTTTCAAAAAATTATGATTTTCATGAGAATATATTTTTTTATTAATTTGAAACAGGAAAACTGTCTATATTTCCAAGATGAGGTATTTAACTAAACTATTTGCATTGTTCGAACTGTTGTCCTCATCTTTACTGCCACACTCATAACCTTTTGGCTGTTGTACACTCCAGCCTTCTTCAGGTGATATTTGTTGGAATTTTGAACCAAACCCTTTATTTAATCCACGGGGGTAGATTGTTCTAATTCCATGTACCATACCTTTGGATATCTCAGTTTTAATTAATTCACCTGAACTGGGATAGAATTGTAAAAGATGAAAACAACACTCAGAAAATAGCCATGATCTGCCTACCCTATATGAAGAGCTTATTAGAAAAGATATAAAATATCTGTGGTCCTTATGTACAATCTTCAGGAGTGATTCAACACTATGCAAACATCTCTTCCAAGTAAGACCACCATATAGGAGAATGTGACTAAGAACTGCGTGTATTCCATCCTGTGCAGCTGTGGCAAGAAATATAAAGGAGAAACATGCCAACCCCTTAAGATAAGACTGCAGTAATACGCTAAAGCCATAAAATGGGGAGAAATAGAAAAATCAGGTATGACTGAACACATATGAAAAAAAGGGGAAAATCATCACCCTCTGTGGGATGAAATTGAAATAATAAATAGAGGATATTACTGGAAAATACAAAAACTTTAGGAATCAGCAATTATGTTAGACTACAAAAATCTCCTAAGCTGGCCAAGCATAGAAATGAATACAATATGGGAACCAGTAATACAGAGAACTAGAAAAAAAACAACAATAACAAATGAAGTGAAAAATAATTGTAATAAGAGCTCTGGGAAAAATGGTTACTGAGACATTAGGTTTATAAGTCTCAAGGACACATGACCCAGTGGACAAAAGCATTGGTTGATTGATCCAAAAAGTGACTTGACCCAAAGAGATGTGAGATAACAACACTCAGAAAGAACAAAAATTGGAGAGTTATCAAGGTGAATTAATTAAAACTGATAATTAGAACAGTCTACCCCTGTGGACTAAATAAAAGGTTTGGTTTGAAATTCCAACACCTGATATCAATACAATATCACCCAAAGAAGGCTGGAGTGTACACTGGCTGAAACGTTGTGAATGTGATAGTAAAGATGAGGACAACAGTTCAAACAATGTAAATAGGAAAAAATGTTTGCTTGTTTTTCATTTATATTTGAAATTTTTGGTTATCATTGCTTTTACTAAGCTAGAAGTAGTGGCTACAATAATATAATGCATTGTTTTTTCTAAGAATAACTTTCTCATACTGGATTACAAGAAGATATGAGATTTTGATCTATCATAAAATTTGGGTAAACAAAGCAACTTTCCACAATGTTACAAAGTTATGCAGCTGAAGGAGGGAAAGGAACTCTATACACTTGAATTTCAAATAGATGGGGTGATTGGAATAAAAGGCATGTCTGGAAAATTTTTATATAATTTATTAATTTTCAGCAATGAAATACTGTCTTTGAATATTTTACAGCCTAAATTGAGGGGTGAGAGAAAAATTTTCTGAATATTTAATAAAAGGGGTGATTGGAATAAGGATGTTCCAGGTGGATTTTTTTCTTAAAAATAATTTTTTCTCCTGGCCCATCTATTTGAAACTCAAAGGTAAATTTTAATTTGGCTTTTAATTTTTCATAAATTTTAAAAAACTAATGAAGTGGGCAACAGAAATATTTTCACTAATAATGTGCAAATTACTTCACACAGAACATATAAATTACAGTAGACTGTATGTCATTATTATAAATAAATATACTGAATAAAAAATTGAAAATAATGCAATTTTATTTACATTGTTTACATGCAGACTATTGTACTCATATTTGTTGTTGTTATCAACATCAGGTGTATACAAGGCAATCCTTAACCATAAGGATCCCCATGGCTGTATATCAATCTGGATAGCCTACATGGAATTTCAATTTGAACCCTTTAGGGGGTAAATTGTTCTCATTCCAATACCCATTTCTAGAGTGTTAAACAGTGTGTGTAGGCTGCGTATTTGTGATGAAAGGGTCTACTAACAAAATTGTTCAAAAGATAGTAAGTTGACAATAGAGTACAAAGCAACAAGGTAGTAGTATTTGATAAGGCCAAAATTTATTTTTTTGGCAACAAAGCCCAAATACATACAAAAGATATTCAAATGAAAGAAGGATGAGTGATTTTCAAGGATGTACTGAAAAGAAATATCAAATGATGCTTATCAGTCCTTCCAAGGTATAAAGAATGTTTATGCAATTGATTGAACAAAAATGTCCTTGTACTAAAAGGAGTGTAAACAAATGCATGCAAAAAAGGTCCTTTGTTCATGTATTTGAAGTAGGGTCCTCGAAGAAAGATTGAGTTTGTATAAAAGAAACTTGGTAATGTTAGTGCTGAAGTAATGTTAAGGAAAGTTCTAGTTGTGGTGTTATCCTGGGTGAAAGAAGTTGCATAGCAGTTTGAAAATATTGTTGTGGGCCAGTGTGTATGCATTGTGAGATGAACATGTGCTGTCTCCTCAAATGGTCCACAACAAATATGGCGGACTCGGTATGTATGAGTCCACAAAAGGAATGTGAAAGGAAAATGTGAAGAAAACAAGAACCAATATATATGTACAGATAAATAATAATATATTAAACAACAAATGGATTAAAAAATGACAATAATGTGTGTGTAACAAATTAATGTGGAAAGTTTGTGTTTCAAAGTATGTGTGAGTGAATGTTCATACGTATGTATGCGTGTGTGTGTGTGTGTGTGTGTGCGTAATGTTCATGCATGTCCCATAAGAGGGAATGCTTTCTTCTGTGAGAGCTTTACATTGTTATAGTGTCCACTGAAAATGAGAAGAGAAAGAGAGAACGAGACAGGTACTCGCCAAGTATATATAGTATTCAAGAGCGAAACCAAGTAGTGGTTTCAAAATTTAAGAGGAGGTAACTCCGACAATAGCTTGTAGACTTTAATGGCTGAGTAACGTTGATGAAAGGACAAAACAAAGATAGTTCTGAACAAAGGGGAAAAGAGTTCATAGCAAAAACTCATGGATGTTAATATCAGTACAAAAGATTTAAGAAATAGTCCTTTAAGAGGAGCAAAAATCCATTTTGTGTAGTCTGGAAAATTATGTGTCACTGAAGAAAGGATAGTTCATTGATACAACACAAAAGAAATCACTTGATATCCTTGAGTAATGGACAGTGAATAAAATTCATGGAAATGAATTCAAGATGTCTGCATGTTGATTGATGTTGACTTAAGCCAGAATTCTTTGGTGGGAAACCAATTGGACATGCTGGAAATGGCAAGGTGCAAAATAGAAGGTTTACGTCATAGAAAACATTTGATGTGCATGAGCAGAAGTATATAAACGCTGTCTTTAACCACCAAGAAAGAATTGGTGGGAAAAAAAATAGAACATACAGGAAATGGCAAAAATACAAAAATGGCAATGAGCCAAAAACTACACCAGAATGTGGTGTGTTAGAAAATTAACAGAACAATGTCGGTAACTCAACAACAATGGGGTCTGGATTTGCGCTTTACAGCTAAGCAGGATCTTAATCAACCGTTAACCAGAGCAGAAAGCAAAGTAAAGTTTAGAAAGAGAATTTCTAGTTGAGTAAATTGGAAAGAGCATTTTTTCCAAGAAGAATAGATGTGAAAAGGAAGAGAAAAAGCAAAACAAGGAAGGAATTGTTCTCAATGTTAATTAAAGCAGAAGTCAACTGCTAGTTCCTTGAAGCAGCTCCCCACAGAACATTTCATTACTTTAACCTCCCCACTGAGTTAGGTTATAACACAAGGTCGGTTTTTTAACACTGGTCTAAGCTGACCTTAGCTTGTCTAAGCTGGTCAGAGCTTGTCTAAGCTGGTCAGGGCTTGTCTAAGCTAAGTCATAGCCTGTTATACCACCACTACAGAACAGTTGCTATGCAGCAGGAGGGGATTGTAAGTGAGGTGTGAAGGCCTCCAGAATGGAACAGATACTACAATCGCAGCATCTACTCCAACAGGAAAAAAACCCTTCTCCTCCTCTGCCAATCCTTCTGGAAGAATCCTGGGAAAGAGCCCAAGATTTACCTTGACGCCCCCCCCCCCCTGAATCAGGTTGTGACACAAGGTTGGTTTTTAATGTGGAGACCAGTGTGAAAACACTTGGGCCACTGGTCTTAGCTTGTCTAAGCTGGTCAGAGCTTGTCTAAGCTAGTTATAACCAGTCATACCACTGCCACGAAATAGATGTTATGCAATGATGGGGGGGATGCAAGGGCATAGAACAGATACTACAACCACAGCATCTACTCGGGACACTGGTCTGAGCTGGTCTTAACTTGTCTAAGCTGGTCATACCACTGCTACGTAACAGATATTATGCAATGGTGGGGAGAATGCAAAGGAGAAGAGATGGCCTCTGAAATGAAACAGATACTACAACCGCAGCATCTACTCTGACAGAAAAAAAACCCTCCTCCTCTGCCAATCCTTCTGAAAGAATCTAGAAAAGGTCCATTAAGATTTGATGTTACTAACAAGTGTCAACTTTGAGAAATTGAAGATTTTATCAGTTTTAACTAGTTTCTCCAAACAAGGGAGCTAATCCAACAATAGCCATATTGGTGGATGTGACAAAGGATATCTCATCTAGTTCTTATTTTATTATTGCTCAATTATTGCTTGTCCTGTTTCCAAATACACACTACCTGACCCAGGGATTGAACTCATAATTACTATGTTACTAAATTCATGAACCAACACTTTAATACAATAGGCTATTTTCTCATAAGACAATTCTCTGTGGAGAACTTGGAGCCTAACCTGCCTGCTAATGAGTGCTGCTGCTGTTTGTTATGCTTAACTGAAGTGAAGTAGATTGTTACAGCTGCCACTGCTGTTGAAGACCTGTTGACATTTGTCTTTCTTTTTTTATTAGCGGCTCCTATATCATATATATTTCTACACTAGGTCTACTAAGAAGATCCTCGTAGCCTAGCATATGTGCTGATTCTTTTAGACATCTAACTCACCAGTATTTTCACTTCATACCACAGGGGCTGATAATTAACCTTTTCCATCCATACATGATCAACCATGCCTGATTTCATTGTCTCACCCATCACTACAGCTTTTTGATGTTCCTGAAGCCTATCACTTAGGGGGAAGCTTGTTTCACCTTTATATTCTTTGCCACAACTGCAAGAAATGGAGTACACACAGTTCTTGGTCATGTTCTCTCCCATGTTAGGCTTGACTCAGCAGAGATTTCTCTGTAGTGTGAAGCTGCTTCTGAATATTGTCCCGATGTTGTATAGATGACAGATCTTCTGAATCTTTTCAGATAAGCCCTTGATGTGAGGCAGACAGACTGTGACAATTTTTTAGTCTTCCTCCTTGAACCTTCTGATTCCACCTGCAGACGCTGATGTTATGTTTACAGGGTAGTTTTTATTCTGAAGGATATGCTTTCTTTATCATCTCACTCCAAGCAAGGCAATAAAGCCACTAAGACACAAGTGTGTGAAAGAATATGAGAAAAAGGAAACATTAAGGGGAGAAAACAGGAATTAAGAAGGCAGAAGATAACAATTGACATTGCATTTAAATTTTTGAAGAACAAAGTTGACTGGAAAGCAAGAGCCTGAAGAGAGTTTCAAAAAAGGAACTTCTTATTATATTATCTATTATTATATCTTTGCAAATATATTTTGTCTTATATCTTTGCAAAAGAATTTGTATATTGCCAGCAACTAAAAAAAAAAAAATTTAAAACTTTTAGTTTCTAGTGAAGAGAAAATGAAATCCAATTTTACATACTTATCTGATGATGGTGCAAATAATCATCCAAATATTAATAGAACCAACAACACTTTCTTGTTTACTAATCAATTAGAGATTGGTTACAATTTGTTAAGTTTCTTTCTTTATATTTTAAAACTTGTTTGATGAGTTAGTTTGTAGTAAATCATTTTCATATTACTTATAAAAAAATTAATTGTTAAAACCAAAAAATAGTATAGGGTCAACTTGGAGTGTGTATTAAAAACACAATTTTGATAACAACAAACAAAAAAATATAAAAAAAATAGATGAATTCCTATTGTAGGATGTGGTTTAGCATACCAGTTTTGTATCTTTTTACTAGTTTAATTGGATGGTTACCAAGTTTTGACTGAGTTGAAGGTTTTAAGTAGAAAAAGCCACTAGCCTTTGAGTATTTGGTGTATGTTCACTAAGTTTGAGAAATAGTTTGTGTTGAGTTGAAACTTTGAATATTTGTAGTTGAGTGACAAAAACAGAAAAAAAAAACAAGTTACTATATTTACACTATTTAAATTTGAACTATTGTCTGCATCTTTGTTGTTGCTACCACGATTTTTTGGCTGATGTGCCCTCCAACCTTCATCAGGTGTATATCAATCTGAGTAACATACAGAGAATTCTGAACTGAACCCTTTATTTAATCTACAGAAGTAGACTGTTCTTGTTCCACTACCAATGTCTAGGGTTATCTCATTGAGCCATAAATTCTTATAGATTTCAATTTTTTCTTAAATTTTAAATAAAATATTTTCATAAATAAAGTATTATTTAATTTGTTTTTCTCCATCTTGTTGTTGATTTTAATACAATGATCAAGATTCATACACTTTTTATCCCAAACAACACTAATCCACTCTATCACAATAATCAGGACTGATCCATTCTTTATCACATAATCTGGATTGATCCACTCTTTATCACAATAATCTGGATTGATTCACTCTCTATCCTAATAATCAAGATTGGTTCACCCATTAACAAAATAATCTGGATTGATCCATTTTGTCACAATTATCAGGATTGATTCATTATCACAATGGTCAGGAGTAATCCACTTGTTATGACATTAATCAGGATTGATTCACTCTTTATCAGAATAATCAAGATTGATCCACTCTTCAAATGTGAAAATAAACAGCCCAAAAGTACAGTAATAAATAAAGTTTTGTGTGATAACTCATACTTTTATTGATATATCTACATTTGAGTGTGAATGTGTTATAAAATGAAACATGAGCAAATGCTGATTTATATTTCTAGCTTTGATTCATTTTTAGAATTGTATTTTTTTCATCATTGTATATATAATTTATTTTTCTATTTCTTTAGTTCAGACTTTATTCTATAAAAAAAAGTATGGGAGTGTCTACCATGATACAATGATTAATATGCTTGCTTTGCAGATGACTTCACTAATGCAATGATTCCAGTTTTCACTCAGCACTTCATGCGGCTGATTTTGTGCCAGACTAAGTTAAATTTAGTTTTTAAAAAATGGGCACAAAATTCATAAAAAATTGCAAAAGATTCAAATGACAGGATAATTGTATTTAATTTATTTGCAGTTTTCATGGAATCCTCCAAGGATGCTTATTTACATTAAAAATAAGCACTTTTATTTTTGTTATTAATTTTTTATTAGTGCTTTCCTTTTATTTTGGGTTTTTTTTTTATCAAAGAAATACCAAAAGGAGCTTATTGGAGCCAAAAACTAGTTGACAGTAGCCACTAATTTTATGAGGAGGCAAGATGAGAAAATAACTGTTGCTATGTTACAGATTAGCTTTCTTGATCAGTCAGTTTATATAATATTAAGTAGTTGACAACTAAGTAGAAAAAGAGAAGGCAAAGCAATGATGGAGAGAAAGAAAAAAGCAAAATGAATAAGATGAGCTTGTTTTCTTTTTGTTAAAATAAATGAAAAAAGAACTAGACAGGGTTTATCAAGCAACAAGAATTTCCTTTATTGAAATTAATTTGCTGATGTCCTCAATGATGCATGGCTCAGTGGATAAAAGTGTTGGTTGAAGTAATCCAGTGATTTGACCCAAACAGTTGTGAGTTCAATACCTAGCTGCAGCAGAGATGAACAAAAACTTGGAGAATTGAGTTACTAAAGGGAAATAACTGAAACTGAGATATCTAGAAAAGGCACGGCTTGTAGAAGTAGGATAATCTGTCGTATCCTGTTGACACTCCTACGTTTTTTAAAACACAACCAGAAGAAAAAGCTTAACCTGTGTTGTTGTAAGATTGATTCAGAATATAAAAAACCTCAAAAGCAAAAATTAAAAAGTGTTTCATGGTAAAGATCAGTGTTGGTCGGTACTGACCGGTCGCGGTCGGTGCTGGCCGGTCGCTTCTCAGCTTCAGGGCTAAGATCACGGTGTAGTATCTGTTCTCAGATTACTCGCTGGACGATCGCTTTTCGCTGAGATTCGATCTCTGATACAGGCCGGTTGCAGGGATTCGTCCCTGTGCTGGTAGTATCGCGGCTATGTCTAACTAGCTATGACCAGCTCTGACCAGCTTGGACAAGCTATGACCAGCTAAGACCAGCCATGACCAGCTATGACTAGCTATGACCAGCTAAAGATCAGCTTGGACAAGCTAAGACCAGCTAAAGCCAAAGCACTGCGGCCCGGGTGAAAACTCCGGTCCATTCCCCCTCCCTTCCCACATTAAACCCCGACCTTGTGTCACAACCTGGCCCTGTGGGAGGTCAAGTAAATCCATGGTAAAGATGAGTGTAGTATCTGTTCCCGGAATCTCGCTTAATGACTGCCTTGTGGCTGAGATTCGATCACTGATACATGCCTGGCACAGGGATTCGTCCCTGCGCTAGTAGTATCGCGGCTATGTCTAGCTATGACCAGCTTCGCCCACCGGCTTGGACAGGCTAGTGGGGGAGTCAAGTAGATACCAAGTGTAGTATCTGTTCTAGCAACAGCTGACAACCAGACATCTATAGATAGGTCCTACTAACATCAGTTATGTTTTAGTTTGCTTTTGTGTTCATCCCTCCCTTTTCATTGTCATATGCTAAATTTTATCTAGGAAATATTTGTTATCACCAAATTTTTAAATCTCAGGGTGCATTTTGTAGGTCTCCCTGAGAGGATGCAGTATTATGGTGTATGGAGGATTGATTGGTGATGAATAAGTTTTTGTGGTGAATGCGTAAATTGTAACAAGTGAATGGGTTATGAATCTTATTAGCTAGGTATAAGATAGTGAAGACCAGCCTCGACCCCTTTTCAGCCTTGTGCCATAATTGTATTTTTATACAATAAATATACAGTCATCACTCCAGACATCTTTGTCAGCAATAATGATATGCATGAAACTGTCCTTTTCAGAACAATGTGCTTCAGCAACTAGAAAACTGTCCTTCACAGGACAACACTTTTCTCACCCTCTACATGAGAATGGAGAGATATTTCTTGCCTAGTTCATTGTAACCTTATTTTTGTTGATGTATTTTCTTTAATGAAAATAAACTTGGCAATATATTTTTTTACTCAAGTCTTAATTTTGATTGTTGTTGTCTTCTGTCATTCAATATCTGTTTGTGGGCCAATATACCACCCACAACAAGTCTACCTCAGTGGACGAAATAAAGGGTTTGGTCTGAAATTCCAACTTATATCACTTGAAGAAGACTGGAGTGTACAACATCTGAAATGTTGTAAATATGACAATAAAGATGAGGACAACAGTCCAAACAATGTAAATAGTTACATTACCTCATCTCAGAAATATAGATAAATGTGAAAGTGAATAATGTCACTGAGAAAATATTTTATGTGATAGTTTTGTGTATGTATAGTGCCAGATTTACTTATAAGCTTAACATGCTGAATCTTAGGCCCTCAAAATCAATGGGGGAAAAGGGTACTCCAGCCAAGGTGTATAATATTTTTGACACTGTCATATGCTTTCTTACACATGCTATCATAACGCATTGTAGACTCTAAATAACCCTTTATTAATTTTAAACACCTGTTGCAGACACTGTTACAATTATACACAATGTGGGTCCACTTCTAATAATGAGTCACAACAAGACAAACATGAATTCAGATAACATGAAATATTAAATATATATATCTAATAATTAGAGATATTTATTCAAATGGTACATACATGTTCGTTTGACCTTTCCACATCATTAGTCAGAAAGCAGATTGGTATATTTTTACTGCTTTGGTGCATTTTTACAGCTTGGTGCATTTTTACTGAGTTTATCATACTTGGGGTCAGTTGTCAAAGGAGAGATAGTTTCTAAATTGTTCACTAAAGTGGAAATGAAGCAGGACTGTGATTGGCTTGTCTATTGACCAATCAAAGGACTCATGTGTTGCAAGCTGGTGTATGTGTTAAGAGATATACACATGTGTCTCCTAAAATACCCACAACAAACATGGCAGACTTGAGATGTGAGTCCAATATATATGTACAAACAAATGATAATGTATTAACAATAAAGGGTTACAAGAGACAAAGACAAAGATGTGTGTGTCAAATGAATGTGAAAACCTTTTTGGTCCAAAATATGTGTAGTGAGTGAATGTGTGTATGCATGTATTGTTCATGCGTTTCCCAACGGGAACACGTTCTCTGCAAGAGGTTACATGTTGATGGATAAGATCAGAAGCAAGTGATAAAAAATTATTGCAGAATATTTATAGTCCTGAGAGTATACCCTAGAAGTGGTTTTGAAAATTAGGAGGAGGTAACCTGACACATGCTGGTTACAACAATGCTGTGAAAGAAATCTTTGGATTGACCATTTACTTTATTTTCTTAAAAGGAGCCATTACACACCCATCATCATCCTCAGCTTCACTCAAATTGTTTAATTTATCACTCTTCCATTTTCCTCTAATCATGAGATTGGGGGATTTGGAGGGGCCTCACAAGTGGAATAGCTTAGGGCCTTTCTTCATCTAAATCTGGCCCTGTGTATTTAGAAATGTTTTTACAAATTGTGAATTGTGAAAGTGGTCTGAGTTAGATTTACTTTGTATAATTGCTCTAATTTTGTTCTTTGTTTAAGAGTGTTGCTAAATTTTTATCCTTGAATTTTGCACATGCCACTAAATTTGGCAGGTCCAACTCCCATTGATCCCCGAGAAAAAAAAGAAGATTTTTATTAGAGTTCTCTAGAACTTGCTCTTGGTATCAATGCCCTTCATTGGTTGAAACAGCATCAATAATCAAGGAGAGATGTAAGTCAGTAGAGCAAGTAACTAAGAAAAGAGGTCACTAGGTTCTGAGATACCTGTAACTCTCAAAGAACTCTGGGACAATATGCAAAAACATAAAAACAGATAATTTTGAACATGTTTGTTTGAAATAAATGCACAACCAGACTAAGTTTTCCTTGATAAGAAACAACTCACTCACTCTCTTCAATTATAATTCTACAAAGCAGTACCAACTTCTTAAAGTTTTCTACAAACAACATTTATTTTGCAACTCCTTCCATTCTACAAGAAGGATACTACTATATTGACATCACCAGCCCCAGAATGGCTCATATATATTCTGTCTTCAAAGGACTGCCTGAGAACTTCATGAACTTTGCTGAAACTTTACTCTCTCTAACAACTTTTATAACTTCTGCTACTACTGTAAGTCCACTCTTTTTTTTATTAACATTTTCTCTACTTAACTTAATTTTTTTTAGGTTCTCAAAAGAATATTTCAAGAAACAGCCTATACATTAATTTTTCTTTTCACATAAGAATTATTGTAAACAATTTCTTTGTTTTGATTTCACACTGAGTCCACTTTTTATTGTGCACTTAAAGAGTTGTAACTGGTATTTTTTTTGTATATGAGAAAATCCATATAAATGTAGCATAGACAGTAAATAATAAAATTAAAGTGTTACCAATAGCTTTTCTATCATTTTTATGGTATGCAAAAATAATGTTAAAAACAATGTCAAGTGTGTGTAATTCATGTTTACCTTAATTTTTTTCTGACATATATACCTATATTTATATTTTATTTTTTAATTTAAACAAATGTAAAAAGATTCATTTTGATTGATTTTTGTGACGAGAAATGGTCAGATTTACACTTTTTAAAGTTAATATTTTTTCCTATGTTTTTATACCCCCAAAATAATTCTTTTTTTAGTTCAATAAAATTTTGGAAAAAATTATAAGTAGTTTTCTACATTTTATAAAAGCAATTTTGATTAGTCGAAACTAGTTGAATAAGAACCAATCAAATTAGGTCTTTTATATGACGCTTTATTAGGCATCATGGCCGATGTAACATTAACTTAAACGCCGTGTGAGCTATATTTGCTCTCTGTTTTTCTTGTATGTAATTATTTCATTGGGAATTATATTAAGTTTTGGGATTAAAAGAAAGGTAAGGTGATTAATTTGTTTATTTTTTGTAGTATGTATTTCCTTTAGTAGGTTTAAACGCAAACTTGTAGCTAACTTGTGGAATGTTATGACAATGAGGATTTGAAAGAAAAAGAAAGCATCAAAGAAGTAAACGTTCTTTTTCCATTATTCTTTTGTGTTTGAGGAATTCGGAAGTCAAAAACGAATTGGGAATATATTGCATGCCATTTGTTAGTTGGTTTGAAAGTAATAAGTTAAAATGTCGATCGGTATGACTAAATCGAAAATTATAAACAAATGTTATTGAGGATCAATAATGACCTGCATGCATGTTGAAATTTTTGTGCCACTGTTTTCGAACTAAAAACGAATAAAGATTAACCTTTTGCAAATTACTCTTAAGTACAGTATTTTATTTTGACTGGTTACATTTATTTTAAAGAGATGAATTCATTAAAAAAATTAATGCAGTTAATTTATTATTAAACGTGATTTAGAACCCCACTTTTTAAGGCTTATTTATAAATCTTCGTTTTCATTTATTTTATTTTTCGTTTTTATTTTAATATATATAATAATAAACTTTAATTTTACATAATATTGCAAAAAAACTAAAACTTTTGACAGGTCATATCTTCAAAGTGTCATAAGAAAAATAAAACAATTCTGATGACAAGCCTCTTACCCGAATTAGAAGGGAAAGGGTCACTTGCCCTTGTCTTTACCAAAAACACGTTTATTTTGTCAACTTCAACAGATACATTAATTAGCTACCTTCTTGCGATCTTAATCTGTTTTATGAAACCTACTTAATTAAAATCGGGATTTTGTTTTTGTCAGTATGTTATCCTCTCCTACACATACACACTTATGATAAATGATTTTTTATAAAGTTCTACATACGTTTAAAACATAAATTGCAATATGAAGCTCTGTAAAAAAAATATTAAGAAATAATGGCGCCTGTTCGTCATTGCTTGCTCTTGCTTCAATTATCTAATGACATTCTATTTTTTTCTTCTTTTTTGAATATTTTGGTCTATATTGAAATGAGTTGAAAAGAAAAGGCTTGATTTTATTTTCTCTTGTCAACTTATGACAGTTTTTGTTTTTGTCAAGTAAAGAAAATTAACTTTTTCTCGGAATATTTATGGAAAAAACTTGAAAACAAACAAAAATTGTAACTTAGTAGGGACTGGGGATCTGTTTTCTAGACAACATCTTACACTAAAAAGAGAGAAAAGGCATTCACTGATTCCTGTGTTTAGACAATCTTGTATCGTTTTGTTTTCTCTTTTATCATGTTGGAGATGCTGAATATTTTCCTTTTTTTTTCTTTTTTTTTTTAAAAAGTAAATTTAATTCAGTCATTCTGTCTGCGCCAACTAAATTTCTCTAATGTTCACAAATTTGTTGTTTGTCTAAACATTCTTTTTAAAATAAATTATCGTTTTTTTTTTTTTTTTTTTTTTTTTTTTTTACGTTTTCGTAGGTTCTACAAAATATCTTGAATTCTTTTTTAATCACTGAAAGTTTAAACTAAGTAACTAATACAGAAAAAAGAACCTCTGCAAAAAAAAAAAAAATCCTAGAATATTGCTTGTTAAGTAAACTTTTACTGCTGTTATTAAATTTTTTTTTCTAAATTGATATGCTAGAAAACTCGGTTATGAACTTTATTTTATTTGTCATTCGATGATTAATTGGAAAGAGATTGTCTCAGTAAATAAAACAAATTTTTTTTCAGTGTCTACTCTTCGCGCACTCATTTTTTTATATATCGTATTTTTTATTTTACGATTCAGAGCAGATTTTCTGTAACTGGGTGTTCTGTTTGGTAAAATAAATAAAAATGATTATTTAAAATTTCTCCTAGGATTTATCATTTGTCCGTAACTAATTTTAAGCCGATGCATTACAAAAAAAAAATGTATTTTCTAGAAATTGCATAAGATTTTTGGGTAACAGATGTAAAAAAAAAAAAACAATTTTACCAAGATTTTCTTTAAAAAAAAAAAAAGAAACCTTTCAAAATTAATTAAATTCATTTGTAAAGAAATCTTGAAAGTCTCATCTAATTAATTTAAAACGAGATTTTTAAACCAAAATTTCAAAGGTTCTAAAAAAAAAAAGTATTAATAAAAAATAATTTTTGCATAAAAATATCCTTTGGTTTTTCCTCTTAATAAGTTTTTTGTCCATCTTTTCATCATATACGCTCGTTTTTTAGAGAATCTTTGAAGGTATCTACTTTAATTTTTATCTCTACTCACCCCAGTCGTTCGAAAGAGAGAGAGAGAGAGAGCTGATGGCATTTTGATATTTCTCACAGCAAAAATGTCTAAGAAATTGCATTTTTTGGGGGGTGGGGTTAATCCTATAATACTTGATAACCTTTATGTGAAATACATCTCTGCCTCATTTGAAGATCTGCAATAATAATTTTTATTTTTGATGTCCAAACATGCTTCTTAAAGTTAAAAAAACCTTTTTAAAAATAAAATGGAATGCTGTTTTTGTCATAAACAAGAGATGAAAGTGTAAATTTAAATTAAATTTTGAAAATTAGCTTACTAAAACAATAATTTATCCTGCTTTATTTCTATTACCAAGAATCAAGATAAAAAAAAAAGTTATGTTGAAGAAAAAAACAAAAAAACATCCCGGAAATAGTTTTGCTTGCAGCTTTGCTTTACAAACATGATACATTGATTGTCCTTTTCTTTTTGTTTTTAGTACTGGCGTTGCATTTGTTGATCTTAAAAAGAAAAGTAAAATTCTCGCCTTTGCACACTCATGCACACAATCATGTTAATTTTTATTACTTGTCGTCATTGCACACATACATTGAGCCAAATATTCTATTTTTAAATAAATTCAAATGTGTACTTTTTTCATAGTTAATGTTTAAGTTTCTTATGCCTTTTTTCAGAGATAAGATCAGCAACGCTATAAAATCAAATGTCCTTGAGTGAAGTATTTAGAGACCAGCACTTTGACTATGTGTTAATTTCCTAATCTTCCATTTTCAGCTTGTTAAACTTTCATTTCATGTATGCAAAGCAAAATTTAACTGATTTCTACCTTTTTTGCATGAATTTTTTAATGTAGAAATATGGCATGGTTTGTCTAAAACTTACAATTGCATTTTTGTGGAAGACGGGGAAATAAACAGGTAGATTTTGAAAAAGCACAAGAAAGAGTTTATTTTCCTTGAAATACCACAAATAAACTATGGCCAGTCTGTTTCTTAATTGCTGAAAATCAGATTTGCCCACCTGAAGGTATATCTTTTTGTTAGCAGAGTGCATGATTGTTTATGGATCTGCACTTTAAGAAGATCAACCTAATTAATTATTATCTGTGTACTGACTCTGAAAAGCGTTACACACACACACACACACACACACACACACACACTGTGTTTTTATGTGTATGTTACTTTACTCTATCTCTACTTCTTGCCTTTTGTGAGGATGCTTTTTTGTAAAATCCACAAGAAATTCTTTATGATCTGTTTTCAACCTGTAAGTGTACTCGTATTTGAAATTGTCCTTCTTCAGTGCAGTTCTGTTCAGTGTGTTAAATCAAGCATTAAATGAATACCTCTTGCCTGAAGAAGAATTCTAAGATTATTTTACCTTTCAAATTCAGAAAGGTTTAGTAAAGAAAGACTGTTTTTCATTGAAGATCTCATTCCTAAAACAGCAGATTTGATTGTTTCTTTATTTTTTTTTTTACTTCATCATCATTTGTTTTTATCGCTTTGACTAGGAGAAGCAAATTACAGCACTGAAAGCTCTTTCATTCCTTGCCACTTCACTGAATGAAGCAGGGTTGCATATGAATCACCAAATGAGAGCAGATTTATCTGCTGATAAAAAAGGCAAAGAAATTATCAAGATTAAATATTTTGTATTATTTTATTTCCTTTTTAAAAAACAGTCGAAAATGCTTGACACTCAAGATTAAAGTAAACTTGCTCTTATCAATAGCAAGAAAAACGTTTTTCTGTTTTGTAGTGTTCTTTTTATTTGCATTTTAAGTTCTTTTATATTCAGTTTTCTAAAATTAGAATATTTACTTATTTTGCTATAGGAATGCTTACAATACATTGAATAATTTAATTAAGATTGTAAAAATGTTTTAATTTGTGAATCTGTTAATTTAAATTAGATACTTCCATGGATTTGCTAAAAAATGAGCATACCATGATGAAAAAAAAATGCCCTAAACTAAGTTTTATCAACAAAATCTTTAAGAGGAAAGACACAAGGAATCTTTGATTATAAAATTGTTGTTTTTTTTTTTTATTCCTTTCACGATATCAGCTTACATCTTTGAGAGAAGGTATTTAATTATGATTATTTACATTATTCGAACTGTTATCCTCATCTTCATTGCCATATTCACAACATTTCGGCCGTTGTATGCTCCAGGCTTCTTCAGGTGATTGGAATTTCAAACTGAACCCTTTATTTCATCCACCAGGGCAGATTGTTCTAGTTCCACTCACCTGGTGGATGAAATAAAGGGTTCAGTTTGAAATTCCAATCACCTGAAGAAGGCTGGAGCGTACAACAGCTGAAACGTTGCCATATTTTTGAATATGGCAATGAAGATGAGGATAACTGTCCGAATAATGTAAGTAACCTTTTTAGGAGACCAAAGATTAGTATAGCAAATTTTCTCATCTTTTTTTGTGGTGAAAAATAGATTGGTTTGGAAATTCTTGCAAAAATCAAATAATTGTCAAATTTTAATGAAACATTCTATGCTTATTCAAATTATTTTAGAGACATGTTTGTATTTTGTTTTAATTTTTTTTTCTCCAGAAAAATTTGGTAAAATCATGTTACCCAACTTATTTTATGAAATTTTGAGAAATTAATTTTTGTACTGTTTAATGTTTATATTTGTTATGCAGACCTCTTTGGAGAATTTAAATCAATTTTTTTATTTTTTATTTTTATTTATTTATTTTTTGTCAAACTGGAACACTTACCAAAAATTTGCTCTGAATTGTAAAATAAAAAATGTAATAAAACTAAGACTTTATTATTTAATTAGAAAAGATTTTAATTGCTTTTAGGAATAAGATATATTATAGACGCTATTGTCTTAAGAAAATTTTTTTGATAAATAATGAATTTTTACAAGAACTGTTTTCACTTTTTTGAAAATTTTAATTAGAATAATTTAGAAAGTTTTAAATCTTTTAAATTTCTGTATTAATTTGTACCGGTTAGGTGATATTGCTTTTAATTAAAAACCATATTTACTAAATAAATGAAAAAGTTTTTTACAATTTGGAACACCTTGCCCTGTACCAATTTTTTTAATTAAATATGGATGTCCATACAGGACATCAGAAAATGAGTGATGACTGTAGTAAATTTAAAGACAAAGTACCTAAAATTCAATAAAACATTAGATTATAGATATTTTCCTAAATTTTTAAGATTAATGGGTTTTTAAAAATTTATATAAAAAGGTGTTTGCCTTAATAATATTCCCCAAATAAAGTTTCAGAAAAGCATATTTAATTTTTGAAAGATCTTTTAATAAAGAGAATTACATTGTGATGAAATATGGCTAAAAATGGTGCTAGAATTAGCAATTTTAGCTATTTCAAAACAAACCTCCTTCCAATCAATTTAAATTAGTTTTGAAATACAGAAAAAGTATTTTACTTATTAGAAATATTAATTTTAATCTATTAGCTTGAAATTAAAACTAAAATAAAAGTTTCAAGGAAGATTTTTCATTTTTAAAAAATAATTTTAAATCTTAAGCATCATGTTTTTGTGGAGGTACCTAATTTAGACAAATATTTATGAAATTTCCATGCCCTTGGAAGTATAAATGATAGTTTGGTTATTCTTTTAAACTGTATGTTCTTTCATTTGATAAGGATGTTTTTAATACTATTTTCTCTTTTCAAGCAAATGTTGGTATTTTTATAAATTTAAGAAAGTCCAAATATAAATCTCTTTGCAATAATTATTGAAGTGAACTCTCCTCTTTTTTTTTTTTCTTTTAATGACTGAACTGTTGTCTAATTTTTCATATTGTAGTCAGCAGATTTTGATGTCTTCATCTCTTGGTAAAAATATAATTATTTTTACTATTTTGAGCAGAGAAAGTATTGACTAAGCCAATTTAGTGTTGTGCATTTTCAAGAAAAATAAACAAGAACATTTTAGAAAATTTGTTTTTAATTATACCAATAGTTGTTTTATTTGTGTCGAGGCTTGTTTAATCTCTTTTTCTCGTTTCGTCCTTACATTTTTTGTTAGTTTTTGTTTCCTTTTTCTAATAATTACAATATAACTCAGTAATTTAATTTAAAACAACACTGTTGATATTTTTCAATAAGATGTTAATTTTGTTGATGTTTAACATTTGAAGAGTTCAGATTTCTTTTAAGTAATAAGTTATATTGGATTCTATTAAAAGCAAGACCATTTGTTACATACAAAATCAGATTTTTGTGTGTATGTGATTTTCAGTAAATGTTTTGAAATTTTGTATCTATATAATATCTTGTATATTATGGATTTATTTTTAATCCAGCATGTTTATTATATCAAATATTATTTTTAGTGGATAAAAAAAATGTTTGGAGTAATAAAAATTATATTCATCTTCATTGACTATATTCAAGTAATTGCATGTTGCTAGTCAATTTATAGCATGTTTTATATTAAAAACTTTACATGACTCAAATAGGATTTTTATTTATATGTTCTCATTTTTCTGGTCTGTCAAATGTAGCAAATATTTTATGTAATGAATAATTGAACATGCTCTCCTAACTCTGCTTGAAGACACTAGAGATTAATCGAGATGGATTATAGATCAGATTTCAGTATGTGAAAACCAGATGCTGAAGATATGAAGCATGGGTGATTGAGGAAGACTGGCCTATTATTATTGCTGACAGTTTTGTTTCTCTGAGTCTGTGTGATTTGTTGTGCAAGCATGTATCTTGCTTCTTTAAAAAAGATAAAAAAATATTCTGGATGGTTCTGTATTACTGAGTTGCCAGTTTATAGAGTGGTGTATGTTTGCATAAGAACAATTAAGCAAAGCCTTGTTCTCAGCCATACAACTACTGAAAAATTGTTTTAAGAGAAAGATTTTATAAATTTCAACTGAAAGCAGTACTGGCTGCTCGATAAATGAATGCCAAATGTTTCCTTATAGGGAAATGGCTAATATTAATATTACCATTCAATCACAAGCTATTTCATCTCTGAAGAGACAGGGTCACAGTTGACGAGGTCCAGACATTAGCAATTGTTAAAAGTTGCTACTTTTAAGCATGCTGGAGGCATTTCTAAATCTTAGATTTGTGGCTTTCAGTTTGAAAGGCTTTTTAAATTTTGTTCATATCATTACCTAGTCATATATTGATTTTGGAAGTTATTTTTCATGCTTTTCTTGGTGTGTTGTATTCAGGTGGCTGTACAAATAAGACTAAATGTGCAATAAAATTCTCAAATAAGACAATAAGTCAATTCAGAGTTACTTAAAGTGTTATATTTATTGTGTCTTGATATCTCAATAACCATTTTTTAACAAAAAGTTTAAACACTGATATTTACCCCTAAACCTGAATATATTTTTTTTAATTTCAGTGGAAGATGAGGAAAATATCTGAGTCAAAACATGTTACACACACACACACACACACACACACACACACACACACACACACATATTCAGCAAGTAGAGGTTATATACAAAACTTTTCAAGTAGTTTCATGCTGTTCTATTTCGGCTAATTGTCCTTTTCAATATTTTACCTTTTATATTCATGCAAATGTTTTTCCATTCTGGCTTGTTCCTAAATTCAGTTCTCCCCTGTTGATAATATCTAGATGCAGTAAAACCTGATGTTTTTGTTTTAGGGATAATCTATCTTTATTCAAAAGCAGGTATTTCACTCTTATAGTGTTTCATGTGGATATAACAGAATATATTACGCCAAAAATACTAGTTTTTTTTATCCTAAAAAAAAAAACAAAACAATATTTTTCCACTGCCCATAAGGTCAGACTAGTGTTGAAGATGCAACAAACATCTGCAAGAAGACTGTGAACAGTGAGACAGCTGATAGGATCCGCTATGAGAATTGACCTGAAATCAGCCTATTTACAGCACCATATGGCTAAAAAAATTATAGAAATGCCAGCCGGTAAACTAGAAAGGTAGAACCTACTGCCTGACCAGAATGGCACTTGGATTTGTAAGGCAACAATTTTAAAAAAACAATTGGGGAAAAGGTGAATAAAATTCATACATTGATGATCTGGTAAATTAGACAATGGTGATGGCAGAAGTCACCTTAGAAATTATGATTTGACTACAGAATAATTAAAATCATTGGAATCAGTAGTACTAGGATTTAAATTGAGAAATAATATGACTGTAGTAACCTTTGGAAGAGGAACAAGATCCTGCATTTGAGTGATGTTAGTAAGTTGTTGTTTGTGGCATGTGGAAGATAGGTACTAACCTGTTTTTGGTTGGCTATGAATTGCAGTAGATGGAATGGTTTGGGATGACAAGGAGGATGAAGGAATAGTCAACATAAAAATGTTGTAGAAGAGGTGAAATCGAATAACCCCATAAAAGGAAGATGTTACATACCAAAAGTGAAAAGGGGGGTTTGTATGGTGTGAAACAAGCAGCATAGCAATGGGTGTCATTCTGGAGATATAGTGTATCAAGTCAGAAAATGTAGTTTAGCTAAGAAAGAAGTGATGCTGCCCATATCAAAGCAGCAACAAAGAGTCTTAATTTGACTTTGAAGAAGTGGGGGTTACAAACATCAAAGTTAAAATTGAGCATGAATTAAAGGGAATGTGGAAATGCTCATCAAACATTATTTAGGGGTTCTAGGGGAGTTAATTTTCAAATTTAGGATGAGAGGTTGCCATTATGGGCTGTCTTGAGAACAGGGACATGGAGGAACTGTATGGTATGTGTCCATGGCGTTCTTAATATAGAACGCCATGTATGTGTCATATGGGGTAGGTGGGAGCTTATTTCTAGAGAGGAAGTTGGATGCCACTAGAAAAGCCGTCCACAAACTGCTGAGAGTATGAATGATGCCAATTGATCAATCCTGCACTGAATGTGCACAATGTAGAAATTCATATTGCAAGTAATTGAAAAAGTTTGATTAGCAGTTCATCCAATGTTTTAACAGTGTGTCTTTCAATGATCAGTTGTGGTTCTGGGCAAGTAGAGATATAGCAAGAAATTGGAATACACATGGTGACCAAGGCTCCTATGTTTTTTGGAGGAACAGGTTCAGTAGATGATTTTAGAGCTGCATATAAACTGAATAGAAATAGACACCACAGAATGATTAAGGCCACAATCAAAAGGAACCCCATTTTGTTTGTTCATGGCAGTCTTTTGATATAACGTATCACTCAGGTCAGATGATAGTGATGCAAAGAGCAGTATTTAGATACAAGTGGAGCAGTAAGGCAAGTATCTGTCAAAGTTGGAGAAGTATTGCAAAGAAAGAGGAATGTAGTCACCAATCTCTGAATAATGTCAGTGAACTGAATTCTCAAACAAGTTTGTCCGATGAGGAACATAAAGTGGCTCTGGTTGAAACCCCCATGAAGACCACAAAGAAAAAGATACCTTCTTTGTTGATTACAAGGACTGTGATGGAATAAAAAAAAATAACTGTAAATAGATAATTTCATTTAATTAAAGCTATATAAATTGATTTTTAAGATGAGGGGATGTGTAATGAAGCATTGAACTTATGTCCCTCTATCTCTGAAGAAACTTGGTGAATTATCTATCAGGTTTTGCAAGTGAAAACTGAAAGTAGGACAGTTGGGAAAGATAAAAGCATAACTCTGCCAGGAAGACTGGCCTAATGTTATTTTCAGTTTTTGTTTTTCTCTTCGAGTTTGGTGGTTTCTTGTGCATGCGCATATATTGCTGGTTAAAACATTCTAGATTCTTCTGCATTACTAAGTTGCAGGATTACAGTGTTAAGTTTTAGTTTTATTAATCACATTTTCATTACATCAAACCATATTGATTATTGATATAAACTAAAATTAAAGCTTCTTATACATTTTTGTTTAATGATGAGCATTGATGAACCTTTTTTTTTTTTTTTTTTAATTTGAAAGTTTGAAATTATATTGGAATTAATATAAGTTCAAAACTTGGAACAGTATGACCAGAATGGAACAGTCTCTGTAATTAGTGTATATTGTGAAGAGTTTTTCTTTTTTTATGTAAAAGAGAAGAATAATTCTGCTTTTTATTTTTCACATACTTAGTTGAAATATGACTGCTGACTGCTTTTAAAAAAATATCTGAATCAACATCCATACCAAATATTTTTTTAAGGGGAAGAGGAGTGATGCAGGAAAAGAATTTATTTCCATTTGCTAAAT
The DNA here is from genome assembly GCA_964036315.1 of Acanthosepion esculentum. Taxonomy (NCBI): domain Eukaryota; kingdom Metazoa; phylum Mollusca; class Cephalopoda; order Sepiida; family Sepiidae; genus Acanthosepion; species Acanthosepion esculentum. Next base: position 20,666,327 of record OZ038484.1, read on the forward strand.
TTGTGTATACATTGCTAGCTATGGAGAAATTCTACTTCATGTTCAGGTCTGTTGGATTTTTTTACATAACACATGTACTGCCAGTTAATACTCTCCAACTGCCAATGTTGATGACTAGCCATCACTCTCAGCTAGTGGAGAAGATCAGCAAAAGAAATTGATAGTCTATGTACCATATTATAAATGCTATTATTAAATATAGTTCCGGAAAAACATTTTAATCTTTTCAATTTTTTATTATTGGATCATGGGAGGGCTTATTTTTCATATAATCTATATTTAAATACAACTGCTACTTCTGATCTGATCAGACTATATTGACATGTTTTAATTTCTATTTGAATTTCTTAAGTGTTGCTCAAATGAAACTTAGCTTTTCTTTTTGAACTAGCAGAAGCACCCAGCTTTGCTTAGGTTTTTAAATACCTAAAATGAATACAATCATTATATTTTGTTTTGACACTATGATTGGGATACCCACATAGATGGTGTGTGATTTTATCTTGATCTTAAGTGTTCCAGCAGTAAAGTCTAGGCGATACAGTCTTCAAAGTAGTTGACTACTTGACTCAAAAGAGAATAAAAAAAATATAAATATGTGAAAACTTTCTGGCTCAAATGACAACAAACTGGACATTGAGGATTTTTCATTGCTGTTGGGATTGAATGGAATTATGCACAGTCTGTTAATAGGAACAGATTGTCCTCAGAGTAGTCCTGATGTTGTCCATTGTGATGTTGAGATAAGCAGGAGTTGGTAGGGGGAAGAGCTGATCTGTTAGACTGACATGGTTGTCTCAAGTGTCACCTACCTACACACCCAGTGAATCCCTGAAATAAACACCTAAATTTATTGGAAGCAGGGTTCAAGTCCTCATTTCACGTTGTGGCATTTATTTTTACCTTTTATCCCTTTGTGAACTTACAGTGGGCTTTTCCTGATTTGTACACCAACATGAACAATATGCAATATGTGCTTGTCATTAGCCAGTTGGTAGAAAGTTAGTTAAGTCCTGTTATGTTTAGATTGTATCAATTGATTAAAAAAAATGATGACATTCTTCAGTTGATTCTAACAGAATTTTTGCATCCATGTAATTACGAGAATAGTTTTATCTTGCCTTGATAAAAGTTTACAATGCCTTATATATAAAGACCAAAAATAATTCTATTTCACCTTTTAAAAAAAAATATAGCACTAATGTACATAGTATGTGTGAATTCTTTTTAATCAAGAATATATTTTCAATGTTAATTGCATCATTTATTTCTATACATGCCTCTCCTAAATGCAATGCAAAATTTTCCAAGCTGTTAACCACTTGACCACCAGCACTTTTTTTTTTAATAGAAATAAGTTTTCATATGAATACCTCCAATTAAATTGGCTCTGATTTATGTGATGGTATCACATTTTGCAATTTGACTAGAAATAGCAGTTTTGACCTGTGATAACACCCTAGTGTCCTTGGAGGTTAGTTTCTCCTATTCATTCTCAAGTCATCCTTGTAGACTAATTTTTAACTGACAGGGTCTATCTCTTTGGTCACCCACAAGATGACTACAAACCAACAATTGCCAGCTTTATAGTAATAGATTACTCTGTTCTCTATATTGTTAAGCCAATATTAGCCTGTAAATGCCCACCATCCCATTTTGGGGAGAGGCATTGATATGCTACAGGTAGAAACCTATAGTTAATTCTGAATCTATTTTAATGTTTATAATTAATATCAGATTTTATGGTGGACATAAAAAGCAGTTGCAACTGTCCCTGATTGGTAATGACTAATTTCTTTTTCCTTCTCTTTCATGGTAGACAATGTTTGGTGTAAAAACTTTCCTATGGACCTCCCCCCCCCCAATAAAATTAATTCCAAACATTTGTAACAATGCCTTTAGTTCAGATTTTATTTTTTTACCTTAAAATTATTTTATCTTTTCTAGATATCTTTTCCACAATGGGACGAAGAGGAATGCCTGGACGTCGCAGGCATGTTTTACAACTGGATGAAAATACAAAAACAAGTTATTTAAGTAAGTATTTGATTTTTTAATTAGGTATTAATTTGAAAAACATTTTTTTAATAGAAACTGGCAATAATTTTTATAGCATCATTTAAAATCCAATGTTAGAAAATTCTCATACTGAAGCTTTTCTATGGTTAGGTTGATTGAAAGAGAAAAAATACTGATCTTGTTTAGTAAAAATGTCAGGGTTAAGTAAGAAAATTTTGATTCAGATGTAAAATGTTATCAGGAAGGCAATTTGGATGTTGGACAAATGTAACACTGTAAGAATGCTGATAATTTGAAGAGAGAAAAAAGGCTTAAATTAAATCAAATGTGAACATACATACCAGAAACAGAAGAAAATATACTTTTATTTGTTTTCCTCATTTTGTGAATAAAGGGCCTTGCTAGAAGATAACACTGAAATCAATTTGGGCATTTGGTTAAAGTGAGGCTATAAGTAGAAGAGAGTAAGGAAATGATTCTATGTCACTTGTTGATAGGAGTGGAGGTTGTGTGTATCACTAAAGAAATAAGATCTCGTTGGATACAATGCAGAATTCGAATACCAAAGAATTCAGTCAATTGGTAAGATAACAGTTTGGTCAAATCTCTTCCGAAGATGAGGAAAGAATTATAATTATACAAGATGAGAAATCTGGAAAATATCAAAAACTTTTTATGACAGGGCAAGTGAATTTTAATTAACAAACTTGTGCTGGTCATGCCACCCAGTCGAGGGACCTCGATAGGTGAATGAGAGAGAGTATGGGAAAACAAACTATGCCCATTGTGGGTAGTTGGTATAAGGTACAAATAAGAGAAGGAGGGAGTAAGTGGGGCAGACAGATGCCCTGCTACCACTACTTTCTGGAGGAGAGGTTTCCCAAATTTGGACATGCAAATTGTTTCCCAGGACACTGTCAGCAGAGAGTTCTGATTGGATATTTGGAAAATACTGGAACCCCAGATTGTGTTGGACCTCACCCCGGCATTGGGCAAGAATCAATAAAAAGATCAGATCACAGAGGAACAGGTGAGTAGCGGCTGAGGCAGAGACACACTTCCATTACACCAGGAAGAGACAATTGCTTTGTCGATTTCCATGTGACTTTCTGCCATGAAGAACACCAGACTCATGCCTTGTTCCAAACTATTAGATCAATTGAGCAACTTGCCCTAACAAAATTGCAAAGTGGAGGAATTGGAAGTCTCTATATAATGCCAGCAAGAGAGAGAGGGAGACTAGTGCTTTGTCAGCATTCTCTGAGTTAAAGCTTGAAACCCTGACTCCAACTTGGAATGAGGAACAAAGTGTCACAAAATTAGACTACGAGGGAATAGTTGTTAGCCTGCATGATTGTAGATTCTTATATGAAAAAGTGTTCTTGTATAAACCTTGTTGATCTACACAACTTTCTTTTTTTTTGTCTTATAACATCATCCTGCCTGAATGACACCAATCCAGCAATATCTGGTGACAATTCGATCCTTGCCTGCCTTGTGATCAAAACAATGTGGGACAGGGAGAGGCTTGGATCGAAGTGACTAACTTCAGGGTTAGCCGCAAGATTCGATCACGGACACACCGGTGACTGAGGACGAGACAGTGTTGTCATGTAGTGCAGGGACAAGAATGTCCCACAGCATTATACAAACACAGAAATTTTTTATGGGATATTTAACTTAGTGATTTTCTGTTTAAAAGTTATCAATTTCTTTGTCTTAATAATCTCTTATTTTCTACAGCTCAGACAGGATGCTATAGACCTGATGATATGTTTGTTGAGAGCAAAAACTCTGTTAAAAGTAAGTACATGACAATACATTTTTACATTGTTCCAATTTTATATTAAATGTGCATTAATGTTGAAAGAATACATATCTTATCCACAAAAGGGAATTAAAATGTATGCTAATTTTATCGGCTTTGTACTTGTTAAATTAAGTACTTATGTTTTTATTATAGGTTTTCTAAATTAAAAATTTCCATAGGAGAAAGGAGATTACATCTCTGGAAGAATGAAATGCTAAAAAGGGGTTATGATGTATAGGAAAACTATCTATATAAAAAATATCATTCATGCATATAAAAATCTTCCAAAAGCAAAAACTGTCTTTAGAAGAATATTAATTTACAGAAATATTTGATACATTTTGTTTGGATTTTTGAAACAAGGAATTATCCGTAATAAACATTGATTTTACTCAGACTACTGGTTGTTATAGTCACATTTTGGGATTTGTACCGTCTAACCTTCTGGTGTTTGTCATAGTTAGTAACCTTTTGTGAATTTGAACTAAACCCTTTATTTAACACATGATGGTAATGTTCTCATTCTGCTGTCCAAGCTAAAGGATATTTATTGGGAAAAGAAATAAAGAAACACAATATATCATTTTTACTCAAAATATGTGTGCTTCCTTACTTTCCTGAAATGGTAACAATGAAGAAAATGAAACAAAGTAAAGGAGAAAAAAAAGAAATTGATTGCTTCATGTTTATGATTTAAAGAAAAAAAAATCTTTATTCTGACAATTCACAATAAAACCTCAAATATAAAAATAGTTACAATAGAATTGATGCAGATTTTTAAGCAATCAAAAAATTACGTTAATTGCACAAATTTATTATTGTGCTGAAGATTTTTAGACCATTAAATTGTTATACTAAATTATTTTTTAATTTTATGGGTTTTTCTTCATACGAGATTAATACAAATATAAAATTTATCACTTTATATATATATATATATATATATATATATATATATAAACAAACAGTATTTAGAAAAATATTCTTCAAAAATTTGGAAACTACCTGCGTCTCTTGTTTCATATGCATGTGTAGATGTAGCAACGTCAATAAAGCCCAGTCTGATGAAATCCTAATGGATGAAACGCGGCACAAAAAATACACATACTTGTGTTATACAGCTCTTTCAAAATAAAAGAAAATAATTTGAAACACCCACATTAAGAGAAATATTAGCATTTAGACAAAGCATTGGTAATATACTCTTAGACACCAATAGCTCAATTCTGGGACTTTACAAAAAGGTTTTTTTTACATATCTTAGAATTTCTCTTTCAAATATTTGGTCTGCTCTTTTCAGAACTAATACACCCAAAACAGGGTAATCTAAGTAATAAACAATCTTAAATAAGGTTTTTAATAAGCCAAATGCATTTTCTTTGAACATGCAGTTTGTTTCTTGTCAAATCTTTTATCTCCTGTTGGATTGGAATAATCAATATTTGGCTGAATCTTGCCTGCTTTTTCGAACACAGAAAGAAGGTTTCTCTTGTTGGCGAATTTGTTTTTTTCGCATTCTTCTTTTCTGTCTCAATGATACAGCTGCTTTAAATCTTCCACCTTCATAAATTTGGCTGGCTTGCTGAAAAAAACTATGTACAAAAATTCTCTTGTTATATTTTGAAATTATTGAACTTTTACCAAGAAAAAAAAGGAAAAGTAATTAGGTGTTATTATTTTTACATCAAAATCATGTACAGATTAATTTTTAATCAATTTTTCTTAAAAAAGATAACATCTTTTATAACTGAGTATTTATTTAACTTTATTTCTTTTTACTATTGTTCACGCAATACAAGGCCTACATACCATTCAATCAAGGTTGAGGTATAGGGATGTTGTAATAGCATATAGGGCAGTAACAAAGGTTGCATATTATGATGATATATAGGATAGATAACTGTTGATCCTTGACTTGAAGGGTTTAAGATTGTAATGATCAGGGAAACATCACTTCAAGTGTCTGTTCCACATTTACAATTTTTGGGAAGAAGTTGAGCGGAACTTACTTCCTTTCTAATAGAATATGAAGGGAATGGGGATGAGTTGATTTGGTGTATACGGCATTCTTCAAAACTTCCATCATTTTGCCAACCTTATCAGAGAACAATTTTTCACAGTCTCCCCACACAGTTTTTTCTTTCAATGCCTCCTTTAACTTGTACAGTAAGTTTGTTTAGTATTCTGCATAAACTATTTGTCCCTTCTAATGATTGTCAACCAAAATACCTTCCTTATCTCAAGAAACTGTAGCTATGACCTTTCTTGCTGATTTTAGGATCTTCAATTTCTTTTTGTCATAGATGTTACAAGTGCTGTTACTGCATTGACTGTTGTTTGATCAGTAGTACATGGTCTGACTATGTTTCATTAGCATTGTCATTTCAAAAAATGATCACCAAATTGTTAATAATGTTATAAAATGAACTTTAAAGTATTCACTTGCAGATTGTCTCTGCTTGGCCATCAAATATTTTTGTAGCCACTTGCTGACAAATTCTGTATATCCAACTGCTCATGAATCCTAACCAACTTCCATTGCCTGGATTGATCTGTAGTTTCTCAGTAAATCTTCTGGCAGAGATTTGTCATTTGACTCAAATCAAGTCATGAACATTATCAACAATTTCAGTTTATTCCATTGAAGGCTTCCCCAATGTGTCCTGCATCTTGGATTTCAGAATCTACATGCTACAAGTTGGCACACCACAATTAAGTATGATAGTACTTGTCTTTCAATGTTTGTGTCATATGATCATGGATTCTATTTATCATTTTCTTCTGCAGAGGCAGATTTCATGATGGCATAGATTTCAACACTTGAAAATTCCACACTTCCTATTTCAACAATGATCTAAAACCAATTTTTTAAAAAGTGTAAATCCTGAAAATTCACACTTTACAATGAAAAAAACAAAACAAAAAACTCTACAATAACAAAATAAAGCTTTTGTAGGTTCAAGAACTTTTCAGCATCTCCTCAGAAATATGTTTAACCAATATTTTCCAACCAAAACAATTTTTGCTTTTAGAGCATTAGTCTGAGTAAATCAGTATCCTAATAGAAACATATGTTGATACTAATTTTCATAAATGAATGAGCATGTGTATTATTATTGAGTGGTGTATGGCCTGTTTCATTATCAACAACCTTGGCCATAACAGGAAGCAGAGAAATGAAACCATTACAATCCACTATCCCTCTTTACACAATGACTATACACACACACACACACACACACGATGTTAGTAATACAATAGAATCAATGGGCCTACATTTATTTATTGATGCTTGGAAAGATACATAACTCTTGTATGAAAAGGAAGTGACCAAAGCACATTGGGTTGTATTGCTACAAATAGCATCTACATTTTAGACAGTAGCAAATTGAAAGAATGGGTTTCAGAAAAATATCTAGAGTGTCTCTACTTACTCATAATAAGATATGAGATTTGTGTCATAAGTTTCCTATATGGCTAATTATGTATTCTAAAATGACATTGCGCTTCTAGGGTAGTGGTTCTATTTCTTCAGTCTCTCTTACAAAGGAGCTTCTATACTTTTATTTGAAATAGTTTTTTTTTTAATGACTAATAAATATGATTTTGAATATTCATTTTTCTATCATATAAAATGCTGTCTTTTTATTGATTCTAATGTTGACTTTTTTTTTCTTTTTCAGCTGGTTTGTCTTTGGTTGGTGAATATTCGGATTCAGAATCTGATTCTGAAGGAGAAGCAGAACAAACTGACCCTGATGTTGAATCCAAAATTAATGGTCAGTTTTTTATTATTATTATTATTATTGCTAATCAGTTTTGGGCTATATTTTGCATTTAGTCACAAATGGCACAAATTTATTACTTGTGATCATTTAAAAAGATTTTTGCATGCATTGCCTTTCTTTTTTTCTTATTAGTAATAAAATGATAACCCTTTGAATTTCATACATTGTTAGGCAAAAGCAGATAGGTGTGGATGTTAAAATAAATAAAAGTACTTCTGTACTATGTAATTGTGTATCTTTCAGGTGACACAGTGGTGAAGAGTGAAGAAAGTCAGCTTGTAAAAGAGAAAAATGATAGTCTCCAAGCAGAAATGTTAGAGCTTGTTGGCATTAAGAAAGAAACCTCAGCAGACATTTTCCTTCGAGAGTTTCAAGCTTATCAAAAGGAAAGTGTAACTCCTGTGTATAATCGAGAATTTATTGCTTTCCAAAAGGAAAGCAAGGAGAATATAGAAAGCTCTCCAATTTCATCATTAAAAGATGTTCAGAAAGAGAATCCAACAAAATCCTCAGAAGATGGCAGTTCTGTGACGAAAATCAACAAAACATCTTCCAGTGGACTGAAGACACCTGATATAGATTCTCAAGTTGCCTCTTTTCTTGCCGTATGTGTGATTTTTGTTCTCTCCTTCAGTATTTTTGGGCAACTTGCTTTGAGATCTTTTACTTACATATCAAATGATTGTATGATTATTTTTCTTTTTAATAAGCTGTATAAAATCATTTTTCTTGATAATTTTTATATCAAAGTTTTTGTAAAATATCTCCAGCTGATAAACTCCTGTTTGTATACCTTCTCATTTTTTAAACCAGCCTTTCTTTGATGTTTCTTTGATATTTTAAAAATTCTCTTTAAGTGTGTGCAGTAATAAATGAGTGGCAAAATTATCCAAGGAGCATACTTGACAGCTATAAATGTTGTCTGTAGAAATCATTGTGTTGTTTTTTTTTCATTTGATTTTTCACTTTTTCTTTCACCACCCCACTCCTGTAGGAAATCGATGCTCTTGGAGATGAAGAAGAGAAAGAAAAGGTTGAAGAATCCAATGAGACTGGCATCAGTGATAGTTCTTGTGTTGATCGGGAGCAGAATGTACAATCCTCTATAACCTTATCTGATTCTAAGAACAACGACCCTCTGAATGGTAATGGTGCTACAACAAGCGCCTCCAGAACTGCTAAAGAGGAAGTTGAAGAAAATGCAGTAGGAGTACAGCCACCCCCACTGCCCCAAGAAGAAAAAATTGTCTGGCCAGATGGTAAGATTTTGTTTTGAGTAAATAATTTTTGTGAAGTTAGTTCAATCCCCCACCAACTAAACCCAAAAACAATTTTGTTTTTTTTTTGTTTTTGTTTTTTTTCAAACTCATTCTGCAATGAGGCATAAGTTTCCAGTAATGCCAAATAGTTCACAAAAGTCCAACACTGGTAAATAGTCCAAGTGAAGAAGCATAAGCAAGATGCCTCAAGGGTCTTTTCCTTCAGCTATATTATGAGAGCAGCCATCTTGGACAACCTTATCACAGCCATTGCTAAGTCACACAATCTTCATTCCTTATTCACTTGTCAGTTGATGTGGCATTGCTGACAGTTGATGGAATTAATACTGTTGATTTATTAAAAATATTTTGAATTAGTGGCTAATGTAAACATAACTCTTATTAATCATATGTAATTGCTTGGCATTCTAGAAAAACCTTCTTGTTTCTGAAAGCATTAATGACTAGTTCTATTTTGTTTGGCTGCTTGAAAAAACAGACAATGGCTACATTCGACATTATGCAGTTTGGGAGCATAAAGTAATGTTATAGCTCAAAACCATCATGTATGACAACTATTGCCAGGAAGTTTTAATATTTTAAAAAGGCTTACATCATTAATCCAGTCAAAAGGAAATTTTCACTCCTTCACAAATTTATGATTGAGCTATTATTATTTTAACTTCAAATAACTGACATTTATTAATGAAAATTTTGACTGCTTATCATTTCAAACCTAGGAAAATTAAACACTGTTTTTCTATTTATCTACATACCAACCACATTTTCTGTGGGCTTATTGCTTGGAGGTGTTTGCACTATGACCAGCGAAGAATATTTTTTAATGTTAACCGATTTAAGTCAGGAAGTCTTGTTTTGCAGACAACTGTAGATTTATTTTATTCATTTATGCTTAAAAAGTTGAAAGATTATCTTTTATTCCAAGAGCATCATTCATTTTGTCGCTTGATTTTATTTTCATCTATGGTGACTTCAGAGTATTTGAAAATTGAACAAATATCAATTTTCAAAATGCCTAAATTTAAGGAGTCAGCATTTAAATTGATATGTAGTTTTAAATCTGACATTGGTTGTTGAAGAGCAAAATGTATCTGTTCTTTTACTTTCAGTGAAATTAATCAGGTACAAGACAATTACTACTTTTGATGACTTATGACAGCTTAATTTTCTTTTTAAATTGACTAAAAATATACTCCAGATATAAGTTGATGCTAATGTTTATTTAGGTGTCATAGACTATCACTATTTGTACCTTGTCTACCACTATAATATTAAATATAAATGGTACAGAGTTTTAAATGTTATATAGGAGCTGAATATACTAATTCTTTTTAAGGCTAAAATGTTAATTGGAAGAGAAAATGAATTGCCTTTGATCTGATACTTAATTCAGAGTTCTGCTTGATGATAATGATAAACTTCATAAATTCTTTTTTTTTTTTTTTTTTTTTTTGTTCCTCACAGAACCCACAACAGAATGGCAACAATGTTATGATGAAAATACACAGCACTGTTACTACTGGAACATCAATACAAATGAAGTCACATGGGAGATCCCGGCTGAGTTTACACAATATTTACTACTTTACAGGGAATATGAAGAGAAAATCACCAAACTTATGAAAGAGGGAAAAACAAAACCAAAAAAGAAGAAAACGCACAAAAAGAGGTGAGGCTTAGCAAAGACAATATTTTTTCCAGCAAATATCAAATAAGAAAATCTTATCCTGTGTGTTTTAGATAAAAAAAGTATTATTAAATAAAGCCAGTTAAAATTATTATATTTTATTTTACTTTACATTTTGGAATATAAAATCATTGAACATTATTTACATTATTCGGACTATTGTCCTCATCTTTGTCGCCATATTTCTTACAACGTTTTGCCCGTTGTACGCTCCGACCTTCGTCAGGTGGTTGGAATGTCGAACTGAACCCTTTATTTCGCTCACTGGGGTAGACTGTTCTAGTTCCATGTGCCATGTTTAATGGATGTCAGTTATCTCCTGTTAATTTCCCTCTGAAAGTTCTCCACTGCCTTGGCAACAAAGATGAGGACAATAGTCTGAATAATATAAATAATGTACATAATACCTCATCTCAGAAATATAGACAGATACTGAAAATCATTGAAATCCAATATATTATTTAAAATTGGCCTATATATTTTGGAAAACATTTACATTTGAAATTTAATATCATAAAGAATATACTAATTGTATGCAAATAACTGAAATTATATATTCAAAATGTATTTGAATGCAGTATCTTCAATATGAATGAGCAAAAAGATGAATGGAGAAAAGCATATGTGTTAAAAGGTTTAGATAGACAGAATTAAGAGTGTTCCCTACTTGTCAGATTAAATCTAATATTTTTTTTTCTATGCAATGTTGAGAAAGTCTAAATCTAAAAACCTTAAAATACTGTTAACCAATTATTTGGTAAATATCTACATAAGTCTGTATAAACCTTTTAATGACATGGTTTGTGTGTCATAGACTATACAAAAGAAAATAACTGATCTGTTAGCAATCAAAGCTGGTTGTTAGGATTTGTGTTGTTATTTCCATTTTCTTTTGCATTGCAAGTGAAAAGAGCAAGGCGAAGCAGAATGAAAATGAATCTGAAACCTCATCAAAAGATTCAAGTGTAGAACCTCAGGTAGAGTATGGACCACATCTACCTTCATCCAGCAGCAGCAGCAACAACAACAACCTTAAAGACACTTGCAGTTCTCCAGAAACTGCTGGACCAGCTACTGTAAGTCAGGAATCATCCAAGGAATCAATGGAACCAATATATGGACCAATGATGAACCCTGACACTGCACCAGAAGGGAACAAGGAGAAGAGTGAAGAATCTGATGCTAGCAGTTCTTCATCTGCTGGCAAATGCATGCATAATACAACAAGAGATAATGTTGAGGAAGAGGAAGAGGAGGGGGAAGATAATAATAATAATAATAATATAACAGACAATAAAAAACCTGCTGCTGTTTCAACCACTTCAGTAACAGACACAAGCAGCCCTGTTGATTCTACAGCTGCAATAACTGTTAGTACAACGACTGTGAATACAGATAGCACACGGGAGTCTCTGACTGCCGATTTGGCAATGATGGAATTGTGCAAGAAGAAATTCAAAGCTCGGATTAGTCGAGAAGAGGAAAGTGGAAAATCTTCTGTGTCACTGTCAGTGGACTCTGCAACCAAAGACAATTCACTTCCAACCGATTTTGAAGAAGGGCTTCTAGATATAGATGAAGTTGACAGAGAGTTGGAACTAGCTCTTGAAAGAAAAAAAGTAAGTTTATCCAAGTTGTATATTTGCAAATATATCAAGGCATGTTCTTGTCAGTAGGTGCCAAATATTGATGGTAACCAATATGTATGTATGACGATGTCTAGTTTGTATGTTGCATCTGCTCAGGACTAAGGCAAGAGAAGGTGAGAAGACTAGTTTAAAATAACCTTGTTTTGTTTGCAAGTTTGGAAAGATCAGTAGGACTGAATTTGCTTCTATACAGCAAATACATTTAGATACATGAACAATCTCGAAAAGCTGTAGAAATTTTTTGAAAAAAGACTTAAGTGGATTTTAAAAAGCTGTAACGTACAAAAATGCTAAAAATACTTGATTCAGATTTATTTTTACCACTCTATGTAAATTATTATGTGAATGCTATGATAGGAATTATATATATGAAAAGCTTTGTGCATGCTGTTTATCTCCCCCAGAGATAAGTTTCGTAATTGTAGGTATTTAATAAATATATTCGCATACACTGTAGATTATGTCTGATAATATAAGAAAAAAAATCATCATTTCATGTTTACAATATGAGTTTTAACTCAGATTTGAACTTGATTAGCAAAAACAAGAGATTTTTTTCATAGAGAATGACAACCACTCATACTTAATTTTATGTCTAATAAAAGAAAAAAATGAATTCATTTATGGTCTTTTCGATACATGTCTATGATCTAAAATAATTACAAAAAGGAACTTTAGTCATCAGTTTTACACTGGTAAAAGTATAAAAATCAATGGAATACATAATTGACAAAATTATTAGTTTGTCACAGGATCGAACAATTGTTTGTAATAGTGTGTAAAATCTTTTAATAATGTCATTATTGTTGCAAATATAGTTTTTGGTGTAGTGTAATATTTTTTTATAAACCATTAAGAATATATTGATAATCTAGAATCTATAAAACAAAACCATTAAAATGCTTTGTCAAAACAAGATTCTAGGAATTGTTTCTTGCATCTTTTTGAGAATTGTGGCATTGAAGAAGATATATATATTGTTTATACATTATTTATATAAACACAAATATTTAAATAAATGCTCTGTTTATAATAAACAGTATTAACAACATTTACCGGCCTGAATGTCTGAGAAATCTCATAGAAAATATGCTTCCTCAGACAAGAATCAAACCTGTATCCTACACAGAAGTGTCATTTGTAGTTTAAAAGCAGTAATGCAACCTTCATAGCTAAACTAGTATAGCATGTCAGGCTATAAATGTTGTTAATGCTGTTTATTATAAACAGAGCATTTACTTAAATATTTGTGTCTGTGTATATAAATAATGTACAACAATAAAATAAATTAAAATAATTGTCATCACTATTTGATTGAATAGTTAGTCAACTCATCTGATGATTATTTAGAGATAAATTCTTTGATTTGGGATAACATTTGAGGATTTAGATTTTTCTCACTTTGATAAAGACACAAATATATGAAATGTAAATAATTAGAAGAAACCATTTCTGGTTATTTTTTAACCAATTAAAAACTAAGAATTATTTCTCTTTTATCATAATTAATGCAGAAAATAGTTACTGCAGGTGTGTTCAGGTCTTTATTTTGTTTTGTGTGCGAAAATGAAAATGTTTAAATTTACATGCAGAATTATCAGTGTAAAATATTGTCTAATTTTTTTATCTTTTGAAAGAATGAACTGAAGTCCTTAGAAGAGGAAGAAAAACAATCCTATGAAAGTGTAAAAGTACGTGGGAAAAGAAAATATCACAATGACAAAGCGAGTGATGATAGTTCTGCTGAGGAAGTCTCTCCTCAGAAGTCTTCCAAACGGTCAAGAGACCAAAGGTCACGAGACCACAAAGAGTCATCGAAACATTCTAAGAAAGTTAAACACAAAAAAGGTGAGAAATTGGAAATTGATTTATCAAAATCTATTTTTGTTGTATGAGATGGGGTGGAAGCTGAAAAGTTCTCGGCTAATCAAGGAGGGAATGAACTAAAGATATGAAACTTACATGCTATTCCACAGGTTACCCCCCCCCCCCGGTTTGGCACATCACTTGGCACATCATTTCTCATGTTTTTTTTATCCCCTTATCTAAATATTACTGATGGAAGTGGATTAGGGTGAGAATTTTACAGCATCCAGTCATATAACTGGTGTATTTATACATATCTGTGACAGTGATTTTTAAATCTTTTCTCTTTAAGAGATTTAGCAATTTTAATGCCTTAGAAAAGTTAAGAGAAAAAGATCCAATTCACTTGCGTTTATGAGATCAGAGCTTCTTGTTACTTATTAACTTAGTAAAAAAAAATCTTTTGAATTTTTCTTAACTCCATTCTGAAAAAATAATTCACATATTTTATACAATAGTTGACTAAAACCTTTATTAAAAAGAAATATGGACAACTTAATTGTTAAAAAAAATGAAAAACTCAATAAAATAATTAATATTTAACAGGGTTATTTATTTTATTTTTTTAACTTTCTCATGAAATTGAGAAAAATTCAATTTATATTATGAAGTAGAGAAATTATATAGAATTTTTCCCCTCTGCTCTCCAGATGAAACAAATGGTATCTCTTCAGATGACTCTAGTCCTTTAGGTACATCATCTAAAAAGTCTAGAAGTAGTGACCAGAAGAAATCTCACAGAAGTCACCAATCAAAGAAAGAGTCTCGTCCTAAAAAAGTTAAAGGTTTGTGTAGATTTTTTTTTTTTTAATATTAAATTTTCAAAATTTCTTGCTTTTTTTCATGTTTCTATATTCTCATTTCTAAAGTTTAAGACAGAATTTGTTTTTTTGTTTTAAGAACATGGTGATAGCAAATCAAGGTCCTGTGATGATGCAGAAGAAAACAAGATGAGAGTAAGTAATTGTATTTTGTTTGCCTCAGTTTTATCCTTGATTTTGTGTGTGCGTGTGTGTGTTTATGGATAGAAATTGTAAATACTCATTTTGATTTAATTACCATATTTTCTGGCATTGTATACACAGCCTTTTGTAGGGAGAAGAAAGAACAAACAAAATTAGGTAAAATAAAGGTGTAACCTTTTGCTTATTATTACTGTATTTTCTAACACTATTCCCTTCCACCTTCAATCAACTTGCATTCTATAAATGCAAGTTGATTGAAGGTGGAAGGGAATAGTGTATTCACTGTTAGAAAATACAGTAATTTCCCTTACTTCAGAACTTTAGGGTAACACAGGAATATAAGATTTATTGGATGAATCGCAGTTTCATGATACTTAAGTAAATGTTGCCATTATCCTGTATCATTTATATTAATATTAGGTATAATAGTGTTGTCAGTCTTTTTTGTAAGCCTTTTCAAATTTGTTTATTTGTATTTCAGGAATCTGCACTTGATTTGAGTCAGGTGGTGATGGATAAAATGGATTTCCTTGAGATTGATGTCAGTAAACAATCCAAGCTCCAAGTTTTATATGTTCAACTTAAGGTAAAGATGATTAACTCTTATAAACTATTCTGAAGTGAAATTATTATGAGGGAAGGTAGAAAGTTTCTTGGCCTGACCAAGCCAGGATTGATCCCAAAATAAATTCTGTTTGGTTAGATTTTGGTTGCTGAGAACTTTCAGCACCTCCTCATATAAATTACTTCTTTGTTCAATCTCAAATATGTATGTTTCAATATATTTAAATAGATTTCTGCAGTAAGTTCTCAGGCATATGTACAACAAATTCAAAAGCATTATTAAGTTGCTGTCTTTGAAAAGTAATTTGAATTAATAGTAAAACATTACTACTAATTAGTCATTGTCATTTAATGAAGCATGTTCAGGTTCCCTAATATTCCTTTTATTAAAATAGTTTGATATTCTTGGTTAACCTCTATATCCCAAATAACTTCTGTTCCTTTTGATTTGAATCACTGTGAGTCCTGTTGATCCATTATATTAAAAGAGAATGCAAGAACTAAATTTTTATAAGCATTTTTCTTTATCCAGCTATTATGGTATCTACTTCAGTTGAATCTTTAATTGTTTAGGGGCTTGTTCACATATGTAAATCTGACATGGTTAAAATAAAATGTAACATTAATGTTATTATCTTAAGAAATTAAATGAGTATTACACACAGAGCGTCTAATTTGTATCATGAATCATGTGCTATATGTCTGCACAAATACTTTTATGGTTTTCAGTTCACTATATTCCTTCTGCATTCTAAATGACTTCTGATGTAAAAGTTCTCTTGACCTGACAAGGAATCAGTTCACCTGACTCTGAGAATAAAACATGCAAACTTTCAGTTATTGTTATTAATGAACAGTGTGTGAAAGAAAGAGTTTTATTTATATACTTAAATAAAGTACAAAGTAAGCAACTCCTGGATGAGTATACTACAAAGGCACACTGGATGGAAAGAGTACAATGCCATATTAATATAATTATCTAAATAACTTCTAGGTGAACAGTGACCAATCACAACTAAGAGTTTTATGTGTTTTCAAACAATCATCAGGTAGTCTGCAACTATTTTTTGTGAAAATGGGCATTTTATATGCCCTTGGCTGAATACCTAATGATTGCATGAAAATGTATGAAACTTTTAGTTGTGGCCAGTCACTGTTCACTTGGAAGCTATCTAGAAAATAATATATTCCTTGAAGAGTACCTGGATCGACCTGATGAAAACCAGTCAAAATGTGATAACAACAAAAATGAGGACAATAGTAAAAGTGTAAATAATAACTCCTTAGCCCAGAAAGTTACACACACACACACACACACACACACACACAGACAATTTTTTTCAAATGAATTCTTTTTGTGAAGTTTCCATCATTTATCCTCTTTACTTAATTATTTATACTTGTTTGTTGCTGCAGACACGCATTTCAGATTGGCATGCAGGAGGTCTGTCCACAAAATATTTTTATGCCAAACTACAAGAAGCTAACCAACAACTTGGGCAATATGAAAAAAGTGGAGCTCCCGCAGGCTGGTCGGTCAACTGGGACAGGTACGTCCACCTCTTGTTCTTATTGGATATAACAATTAGAGTTGGCTCATATGTTGCACAAGTATCTGGCATAGGCTGAAATCATCTTTCTAACCGACAATTCACTGAGACAGGTGACTGCTCTACATAGACTGAGGAAGGCAGTGATTGCTTTTTGACGAAGCTGTGACCAGGGACTTTTTCTTTTCTTTCAAATCCTTTCATTATTTGATGGTGATATTGTTACTTTTCCACTGAACAGCCTGGACTTTATTTTTTTCTTTCTTTTTATTTTTTTTATTTTTATTTTTTTTAAACAAAGTCACTCAACATAAATACGTCTTGGTAAAGTAAAGTAGATAAAAAAGCAAACCTGTAATAAAAACTGTTAAAATAAATTAAAGGACATGAATAATAACTAATGTTTTGGAATGGACTTAAAGCAAAACAAAGTTAAACGTGAGAACATGTAAAACTTTGACTGGTATTGACTGCATGACAAGAAATGACGAAATGGTGATTACTAGCAACGATATAGAAAAGTGTTCAAGTCCTTGCCATTTTGCAAATGGCAGTAAAAATGGCTAGCTCACTTTTTTGTTTGGGATCCCAATTTAGGATTGAGACTGAGCTTCTGTTTCTGTGGCCAATTCCTGGCTTTGTTTCTGTCGGTTATTGTCTCTATTGGATCGGTGAATGGTTGTGTTGCAATCACCGAGAAAGAGAAAGGCAAAAATTCAAACAATAAAGCGAAAAAACAAAGAGGGAGGAATAAATGTATTCCCAAGCAAGCTGACTGCAGATGGCATTGGTGTTGAAATGGTGTTTGCTGCGTAACAAGACAAGTTGAACCGGTTTTATTCTGGTGAGTTCAATATTTTCTGTTCTGTTTGATTAATTTGTTTTTCCTTTCTCTTTCAGTCCTCAATCTTTTCTGTATCTTTCATTGTCAATGCTGACACTGTTATATATATATATATATATATATATATATATATATATATATATATATATATATATAATATTCATTCACTTAATGTTTTTTATTTTCAGTTTTTTGGGGGGGGTTTTACTGTTGCCTTTTGGGTTTTTTTTTTTTTTTTTTTTTTTTTCAAACGTTCGTTGACTTGAGACAACACATTAGATTATAAGAAAAGATATATATTGTGAGAGAGCAAAAGAGCTGTTTGTAAGTGGATTTTTTTTTATTATCCTGTGACCCATAGCGTATAGTAGAAATAGTGTTTCTTGGGCAAGATAGCTTGTTGGAGCCCAACCCTCTCCAGGCTGGTTTTGGATTCAGTTTTTCCTTCTGCTAGACCAAATGCCACCCAAGGTTATAGAACCCAGTCTGTCCTGCTGTTTGCCTGTAGCTGGGGGGAGAAGAGGAGGAGTCATACCTTTCTCAAGGGTATTAGCACATAAATGAATGTAATGGATCTGACTGGAATTCGAACTCTGCTCTTTGATTCATCAATCTGAGCCACTATCCATTACTCCACTGTGCCTCCTTGTTGTATGTGAATAGGTTTGAGATTTCATTCATTCTGTATTATCCAATATCAATATGCCCTAATTAAAATAAGTCGGCCTTTTATATTTACACTATAATTATATTATTCACCAACCATAATATAGACAGTTTTTTAACTTTTAGCTACAGAAAAAAAACATTACGTAAAATCAAGGAATTGTTTTTTCTGTTTAATCTATGGCTTTTTAATAAGCACAGTTTTTATTGACTTTATTTTTGTTAACTTTACAAAAAGAACTATGATACCAAATTATGGAGCTTTATGCTGCTCGGTCTGTGTATGTGTTAATATGCTAAATCTTTTCTTCAACATTGTGGATTATCAGTTGTTCTTTTTGAAGGGACAAAGTTAACATAAACTTGAAGTTCTTTAATGAAATTCAAGATGATCATAAAATGATACCTTATGATCATTTAATTTATTTATAATTTTGGATTTATTACTACTTTCTTTCTTTTCTTTTTTTTTTAATATATCTTCATTACTATTTGATCATTATTGTTAAGTTAATCTGGAGATTGGACAACCAAAAATTTGGAATTTGACTAATCTAATAATTTTTTTTTAATCAATGAAAAATGAATGCATAAAGGTGAATTACTAAGAGTAAAATGATTTTAACCAAAGTTCTATTTTAGTTTTTTATTCCAATTTAGAAGAGCCTTTCATTAAACTTCTCTCTTCCGACTGTGTGACTTATTTTTGGCCCATATTCTTTCCTAAATCAGACACACACACACACACACACACACACACACAAATTTAGATTAGGCAAAAAAAAATCAGTTTTAAATTTTTGAATTTAAAGAACTTCTTTTTGACTCACTTTTGGGATAGTGAAAAATTTGATGTATAATTGAAAAAAAAACCTTTATGAAAGAATATAATATGCAAATACCTACACTGTATTAGGATTTGTATAAACTTTATATGATTTTAGGAAAGGCTTTGGTTTTTCACAAAATTGACTTCATATTTAACATCAAATATGCCTATTTTTTTCTTGAAAAGATTGTAATCACTGAGATTAGATTACATTTTTTATTGCTTAAGTCCTATACAAAAATGATAAATTTTATTCTATTTAAGAATATTCTTTAATGGGTACTTTTTTCTTTTTTTAAGCCCACTATAAAAGTTGGATTATAGTAAACAAAATAAAGTGTCTGCTTTAAGATTTTTTTTTTTTTTTTTAATTTTATGTGATTAATTTATAAAAGAAAGTATGTAGAGAAATTGCCTCTCCACTTTTATAAAAGCAAGAATATCTTTTTCTTTCAAAGTTTCTTTTTATTAAGTAAATTATAAATCAAATTTTCTCATTATGCTTTCTTCCCTTAGATATTTTGAACTTTAGTAAAATAAGATAATCAATTTTTTAGCAGTCTTAAAATTTCAAGCAAGTTAATGACATCAAAACTTGTTTTAATTTTCAGTTGATTCTGAAAAGAATATTTAATAGAGACGTGATAAAGTTACTTTTGCTCTTAAACAACTTTTAGCACTAGTGATCTATCCCTTCAAGTCCATATATTTATTTTAAATTAATGTAATGTAATTAATAATAAATTTCCTTTCCACTGCAGGAGGTTCATCAGAGTTCATTATTAAATATTAATATTATTCATTGTAGTCATCTGCCAATATTTAATTGATAGTTTGTCTTTTAAGGGAAGAAAGCTTGTGCCAACTGTGAACTTGAACTACAACATATGAGCAATTATGCATACTTATCACAAGAATGCATTATGCTTCATTAGCTTGTTTAATATGGATGCAAACCTGGCATGATATTAGGATCTTGATTGGTAAATATGTTACTGCAATAGGAATAAAAACATTAAATTTGTTGCTAAATTACACTGACAGGAATTGAAACCTAAACTTTTGATAACTAACAAAAAAACAACAGTAGTAACAGAATATAAATTCAAACCCAGTTATAGTTTTATGCATTTCTTACTGGCATCAGTGGTAGGTGTTCAAGCCCAGATAAAAGCTAAGATTTGGGTTTTTCAAGATACACAGGCCCTTTCCTACTTGAAGGTTTTGATGCTACACAATCTTCCTACTGTCATGCCTCCACTTATATAGCCTTAGCCTAAGGTTAGTAAATATCTAAACCCAATGAGGCTTAAAAATGATTCTTAATACTGATCTTCTATATCAACAAATATCTAGTCAAATGCTGAAACATTCTGACAAGTGGACTAAACGATTACAGAAAGGTTCGTCTACAAAACTCTGGAATCGAGGTGCTGAATATGATGTCAATCAGCAAAGTGACAAATTTTATATTTGTATTAATCCTAGACAACAGTTTAGAAAAATAAACTAGCAGCTTTTTATATATTTTATCCATTGTACTGGAATAAGCATATGTAAAATCTGGTATTAATTACAGGTTTTTAAAAATTAAAAAAAAAAAAAAATCCCGTATATTTATAGGTTTATATATATATATAAAAAGAAAAAAACAAACAAACATAAGCATTCTGCCAAAAATGGAACAGTGGTCATTAATAAGTTAATGAAAATAATTCATTTTTCTTTTCCTTTTTACTGTCAAGTTTAATCTATTATAAAATATTCAAAGTTAAACAAAATCTTTTCAGATTTATTCACCTTTAAGTAAGGCATTTGATATAATGAAAGTCTCTTTGATCAGCATTAATTAATATGCAGCAATAATATTAAGTAAATATTAAAATGTATTTTATTAACAAGAGCTTTTTGAAATTGTATTTTCCTTTAGTAATATGTAGACACTGTGCTGGTTTCTTACTCTTGTACACTACCAGGCATTGATGTTGAAAAGTCTATTACTTACTTTTTCTGTAATGAAATATCTTAAAAATAGTTTTCATTTCAGGTTATGATAAATGATGTTGATGTTTTTTTTTGTTTTTTTTTTTTTTACTTTTTGAATACTGCGTGGGAACCTATAGATTTTGTTTGTCTGAAATAACCAGAATTTTTTTTTTTTTTTTTTTTTGGAATGAATGCTTGGTTTTAATTTGAGGAGAGGCATATTCTACTGAAAGTTAATATCAATGTTATATTTCATTGTATTTTTTTTTTTCTTTTAAGATTTTTATCTTTTTGATTTTGTATTTTATTTGCACATGTTTTGTACCAGCTCTGTTTATTGATTGCACAAAAAGGACAACAAAACTACAATCAACCAATTTGTTATCAAAATATCAGGTTAGACCAAGATTCTTTTGATCATTACTCATTTATAAAATTATTTCACTCAAATCAAATAACTTTAAATGTGATGGCATTTGAAAGCAGAAATAAGAAATTAGGAAAAATTAGAATTTATTTCTAAAATAGCTTAAGTAGGATAATTTACAGTAATTTTTAAGCTTTTACTAAAATTTAACCTTGAAAGAAATATTTATAACATTAAATCCAACGTATTTTCATTGTTTCCTGTTTTGAAAAGAAAATCACCTCTGCTTCTTTAGTTGTCCTGATTATGAGGCAATATTAATCAATGGCTTCACTGTGTTTGTAGTGGAAATGATGTTTTTATTATAAATAAATTGTGTATATGAGGAATTTAAGCATTAAAAACTGAATTCTATATTATGTAGAAATAAATCAGGATGCCACAAATAATATTGACCCTAAAGTCTATATTTATTTTTAAGACTTTTCAAATTTGAGAAAGTTCATTCTTTTATTATTTGGCTTATTCCATTAGTTTTTCAATTTAAATTTTGACAATTGCTAAGATGTGACAGATATATATAATTATAATTTAGGTTTTGTTGATTAAACTAATAAAATGTTTATTTCTTCTTAGCTTGTGCTGGCAAAAAGTTTTAAGCCTTTATACCAATAACAATTTATGAGTGGCATTATAAACTTTGTAAACATCATGTTGAGTATTCTTTGTTAACCACTTTCCAATGATAATATAACTACTTGTTTTTTCCCCATCACAAACAGTTCAAATATAGATTTGCATTGAGAAACTTTTTGATATTTGTGGTCATGGTTACAAATAAAATGAGAAAAGGTTAGTGAAATAGACAAGTGCTGTGATGTGAATAAAACAAATATAGTACAATCCTCAATCATAAATATTTTGTGGGAGAAAAGTATTTATAGCCAACTGTAGAGAAATTACTGAGGGCTGAATGTATTGGGGGGGAGTAAACAAAAAAAATGATCTGCTGTAATAGTTTTTTTTTTTTTTTTTTTTGAGAGAGAGAGAAATTTCAATTAAAGAGTCATGATTTCTTTTTTTCTTTGAGTAAAACTTTCCCTGCTATTCTTGATTGTCTTCAAAACTGTCATCTCACACAGAAGTGAAAGCTAATTGGAACAGTGTCTGACCTGGTTATTTCCTTCATTCAACAATAGTTGTGTAAAATATACATTTAATATACTTGTAAATATTTTACATCAGTGTATTTAATAAGCAGAGAAGTAAGTGGAAAAGAATGTGAAATTATATATTTCTGCTTGTTATCCTTAAAGTTTTAAACAAGCCGTAATTCATTATTTTTAGAAAGTTTCTAGGAAAGACCCAAATTTATGGCAATATTTTCAGCACTTCTAACCCAATTTTTTACATCGAGGGCCAAACTGAACAGACCGATTTTTTGCTAATTGGTTATTGTAGCTTTATTCCTCTTTATGTGCAAAAACAAATTTTAGAAAGATCAGGGTCAGAAAGTTAATCCTAGAGAGAGAAAGAGAGAAAGCAAGAGAGAGAGAGATAGAAATGCTGTTCCACTGATGACACCCCCTTTTGTCTGCCTAAATCTCTACCAAAGGTGAGTTGTAATTTTGCATTTTTTTTGTCAATAATTTGTACTTGTGCCCTAGCTACTTTATAAGTTGTCTGTTGATTATGATGAAAATCTTGTCCTTTCCACATAATCTGTCACTGGAAATAATGGAAGCATTGCTGCTGTTCTAATTTGTAAATTTTGCACCTGAAACTTATATTATTGAATAAGAGATGTATAATAAATTTTAAAAGATTAATTGTAGTTTTATTTTTTGATCATTTCTTAAATATTGTTTATTCAGTATCTTTTAGCAAATTTCAGTTTTTGAAATGTGTGACCTTTTCCCAATTTCTATAAAGATAAGTGATAACCTGATTTTCTATTTTCTTTCTTTTTTCAGTGGCCTTAGCTGGATGAAAAGAAAAAAGTTTTGCAACTGACCTCCTGGAAAGATCTTCCATGAGGAATTTGTTTTTGTTTTTTTGTTTTTTAACAATTAAACCAGTCAAAAAAAAAGAATTGTTCCCCTTTACTTTTCCAACAATTTTTTTTTCTTCTATGTGTTTTTTTTCTCTTTTTTTTTTTTTTTTTTTTTTAAATATATGACAACATTCTGTTATTTTCAGTTGGGTTTTGTCAAATAAATGCAAATACTTATATCAATATCTATGTATTCATTCTGTTTTATGAAATTTTTTCTTTGGATAATATTTTATTTTAATGTATACACTTAAACCTGTCATTTTCAAGAATATGATGATGTTCTTTTAGATTGATGAATTTTTGTGTTGGATTTAGTTAGTCTTTTTAAATTATTGAAGCAAGGAATTATTAGTTGAATACAAGAGTCTTTCCTTAAAAAGATTTTAATGCAATTTGTAGCAGTCATTTTCAAGGGCGGGGATATGACAAGTTCAGATATACTTTAGTAAATTTCACTGAAAAATATACAATTTTACTTAAATTTTATTATATTAATAATTTGAATGATTTTGTACTTTTGCAAACCTGTCTC
Organism: Acanthosepion esculentum; assembly: GCA_964036315.1. NCBI lineage: Eukaryota > Metazoa > Mollusca > Cephalopoda > Sepiida > Sepiidae > Acanthosepion > Acanthosepion esculentum. The sequence goes on from OZ038484.1 coordinate 20,690,785, forward strand.
TAAATATGTGTATATGAACAAAATTAAAAATATAATTTAAGTTGTATTTTGTGGGTAGGTCATTAGATGACATTTAAAAAAAAAAAGGCTGCGTCATTCTAAATAATTGTATTTTAGTATGAAAAGTTCAAATATCAATGTAGAAATTGTATTCCTGAAATCATTCAAAGAAATATAAATTTAATAAATGTGCTTTCCTAGAAAATATTTAATGTCAAAATTTGAAGCCTACTGTTTGTGTGTTAAGTGTGCTTTACAGTAAATCCAAGTGAATCACTTAAGATGTTTTAGGATATTTACTGCAAAGAATTTCTAAATTGAAGACTTAAATTGAATAGAAAAGAAAAAATCTATAGAAATTGGTTTCAGTATTTTTAAGGTGACTTGATTGAACAGATAAAATGCAGAAGGGAGAATAAATAGGAAAATCAAAATTAAAGATTTCACAGTTTAAAATATACATAAAAGCAAAATCATTAGCAAGAAATGTATAAATACAATCTTGTGTAAAATACAAGACATCTGTACCAAAACAGAAGTGCTAGGTAGTATAACCTATCAGCAAAGAATTTGAATTTCAGGGCTGAAGAGTTATCATTATTTGCATCATTTATGCTCAGACAATTATCCTCATGTTTGTTATTATTACAATGTTCTGGCCATTGTGCATGCTGGCTTCCATCAGCTACTTATTGATCTGAGTAACCTTCAGGGAATTTCAAATTGAATCTTTTATTTAATCTATGGGAGATGTCTAGGAGTATCTCATCTTGTTCTTATTTAAAATAATAATTTGATTTTAAGTTGAGGCTGAATATTTAACCCTTATATTTTGAAGTTGGAACATGAATTCACTTTCCCCTCCACTCAGTTTTATTCACCAGATACATTGAAAAAAATGCTTTGTTGCTGGCATGCTATGATGATTGACAGTGAAAATTTAGAGAAACCACTTTCTCATAATTAAATTATTAAGATACTGCACAAACAAAACTGAGAACTTATCAACATTGACAGGGTCCAGTCACATTAAGATAAATGGCTATAGATTAAAAGTTAAAACATTGATAATTCTCTTTCAGGTATTTCCTTCATATTAATCTACTCTTGATCGACTGAAAAAGCTTTATTGATATCTGTGTAGTTAATTTTGCCTAACATTTTACAAAAGTGATTTGTATCTACTGAACAATCAAAAGTTAGTAGCCATGGCCAAATGCAAAATAAATAATAGAACTATCCAACAAACAAAATTGACGGTTTTTAATAAAGCAATAACAAGAAAAAGAAAAGAACATAGCAAAAAAAAAAAAAAGGATATATAGCAAGCAAACAATATGCAAGGCATAGCAATATGGCACAAAGTTCACAAACTAACAATTGGATTTGACACACAAAAGCAAATCAGGACAACAAACTGACTTCAAGACAGACTGGGACTGAGGTTATTTACCTCACCTCCCCACAAGGCAGGATGTAGCACAAGGTCGTTTTTTTATGTGGGGCGAATCTGGGCCCATAGCCTTGGGCAAAGATTCCCCATAGACCCTGCATACATGGGGTCAGGCTTGTCTACCTCCCCACATGCATCTCTGCCCTTCAGCATAGCCTCGCTCGTGTTCCTCTCTGTCTGAAGACAGTTCGACGACAGCCCAAACCACCTGAAATGGCAGACCGGGACTGGGTCAGATGAAACCAAGAATCAACCTATTTTATTGGCTAGGAAAATAACCCAGCATGCGTTTGTATGCTTCTGCCTATAAAATGGGGAGGGGCAAGAGTTTTGCAGTCATTCCTATTGGTTTGAAACCAACAATTCTCTTTGCATCTATAATTTTATTATTGTTTCCATAAAAATGAATATATTGTTTGTTGATGAATTAGCAACAGCTAGCAATTGTTTGTTTATTTCCTTATTGCATGAATATGAAAGAGTTAAGACATTAAGTATTTTTAATTGACATTCTATGAAATTTAGTTGTCCTATTTTCTTTGCTGTTGGACTTTTGACAACTTTAATTGCTTTTTCTTAAATTTCCCTTTAGAGCATCCTTTGCACGCTTATTTGTTCAATCAAAATGAAAGATAATGAAACAATAAAACTTGATTAAAATCTTAAGTTATATTTTAATTCATATTTTTAAATCACTTCAGAGATTTAGATTACCAAATTATTTTATAAGAATTAAAAAATTACCAAATTCTTTTATAAGAACTAAAAAATTGTTTTTAATATTTTCTAAACCATTTGCAAAAAACCAAATGTACATTTTTTACATAAATATTTATAAATATATTTTAATATAATGATTATTTGTAAAAATATGCTTTCAAGTCTTAACAACTGAACCCTGAGTGAATTAAATTTGTATGTAGATATATTGTAGGTATGAAGATGAATGTTGTAAAGCTTCTCAACAGTTTTTGTGATATTTTAAAGAATGGCAAAATCTCCTTTGTTATTTCACTGCTTTTTATCATCAGGAATTGTACATTTCATGTTAATGATATTGATTTGTACTGTTTGCTGTAATTTATTGAACTGATATAGAAAACTGATTTATTGAAGTTTAATCTTTTTTATGGGCTCAGTTTTAATCTGACTCTAAAATTACAAGTTTATCAAATGTTTTACATACATTAAACCTCAATTTTAAATGCATCAGATACAGAACCTTTGCAATTTCATAGAACTTCTGGAAAGAGTTTTATTAGTTTATTTCTTGCTACATGGACAAGATCTTGTTAAAAATTAGATATTACATTTTAAAAATGACTTTTTTTTTTTTTTTTTTTTTTTTTTGTAAATCAAATTAAAAAATTAAAAACCATAACTATACTATGAGAAATATTTTTTCTTTCTAAAGAATGTTAATGATAAAAAATGAATTTTTTTCTTTTACATTTAAAATGATTTTAGGCAATTTCATTTTTAAAAAATCAACGCTTTTATTATAAAATATATCTTTTACATTTTTTTAATTTTTTTTATTTCAAGGTTTAATCTCTTAATAACCAAATAAAATTATAAGCTTAAGTTTAACAGACATACATTGAAGTTTATTGAAAGAAATGGTTAAAACACTATTTGAAATGCAATTGTTTTAAAAGAACATCTAATAGTTTTAATCTTTTTCACATTTAGATACCAATATTGTTTTTCAATGTTACAAAATTAGTACTTTAGAAAATTGTTAGTGCTATGTTTCAGTATTTTTAGTCTTGGTATAAAGAGTAATGATAACTTTGTACATAGTAAACGTGAATGTATGAATAAATTCCTTTTGATATTCTTAAAAGAATTTTCCTATAAGGAGGAATTACAAGTTTTCTAGTGTGTATGTGTTAAACTTTAAAATTTTTTTAGGAAAGTAAAATATAGCACCATGCTAGAAAACATTTTAATATTATTAAAATTTAAAAGTCCTGTTTGTTTATTTCTAATATTATTTCTGAACAGTGAGCTTGTGCCTATATTTAAAGGCTAAATATATTTTAGTCTCTTTATTTTAATTGCCAACAAGATTTCATGAAATAGATGTCTACAAGAGAAATTAATGGATAAAAAATAGACTTTCCATTTTTAAAGACGCAATTTTTTGGTGAAAGGTTTTCCTTAAATTTGAAAGTATTTTCTAGTAAATTAAAATGAATGTTTTTACATGAGATAATAGGAAAATGTTTAATAATAAATAAAAGTAAAAAAGACTATCCTAGAAGGTAACTGTTAGTGTTGGTCACTCTTGTGACATAGTATTCCTACATAACTAATATCTTTCAGTATAGCTTGTTTAACCTTTTTATATAGGGGTTAGTTCATTTCAATCTGAATAACTTGAAAGCTTTTTGCTCTCAATCTGATTTATGTATTGAAATTCATTTGAAACTTAATTTCACTTTTTCAGTACTTTTGAGAAAATTATTTTCTATCTGAGAATATTTACATACACACATACATCCCATAATCTTTAGAAAATATATTAAATTCATGATATTTTCTTAGTTTCCTACTGTTTCAAAGTTTGCTTTTCTATTGGCTTTTGTTAGGTTTAAATTATTTCTCTTTGAAATAACATGATAAATTTCACATAACCAATGACAAAACCCAAAACTTCTGTACTTCAATCTTGCATTCTAATTTCATCTTGTAATAATTAAATCTAGTAAATGTTAAAAAGCTCTCAAAGATTTCACTACTAGAAAATGATCTTTTAGTTTTTTTTTTTGTTTTTTTTCTATTACTAAAAAAAATAACTTTGTTGGCAATTTACATTCATTTTAAAATATTTAAAAAAAAAAAAACTAAAAGCAAAATATTAATCATTAAAAAAATTTTGAAAGCCGTATTAAAACTTATCTAAAGAAAATTGAGAAAGTAATTTTTTATTATTGATAAAGTTATTTTTAAAACTTAGAATTTTTCTTTGTATTCTAAAGTGTATTTTTATGTATATTCAAACTGAAATTATCTTGCTGCTAAAAATGCAGTGGGATAAGCTTGTTGAATATTTTATTTCTGTGAAATATATATATATATATATATATATGTATGTTTGTTTCTTAATGTATATATATATAACTATTGTTTATTTAACCTCTGTACACATTAGCTTTTTTTTTTTTGTTTCCAAATATAAAAAAAACAATCCCAAGAAAAAATCTTTTTCTTTTTTTTTTCATTTTTTTTTTCTTCTCTTTTTTTTTTTTCATTTTTTTTTCCTCTCGTTTTTTTAAAATGTCTTGTTGAAAGTAGAAATTCATCTGTTTGTACTTTCTTTTCTTTTTTCTCTTTGGACCCTCTGCTCAACCATGTAGAACATGCAAGCGTTATTTTTATACCAATAATACCACCGGCCATTCACAGTGGGAGTATCCTGATCAGCCATCTAAAGAAGAAGAGAATGAGCTCCCAGACAATCTCGAGTCAGTGACTGGCTCATTGCCCCAGCCTTTACTGCCACCTCATCCCCCACCATCTTCATCACCTACGTCATTAGAGAAAACTCAAGAAGCTTCAGTAGAAGCAGACAAAGAGCATCAGAAAGTTGCCAAAGAGTATGAGCGGCGAGACAAGTCTTCAGAGAAGGAAAAATATTCATCATCCAAGTCGGAAGGACGGAAAGAAAAGAGGAGTAGGAAGGTAAAATGTAATTATTTGTACAAGATACAAGCAAAATGACTTTATGAAAAAAATGTTAATTTATTACAAATCAGTGTGAATAATAACTGATAAATTTAAAACATTGAAATGAAAGTAACATGCATAGGGATGTTGAAATTGTTGGAACTTGATCAAGAAGCCCTTCCTTCTGGTGGAGACACAAATAAAATGAAAATCATCTGATGTTTGATCAGATTTTGGGAACTAAGTAAAAGTTTTCTTCACACCTTTTGTATTTGCAACTTGTTGATATTTGATAAACAAATTTAATTTCTTCAGGACAATGTGCTTATGCTAATTTTCATTCACTTTAACTTCCTACTAACAATTTTACTTTAATTGTTGAATCTAAATATTTGACATCCAAATTTGATTACAAGCAATGTCTCCCCCCCCCCTTCTATTATAATTTTGGTTCCCTGCAGAAGACCATTTGGATGTTTTTTGTGTGATCAAGAGCAATTTTATATTCAGATTCTTTTTGTCTCGGTTTGACATTTGAAAAAAAGGAAATTAATTTTACTTGTAAACATAACTATTGACAGAAAATGTATTATCATTTGTGATCTTTTCATCTTTCAGGAAAGCAAATCATCAAAAAGTTCAAGAAGCAAGGATTCATCAAAAAGTAAATCTCGTTCAGGTATGTAATTCTTAAGTTAATTAAGGTAATTTAGTAATCACTTGGGACCCAATGACTTTTCAAATTTTGTTAGAATAGGCAAGTGTCAGGCTGAATAGATTTTAAATATGAGCAAACTACTCCAAAATTGGATAGATGCTTTGATAGAAGAGTAATTACTGAATAATTGTATTTTTGTTTTATATAAAATCAAGATTTTTAGTTCTTTACAGGAGCAACTGTTAATATGTCCAAATGTAACTCTAAATAAAGCAAGATATTGATCTATACAATCAGGTAATGGCGGCTGGAATCTACCCATGATTCATTTTTATAAATCTTCAATAAAATAAAACATACTCTCATTTTGTTTAATTCTAATTCCTAAAGAAAAATAAAATCTATTTGGAAGAAAAAAATTGAACACTTGGTTTTTGTTAAGTTAGTTGATGTCTCTCTTATATAATTCTTTTATTATTATTTTTTTTATACCTTCTTCATTGCATTTTTGATGCTGTTAACAAAATGGCGTTGATTTGTCAGAATTTAAATATATTGGGTTGAAACAAAAAGTTTGTATCATTTTTCATTGTGTGGTGTTTGATTTTTATTTCACACATGACTGAAATTTGACATCTGTACAGATTTTGAAAATCTGGATGTCAGAATATTCAGTCGGGCCTGCAGTTGTTGACAATGATTAAATTGAAATACTGATTAAAAATAACCCAGGTCACATGACTTGTGGCATTGTAAAAGATACTCATATGATCTCATATGATCATTGTAAGGCATTTGAAGATGCTTGAATATGTTAATCGCTACAATGTTTGGGTATCTCACAATTTAGCATAAAAATTCAAGACTTCATTTCCATTCATGATTCTCTGCTCAAACATAAGAAAAAAAGATTTAAAAAAGATTTTTTTTTATGAATGTTCACATGTGATGAAAAATAGACTGTTTATAACAATGTTGAGTGAAAAAGCTCCTGAGAAAAATGAAAGGAACCAGCTTTCTAAAAGCTGGTTTGCATCTGAAGGTGATACTGATTAGATTGGCTAGGCACAGTGCATTACAAGTTCCTTCTGCAAAATCAAATGTTGAATTTAGACAAGTATTGTTCCCAATTGATGAAAAGCATCCTAAATTGGACAATCAGAAGAGTGTCATCTTCCATTAGGTCAACACCAGACTTTACATCTCTTTGCAAACCTGACAGAAATTGGTCAGGATGTCCTACTACATCGGCCATATTCATCTGGCCTTGTATCTTTGGATTACCACTTATTTTATTCCCTACAAAATTCTCTTAATGGAATAACTTCAGTTCTCTAGAAGACTAAAAACCACTGAGATCAGTTTATCACCTAGAAAGTTCTCGTTCTGGGAGGATGTAACCATGAAGCTGCCTCAAAGGTGGTAAAAGATAGTGGAACAAAAGTGTACATGAATAAATCTATGTACAATTATTTAAATATTGTCTTTGAAATTTTCTTAAAAGTGGTACAGAACTTTTGTTCCAACCCAATATAAAAATGAAGCTATTCTGATTTATTATTGGAAAATTTGATATACTTTGCTTGGAATTCATTTCAACTGAATCACTAAATTCAATCAATTATGCAAAAATAATACTGAAAGCCAAGCTTCTATTTATAATTGCATGTAAATTTCTAAAGAAAATGTCATTTAATTTGAGACTATAATTATAGACATTTTTTTCTCTCAGAAAGTTCAAGTTGTTCAAAGTTAAAGGATTATGGCTGTGAAATGAGCGTCTACCCCGGAGAACCACCCCCACCAGGTACAGAACCTAACCTGCAATCATCTGCTCCGACTGTGTCCAGTGCTTCTATTGGAGAAACCAACAGCCCACAGTCAGACAATAAGAATCCTTTAAAACTAACTCAAACTGTTGAGGATGATCTGGAAGATGTAATGAAGCTGGCGGCATCGCTAAATAAGCCTGTTACTGCACGCACTTCAGCTTCTGGTGCGACAGATGATATAGATGATATGGAAATTGATCCTGAAGATGAAGTTGCAACCGCTGCTGCTCCCCTCTTACCATCAGCTGATTTTAAAATAAACTCTGCAAATACAGGAAGCAATGGAACAACTGTGTCAGTGCAGGATACTGTTGGAAACCATAATACCAGTAGCTCTGCTGTGATATCTAAACCACCTCACATCACACGCCCAGCACCGAGTGCAGAGTCTTTACCTGTGTCAGCAGTCTCAGAAAGTACCCTGACCTACAGTGGACACATGGAGACTACTGGAAGTGATGCCCCAAGCATGTCGCATCTGACCATCTCCAGTCTATCTGAAATACCCAATGATTCATCCAACAGTCCAAAACTGACAGATAATAATGAAGCCATAGAAACAATAAAAAATCCTAAAGAGAAAAAGAAGAAAAAAGATAAGGTAAATTTATACTTTTCACCATTTTAGTTATTTGCTGTTTATTATAGTTGACAAACTTTAAATCTCAGACTTTGCTTTTGAATTTTTCTCCTTTTTTTTTTTTTAATTGGCATTTTGTATGATTGACTAATTCTTTTTAATGTTTTGTCAAAATTCAGGATTTTAATAGCCTCACCAGTTTAAATGTTTTTTCTGTGATTCTTTTATTTTTAATGGATTCCATTGTATGTTAGTGGTGCTTTTAAATTAACCAGATAGGTAAATTTATATTTGTGAGAGTTTGGCTTCTCTTGGATAAGTCCTCAGCATCTTAAACTTTTTATTTTAATTCATAATATTCTTTCTGGACTATGTGTCACATGAACTTGCTTGTTTCGTATATACTTTATTCCACTAATGTGTAAATATCTACGTAGATCGACATAAATTTGATATCCTCGTTTTTCATCTCAAATTTTCCATTTAGATGTTTACCATCAAAGGATGAACTAAAATTCATTTTATGCCAATTGAATTACTTTGAAAAGATTAGAAAATAGATTGTAACTTCTACAGTAAGTTCATAATCATCTAGGTTTTTAGTTTCAAAGAGGCTCTACTTTGAGGGGAGTAATATTAATTGTATAAAAAGGATAACAAACACCTTATTGGAGAGTGCATTTTTTTGTTGGGGGGGGGTCTATCATAAGCTTTCCAAGTCAAACAAGAATGCTTTGGCCAATGAGAAATGTTTCCATGTAGTGTTTTTTGCTTTGTATTTAATTTAAATCCTAATTTTTTTTTTTAGGTCATCACAAGTTTAACACTGAAAAAGAAGAATGTTTCCTCTTTGGTACAGAAATGGCAGAAAGTGAAAAAAGAGGTTGAAAAAGAAGATGAATTGGCTCGTCATGAATTTTCTGATGGAGACTAAATAATAAGAGGTCAGTGGATTATATTCTTTTTTAAAATTGCATTGCACCTTTTTTTTTTTTTTTTATTATTGTTGATCAATTAGTTTCACTGACCAAATCTTAAGATATTATTTGCCAATAATGTTGGTTTTCTGAGAGATCCATCTTAAAAGCAAAGCCATATTTGCTACTAAATCTTTTTGTAGATTTTTAATGTAAAGTGTTTTTCTAAATGAGAAATATGAAAAAGTATGATTTTCCTAGATGAAGGTACAAGTGTGACTGCAAGTGTTTTTTTTTTTTTTAATCTTGACAAATAGGATGTGTGACAAAAGGATTTGTAGTAAGGGGGCTGAATTTGGCCACCAATCTTATATTACTGACATTGTTTAATGGTTAAATGAGCTTTTTGGCTGTTGAAATAACCTTTTAATAAGTCACTAGATTTTTTTTTGAATTTACTAATTATTTATCTATTACTATTTAGTTTGGGGATCCAAATTGGTAAGTCTTCATTCCAAGATAAAGCTTAATTTTTCTTGTCATCAGCATACACTTTTAATCAATAATCTATTATTTCAGTGTTAACTTTTTTTTTCTTTCCAGCTTTTAATCTGATCTCCTGTGTTTTGATGTGGCAATTACTGCAGAGCATGTGAATTAACTGGCTTTAATTTTCTTCTGTCTCAAGAACAAAGCAAAGAATGCTTTATAGGACAACATTTATTGGTCAGCTCAAAGGAACCAAGGCTGAAATTGAGTCTTTTTGGACTTTGAATCAATGAACTGAAATAAGAACAACTCATGTGGACGCTCACTCGGGAATAGAAACTTGAAAATATTTTTCTGATTATTAATACAAGTTTCATTTTGAGACTCAGATTTTCTCATTTCATTTTCTTTTGTGCAAACAAATGAATGTGTGAGTGTGAGAGAGAGAGTGTGTGTGTGTGTGTATGTGTTTGAAATAAGCCTGGAAAAAATGATTTAATACAGATTAAACAATTATCAATTCCCCAGTTTTTGTTATTAGTTTTCTATTTAGACAAAAATCAGACTGCAATAGGAAATGAAGATCACAAAAGAAAAATTTTTAAAGACTGTTTTATTTTTTTATTGGTGCATTCTTTTAAATGGATTCATAAGAATTCAAGAAAATTCTCACCTGAAATTAAAAATATAATAAATCTACCCTTTTGTTGTTTGTGTTTATATAAAGATTACTTCAGGAAGAATGTGCTGATGATTTTGTAACAATAAAAATAATCGGGTAATACTTTAATATACTTACTGAAAAGACTTTTTATTTGTCCTTCAGTTTAACTAAATGTATTGACAATTATCCAACTCTACAAAGTTAAGATTTTTTTCTTTTTTTTGGAAAGATAGAAGAAAACAAACATTAACTTGAAATCATAAACTAAAATATATTTTTATTCAAGTGTCATTTTTAACCATATGTCATTGAAATAACTGATTCTATTCACATTTTAATTGAAATGATACAAAATTAGTTTGTTGTAAGGAATCTTATCTGAAAGTGACACTTATGCAAATTCAGCAACTGAAGATTACTCAGTTTTAACAATTTCTTGTTTAAAATCTATTTTGTTGACTGCTATATCCTTCTGACCTTCATAACAAAATGTAATTTTCTAGAATCAGCCATAAAGCTATACAACTTACAAAAAGCAAGTAATCATTTGAGAAATTTGTTTAAAAAATTTTTTATTTTTTTTTTTACTGGAGACGGTGATAGAATGCACATAGACTTGTCACTTGATGAAAGTCAACCATAATTAACTTTCTAATTAAGAGACAATTGTATATATTACAAAGAGGCTAATTGCCGGGGAGTACCCCCCCCCCCAAAAAAAAAAAACATCTCCCTTCTGATTGTGTGTTAATTTTTTTAGAAATCAACACTTTTTACTACTCTAATGTCAACTATCAATTTGAAATGCAGAACTTAAAATGTTAATCTTAACTTCTAAGTTAATATCCACATAAACTAGTTAACCTGAAGTACTTAGCAACACTTGCAGACAAAGTTTATAGTATTATTCATATAGGTCTGTTTTAACTGATGAATTTGGTAATCACTTTTGCCCTTTCTCAGCAAACATCTGCTTCTCCACTGAACACTGATTTATATTTTCTTTACCAAGTACCGAACTTACAACTTCCACATCAGATAAGTTATAGCAGCACTCTTATCCACTAGGCTATATCCCAAAGGACACTTGAATCTAACATCTGTTTCTCTCTAATTATTGTTGTCTTCCTGTCAACTCTTTGGATTATAACATCACAAGAATCTATCAAATATGTAGTTTACCAAAAACTTTATTCCATTGCTATTGTCAATTGCAAAGGTTCTAGATGTTACTTATTGAATAGATTCCTGGTAGATATGTAACAATATTTAACATGGCGTACACACAAAAATGGTTAAACAAAACGATTTTATTCTTTTTGTCAGGGACTTATTTTCCCAGGATATGGGAACAGATATATGAATTTTGTTGAAAAAGTTACACAATGCGATTCAGCTAAACACAGCTGGCAGGTCAGGGGCCAGAGGTTAAGGTCATCTGCTGAAAGGTGTCAATGGGAAAATTGTCAGCCAAAATTTCCCCGAGAAAAAATTAAAAGCAGATGACATCAGGAAGGCTGACATCATATAATGTCTCCTCCCACAAGAGATCTTCCAAAATTGGAAATGTGAAATAGAAAATGACTGGTTGAATTTTAGGAGAATTTGCATAAAACCCACCTATTCACCTGCCCCACACCAGTTGGAAGGGACACCCATAAATACAAGTACCCATGGGGGCCAAAGTTAGTCAGAGACAGTAGCAGTTGGGTTTACTCAGAGTTGAGGTTTAAAGTTGTGACCAGGACTTAAGAAATTTCTGACATAACGCTGTTTTGCCAACCTAATGAAAATAATAATAATTATCTGCTAAAGAAAAACTCTGATGAAATCCTTGTGCTGTCCAAGAAAGTACAAATCACAGTACTTGAAGATAAATCCAGTTGTCAAGTCTGGCCACCCTTAAAGAAGTTTTTCATAATTTTCGTTCTGTTGCCAAACATTAGAACAGGTTGGGAAAAGAACAAAAAAAAGAAATGTAAATATTTTTATTTTGATATAAACATTGTGACTTATTCGGGCGTCATTCAATTTATTTTTCAATTTTGTGTGCGTGTGCTCAACTCCTTGGTTTAGCATGGTTGAGATACCCCAGTGGAAATTCGGCTTGACTCTCTTAAGATCAAAATCACAACGCGAGTACTAGATGTCATAGTTGAAGAGGTCAATTTAAAAATCAGCTGCTGTGTCAAACACCATCAACGACTGACGAGTGGGCTGACAGCTAATTTCTGATAGCAGGTTTGATCCTGACCAAAGCAAGCAGGCTGCAGTTCCGGCCACGCCACTATAACTGTTGCCGAGACCGGGATTTGACCCTGAATGCTGCCATAGATATGGTAAGTCTTCATGTAAAGAATTCAGTTCTGTCCACTTTGTGGAAATAAAGCTTCTTTTTTTTTTCTTTTCAAAATCCACCCATAAATGAATAATTAGCCTGTCCATTAGAATTCCAACAGATAAAACCTTTAATTTGACAAATATATACAGTATTCCAGAAGGTAACCAACCTCACAGAAAAATTAACATTGTAGTCTGCTGCATCTGGGTAAACATTGCCCTGCCAGATGACTTATAAAACTGGAGATACTTTTTGAGAATCTCTGCTCTTATTTATTTTTTTTTTTATGGTACCTTCATGCAAATGATATACTCTTAAATGGGATCTTAAATATTGACAGGGAGAAAGCATGATTATAGGACCATTATCTTAAGAATTGACACCATTAAGACATTACATCTAGCTGAGGCATGACACAGTCTGACCATCTCAGAAATAGGTACCAGTGGTGTTGGAATATGTAAACCCTATGATCCTTAATATAGTTCGCTGTAAAGAAAGAAACAATAAATTTGCCTTGCTGGAGGTACTAATATCTCAAGCCTGCGTTGAAGACATCTGTCTAATCTGATATTTGCTAGGTTATACTCGAACTTGATTTCCAGCCATTTACACACTAAAGAAAAGTATTATCCATTGCTTACAGGACTGAACAACCCAGAAGCATATGTAAAGATGATCAGCATAAAGGAATATCTCCTTTGGAATAACTTCATGGTGAATATAATTAGCAGATTTGTTTTTTTTGCAGGCTATTGCAAATCATCTTAAGTGTACCTTACATTAGAGACATGTTGAAGAAGAAGTAGAGAAACTGGTCTGTATAGCATCAGGATTCAAAGTAGTTCCATTCACCAAACTTAAAACAATCACTGGTAGAAAACATGACTCTTTGGTTGTAACAAGGAATACAAGGTAAGACTCCAAAAATAAAATTTGAACATCAGAAATTCATGTAAAAACTTGGGAATTAGGCATAGTTTATGTGTGGAGGGAAAAGGGTGTATTTATGAAGTCAGGATAATAGAACCTTGGAAGAATTGGTAGGCCAAACAGCCATCAATACCAGATGGGTCATTAACTAGGCAAGAAAAGCTATAGTAAAAGACTTGGATGTTGTAACTTTTTCGTGTGTTGGGGAGTTTGTATTTGTTTTAAAACAAAGGTGAATTGTCCAATTGTTAGATTAAGCTTTGAACTGCTGTATCCTAGAAATGATTAAAGATATCTTACTGGAATTCTGGGATTTTTATAACACTATTATTGGACTCTACTTTGAACAGTAAGAATGTATTTAGCACTAAGTTACTCTCTGCTGTTCCCTCTTTTTTTTTTTTTAAACTTATTCACCATTCTCGTGATGGGTCTTAAATGGGCTTTGAAGATGGAAGCCTGAGTATGAATGTTTATATCATTACTGAAAGGCTTGAATGATCTTTTTCATCTCACCATTGCTCAGTTGGGAAGACTGGAGCTGACACAAAATGTTTTTAACCTGTTCTCTTTGTAGCTGAATAACTCAAAGGGTTTTTCAGTGATTCTTACAGCAAATGGTATCAAGATGGCTAAACATCTTATCTGAATACCTGGAAAAAAGAAACTCAATTAGTTTAGTGGATTTTTTTTTTTTAGATTTTAAACATTTTGTGAGATAGACAATCATCCCATGCTGTCACACCTGATATATATATATATGTGTGTGTGTATATATATATATGGTTTGAGGATTTACTTAATTTGTTTTTTTTTTCTCTAATAAAAATGTGATACCCAAAAGATGACTATTTGCTGGTGTAAAGGCACTGATACTTATTAAGTTTGCCTTGCAGACAACCTTTCTTGTATAGAAAGGAGGTGTTCCATTAGTGTGGTCTTGTACCAGATTTGCTAGCCTATAATAGACCCCCCCCCCAATAGCCTGAATCTATTTTTTTTTTTTTTTTTGGTATCTGTATTGGGTCTGAGAGAGTGGGGGACACACACAATTGAGATAGAAACATTATTATGGTTTAAAAAAATTTAAAACCAACTACCAACAGAAAAAAATAATAAATGAGACAAAATGGCTATACAAAGTGTCAGACTATTTATTACGATAATGTACATCAAACTTTTTTCAGCTGGTAACTGTCACTAGAAACAAGAATATTTGATTTTGATGTTTAAAAAAAAAAATATGCTCATCAAAACTTAAAAAAAAAAAAAAACAAACCTTTAAAGCTCACATGTAGGTTGCATTTATCCTGTTTAAATAACCATTCACAGTGAGGCAGTCAAAAATGACTTAAAAGATCGAAATAGGAGAAAAAATGCTGTATGGTCTTAAATGTCTGCATGAATTGGGGTTTATTTTTCCAAATGCACAAAATACCTTGATTTAAAAAATAAAAAAAAATAAAATAAAAATAAAGCTTTGAAAGAAAATGAAGCCTATTGATACACAGTTGTCGTATAGATATTCCTATTTTATCAATCCAGTTGGGTATAACAGGTGTGTTACAATTGGATGAGATGATTAACTTCTTACAGGCAGAACAGCAAATATATATAATCATCAAAAAATAAAATAAAATAAAAATAAAAAATAAAAAAAAATTAAAATTCCTGAGCTAATTTCTAGAATTTCATTTATGGAATTTTCAAAAATTGTGATGAGTTGTCGGACGTTTAGGCACATGAATTATATAATGTACTTACTCATCCAATTGGAAAGAAGTGTGTCTGTGTGTTTTTTTTTTGTTTTTTTTTTAAATGCATGTTTGACAAGTCACTGATCCCTGTAATAAAAATTTTACACAGTGAAAAGAAAAATAGAAATGGTGCAACCATCAGAAAATATTGTTTCATTTATAAAATCTTCAGTATTTAGATAATTATCTTATTGTTGTGCCTGGAATGTTTCAGAAATTTTTATCCTAATTTAAACAGTGAACTGGGTGGGTGGAAAAAACAATGGGGGAACAGTTGCTAAAATTAATCTCTCTTGGATTTGGTTAATGTAATTCTTTCTAAATTAAGAGTTGATTGTGACAACTGTTCATTTTACAGCCTTAATCATTTGGTTATTATTTACTTTCTGTAGTTCCAGGGGATTTTTCATTGTAACTGTTACAACTTACAAAACAGATCCTTCCCTCACAAAAGTGGCTCAAGAAAGTTTGGGGAAATAATTTTCTTAAATGTTGCCCATTATTAAATCAATGCAATTTTATTTTATGAAAATCTTTATATTCCTAAAATTAGAGATTATCCAATAAAGCAAAACACTGGTTTCTTTTTCTATTTGGTAAGAAAATGGATGTGCTCTATATATATATATATATATATATATATATATATATATATATATATATATATATATATAAAAAGACTGCCTCTGTCTCAATCGTTGTTACATTTACATACACATATCAAACAAAATGCAACATTATCAGGCAGAGAAGTAAGTTTTATATTTTATTTAAATAATAAAACAAAATATGTGAAAGAAAACGGAGTTCAAATTTTGCATCAAAGCAAAGGTGACAAAATCAGCCACAAAACAAGAAAACTTATGATTGAAAAGTTTCCATTCAAAAATTGGTCAGAGTTCAAATAAATATGCATTATGGAATAGTTATTTTGTGTAGCATAAATTGTGGGGTAGCCATGAGGATCAAACTTGCTCTACATGTGAAAGTGGTTCATGAAACAAGCTTGTTAACCAATGCACTGTAACAGGCACCCTTAGGTACATAATATGAGGTACATTTGGTTATAAACAAGTTGCTAAATGTGGCTGCAATCAATGACAGTTGAAACGATATGGATTCTAGAATAAAATAATAAAAATGACAGAGTACTTGTTCTTTATCTAATTGCTTTAATTTTGGATTTAAAGACAAAAATATAAAAAATATACTAAACTTATTTTGTTCACATATAAATAATCTAAATAGAGTTGCTACCGAAAGATGACTTCAACCATAATTTTCTAGAATTAGTTTCATCATTTTGATTAGCTAAAAAGTAGAAATCACATCAAATTAAGTACTTACATTTTGTCATGTTTTGCAATTTAATCTTTGTTTATCACAGAAATATTACATTTGATTCAAGATGTGCTAATTGGCCCATAATTTCACTAACTTTTATGAAAATCAATTTCTAATTGAAATCACACAACAGAAAGCTGCTTATTCTTTTTAACTGTTGAGAGTTGAATTAGAAAACTAGAGAAAAATGTAAAACTAAGGAATAAGAATCTGTTAAAAGTACCAAAGTGGGTAAGTCAGAGTTAATTCTACCTAGGAAGGCTAAACATGTTAATGCAGGCCACAAGAGGATGACATTTGACCACAAACTGAAATTATTCAAAGATCTATCTTCTGTTTAACTGTCTCTACAACCAAAACAAGTTGAAAATACACAAAAATGTAAAGAATAGCACAAAGGAATACAATCCTTTTATTACTTTAAGTACTTCAATTTTTAAAGCAATTATTCAGATCCTCAGTTAAGGAAAATATCGAAAGTTATTGAGATGAATAGCCTAAAAAGAACTTGCAAAAGAAACATACAGTATTGGTGCAAAATTCAAAATCATACAGGTTAAGGATACATTTTTATGAGAACTTAGAAAATAGAGTAATGAAAACTAAAAAACAGTTTAATTTTATTAAGATCCTTAATTAAAAAAAATGGTTTCCTGATAAAAGTTGTTGGGTTAAATCAATTTGGCTGTATTGTTGCATTCAATGAGAATTGAATTTACTAACAATGGCTTGTAGGTTGGAAGACACCCTTCAGAAAAACTTAAAAGCTCATTGTTCATCTACCTCTATTCCAAGAAAACCACCCAGTCTGTATCCTTGGAGCATTTCCTTTAAATAAAATCCATCAGCTACTTAGAAATGTTGGTAAGCAAATTAAATATTTTGTAGATTATCCCAAAGAATATGAAGTTTCAAAAAGAGAAACAAGAATTAACCTTTTAGCATTCAAACCGTCCACATAAGTATTGGCTGTCAATGTTCAACCCACCACGTGGATACTCTGCCGTAATATATATAATGACATAATTGCAAATAATACAGGAAGTCATGCAGACATTGAGAGCCAATGTTTACGGGGCAGGTTTAAGTGTGTTGAAGGCTAAAGTGTTAATTCTAAATTATTTAGAGTTTTTGTAGAAGATATTTGAAGCC
Source organism: Acanthosepion esculentum (assembly GCA_964036315.1). NCBI lineage: Eukaryota > Metazoa > Mollusca > Cephalopoda > Sepiida > Sepiidae > Acanthosepion > Acanthosepion esculentum. The sequence goes on from OZ038484.1 coordinate 20,708,577, forward strand.
AAATCAATTCTTGTTTATTTAAAAAAAGAAGAAAGGAAAATACTTGCAAATATAACTGAATGGAAATAGAATTTGAGAAGAAAGAAAATGATTAATCTTAAATGTTAACATGAAGCACTGTCATCCATGGCTTAAAATAATATCTGCACACTTGCTTCCCCCACCCTCTATTGGAGAAATTACATGCTGTGCAATTATGTCATATACAAATAATGATGGTAAAAACTTTTTCATATTATTAAATCTATTTCTATAATCAATTTCTTTGCTTGATTAAAACAGGCAGAAAAGTTTTCTGCCACTGATTTGTAAGAGAAAAAAAAATGCTACACATTTAATTGAGAATTTGATAAACATTCTTACAGAAAATAAAAATCCTATTTGACTCTTTAAATGAAGTAAAACAGGAAAAAGGAAAAAAAAAAAAAAAAAAAAAAAAAAAAAATCAATATTTTAAGGATTGATATTTGTTTGAATATTATGAAACATTTGTAATACATTTTAAAGGTTTAATTAAAAAATTTGTTTTACGGTTTAGAGGATTTGACTGATAGAAAACTGACTGACAAGCCAAATCAATTCAACAGAAAATTTGTTCTATAAGTTTAGAAACACAGAAATATAAACTAGAAGAAGCAAGGAAAAAAAATTCCACAAAACACCAGTGAGAGAGAAGGCATACTTTTGAGAGCATTCAACTTTGACCCCCAAATGTGTGATAATTTACCCAGTAAATATTGATGAGGATTCAATAACCAAAATAGAAAAAACAAAATTTGAAGATGGAAAACACCAGAGATCTTGCAGAGACTGAGCAATCAACACTGATAAAAATCTTATACGAATGGAGCTTCTTAGGCACTGGTTTTAAGAAATTAGTAAAAAGCAAGAAAAATTAGTATGAATTATGAGAATTAATTAACTCAACATTTTCTGTCTTGTGATATTTTGTGTTAACAGCAAATGAATGCTGTTCACAAAATAATAGTTTTTAAAGAAAATAATTGACATTATGGTGGAGCTCACTCTAAAGTAACAATTCTAAAAACAGACAAGTAAAAAAAAAAAAAAAAAAAAAGTGTTGCCAAATATTAAAGTAACATTTAAGAAAAAGAGAAGCAAAAATATGAGATAGATAGAAATATGTAAATTTTGTCTCATTTTTTTGTAATTTTGAATTAATTTTTAAATTAGGTACAAATTAAAAACAATTTTAATAGGAACAATGCTTTCAATTTCAACCACCCATCCACTCACTCAAATTTAATTAAAGACTGGATTTAGCAGAAAGAAATAATTAACAAATTTATTTATTTAAAGAAAAGAAAATCTTTTTTCTTGGAAAAAAAAAAAAAATGACAAAAAGAGAAAAAATAAAAGAAAATGCAAAGATTTACTTTTAATGTGTTTTATGAGAAAGATTGTTTTTAGCTGTTCAAGATTATATATATATATATATATATATATATATATATGTGTGTGTGTGTTATTTTTACTGTCATGTGCCAGTGTCTCATTGAACATTTTTGGATACTAACAGTTTGTAGAATTTGAGAATATTTTTTTATCATTATTATTATTAAAAAAGAAAAAAAATGGGGAGAAAAATATCCCCAAAAGATTGGGTGTAGAGGAAGCAGCTTAAAACATGAAACAGTGCCCATTTCACTGTTCCATTAACAACAGCTACTATTATACAATTGTGTCCAGCCTAGAGACACAGGTTTGGTCATAAACACTGATCACTGATACAGTGACCAGTTCATCTGTGATCATCCCTTCTGATCCAGTCACTTTTGTTTGGTAGATTTGTCTTGTAGACTTTTGAATTAAAAAAAAAAAAAAAAAAAAAAAAAATGTCTAAAATGTTGGCACACCCTAGCTGCTGTTGCTGCTGGGAGGGTTGTCTTGTTTGGAGGAGGAGGAAGAAGAGGATTGGGGGTTGGAATCAGTTGGTGGCCTGGCACTTGCCTCTGCACCAGCTGGTCTAGGGTCATCAGCTGGGGGCATAACAACGTTGGAATCTCTCTCCATCAACAATCTGAGTTGTTGCCGGGCACTTTCCAGAAACAAATCCAATGCAGCATAATGCCGTTGGCGTAGTTGGTTATCCAGCTGAAGGAAAGAGATGCATGTGAAACAAAACAAAGAAACACACACAAAAAATAAATAAAAAAAGAAAAAAAAATTGAGCATAAGTGGCCCTTGTGAAAGGAAGGGGGTAAATGCAATTTCATCAGTTCCAAATGTCTTTTTAAAACTTTTTATCTTGCACTATTTGATTCATTTTTTTATTATTTGATTAGTTTAAAAATATTGGAATAGTAACTTCTAAGATTGAAAACTGCACTGCCATGGAATTTATTGCAATAATTTAATAACCATTTATAAAAGATAAACATCTAGACCATTAGCTTGAAGAATTTCCCAAAGCAATTTTAAAATAAGTTTATTTGTATAAATACAAATTTTAGGAGAAAAAAATCCTAAACTTTAAGCTGGTGGCCAGCCCTTTTCAGTTTTTCTGTTTTTGAACAATAAACTGCCACTATAATAAACCCAAGAATAGTGTGTGTATGTATGTATGTATATAATCTGGGAAAGAGACTAAATTCTAAACAGCTAATGTTACTTTTAATTCACTTGAAGTGATTCAATGTTTTTAGCGTTAAGCAATTACAACATACAGCTTCTCATTAAGTAATTATCTATTCCATCCAAGAAACATTGCAGCATCACAAAAAAAATAAGAATCAATGTGAAGAACCTGTAGCTTCTTCAAGATGTATGGACCAATATTAACCAAATATGGTATCATGAAAACAAGTTTCAAGCTATTTAAATTTTAGCTTTGTATTTCATGGTTTTAGGGTTAAAATCTTGCTGATAACATTATTTTCACTACATAGACATAATCAAGTTCTTCAGAAGATAATCAAACTTGATTGAAATCAGTCTGAACATTTCAAAGAAGAAAGAGTGGCACATATATTCATTATGTTGTAAAATTTGATTTGGGTTAAAATAAGAGAAAGAATTAAAAACGGCACTGGCTTTTATGGATCTGAATGGAAAATTTGTGTTGGTTGAAACTCAATGGAAAAACAATTAAAAATGATTTTAGTGCAGAATCATTTGTTGGGAATGTTTTATGAAGTTTCTAAGGAAAAAGATTTGACCATAAAAAGAGGTAGAAAGTTACAGTTTTGAGAAATAAGATTTAGATGTGAAACTAAATTGAACAGAGTGCCTAATTACACACAAAACATGGTTAGAATTATGGATATGTATTAATATATAGGCGCACACACACACACACACACACACATTATATCTATCTCACACACACACTTTGGATGTTTAGCAAGTGCTTCCTGTTTAAATAACTTTCTATAAGTGTGGTGATAATGTTTATCTACTTCCAGTCTGCTTAGACTGACTGCAACCAAATACTGGGTATGAGCAACTGCTTTTTGGAAATATGATCAGATCCAATTTGAAGTGAGAATTGCCAACAAAATTGGTAAACATAAAAAGCAATGAAAGACAAAGCCCAAGTAGGAAATGTGAAGTAGAGAAATCAGCTAAGATCTAACAGTTCATAGATTCCATTTGTCTTTGATGAGTTCAAATCTTGCAGTAACTTTGATTTCTACTTTTCCTCATTTCCAGTCAATTAAGAAAAACAAAAGTTCAGAAAATTTGATAAAGAGGCTCACTTTTTTTTTTTTCTAAATTAACACTCATCTAAAAATGTTTCAACTGCTTTTGGTCATTTTTCTCTTATAAATATTGTTTACTACAATTATAGTAAAACTTTGCATATATACATGGTTAAAATGCAAAGAAATATTTTATATATGGTAATTATATAAGATCATTTTGAAAACTTCTTTGACACATTTCTCTAATTTTACCAGGAAAATAATTTTTTCACAAGAAAAAATAAATCTATATTAGTGAAACCATCTGAATGCTTGAGTTTTACTTTAATCATGTGTATTTATATATTTTGTTTGTGATGTCTAACTTTTGCTGTACTAGTTATATCCTTTGTAGTGTCAACACCTGGTAACAGGGTCTTCGTTTTCACAATGGCAGACTGTTTCAAGATGTTTACAAAACGAGAACATAAAACGACCAACTCGGCAGACTTATAATAATAATAATAATAATAGAAAAAATATGTATATTTAAAGATTCATATATAAAAACCTAACAGTAGAAAAGAATTAAAATATCAATTTCATTTGTCTTTGACAGCATGGGCAAATTTGTAAGAGGATATAGAATAATAATTTAAAGTTTTCAAAGGCTTAAGAGTTATCATTTGATTCATTTCAGATTTTTGATAGCAGTAGCAGTGAACTAATCATCCATCACATTTTTAAAGGTGGAAATTGCTTAAGTTTTAAAGGACAAATGGAATAGTGACTTGGAAGTAAATCATGACCAACGTCTTTCATAGAGCCAAGGATTAATTTCTTCACTAAATGTTTTGCCTTTCCTTTTGTTTTTCTTTTTCTAAATATTTGAATTTTAAAAAAATAAGTATCATTTTTCAAACTCTGGTGTATTTAAAATTTTTTGATTTCCCGAGTTAAAATGAAATGGTAAAACATTGTCATTCTTGCATCAATTATGTGAACACATCAAAGATTAGAATTTGAACTCTATACAAACTTTCTAAACACCCAAAATATATATGCAAAGTGTATATATATGTGTGTGTGTGTGTGTGTGTGTGTGTGTGTTAACATACCTATGTATACTTGCAGCTGTGTGTATGCCTATATGTATGCATGCATGCATGCAGATATGTGTATGTATATATGCATATATACATATATGCATGTATAAATATACATAAATAACCTATGTACATGCATATTTGTGTGTGTTCCCTTTAATTTTTTTTTGTTTTTTTGGGCAAACAGACCAACCCAGACAAATTAATTGTCACTGAACCAACCTGTCGTTGTTCGGCAACATAATTTTTCATCTCTTCCTTGCAGCTCTGTAAAACTTCTCTTCCAATTTGGCGTGACTTGCGTCTCTCTTCCTCCACAAGATCATTCAGCAGTTTCTGACAAAGGCGAAAAATTGCCAACTCATCAACACAGTCACAACACAAAAAATATCTTTTCGCAGAGAAGCTATTGCCCAAAAAACTACATCTTACATTGTTCAGTTAGTACCCTAGACAGAAAGACCTTAAAAAAATAAAAAATAAAATAAAATAAAATAAAAAACCAAAAAAAAACCCACACGCATTATATATATATATATATATATATATATATATATATATATATATATATATATATATATATACACACACAGACATTACTTACTTTTTTTTTTTTTGGATTATCATAATATCTGATGAAGAGTGGAGAACGTACTGGTCAAAATAAATCAAAAAGTCATGACGAGAATTCCATCAAACAGTTATAGATAGTCTTTTTAAAATCATGAAACCAAAAATTATAAAAACAACAACAAAACAAAAAAAAAAGAAATTGATATTTCTTTTATGCTTCATTTATACTCTAGATATTTGGCAATTTAAGATGATTAGATTTGCTACAAAATGCATTGTATTTCTTGGAAATAAATGTTCTTCCTCATGAATGAACATATGAGAATTGATGAAAAGAAGATGCAACAGAAGTGCCAGATCTCTTAGCCTTCAGCCCTAAGCTCTAACAAGTAAGATTACTAGTGAAATAGCTAAATATATAAACTTGTGGGTGGTTGGAGAGGGAGAGAGTAAGGAAATTTTAAAAATTAATACCATCATTCATAAATTTACATACAATAATAAAGAGATTTGAGTCTCACTAAATGTTTGTCATTTATTTCCAATCCTGTCTACTTAATGCTGCAGACAGACAACTTCAATAAAAGTTAAAAAAAAAAAAAATAAATATTAGACAAAATTAAGTGCACATATTAGTATTTATTTAAAGACTTGTTTTCTATAACTTTGAAAATGGTTAAACACTGGTGGAGAAAAAGGACTTTAATTCAATTGATAGGAAATAAAACACTGAACCATAACATGTCTTCTTTTTAAATATGCAACCTTAAAGCTGTTTACATTAACAACACTTTGATTAATAAACAAGTTTGTTTCTAATCTATAGTTGGTATTATCATTGATTTTAGAAAGAATATTGTTGATTTTTCTTTTTTTTAAATACTAAGGTTTTATCAAGTTGAAATAAGAGCATATTTTAGAAAACTTTATCCAATAATGTAAAAAGAGGGAGGAAAAAAAATTTAAATTAGAAATAAAATAAACAAATCTTCACAACACCAAACAGAAATAAATTAAAATACAAATTTAAACAAAAAGTTGAAATAAAATAAGTGAATAATAATAAGACCCAAAATGTAGAAACAATTAATAAGAAAAAGTGATTTTTTTTTTCTGTATTCTGGGCTGAAAAAGAAAATGGATGGAAAGAAAACATACTGTATTGCATCATTCATTTCAATCTTATGCACTGATTAACTGAATAAAAAACAAAACAATGTTTAGTTCGCCTTACAAATACATTTTTTTTACTACTCCTTGATAGCATCAATAGCATTTTTGAGACCATTATTCTTCCAGAGAAAAGAGAATGGCCAACATGAATGTATACATTAATAGTAAACATACAAAAATTATCTATTTTTATTTTCTACAATCTAAAGTAGACTATTAATGCTGTCAAAAATTTGAAAAAAAAAAAAAATTATGCGAGATTAACAGTATATATTTTATCAAGTTTTATGCTATAGGTTGCCAGATTGTGTGTCTGTTTTCTGAGGGAGGCTACTTTTAAAAGACTAGTGCTACTAAATTTTGAATTCTGCTACTTGTAACTTTTGAAAATTGTTTTTTTTTGTTGAGAATGAGAAGTAAATTCAAAATTTTGAAGCACAGGGTTTTAAACATTATCTGGCAATCTAGTAAGATATTTTTTTCCATTTTCTTTAGTTTTCAAGAGGAAAGGATTAGAGGGAAAGCTACTTTCAAGTGGAAAATTAGTATTGGTGCTTTCACAAAAGCCTGAAAATAATTTAAAAAAAAACAAACAAAAAACAAAGACAACAATAGTGGGAAAAAAACAAAAATATATATCAAGGGATGTGCATTTGTGAAATAAATAATTTCATACAATTATTTTTTGTTATGATTCACGTTTGTTTTCCTAGACTGGTGGTAGGTTTATATGTATATTCATAATTTCAGAGAGATTTTTAACTGATACGCTTGTCTTTGTTGCTTATTTTGTTCTCTACTAATCAGCAACCTTTTTCAAATATTTTCAGTTGGCATAACTGAAAATGAAAATCTTTTTACCTACTGTTACTCTTAAGCATCAGGATTGAATTTCATCCCAATTTTGTTGGGAATTGCATGATGGGTCATTTTTAATTTCACTTTTTTTTATCTTCTTAGCATCAAAGAGCGCATAAGTTTATATTTTGTTCCATCATTTTGATCAGCAGATGGCAGAGCAGTATCAAGTGGATGAAAAGGAGCCTCAAGGAGTTAAAGAGGTAACAGATTTAATGAAGATTTGTTGTCCTGATCATAACAAGAATTTATTCAATGCACATGTACTAAATGGATTACTAAAGTTTTAAGACAATTGTCAAATGTGTGTGTATGTGTGCTTCCAAAGATAAAAATATCAATCTAAAAAACTCTCTGAATTTTAATGATATTCCATTTAAGAAAGAGTTTTCATAACTCAATAATCTGCTCAGACTAACATCTCCATCCCTTTCTCTGTAAATTAAAAGATCCATACCTTTTAATGACCATTTTATTTATCAATTTATTTATCCCATCCCCTAATTATATAAGCATTTGTAGTTTTCATTTACATGGCTTTTAGATAAAGTGTATTTTACAAGTACACGAATAATGATGTTTCAACAATCTATATTTTGCACAGGGTTTGAAGCTAGATTTTCATTCTCATATATGAGTTAAAACTTTACCTGCTTGAATAGCAGGGTTTAAAATTGATCCTGAGCTGTCAATCCAGAAACATTTCTACTTTTGTGGTAGTTAATAATTATTTCAAGTATTCAATCCCTTAAAAATTTTATCAATTTCATTAGAGTGAAAAAAAAAACCCCAAAAAAAACAACAAAAAAAACCTAGAAATTGTTCAGAGAGTATTTTTACTCAAAAGCAAATTTACAGTCACATGATGTCAGAAAACTTCATCTGAATTAAGAAAAATCTATCTAATAGAAATGGCATAATTTGTGACTTGCACTAATTCAATTTTCCAAGTTTCTGCACTAGAACATTAATTAATATAGGGTTTTGTTAATTTCTTGATAAAAGAGAGATTGAAAACTTAAAATAATTGTTCAAAATATTAGACCAGATAAAAAAAATATTAGCCAGTATTGTAAGGGAAATATTGGGAAATAGACTAGTCAAGATATTGTAAGGGTAATGTTTGGAAATTGACTGGTTAAAATATTATGAAAAATGATGATGTGGATGTTTGTTTAGGCAGATGACCGAGTTAGATACTTTAGTTTACATACAGAAAAAGGGGTTCATTATCCATAAAACATCATTTTTAAGAAAACGTTCCTCATAATTCCCCAATGAGCCAAGTTAAAAAAATGGCTTTTCTTGCAGTAAGTAAAAAAAAAATTTTTTTTAAAAATTCTGTTTTAACACTTTGCTACACTTTAACAATAATTTCCCCAACACCAACCAAATGTGAATAAATTGGTTTTGTTAATATTGACTTGAGAATACCATGGATTTAGAAGAAACATACAAATAATCACCTGGATATGCTGGACAATCACAATATGTTTTTGTTTGGTCTTAGAAGTTCATTATTTTTAGTAGGCATTTATATCCATTGATATTATTGATTTTTGAAGTAAATATACTGTGTGAAAAATCTGTTCAGGGTCTAGATGCTTGCACAAAGTTTTGAATCAACACAAATTATATTTTATATTAAATATTCAATCTATTTTCAAGTAAAATTCTCACTTAAACTTAAAAGTTTAGATCTAAAACTAACTTACTAATGCCTACCATAAAATCCAGGATTAATTATAATAAGAATCTGGTATTAATTATAGGTTTCTTACCGACTGTCTTGAACACACACACACATAAAAGAAAAAATAAAACAACAGAATTATAAGTTTCTATGAATTAATGGTCACCATCCCAAAAATGGGAACAGTGGGTATAAACGTTTCAAGCAAGTATAATGAAATGAAAATGATACAAATTCCAATTACTTTCAAAATTTTGCCTTGCTGTCCCATAGTAGATGCAACATTTACATATAGATTTCATTCACTAAATGTAAAGCTATTATGGAACAGAAGTATTAAGTTATTCATCGAAAACTAAAATAAAGAATCTAAATTTCAAAAACTTTGATCTTACAATATCCAGACAAATTATTTTATGGTCTTAAATTTGGTCAAATGCAAGTCAAATTTTAATTAACATGTTCAATATCAAGTTATTATTTTGCCCACTGTAATGGTTATTTTTAGTTAATACATCAGTATAAGCAAAAATAAAAAAAAATAATTGAGGATCTAATGTTAGGGCCAGAAGGTACTTCTGGCTTATATATATTGACCCCTGCCTTCATTTTTTAAAAAGGTTCTTCCAGTTCATTTTTAAAATCACTAACCAATACATTCGACAGTTCTTTTAGGTAAAAATCTTTTATTCTTTCACAACACGTTAACCAAAAAAGAAAGAAAAAAATGTTCTGTTGTCTGTCCCCTGGGAAACTGGAATCACACATCTTCATCTGCTTACATTGAAATATTATTATCATTTATAATATTATTCAGTACGAGCAGTTTCGTTTTAGAGACCTTCCAGCCCTTTCATTAGGATTTAGAGAGAGAGAGAGAGAAGAAAGCAGAACAAATACAAACATGGTAGTTTTGTGACAATCAACAGAAAGATTATTACTTCTCTACATCTTACTACAACTAGAAGAAAAACCAACATACTGTACTCACAAAGTTGCACAAGACTTGTGATATTGTATTACATAAATAATCAGTTTTAAAGTCGTGTTGACATTTTGTCAACTTCAGACAGTTGAAAACTGTAAAAAAAAGAATTGTTTGGAACCACTTTTCAGGTGATGGCATATTGCAAAAAAAAAAAAAAAAAAAAAAAAAAATTCTCCAACCTTTCAAAATTTTAGAAAAAAAATGGCAAATAGAAAACAAAATTAGGAAAATTGCAAACATTAAGTTAACTTTTTGCTGTTAGAGTAGAAAAAGTGAACTGCTTCTAAAGCAGCATTCTCTACACATGCAAATAGGCCAAGAGGCTTTAAGGATGCTCTAAATGGAAGTTCAGTTTCTTGTAGCTAACATACTGTCTTTAAAAACTGTTAAAAAACAAAAAAACAACTCCCTATTTACTGTCAATAAAGTTAATGTTAAGAATAGACAGTCTTTTTGCAATATGACATCATCTGAAGAATGACCATTTTTTTTTTTTCATTTTTTAATATCAGCATAGGTGTGGTTGAAAATATGTGAATGTAAGAATTTTTTATTTTTTGCACTGTTTATACTTTTTTTTTTTTTTTTTTTGAGTGATTATAAATCATTTCCTATCTACATTCTCTCTTTTTCGTTTGTTTATGTATTTTTGTGTTAGGTGCCTTTTATTCAATGTGTAGTTTTTATTGAAGTTTTACTATGTATTCATTTTCGTCTGGTTGTATGTATATATGAACATTATTTTACTGTCATTTACATGTGTATATTCTTTTAGAGTTGTGTTTGCCATTTTTTATGTTCTGTGTATGTGTGACCCGCATCACAATATTTCAATATTTCATGTGAGATTTAAAAAACAAAAAGGTCAAAACCCAAAAAGCTTTTTTTTTTCTTTTTAAGAAAAAAAGAGAGAGAAAGAGAGAGGTCATATCACTTAGTCATAAGTAACCACCTTGGTGTTAAGAAAATATATTTTAACTGTTTTCAATCCAAAATGCCTGCCTCAAGAAAAGTGTAAAAAGGTAGGAAAAGTTAAGAATAAAAAAGAAATTGTGTGTATATATAAAAAGTAAAAGTTAACTCCCAAATTATTTTAAGGAGCTTTTTTTTTTAATACCCTGAAGACTGAAACTTGGGAAGGTGGGGGGGGGGGGGTCTGAAAAAATCCCTGTCAGCAGCTAAAATTTCATTGCCATTCATACAATATTTTGTGAAACATTTCTTTGCAGAAATGTTCCTGACATTGCAAGATGCTTGTTGCATGCTTACTGCAAACATTTCATCAATGAATTTCCGATAGCTGCTTTTAAACTTCGGTCTAATAGGTAAAAATCAATAAAATAAAAATCAATCAATATTCTGAGAATTAATTAATGTTGGAAGTATATCTGTTATTTATCTACACTGTGCCACATTATTTTGGCCAATATGTTCTTCAACCATCTTTAGGTGACAGTGTTTAAAGCTGTTTTATAGCAGGTTTCACTTGTTGTCTTTCCACAGCTCAGGTATGTAAAGGGTATCATGAGAATATTGTGGAGCTTACAAGTGCAAGACTGACCACCAAAGAAAAAGAACCCTTTTCCTCTTTTTATCACTTACAACAGTAACAGTTGATTAGGCATCTCAAATTACCAAAAATAAGAGACATACTGAAAAGGCATGTCATTCCTTGGTGACAATAGAATTAATCCTTTTGAAATCGTCATTAAAAACCTGCATTGTATTTGAAAGTGCCAAACAAGCCAAATACTCTAGAAAATACTTCACTTATATTTGAGAGGAAGAGAGAGAGATAATACCACATATATTTTTTCTGTATGAATTAGTTACATATAAATTAAGAAACTATGGTCATTTTGCTGAAATTTCACCTGTACTTAGCAAGACATTTTTATTAAAACTAGTTAATTTCTTTATGAATTTAAATATATTAGCATCTTGAAAATATAAAAGTTGGATTACGTTCAACTGAATGAAACTATCAATACAATTCCTTTCTCAATTAAGATTTTAAAAAATCATCTTTGATCCTAGTCACAGTTTAAAAATCAAATAAGAAATTATGCAATTATTGGAAGAAGTTTTTTTCTACATATATTTAAAAAAATTATTTATCATATTTTTGTTAGATAATTAAAAGTGAATCAGAATAAAATTAGCCAATTAGTGGTGTGACTGATTTAGGAAGCTACTTTAACCTTGGCAATACCAGATAATGTTAGATAATTTTGCCATGGAAACATTGCAAAGTCAAAATAGAGAAAATGAATTTAATTTATAACAGCCCAGGTAGGTAAATAAACTTCCAACATTAATTTACAATTGGAGGTCAGAGTTCAATTAACTCCTGGAAATTATATATGTTAAAAAGACATTTTTGTGGCATATTTTATAAGTGCTTTAAAAATTTTATATATTTATATCACATTACATGACATTTCCAATATTTTCAGTCAAGACCAAGAAAAAGAATCACATTTTATATGTGTGTGTGTGTATATATATATATATATATATATATATATATATATATATATATATATATATAAATTTACCAAAATTAAAGATAAAAAAATGAAGGGAAAAAAGCATATTAATAATCACAGTAAGTCACACCTCCTTTTCAGTTCAGAGGAAATAAAATCATGTGTGTATTTGTATGCATGTATGTATGTGTAAGTGTGAGGATGAGAAAGAGAGATAGGGTATGTGGTTGAGTGATACTAAACTGACTGGAATGATTACACAGTAGTTCACATTATACAATCTAGATCAAAGTTGCACAAAGTTTAAAGTAAAATTAAAGGTGTACACACACACACAGCTATTTATAGTCACTTTTGAAACTACGCTACACATTTAAATATGCTGTAAATTTTCTTGGTGTATAAATGTGCAAGAAAAAAGTTGGTGTATTAGGCAAACTTGCTAGACTTGAAAGAAATATTGTAAGAAAACAAAAAATGTCATAAGTAATTATTTGATGTCTATGAGAAAATCAATTTACATTCACAAAGATGATTTAATAATGTTTGCAAGTTTTATTATAATTTTCAATGAAGATAAGGATAATAAACAATTTCAATAATCATATATCTTAAAAGAAATAAAAACTTTTCTCTCAAGAGATTTTAGCTCATGATTACATCAAGATCTAGACATATTCATTTAATGATAATAATTCAATTTTATAAGCAGTTAGAACAAAAATAGTGACAAGGAATTGCTTTAATGAACACTATTGTTGCGGAAACTCAAAAAAAGGAAAAAATTAATTCTATGAAGACTAATGAAAAATTAGCTTTTACAAGTTAAAATTATTTATGTCACAATTGATGTTTTACATTGACTAAAATTTCATGAAAACATTTCTATAATTTAACCAATTATTACATAATATATAGTTTAATAAAGAACTATTTTATGTTAATTTTCAGGTGAAAAAAGTCAGTTTGAGTAAATTTCTTTTGTTTTTATCTAATGCTAAATTTATTTCTATCAAATACAGGGGTTAGCAGAAATACCTCCCACATTAGCGGCAATGGTGTCTTTATTTAGCTAACATCTTATGTGAGAGGTATTTCTGCCACATCCAGTATTAACAAAATATTTCCCACATCAAATAATAATTATATAACTACCATGAGTTGAATGATTATAGTCAGACTATATTTAATGGAAATAACCATTCTCAGGATTTTCATTACATTAGATGCAATCAAATAAAAGATGATTTTTATTTTATTTTTTGAAAAGAAGATCCAAGGTGGATAAGTGGGAAAGCAAGCAATGACAAAAAGGAATAAGTAAAATTTACCCATTATACACAAACTATTAGGTAAGTAAAGAGAAGGTGAACATCTGAATTTTTGCAGTGTGCGCCAGGTTTTGGCAGGAATCAATCTTTAAAAGATTTCAATTGGAAGAGTGACTGTAGTGCTCTGTAAATTATTTTCACTAAACAATTCAGTTCATAAAAATACAATTATTTCACAATGACTTGAAATTTTAAATATATAAATCAAGGGAAAAATTAACCCATCTCAGCAACAATTACAATTTCAGGTTGTTAAATCAATATTAAAGGATTTTTATAACTAATATACACAAACTTTTGTCCTACTTATGAGGTACTCTATAGATATAAGTCTACTTAAAGTAAATTATTACCTATTATTACTTTTATAGTAATTTAGCAAAGTTATCAATTTTTTTATTTCAACTTTTAAGAAAAACATCTTAAATATGTTGGTTGCATTTCCCATTAATTTTAATATTGAAATGTTGAGAGAGAGAGAGAGGGGGGTGGAGAAAGAAGTGCTGTCAAAGGAAATTAAAAAAAAGATGGCAAAGAAGATGAAATAAATCTGTAGAACAATAATTGAATGAGCAGAAGAAAATCTCAGAGAGGATAAAATAAAGCAAAAATGGAAAGTGATTAAATGATGTTTTTGATTATTTTTTTTTTTTAATAATGGGGATAATAATAACACCAAAGATTAATTCAAGGAGTAACTTGAATTAATTGATTTCTAATAATATTGGATAAGGTTAAAAATATTCACAAAGGTAAAGATAAGAATAGCTTAATTGGATGAAATTTTTAAAATAGATAAAAAATAAAAATACAATTATGAGGGCAAGCAGTTGCATATAGGAATTAATTTAAAAATTGTTAAATAATAATAATCTATCCATGAATCAAAAATCAATAAATAGTGAAAAGATTTGTGAAAATGTTAAAAAATAAAAATGTGATGTTTTTTTAATAAAAAAGCAATAAAAAATCTCATTCATGAGTAAAAAATTAAAGAAATTCTTAAAAAAAAGAAAAAGCATAATAGGTAATCAATATTTGATTGACAAACAAGAAATTTGGGGAAGTTCATTAATATTTCAATACTTATTCATATTTTCAAAAAGACTTTTTTGGGGAAAAAAAAAAGTAAAATTAAAATTATATAAAACATTTGACGAAATCCACTTTCTAATTTGCTAATCAAATATTTATTTACACGTATGCTTTCTGGAATTATTTTCACACTTCAGGCTTTTAATTTGTCCAAAATGCATGTTTTTTTTTGTTGCGTCTGTATCTATACTTAACATAAAAATCATTGCTACACTTTGAATTTGAATATAACACAACAGAGATTTTTGTGCTGAACAAAGAGACCAAACATTTAAAGTCAAAAGACATTGCTAAAAGACACACAACAACTTTTTTTTTTTTTTGTGGGGATTTTTTTTTTTTTTTAATTTGCACACTTGACTACTCAACCACAGTGTGATGCAGAAATCAAAGGAATGTGGAATAATCTAAGGACACGGATTGATATTCACCAGTAAAGGGCAACACCCGTCACAACATAAGTTTGGCCCTTGGTGAAAAAAATTGGATCACAATAAAATTCACTGGCAAGATATTTTCTACTGGCTTTATTAATTAAAAGCCTGATAAGCAACATTTCCAAAGGGTTAGGACATATCAATGGGACAGGTATGAATAATAGTCACAAGGAAAAACTTGTTGAAAATTACTCAAGACTATTCAGTGTTAAATACAAGGAAAATAGATAAAAAAAAATACATTTATATACAATCATACCCACTTATAGAAAAATGAGTATAATTTCCATACTTAAGCAAGAGGAAAAAAAATTTAGGTTACTTACCAAAATTTGAAAAGGGCTATATCTTTTCCAAAGGATTTTTAAAGAGTAAAAAAGCCTTTTCCATGAAGTTTTGTTTATGGATATAGAGAATATTGAATAGGGTCTTCTGTCAGACAGAAGCTAAACACCCTAACCAGGTCAAGAAACTGATATCAAAAGTGAGATAATTCATAAACCTGTTCTGCTGTTTCATGTGAAAACTGATACCATTTCAAAATATTTTAACAGGCAGCTTTGGCTAAAATAAGGGGGTGACCATAACTGCTGCTGCTGCTCAAATTATAAGAATAAGAGCAAATTTAAATGCACTTGAAATGACAGTGTGTGTAAAGTGCAATTTGTACATGTAAACCTTGGGAAAAAGAAAAGAATTTTATTTTGTGTTTATCATTTCAAACAATTATCCTTTTTAAGAATCTAAAAATGGTGCTAATTGTATTTAAATTAATTCCCTTGGACATCATCCTTAATTAATTTGAATGAAGCACAAAGGAGTGAACATTCCTTAACTTGGGTCAAATTTGGAAAAAGAAAAGAAAAAGGGGGCTATACTTTGATTTTTATCTATGAGAAAGCTACCAAAATTTATAAAAAGGAATCGTGGGAGGGAGTATAGACTTCTGAACAAATAATGAATGTACTTATTCATTAACTTACAATTGAAAAGACAACATTCATGTTGGAAAAAGCTGGCAATTTTAAGTATGTATTTTGTAATCTCAAATATTACACAAAAAGAAAAACTAATTGGATGCTTCTTCATAGAATTTGTAATTAAGTAGAGTTTTCAATGAATGATTACTTACAACTCAATGGAAATGGGAGTGGATAGCTTTCCTGTACATCTGAGATCATCTTTGGGCAAAATCTTAGTTGAAGAAAAAAAAGGGGGTGGGAAGGTGTATGTGTATTGGGTTGATATGGAAGATTATTTAACATCAGTACATGTTATGATGAGAGATGTTGAACACTGAATCTTTTTTAATGAGACTTTTTACTTTCAATAATTTAAGATTTGAATTTGCATTTTAGAATAACCAAAATGGGATGCTTTATTCATTCAACCCCACCTCAAGGGGAAGATGGAATGATGCAAACTGATTTTATTTCTCTGAAGAATCACTGGTTCATTGCTGAATCAATAAAACTTCAGGTGATTTTTTCTGTAAGGAAATCAACAGATCAGGTTTTATGCAAATAAGCCAGTAAATGGCTCTCTTTGAATTTAGCCTCTCTGACATTTACATCATTTTGCATTCATTGTAAAGGTAAAGAGCAGGCTTAATGCCCCTCCTCAGGGCATTAGTCACACAAGTAATTCTGGTTAGGATTGAACTATTGTTGTGCCCATGACAGTCACAACCAACAGTTCAGTCCACATTTGAAAAACTCTCACTTAACTGTGTCTGAAGATACATCATTTGTTTTTTATTAAAAAAAAAAAAAAAAAAAAAAAAAAAAAAAAGATTCCATAAATTGTTCTGAAAGGAATCTCAATGGGTATAAAGGTCAATAAATTTGGCTTTTCATCTATAAAGAAGATGAAAGCAAAAAGAAAAAAGTAAAAGACTTTTTTGCAATACTATTTAAAAGTTTAATGTGAAGTGAAGATTTAATCTTCAGTGCCAATAGGTGAGACTTATAACCACAACTCACAAAGATGAAGGACGTTTGACTTCAAAAGTCAAAACAAAAAAGAGCATATGTTAGGAATAATGTCCATCCAGAATTGAGCAATGACAAATTGCTTTTGTAAAATGCCTAACACATGTACTATTATAAAATGCTTTCAGTTAATATACATTGGTAGCTTACTAAAGGTACTTACAAATGACCCAGTAAATTACTGGACAAATCCAAATACCTGCTGGATTTAATATATTCAATTCTGGAAATTTATTTTAAATTATTAGGAAGTAAAATACTTCTTTTTATTTTTATCCCTAATTGATTAGTGGTCATGAGAGTATAATATTTTGTCCTAAGTTGATGTTCTCAGTGTATGAACATTAGTCATTTTATATATTTAAGTTAATTTCAGAAAATGCTAACCATTTCTCAGTCTGACCAAGAAGCACTTACAAAAAATCTGATGTTTGGTCAGATTTTGAAAGTGACTCAAAGAAGTTTGTGTGTGTATTTTTAGTGCATGTGTAATACTTATCTATGTCAACAGAACAGTCTGTTATATATAGATGGGTGAATTACCTATCTCTATCTAGCAAACCCTTCTGGTAATGTCGTAGAAATAGCACAGGCTTATATTAGAAATATTGTGTTTATCTGCAGATAAATACATGGAAATTAAGATATCTTTAGAATTTAGTTTTATTTATTATGATGGTTTTCATTTTTTTTTTTTTTTTTTAAATCAATTATTATCTTAATTTTACTTTTTGTTCAGTTTAATATTCAGGAGTAACAAAGTTTTTTGATATTGCATCATAATTGCATTTAGAGGTAAAATTCAACCCCAGATTTTTCAAATGTAAGAAATTCTTTCCCAATTCACAAACAGTGAATTGTTATCTGACTTAAATCATTTTTATACAAAAAAAATTGTTTTGCTATTTTCTTTTCTGGCAGTTGATACTCTTTAAATCATTAATATAACATTTTCAATACAATGAATTTGATAAGTACAGGACTGAGAACTAAGAAAAAGAATCAAGTATTTCCTCCTTCTTCGTGAATTATAGAAATGAGCCTCACCTATAGAGCAGCATCAGAATTTGAACCTCAGGTTTCATAACCCTTCAAGTTCATTGAGTGACCATTCTCTAAACGAAATGAAACTTAGATGATGTGTAATCATCATAATTATGGATGACACAGTTGAGCAACCATTGTGATTATTTAATAGTTGAAGCTAAAAGAATTTGATAAAGACTATTTTCTGTTGCATACAAATGGCCAGTCAACGCACAAGTCAGTTTTACATTTGCTAAAATTCTGATTATTATTTTTTTTTTTTTTTTTTAAATAGATTCTACAGCAGGAATCATGATGTGTACTAAACCACTAATTTTTAAACAACAACTTCAGTTTTCTTTTGCATGAAAGTGAAAGCCAATTTGATAAACTGATACAATGTATTTGTAATCTGGCCTTTTTGGAAGCTGCAATTGGGACACTTGAAATTTGGCTCACTGTATTTGATGATTGTATTTCACATTTTATGTTAAAAACAAAATTGAATTGTGATTGATAGATATTTTAAAACAAAGAGGTTTTCAATATTTACTGGAACACTAGCAATGTCATCTTGTCAAATGTTTCTTTCTCTTGATTTCAACTAAAAACAACAAAAACATTGGGTTCATCTAAATAATTGAACATTGTAATGCTTTTATCATTGTCATTATGAAATGTAAGGGAACTGTTTTAAATCATTTCTTTTACAAAGTCTTTTTTTGTGTCTTCTTTATATACATTATTTCTCGTAGACACGTTTTTTTTTTTATTAATCAGGTTTTATATGGTAAATTCCCTTTGAATAGTCTCCATTTAAAATTATACTGAAGAAACAATTGTAAATCTCATTAACATAATATTAACATTTGATATAAAGTGTTCATACTTTCTTGTTTAATGATTGTTATGTTGGGAAGAGAAATCAACCTCCTCTATTTCTGAATCCTATTTGAAAATCTTCAATTTTAATGGATAAGCATTGATTTCATGTCAGCTTTTTTTCCAGGTTTTTAGGTATTGAGAAAATGTTCACTTAAGGAATTTGTCATCTTCCATATGCAAAATAAAAAATTTCAAAGACTGCCGTTGGCATTGTTTTATCAATTTTCCAAATCCTCAGTAGTTAATACAAACCTGTAGGTAATACTTAAATGCCAAGGGTTCAAACTAGAAGTCAGGTTCAATAAAACTGTTAGGACTGAATAATTTCAAGTAATTAACCCTTAAAGAAAGACAAAGATGACAAACTATAATTACCTATGTCAATGTAGGTTTCAGTCAACCTCACTAAATTTGCACATCTAAAATAAACTTTCAAGTTAAATACTGAAGTTATAAACATTTATCTATTCTTTTAAAAACAATTAAAAAAATAATTTCTTTCCCACAAGATAACTTAAAGTACTCAATATTACAAAATTATTTTATATACAGAATGTGTATAAATATTTTTATGATTAGTGTTAAAAAAAAGATATCAACAGATTCTAAACCCTTATCAAAAGAAAAAAAAAACCCTCATTAATTTCCTAAGTTCTTTTTCCCTTAACCCTCACCATACTCTATAAAGAAATTTTGATTCATACCCGTAATACTTAGAGTATGGCTATGTAGTTTAACATTAGTAAAGTTTTTTTGTTTTTTTTTGGTGGGGAATCTGAATTGGAAGACAAGCTTCAGTTATTAACCAGACACTTTGGAATATAAGTAAACAACAATGCTACAAAATGTATCTTAATGTTGTTGCTCTCACTTCGAAAAATTTTGATTGGTTGCTTACAGTGAAATACATATTGTCCCAAAGTCATTTTAGTCCTTATATGGAATTTTTATTTTTTTTTTAACGCATCACCACTATAACTCCATGTATGCATGATTGGAATAAAAGTTATTGATTATATCAATTTGGTCTTAAAAGTCCTTCTCAGCAAGGGTGATTATATATATATATATATATATATATATATATATATTATTGATTCTCAAGCCTATTTCCATAGAGCCATATGAACAGTTATATTTGCATATTTAACTGACCTGATTTCAAATTTGCTCCTAGGAGAAATTTCACTTTAAAAAAATGGTATTGTAGCAAACTTTACTGTGTATAAATGCACACACACAAACCAATAAAGAAATCCTTACATGAACAGACATAAATAAATTGCAATATAATTCAATAATTTGTCAATCAATGCACATAAAAGTTTTCAAATAATTGCCCAGTTAGTAAAGCACTGATTTGGAAACCATAGAGTTTTCTGTTCATTTTCCAGTGCCAAGTAGGTGAGGCTAGTTAACCTTAGTTGATAACTCACCAAAGAGAAGGAAATTTCTGACTTCAAAATGAGGGTGATATTTATAACCTAATGAGTATTTAAGAAAAAAAAAAGTCTCTAAGACAAAATGAGCATTGCCAGATTTTATCATTTTATCCTCAGCCCATCATGGAGGTGTTTTTATTTTGGAGGTGTCAAAAACAACCCGTAAGAAGTGAGCCAGTGACACAAACACAAGCATTTTTATAAGTGGGTAGGACAGTATATGAACTTTTGATACTGAAAATACATAGAAAATATAAGCCATCAATACAAGTTATTATTAAATGATACTGTTTACAAGAGAGTGAGAGTTTCTCTCCTGTTTTGGTTTCATCTGTCTGTCTGCACAGTGTGGGGTAATCCTACGAGGGATTTGATTTTGAATCAAAATGAACACTACTTATTCCTTCAACAAAAAATTAATCACCTCTCTGGACTCTTTCTCACTTTCCAATGCTTTCTTCCTTTCTTCTAAGTAGCCCTCTTGTATACTTTCAAGTTCGGACTTCATCAGTTTCTGAAAAAAAATAAAATAAAATAAAATAAATAAATAAATAAATAAAAATACATCAGAATAGACAAAACTAGAAAATCTAGATGTAGTTGTGAAAATTTTTCAAATTTCCATTTTCCATTTGTGTCACTTGATTTTTACTAAAACTTATCTATTAGGATCAAATGAGAGATTATTATATACACACACACACACATTTTATATATATATATATATATATAGGGTGTATCAAAAATACTTTTACAAACATTGGGCGGGGGCGGATTCCTCACGCTAAAATAAGGACAAAAGTCCATATAAACATATCTCCACAAATCCTTTTTTGAGTTATCAAATTTAAAGAAATTTTATGTTAGACGGTGCTGTGTTGCCATGTAGACTAGATTACATTTTTCATTTGTGACTAGTCTGTCTTCAACATTTTACATGTGTAGTAATGAGTTAAATGAGAAATTTTCTGTTTAACAATGGCAGGATATTTATATCGTGAACAGGCAGATATGATTTTTACATACAGCTGCACGAATTGTAATGGACGTGAGGCTGCATGGCTGTATCAGATTGCGTTTCTAGACTGAAGGCAGCCGATTCATTCAACCTTTGCTGCTGTTTATCATTGCTAAGCCATGGCACCACAAACTATGGATTGAGGAAGACTGAGATCCACTTGTAGATCAGAATATGAAGAACACATTCTACAGGCTGTTGAAGACGATTCAGGTATCAGCACACGTCAAGTGGCCCTAGCATGTCATACATTTCATAGTACCACATGGAAGGTACTTCAAGAGCAGCTCCTGTATCCGTATCATTTGCAATGTGTGCAGGATCTTTCGCCCTCTGATCACTCACCATGAGAGAACTTTTGCTGATAGACTATTGCACAAAATGCCGATCTGTTATTTATCTCTTCAGTCTTTTTTAAGGATGAGGCAACATTTGGAAGAGATGGAATAACAAATTTACACAACCAACATTTGTGGGCTGATTGGAATCCCCATAGTACAATACAGGCTAGACACCAGCGTCAGTTTATGATTAATGTGTGGGCTGGAATTGTAGGTGACTGACGGGTCCATATGTTCTCCCAGTATGTCTTACAGGAGCTGTCTATAGGGACTTTATTTCAAACAAATATCCAGACCTGTTAGAGGATATACCCATGCTAATACAAAGATGGATGTGGTTCATGCATGATGGAGCTCCAGCACATTTTAATCATATTGTTTGCAATGCACTGCCTGACATCTACTATGAAAGATAGATAATCAGGAGAGGGCAAGTCCCATGGCCTACACATTCCCCCCCTCCTCCGACCTCAATCCTTTGGATTTTTATCTATAGGGGAATCTAAAACAATTGGTTTATGCAGCAGATGTTAATAATGTAGAGACATTTCATCAATGTGTCATGGGGGACTGTGAAACCATTCGCCAATATGTGGGAGTATTTGAAAGGGTCCGCCAATCTGACAGGTGCATGTATGTGGAGAAGCAAGCAGAAAACATTTTAACATTTGTTATGAGTTGCTGCATTAAGATAACAATGATGGCCATTTTACCTTGTTTTTTTTTGTCAAGAAAATACGTATATATCATTATCTCTCTCTCTCCACATATATATATATATATATATATATATATATATATATATATATATATATATATATATATACACACTAGCAGCATGGCCCGGCGTTACCCGTGCTTGATTCAAAAATCGTACAACTCATACAGCAATCGCTATCACTTGACTTAAAATATTTTTTCCCTTCCTTGCCTTTAAAGGAGTGCCCTTTGCTGTGCTGATGTTGCTACATGCTTTACTTCTTGCCTATCTCACACTGCAAATTTTTTCTAAGCTCTATACTAAACATTAAATCTGTTACGAAAAAAAGAACTAAACAAAATGAACACAAAATGATCAGCTTTAAAAAAGGACCCATAACTGGAAAAACCGAATGAAAAAAGAATGTTAACAACAAATACTTTTTCACACCCAACCCAGTTCTGCGGAATCAGAATCAATGTTGAGTTTAAGCAAGTGAATGAGCCAATTGGAGTAAAGTGCCATGCAGATTTAAATTTTTCCCACTTGTGACAAATGCAGCTAGTGATTTTTTTTACATGCTAGTTAACATTTGTGTCAGTCAGCTGTTGGCTCTCATGCTGGCCAATAGAATCTTCCTGCCTATTCGTGGCAGCCAGCTATAGGCTTTCACTCTGGCCAGTAGAAAATGGCCACAAACTATATGAAAACTGCCGCAGAAGCATGAAAAAAATCGATTATTTCCACTATCGATGGGAGTTGGGAAATACAAAGTCAGTCTTGGCCTTCCCACTAACTTGGAGCATGTGCATGTAAGTTTTGGTGCAAATCCGTCAAAAATTGCGGCCATGCATTCGTTACACACACACACACACACACCCTGCCTTTTATAGATAGAGATACATACATACACACACACACACATACACGCACATATATATGAGTAGATAAGTTGGTCAATAAAACAAAGTCAAACGAAAGGGTACCAATGAAATCAATACAAAAACATTTAGTAATATTAACCAGGTGACAAAAATGAAACCCGGAGATTGAGGTTCCAAAGTCAGAATTTTTGAACACGCCTGTGTTCTTCATCAGCGAATGTGAGAAATAAACAGAGGGACGGTGGAAACTATCCAACATTAGTTTTTTTTTTTAGGTGGGTAGAGTCCGCTTGTAGGTGGAATTATTAGACAAAAATCTGTTCCCTGTTTGATTTCTCACTGTGTGAAACTTAATGTGAAAATAACCATAGATTTTAAAAATAGTGAGATGTTGAACATAGGAGTAAAGGGTTGTAGGACGGGGGGGTATTAGTGTTGAAAATTTTGTTTTTCAAGTTAGGATCAGTGAGATTGTCAATAAAAGTAAAATGAAAGAGAAAAAGAAAAAATAGAGAGGAAATAAATAGCACAAAAAAGGGATAAAGAATTCTTTTAGGAAAATCATTGTTAGACAAGGGGGGGGGAATAAACTGAGAAAATTTTTTAAAAAACTAAAAATAAAGATTATATGAAAAGGGGAAATGCAAAAACATAAAAATAAATGTGTTGTGTATGGAGTTAGGATCAGAGTGTAACAAGGCAATAAAAATAAAATAAAAGAGAAAAAAGAGGGAAGAAATACTACAAAAAAGGATTAAAGAATCCGTTTGGAAAATCATTGTCAGAAAATGGGATTTCAGAAAAAATAAACTGAAATAAAAACATAACAAAAACTACTAATTATAATGGTAATGATAATATAATAAAGTGGGGAATAAAACATACAAAAAAAAGATGTCCTGTGAACATGAGTGCATCTGACAGTGTGTATATATACTAGCGTCCAAAGTCCTTTAGGGACAATAATTAGTTGTTTGCGAGTGGTAAGAATGGGAATGTCCGATCTTGTATGTGTAAGTTTGTTTAAGTTATATCCATGCTGTCTTCTTTTTCTAATTATCTATATATATATATTTTTTTTTTTCAGGTATTATAAAAACAGTTCTCAATGTTATATAACAGAGCTATTAAGTATATATTAGTGAATATACATAATATCCCATGTTGATAGCATGACTGAGTTTCATGCAAACATGCAATCTTCAGGTGCAAAATACTGACCGTTAAGCGTAATGAAATTTGTGTTTTTGTGGTGTTGATTTAAAATTGAGTGTTAAGACAGGTTCGTTTTATTGCTGTTGTCTATAATATTAGAATTAATTATTTATAATCTATATCATTCAAATTCTTAAGTTTGAAAGATGAAAAATTAAAAAAAATTATTTTAAATAATTTTTTAAAAATTTGAATTTACATAAACATGCTATATATCAAGGGGATAATTCCCTTTTTTTGCATAAAAAAACGTTGTTAGTTGTAACAGAAATAATTGCTGCTTATTAAAATGCATTATTAAAGTAAAGTCTTATAGAATAAACTTAGCTCTCATAATTATAGGTTAAGACTATATATCTAATGCATTTGGAACCTAGCCTTATACTTCCAAAGGTGAAATTGCATATACATACAACATTTAATCAATTACATATACATACAACAATTAATCAAGTACAATCTATAATATGGAATTACATATGTGTATACATATATTGAAAAAATGGTTTTAGGTATACATGAGGCCATCAACTCACTTCTCTTGTTCAGTGATTATTTAAGTGTTTTAATATAAGCTTCTCCAACAAACAAAGGTTACAATTGTCTCCCTTCCCATAGTATGGTTTAGCTTTCGTGATTATCTCCCAGCTAATGGATATGTTCTTATAGTTGTTTTTAATTGCCAAAAAAATACTTGAGTGTTGTGTAGTTTTGTATTTAATATTGTTCAGCAACATTAGGGAAGCAACATTAATCTATTATTTATATTATCTTTCCTTAGATGCTTTATATTTATTTTTTCTTCATTTTTTTTTTTGTTCTTCATTTCTCTGGCTATATTTATTGTAAAGTTGCTTCCCTTAGACTGTATACATATTTTTTTCAATTTTAACAGATTCATATCAGTTAAGTTTATATTTCATGCCTTAGTTTATTTTTCAATACCTACCTATCAACATTCTATATTTTGAATTTATACCCCAATATAGATTATATTTATAATAATCTTGAACTTTGAATCCATATACAATGTAGCATTGCTCCCATAAGACCCAGAATTAAAAAAAACAAAAAAAACTGTATTGAACAGTTCATAACTCTCAGTACCTTATGAATGGGAAAAGCCATGAGTCACACTGTTTAATTAATCTGTCATCTCCTAGTTATCCTACCTGTCCAATTTGGTTATGGATGAGGAGCTTCTTGAGACAAGATGTATTAGGACATGATGTCAGTTGTAAAGGGCTGCCATTTGATGCTCAAGATTCTCTAAAATACCTTTGATGGAATCTCACCAAAGATTTAACAGAATAGCAGTCTGTGGCCAAAGTCTCATAGGGATACATAAGGGTGGATTATATATATATACACACACACACACACACACACACACACAATGAAATACATATAAACCTACCATTTCTTCTTTGAATGCTTCCTGAGATTGTTCTTTTTGCTCTTGCATTGCCTTTTCAATGGCTTTTTGATGTAAGCACTGTTCCTCCTACAAGAATAATTAAGATTATAAGTCAAAGCAAAATTTAATATATTTATAGATTAGAAATTCTGTAGCTTTCTCTAACAATTTTCTTGTTGAATTTTTCAAATTAAATAATTTATCAAAATATCTGTGATTAAAAAAATGCTATTGGTGCAGACAGTAGAATCAATGACCTGATTTCAAATTCCAGGTGTGTCTGCTGCATTCACTTCCATGAAAATACCTTTGGGAGATCTATAAATCCATCTCCTTTCCCCACAAACTATCGGATAATAAACTGAGTACCATAGATGTACTAAGCAACCAG
The DNA here is from genome assembly GCA_964036315.1 of Acanthosepion esculentum. Taxonomy (NCBI): domain Eukaryota; kingdom Metazoa; phylum Mollusca; class Cephalopoda; order Sepiida; family Sepiidae; genus Acanthosepion; species Acanthosepion esculentum. The sequence goes on from OZ038484.1 coordinate 20,735,274, forward strand.
TCTAACAGAAGGAAAACTGAATTCCAATCCATGGATAAGTCTATAGGAAACCATTCCATTATCATTCTTGGCAATTCAAAGATCATATAGATTCAAGGAATCTGTGGAAAACCATGATTACCTACATCCTGAAGGTACATGACATTAAAAAAAATAAAATAAAAACCTCTTGAACATAAAATAAAAGATGAAGTCAGTGAATAAAGTGATAAAATAGGAATTTCATGTGACAAGGAATGAAGGCAATAAGTTAAAAAAAATGATGTCCATTTTATAATGCATATCCATGTACATGACCTCTACTAATCTTTGTAGTTTGACATTTTTGAGGTGTGAATAAAATGTCATAAAAATGTTCTTTTAAGCTTTTCTCTTGCGATACAGTTTTAAATGAGTCAAAGTGACTTTTTCATTTTCACCACTATTGGTATTCTAAAAAGGCTACTCAACCTTTAGAACTCTGCATTATTCATAAATATATATTACTTCCATTTCCACTGAATATGGCAGCCCCTAAACAGCAGTAAATTAGTTCTTGATTTTAATCAAAGTCACTTCCTTGTTGACATAGCAAGACAACAACTGAAATATTGAGTAAAACACCTGCAGCAGCAGAACAAATTTTTTGTGCAGTAAACAAAGTTCAGTCAGTTAAGTGACATACATGATACACACTTGAGTGATCATATATCTTTCGATACATGACTGACTAGGCAGATTTTTTCCCATAGCAGGTTGCCATTTCTCTCTGCGGTAGACTGGTTGCCAACCAAGGCTAAAGAACCCATACTGTTCTGCTATTCAGCTCATAGCTGGGGGGAGAAGAGATGAATTCATATCTTTCCCTAGGGTATTAGTGCATAAGTGAATCTAACAAACTCGACTGGACAAAGTTACAGAGTGTTAAAAGGTTAAATTATCAATAAAATTCTTTAACATCAATGAAATGGAATTGGAAGTACAATTTTTCTAACTTATGTCAGGTCTTTTGTATGATTGCATGCAAAACACAAAGCCACAAGGAAATATATTTGATTTGCTCATTGGATTCTTGCATTCATGCAGCCGATACTGCGAATCTTATAAGATTAAGAAACTAGTCTTGAGAATCATGGGCAATAAAATGAAATTGTGAGGGTATTTTGTATTATTGTATTTTCATGTGCACAATACGAAAAAGCTTGAATGAAAATTAAAGGTAAAAAAGCGGTGTCATATACACAAGCACACATTTTCACAAATTTTTACTCCACTTAAAAAAAACTCTTATTATTTGAAACAGAAAGATCGTAAATATGCTCAGTGAGCACAATAGATAATGAAACACAAAGTAGACAGGCGTTGATAACAATTGTTTACAAAAGTTATTTGATATGTCACAAGTATTTTTTTTACTTTCATAGTTTATTTATAGAACTATAATAAAGGCATATCAAACAGAAAAGTTTGACAGATTAATTAACACCTTAAAATGTATTATCGAGTATGGCTAGTTAGCACCTTTCACTGAAAGTAAATTTTGAAACGGAAATTAGAAGAAACATGCAATGTCTAAACATCTGGTTCATTTCTATTCTTTAATATCATGAAAAATTAAATATGTTAGTGAAATATATGTACAACATTGAGATTTTAATGGATAATATGGTACAACTTTTAAAAAAAAATATTACATAGGAATGGCTGCACTATGGGGTCATATACTCAAGAATGTAATTTATTCCCCATTTTTAGCTTCAGAAACACAAAGTCGTATTATATACAAGTTGTACTATACACAAGAAAATACAGCAAAAAATAGTCTTGGATTCCTGCGTATTGATAAATATTGATTTTACCCTTATTCATAGTACATTTTGCATATGATTAAAAGAAAAGAAAAGTTTGAATGCAATTTATCAGTGAAATTTCTAAGTAAATGTTAGATGTTTAAATTTTGGGATATTTTCTAGCTTTTTAGCAGATGAGTTCTGCATTTTCAATGAACAAATCAAATTTTAATTTATTTAATTCTTTAAAAAATAGAAAAATAAAATTTATTTGATATGTGATTCTCTTTGAAAGTCACTTTTTAAAGGTAAATAAGAAATACTTTAGTAAATGGTCTCATTAATCTCTTCCCAACTTTCCAAAGTGATATGATTAATGGTTCAATTGTTAGACTTAGAAATCTTTTACATTTCTGGCATTGTTAAATTGTTTTTCTTTTTTTATATCATTTAAGGAAAAGCATTGCAGTTTGATGATACTTTTGATTGATAAAAATAAGCCTTACCATCAAAACTTTTTGCAGAGCTGCCTGATACCGGTTTTGTTCCATTTCAAAGTAACTTTCAAATTCCCCCTGAAAATAACAATAAGTAAAAAGGCTTTACTGTTCATGGCTTAGTTTCAAAGCCAGTGCAAGGGTCTTGTGGGCCCTCACTCTACTACATCCCAATATTCGTATAAAATATAAATTTTTATTGTAACCTAATTATCTACAATAATGGATTATATACAATATAGGTGAACAATTCAACTACAAAAATGAAAAATAAATACAATGTATCTAAATACAAATTAGAGACCCATCATAATAGACCGTTCTATCTTGAATAAATCAACAATGTTTTCTGGCAATTTTTAACAATATCCTGAGATTTTTCTTGTTAAAAAGTTGAATTTTAACATTCAACATTATCAATAAACAATAGTGAATTTTATATTCCGTGTTATACTGAGAATTAGCATGAGCAAAACAAATTCATGGATTTGGACAACAACAACAAAAAAAATTTCACAATTACATCAAAATCCACAAAATTTTCATCCTTTAATAATCAGTTGTACTGAGTTTAATTTGTAACGTATATAAATGTAGGTAGAAAGAAGTTTATGTTGATAAGATAGCAATAAAAAAGCAGGTATTCGTTTTATCTTCTATGCAGCAATACATGAACATAAAATGAAGAAAACATGTGAATTTCAAAAAGGTGGTAAGTTAATTAATATCATTTAGCATTTAACAATTACTGAAAATGTTAATTGACATCCTCTGATGTTGAACATGTTCATCTCAGTGAAGCGGCATTTGCAATGCATGTATAGGGAAGGTCAGAGTGGTATCGTTATGTATATGTATGAGGGGAGGGCAGAAGATACCATAATGCAGTGGCAGGGGTCATGGTGATATTGTATGTGTGACTGAGAGGGGGGACATAAGTATTTTAATACATGTATGGTGAGGATGGGGGGGGGCTATGCAAAATTGTAGGGCATGGGAGTATCATAATTTGTTTTCTTCAACTTTATATGGAAGGAATTCATTTTTACCCTTTGTATATTCTTGTGCTCATCAAGAGCATTTTTCATTCGGCTTTCATTCTCTTCTTTTTCCCGTTTAAGGACATCAGACAAATGGTCATGCTAAAATACAAAAAACATTTTCATTTTAAAGCAACTGTAACAATTCTTTTAGAGAAGTAATGGACTTATTAATCTAAACAAGTAAAAGACTGAATACATTTACTGATGTCAATTGAGAGTAACACTATCTGGCTGGGTGTGTGCCTTATTTCACATCATTAAATGTAGCACTGCATACAGTACGTCTTTCTCTGGTAACTTCAGGAAGTAAGAATCCTTGGTCACTACGTCAAATGTAGCAATATGGCTGGGAGTGACTGACAGTTGTTATAAACACATATATCATAGGAGTTGATGGAATGGAGTTGGTGTGTGTGTGTGTTGGTTTGGTTGACCAAGGTCATGGTGATGATGTTGAGAGCTGGCTAGTGGGGCTGAAGACCTCATTCACCACGATTCTGTTTCAGTCGTTATGAGCGGTGTTCTTAAAAACAAATGTGGTGGCTCATAAACTCATCTTTTTTCTTTGGTAGCAATGTTCATGATTGACTTCTTTTATATTGTATATTTTTTGAGGGGGATTTGTTTCGTGAGCTGGATGTGATGTCCAGAGCCCCTTAGCTTTTTATTTTTGGTTTTGCTCTCTTAGCATTTACACCTGGCTGACATGTAGAGTGAATCAGGAAGATCTAATTTGAAGCAGCATATCCTCAGTTATCCTCATCACTGATCCAGTGACGTTCTAGACAGGAGACACTTTCACCTATGTTCTGTTTAAGATCTGAAGAAGTCTCTCACTCAGGGTTGAAACATCACAAACCCAAACCAAACATGTATCACACAAAACTAATGTTGATGAATTTCCAAAATATTGGCATAAAGATAAAGAAGACCAGAATACCATAACAAGGTTTTAATAAAATGTAGTTTATTTTACCTGTTGATTACATAAATGTTTTGAACTAGTGAGTTACTTCCCCACAATTCCAATGCTTGACAGCAGAATGCCATAGTCTGCATTCTGTATTGCTCACTTACAACTATGAGGAGAGAACCACATTTATGTGCATCAGTCTGCTTGTTGTGTCCTTTTTTCAAAGGTTGGGATGTTAATTTGAAAGACTTTCAATCATGTTAGCTACTATGTCCTGCTCTTCCTCTGGGTGTGTGTGTGTGTGTGTGTGTGTGTGTGTGCTCTGTCTGCATCCCATATGTGTCTCTTCTTTGCTTGTACTGTCTACCTGCATGTATAGAACTTGGCCTGCTAGCAGGTCACTATTTATTCATTAGTTGCTCAGAGTCTACATTATTCCAGAAAGTGATAAATAAAAAAAAATTTAGTCAACTGATATACTTATATGATAATATACCATATGAATTTCAGCTTACATGTTTTTTTATTAAAAAAAATTTACAGTAACTTATTTGGAGGTATGAGGTTTTATTATAAAATAAAATTTAATTATTTAGAACTTGAGAGTTGTTCATCACATTGTAAATATAATAGCATAGTTATTGATATTTTATTTTTAAATTTCATATATCAAATGAAGATCGTCATGGGTCATAAGAAAAATATAAACTCCAAAAGAGAAACAAGATAACGTAAAGTGATGGGAGCACAATGTTTGAAATAGTGACAAATTTGAACAGATATCATAGAACAACCAAAAATGAAATTGAAAATGCTGCCATGATAGGAACAAATAAAAAGCAAAACAAATAACTGCCTTTAAGAATGTCATAAAAAGAGATTTGAGAAAAAGACACTGGTGTTATGAATGTAAATAAAAATGCAGAATAATAACATTGGCTAAAAACATTAAAGCAACTAAATACTTTTAAATAATCAATACAAAGAGAAACATGTAAATCGGATAAAGAAATACATGAAAACCAATTTCTCAACAATAATTTTATTGATGAATATAGAACTGTTTATATTTCTGAGATGAGGTATTATCTACACTATTGTCCTCATCTTTGTCGCCATATTTATTACAATGTTTTGGCCGTCGTATGCTCCGGCCTTCTTCAGGTGGTTGGAATGTTGAACTGAACCCTTTATTTTGCTCACTGGGGTAGACTGTTCTAGTTCCACGTTCCATGTTTAATGGATGTCAGTTATCAGTTATCTCCTGTTAATTCCCCTCTGAAAGTTCTCCACTGCCTTAACCCGGTATTGAACTCTCACTCTTTGGGTCCTGTCACTGGATCTAACCAACGCCTTTATCCACTGTGCCATGTGTCCTTGAAAATAAAGGGTTCAGTTTGACATTCCAACCACCTAAAGAAGGTCAGAGCGTACAATGGCTGAAACGTAATAAATATGGTGACAAAGATGAGGACAATAGTCCGAATAATGTAAATAGTGAATATAGAGCTACATTGGATGTATCTGGACTAGTAGTTAGGTCCATGATGGAAATAGTCAACCAACATGAATTGGAAAACAATAGGTGGAGAGGTGAAGTAATATTTTGGGCTTGTATTGTAGGCAGTAAAATCATAGATCATTTCAAAGCTGATTCCTGGACAAGATATTTTTTACTGGCACAAGTCATGATCAAAAAACTCAATTCATATTCATGCAAAATAATGCTCCTTTACAGTCTGCAAAGCTAACTCCCCACCCCAACAAAGTAGAAAACTTGTAGCTCATCATTAAAATGATAATGAAAAACAATATTCAAGTAAAGCTCTCCGAGAAAAAAAAACTGCTACAAGTGAAAAAACAAAACAAAAGTAAGCAAAAATCAATGACTGAAAGACTGATGATTGTTATAGAATGTCAAGGAGCCTGTATTAAAATAGTAGATGATAATTTATTCAGATATATGGAATGCTGTGTTAACCAAATATATGTTTCTATGACCTATATCTTTAAATTTATTTATAAATACAAATTTACATAATACTTAGTATGCTTGAATATCAAAACTTGACAGTGTCAAAACAAGTTTAGATTTATAATAAGGATAGATATTATATGCTGAAATTCCCAATACATTGCTCATATAAATATATCCCGAAAGTTTTACCAACATCAGTTTAATGAAGTCCTCTTGTTTATTTTAGAAGGTTAGTAGAAATGACGTTTCCTGTGATCCGAGTTACTAGAAGGGCTGGTTAAAATTCACAAATTGTATTTTGGTATTGTTTTTCTCTTTGGAAAATCTGGAGAAAGATGCTTCCTGTAATGTGACATCATTTTTCTACAGGTGCTTGAAATCCTCTTGTGATGGCTTGAACAGAAGAGAAGAGCTTCTAACCATCCTCTGGTATATTATGATATTTAAGCGGGCGAAAACCTGTCCAGAATTTATCCCTCTTTGGTTTGAACTATCTTCAGAGATGGTTAGGGTCCAACTGCATATTTTTCTTTATGGAACTATGTAGAGTTCCATGATTTGAGCTGCATTATGAAATATTAATATTGTGTACTTGCTTTGTTTTATTTATTTTAGTTTTTAAAAAATTGTTTTTATTGATTGTTCTGTAGTTTTCTTGTAATTTATACAATAAATGACAAAATTTGGTAGGGGAGGAGTGTAACAATACAATTTTTCACACATTCTTAATAGATAATTTTTCCTTTTAAGTCAATTTAATGATCCAGGTTTCTTAGGAATCTTGTCTCCAGCTCATCTTTGAGTTAATTTAACCGTTACCACATTGCAGGCGACAATTGTTGCTGTTTATTTGTTTGTTTATTTATATAAAAGAGAACAAATATGAATAACAATCTGACAGAATGAAAGGATAAGAGACAAATAGAAAACATGTTTATAAATTTAACAGGTTTTGTTTTTCTTTAAGCTTTATAAGAAATTCTGGGGAAATTAATTATAGAAGATAAAGTTCCAGTATTTTTAGTTGTGTGTTATTTCTCATTGGTCAGGTAAAACTCATGTGTCTTGTGATGTTAATGTGTGTGTAAGCTTGGATTCTAGCGGGCATTTTGAGTCAGTCTGATAGTATGTGTGTATAATTCCTGAAGATGGTAGTGGGATGTTGGTGTGCCTGTATGTTTGTGTATCATATTTCTAGTTGGTCTTGCAGGATTTGAGTAATAATGTGTATGTGTCTAGTGGGTATATTTGTTTCTATCTAATTGTATGCTGATTGGGGGAATGTTTGGTGTGAGAGTGAAATACTTAGGATATATCAGCTGCAAGTATGCGAAACAGATATATATATATATATATATATATATATATATATATATATAAGAGAGAGAGAGTGCTATCCAATTTCTCACACATCCCTATGAGATAGATTCTTTTTCCTTTTAAGTCAATTTAATAACCCAGATTTCTTGTTTCTAGCACATCTTTGAGTCAATTTAATGACCAGGAATTTTCAGGAATCCAGTCTCCAGCTTGCTTTTGAATGAGCAAACATAAAATTTTGTTAGTGCTTTTAGATAATCACAAAAGTAGAGTCCTTTGAAAAACTGAATAGGTGGTCTCCTTTTCAAGGATCAGGTGGACAGATAGGGGTGATGGGACCCCAGCCAGTATCCATATAATGAGTTAGGAAGTGAGCAGAGAGTGAGAAAAGGACTAGAAGTGAGTAAGTCAGCAGTCACTGAGACAGGCACTGAGTGTAAGCGTCCTTTTTTCCGTGGTCAGAAGTTAGGAGGACCTTGGTGAATAAATGAGAAATCGTATTGTTCGATACTTCCTAACCAGTGTCTTGAAAAGCATTTGCAGTTATTCTTTGCTGAATCTGATCATGGCGAGTGAAACAAACCTGTGAACATAGTGAGCCATGTGTATAATGCATACACAACCAACCTTGGATGTCATCACAGCTTGTGCAGTGACGTGCAGAAAGGGATTGTCTCACACACACCTATATATATATATATATATATATATATATATATAGTTAAAATCAAATGCAAATCAGAATTCAACAGGAGGATAAGATAAAGAACAATTTAAGATTATAAAAAATCATTTAAATGATTTAAAATGTGTTTTTCAGCTTCTTTTTAGAAAGTCTATGGAGGTACCTAGAATTTGTGATGTAGAAAAAACAGCATCAATTCTCACCTGTTCTTGCAACATCTGAGCATACTGATCAGCTTCATTTTTCAATTTTTCTTTGAGATGTGACTCAGCCACCTCCTGTTGCTGCAGCATAGCCGTCTGACACAAAGTCTAAACAAAGAGAAAATATTTTAGAACAATCAAAAATTTTTTCTTTTTTAAACTGAATGATAAAAAAAAATGGAACATTTAATTTTCCAATTTTCTATGCTTCTATACAACCAATATAGACAGGGTATAGAAAACATAAAATTGTTCAAAATAAGCTTTCAGTTGTTGGATAAAGCAAATGGCTTTTTTCAATTTATGGATCTTGTCATTTTTCTTTTGTTTTTTCAATCATCATCATTTGGAATATCTTTTTATATAATAACAAATATTAAGCATTAGAAAAAGTGAGTAAAAATGTGTCAGTTATACTACTGGCTAAATATATCGATGTATGTAAAATTGAATATCATTGAAATTGTAGCAATTTAGATTTTTATTATTCATAGGTGTCAATAACTATTTTTTGGACTTTAAAATTATTTCAAGGGGTTGAAGGATCCTGTCTTTACAGGGGAAGATTCCTTTTGAGCAAAGTGTATAATATATCAAACTCCTTTTGGCATATTAAATGGTTACAATTCAAAACTTAAATATTTAAAGGGGGAGAAAACAAAATTTCATGAAATGATTACTTAAAATAAAGCTTTCATAGCATTATGTCACAACTATATAGAGGATGATCTACAAGAAAACCAATCTTTTTGTAAAATCCACATAAACACATTGTGATCTATATTACAATGCCACAGTGCATGTGCATGGTTGAAACTTTGAAACAAAAAGCCTTACACTGACCCAGTTTTTGTGTGAATATGGTGAAAATTTAGCAACTTCCATGCAGCTATCTTCACAATGTCCTTTAAGCCAACTTTTCCATTTTAAAAAAATACTCCAACTTACTGTTTCTGTTATAAAACGAAAAAAATTAAAAACTGTAGTAAATGGAATGGTTTTGCCTTCCCCTACTTTTAGAAATAGACTCAGCCAGATGAAATGTGTGATGTAAGAGGCAATGTTGCTATGATAGACATGGGATGCAGATAGGATACAATATTGTTTAACCATGGAATGATTAATGAAGCCAGAAAAATGGGGGCACTATTTCAAAGGTAGCAACTGCTCAAGGTTTTTCTTAGGCAACAGTAGCAAGGAATAGAAGAGGAAGATGTGAATTCTGGAGACATCAGTGATACATGAAAATTGTGTGCACTCACAAATGATACAAGAATGAGACTGCTGGTAACTGACAAGAATATTAACCACCCACAACTCAAGGGCATATATCATTAAATCACATCCAATTCAAAATTGGTTCTGCTCAACTTACCAAAATACACTGCATTCCATAGCATTTGGGAATGCTGATCAATAAGGGTATCATTATTAACACTACAGTATTGATTACTATGCCTTACCTGGGCTAGAGAACATTGTTATTGGACTGTGAAAGAATGGTCAAATATAAAGAACTAAAAAGGATATTTATCAGTTGTGAATAAGACTGTATGAGGCTATAGATCCAATAGACATCTGTTTAAATTTCTGAGATGAGGTATTGTAATTACAGGGAATGATGGATAAATTGTTATGTAAATTATGCAAAAATGAAAATAACACTGACATCTAATTTTAACAGATATATTTGCCAAAATTACACAAAAATATCTTTAAATACTAAAGAGTAAATTTATTCAGTAAAATCACTATTGACTTCAACCATGGCCTCCAGATAACTTTGAAATCTCCTACAATTCTTCTGGATGGCCTCCTGGTTTAAGTTGGTGAATGCTGCCATAATCCTTACCTTCAGTTCATCTTGGTATTACGAGTTTTGTTGGTCTCTTGCTCAACTGCACCCCATACATAATAATCAAGAGGATTGCAATCTGGGGAGTTAGGTGGCCAGATGTAAGGGGTGATGTGGTTGCAGAAATTGTTTGACAGCCATGATTGGGTTCTCCTGCTCATGTGGCATGGTGCAGAGCCCTGTTGCCAGACATAGAGTCTTCCAGCAGCCACTCTACTAACCCAGGGCAGCACTACCTCCTCAAGACACTTGATGTAGGCCACCATGTCGAGTCTGAGGCCTTCACCAACAAATTTGGGAGTTCTTTTCTCATCAGAATGATCAGAGTGAGTTTTCTGAGCTGCCATAACTTTGTAATCACCATTAGACTCATCCAACTCTTTCCGAATCCTCTGCACTGACCTCAGATTGACACCCAAACACTCTGAAATGTTCATATTGGAGCTTCTGCATGCTGTTTCCAAATTTCTGGTGGAGTGAATTGCGTCATGGTGGTCTTTTTCTCACAGACTGTGCCCAACTGACCCTACTATACTGTGAATTTGACAAAATCGAAAACAGACAAAACGCATGTGCAAAATTAAAAATATAATATGTAACAATTTACCCATCACACTCTGTATTTACACTATTTACGGACGCACAATGGCTCAGTGGATAAAAGGGTTGGTTGAAGTAATCCAGTGACTTGACCCAAAGAGTTGTGAGTTGAACAGAAAAGAGGTGAACAAAAAACTTGGAGAATTCCGTTACTAAACGGAAATACCTGAAACTGAGATAAACTGGAAGAGGCATGTGGAACTAGAACAATCTATCCCAGTGGACCACATAAAAGGTTCAGTTCAAAATTCCAATGTATATCACCTGAAGAAGGCCAGAGTATACATTGACTGAAACGTTATGAATATGACAATAAAGATGAGGACAACAGTTTGAACAATGTAAATGGATCCAGTAGAGTATTGTGAAAGCTGTAATACTGACTCTGTAATGGTGTGGAGTGTGTTCTGTTCAAGTTTGTGTGGGCTGCTAGTGAAACTAGAATCTGCCTTGACAAGCATGGTATAAACAGATCTTGTTAAAAATCATCTACAACATTTTACATGCTCCATGTTACTCAGTGGTAACAGTTTTCAAGATAACGCAACTTCCCATTATGTGTGGAGGACGTGAAACTAGTTTTAAGAATACTTGGCTGACTTTCAGTTATTCCATTGAACACCATGCTCACAAGATTTAAACCCCATTGAGATATGTTGCAAACCTTGCTACATTCATTTCAGTAATATCTGGCAAACACAACTCAGTGAAACGTGTCTATATATATATATACAACTACTCTAGAACCTTGTAGACTATGCTTTGTTGTGTAACTGCCATTATTCACGCAAAGGAAAAGTTACATGTTATTAAGTAGAATTTCTTAATTTTCTCGTACTTCAGTTTTTAATAATTAGCTGGAAAAAAGTACTTATCTGTTCATTTCCATTAATATTGAATAAATTTCCTAAGACACTCCATGAGAATGTTAGTCTAAGTGGATAATTGAATTGCAAGACAAAAGCAAAGCTCAACACAAACTCACTTTGTATTCTTCCACAACCACAGCAAGGGCGTCATGACCAGCCTGTCGGATCGCTTCCAAGTCAGAAGCATGTTTGGCCTAGAATTAAAATCATACAAATATGAGTGCTTTAAGGAACAGAGAAATAGAAAAATAAAAACAAACAAAATGAAACGAGAAAATGCATTCCTGAAAGAAGACAAGTTTGCTGTTGGTGATTAATAATCAGTTGAATTAATACAACACAAGGAATCAAATGTAAAAACAAGTTTGTTTTTCTATTTCTTAAGATATATACAGTGCAAACTATCACATATCAAGTTTTATAATCTTTTCATGTAACGAATGACTAGTTACTTGCTGTCTCTCATAATAGTAAAAACTAAATCAAATATCAACAGCTAACTTGGTCATGTTTCTAATATCTTTAGATTGGTAATTCTCCCTCACCTGTCAACACACCAAATATCTCTATACAAGTGGAGAAGTGGATTCAAATGTCATTCACCCAACAATGCATCAAATAATTTCAAATTAGTAATTGCGTTCTCTCTCAATACATATTCAATATCATCAGATCAAATAAATACACCCCTCTACTTGCATCCAATATCTTTTGGGAATTAAAACCACTGATACTTTTATGGATTTCTTTTTAAATGAAAACAAAATTGAAGCAATGAATTTTCAATTTTGATTTTAAAAAAAATATATATATGCATTTGGTCTTTTCTGTGATATCTTGACAATAATTCTTTGTCGAAAAAAGCACCATTTTCAAATCTTAGACAATGTATACAACAATGCATTTTAAGTGTTGACTTCATAAAATTATGAAATCTCAATACTCTTAGTTAATAGTCTACAGAATTTGATCAAAGTATTAAAAAAAAAAAAAAAAAAAAAAAAAGATGTAAAACTACTTGGGATTTTGTTCAAGTGTCTTTCTCTACAAACTACTACTTGAAAAAAAAAATAAAAAAGCATGTCATTTGATTTTAACTAATGGCATTTCTGATTTCACTTAACTTTTTACTTGATGCAAAAATGTCACTTGGGAACTATACAATATTGTTTATTCCATCAAATACTTAGTGAAGCAAAAGTCTGCAACCACACCAGCTGGTACTGGTAGACTTACAGTAGCAAGTAATTTTTTTATGAATTCAGCTTGCTACCTCAATGAACAATAGCTTCGACTTTGCAGAGCTACTACCCAACTCATTTATTCTGATATTTACTCATAGCTGGTAGTAGAAGTGGATTCATGCCTTTCCAAAGACATAGGCAAACTATAGGACTGAATTAGACAGTTTCAGATACTGACATCCTTTTCTCCACTAGAGTATATTTATTCTTTTTCCATGCTACACAAAATATTAAAAGTAAACAACAGAATTATAATATATTAAAGGCTATGCTGGTTAAATAAAGTGGCTAATTTGGTCATCAAACTCAAAGGTCAAGACAAAACAAAGGGTGGAGAAAATTAAGAAAAGACGTACTTGAAGAGCCTCATATTTTGTCTTCTGTTCAGATAGCTGGGTTTGTAGGCCATCCACTCGAGAAGTAAGTTCAATATTCCTAGCACGGAGTTCATCCAATTGTTTCTGAAAGAAGAAAAACAAATATACAAATTTAAATTATCATTTAACTATCAACTTTGATTTTGCCTGACCAAGTATTTTATATTTATTCTTTACAATGCTGAGAAAGCAAAATAAAAAACACTGAAAAACTAGAGACTAAGATACCAATACCGATAGTAAGTTAACATTCAAACTTGAATCCTAAAATAATCAGATTTTTAGCAGTGATTGTTCAGAATTACAAAAAAGTTTGTTTTTTTTTGCTTAACATATGGACAGATATAGAAAGTGTTTACATTGTTAACAAAAAAAAAAAAAAATTCTAGCATCATTGAAAGTATTTATTGTATATTTGACAGTTTTAATAATGGACAAAGTTTTAAAAAAAACAACACAAAAATCTATTGAATAGTGTTTTAAAAGAAAAAATATCAGATGAATAATATGACACCTACTACCATAAAACAGTGCGAAAAGAAAAAGTAATTAATTTTCAAAGAAATTCCTTTACATTCATTAAAATTCACCTTTAAAACAGTCAATGTTCTCAAATATGAGTGCAATTACAAAACTACACCAAATAAAAATAACCAAAAATCAAAGTTTTAAAATAGTGATAAAGAAAAAACTAAATAGAATCTGATTTAAAAAAAAAAAAAATGAAAGCACTTGAGAACAAAAAATGCTTAATAATTGTAACCTGAGAAAATCAATTAAAATGTGTAAAAATAAAAATGAAAAATTCAATGTAATAACACTTAATTGACACACTCACAGAATAGATAAAAATACAAAATAGTTTTTAAAACTGCTAGAGAGAGAGAGAGAGAGATCTGGGGGAGATACGAGAGACAGAAAGACATTTAGAGGGACAAGAGAGAGAGAGAGACACCTTAAGGGGTATGAGAGAGAGAGACACACACACCTGGAGAGATGAGAGAGAGAGACACACACACACATCTGGAGGGATACGAGAGAGAGGCACGTCTGGAGGGATACGAGAGAGAGGCACGTCTGGAGGGATACGAGAGAGAGGCACGTCTGGGGGGATACGAGAGAGAGAGGCACGTCTGGGGGGATACGAGAGAGAGAGGCACGTCTGGGGGGATACGAGAGAGAGAGGCACGTCTGGGGGGATACGAGAGAGAGAGGCACGTCTGGGGGGATACGAGAGAGAGAGGCACGTCTGGGGGGATACGAGAGAGAGAGGCACGTCTGGGGGGATACGAGAGAGAGAGGCACGTCTGGGGGATACGAGAGAGAGAGGCACGTCTGGGGGGATACGAGAGAGAGAGGCACGTCTGGGGGGATACGAGAGAGAGAGGCACGTCTGGGGGGATACGAGAGAGAGAGGCACGTCTGGGGGGATACGAGAGAGAGAGGCACGTCTGGAGGGATACGAGAGAGAGAGAGGCACATCTGGAGGGATACGAGAGAGAGAGGCACATCTGGAGGGATACGAGAGAGAGATCAGACCCTCCAATAGACAGAGTAGAAAAGTTCAGGGAAAGCGTCAGAGAAAATGGCCAGAAAGACTCACTAATAAATAACTATCCCTCGATCCATCAGTATGGTCCCTCCGCCGCCTCTCATGATTCTGCACGATGGGCACACCACCAATAGCGCCGCCAAGGTCCTCAATCATCGACGGTTGCTGCAGCTGTTGATGATGCTGGGCCGGATGCTGTTGCTGCTGCTGCTGCTGTTGGGGAGGGGGCTGGGGTTGTGGCGGCTGCTGCTGCTGCTGCTGCAGGCGTTGGTCAGCAGGCACATAGTGCTGAGGTCCGTTTATGACATCGTCAATGCTAGGGCAGCCTGAGGATGAGGACCCGCGGCGCCAGGCTGCTGACTGGTTGAGATCGGGTACCTCAGGCATGGGCATGCCATCGTGACTACCATATGAGTTGGAGGGACGTCGCCAGCTTGGACCAGCCGGACTGACTAGGTCCACACCGGCCACACTGTTATTGAGGTCACAGTGTCGGGACTGGTGTTCAACTGGAGGTGCTGCATTAAACATTCCATTCATCATGCCTGATTGCATTCCATGTCTGTCCACATTCAGATTCTGTAATTTAAGACAAACAATAATTTATAAATATTTTCTGCTTGAAATAATTTGTGCATAAAAACTAAATATGAGAAAGTGTAGCAATTTTTCTTAAACTCTCATATAATGCAGATGCTGATGCATAGCACTGATAGATTTGTCATGCCTCTTACATTTTCTACACAAAGTGTTGACTGCTCCACGACCCAAAGTAGACTGTGTAAATACATTTTCTGCACATCGGCTCCACACATAACATCCACTTTAACCAAAATAAAATGAACAATATATTATGACCACTCCCACTTAAAAACCAAAACCTTACTTTTGAGCCAGTTGACGGTTATATATATTCAAATTCAAACAGATCAGCATTTGATATCAACGCTAGCAAACTGAGAGAGAGATGAACACAGATCAGTGTTTGATATCAACACTGACATGCTGAGAGACAAGTGCCACCAATGACGACAGCCATCTTCAATGAAAATAACAAACGAATTACTTTGTGTTCTATTCCTAATATGCAGAGATACACTATGATAGAACTATGAATCCTGTTCTTTCAGAATTCTTGAAAGTTTTCTAATAAATGGTCTCCCTCACAAACAAAAAAAAGAACAATTACTCTATAAACATTTAGCCAGCCTCATATATCGTATCTGTGAATTGTCTTTATTAAAGAGATGACAAAAAGATTGGATGACACTCAGAAACAAGTGAATATAACCAACAGCTAAGGAAAGCTGATGGACATATTAGTTGAAACACATTTGAATAATGTAAGAAATAATGGAAATGCTTCAGTCAAGAATTCCAAACAATAGTCAAGAGAATTAAATTTAAATTACCTGGCCAATATCTGGTAGAAGGTTGGCCTCAAAATGATTGACAACAGACCCCCCTCCAGGAACACTGCCATCTGCTGCTAACCGATCATGGACAGAGGGAGGTGAGTCCAGGTGCCGGGGAAATGTGTTCTGTGCACACAGCAGATCAGGCTGAGAATGGGTTGGACGTTGAGACATATCTGGAAGAAAAAATAAAAAAAACACATACACAAATATTTATAAAGAACATGGTATTCCAGTTTTATAAATCTGGTGTTTGAAACATTTGGCCTGCATTGGCAAATTCTTATTTTAGGTGCCAGTGTGTATTTGTGTTATCAACGAGTTAAGTAAAAAATATTCAGACAAACAGAAGTGATCATTTCTCAGTCACTTTAACCAATAGACTTACCCTAAACTATAATTCTTACAATCTAAAATTTAATGTGCAGTTTGAAGCTTTTTTTAAAAGAAACAGTCTATTATATTTACTGAATATATATATATATATATATATATATATATATATATATATATGGAAAATAATAAAACTGCAGTTAAGTGAAATAAAATTTCCCAGCTCCAATAAACAAAAGTATCATACAAAAAGTGTTGCAAATTAGGTATTTGACTGTATTTACCTGCTGGAAACATGGCCCAGGGAAGGCCCCCAGCATCAGGCCCAGCAGCCATAGGTTGAGCTTCATGGGGGGCTACTGGCTCCGCTGCCTGAAAAAGAAAACACATCAAACTTTTTTTTGTTTCTGGTAATATTTTGTTTAGTCAAAAATCTATTTCTGGTAATATTTTTTTCCTCAAAAATGTATAGATGGTAATATTATTTTAAAACATGTATTGCTGGTAATTTTTTTTTGTTTCCAAAAACATATTGCTGGTAATGTTTTTCTTTTCAAAAATATATTGCTGGTAATAGTTTTTTTTCTTCAAAAATTTATTTCTGGTAATAATTTTTTACAAAGTATTTCTGGTATTAAAACCTATTTTACACTTTTATAATGCTTTTTACCTCAGTTTCAAGGTTAACTATTTGCCCATAGCTAGGACCCTAACAGGTGTTACCACCCCGGGTCAGGGTGGACCTGAGAACACCAGCAATTAAGAGGTGGTTCCACACTCCTCAAAACCTCCTGATCAGAGGCCTTGCTGTTGGACGTAATTTATGGTCTTACCCAGGACGTGGATGCAGTTTATCGTCATACCCAGGATGGGTGATCAAATAAAGAATTTCAATTGAGTTGTAGCAATCTGATGTTGAAGAATTGTATATATCCACATTTCATATATGTATTTTTTGTTCAACGTTTTACCAAAAACTATACTTAATAAAAATTACCATATTATCATCTACAGAAGTAAATAGGTTATTCAGAAAAGTATTATAGTTCATTCATTTGCTTGTGTTAGTAATCATTTCTCAACTGTAAATAACTATTTTTTTTAAAACATGTAAGCTTTGTTTGCTAAAATCAATAGCAACATAATAACAATTAATAGAACAGTAAAAAGTGAAAGCAAAAACTAGTTTACAGAAAAATACATGCAGAATAAACATATAAAATATAGAGTAAAAGAATAACAATGTTGTAATTCTTTATAGCCAGAGTAGTTCACAAGAATTTCAAGTTTACATATTGGAAATTGTAACAGTTAGGACTGACAAAATTTAATAGGAAAAACAAAGTTACAAATTATACCATTTCCACATTATTATTAACAAAAACTTTAAACAACTTTCATTTTATTTTAAGGTCTGTTAAAGAATGTGTGCGTGTGCTTATAGAACCTACAGAATAACTATTTTTTAGATCTCTACAGGTGCAAACTTAAGCATATGCTGAATTTTTGATTAAGTGATATCTCACAGTAATGATATCTTTTTATACACAAAGCACAATGCAGAACCATGTATGTATTGTTGAACTTTACTGAAGAAAAAAAATGATTTCTTGGAAGATAATGTTTATTTAAGTTACTATTTAAAATATTTGCTTCAATGAGAGCACTAAAAAAATTAAGAGATTTTCAAAATACCTAACATCTTTGCCAGATGATTAATGTTACTTCAATGAATCACTTATTGTAACTTTACAAATGTGCCAACAGTGTAAAGAAAGTACTGAAGTATTGTTTGATATCTTAGTTATAAATTTCCAACTTAGAATCTTTTGAATAAGAATATATCCAATTTTTTCTCAGATATTCAATTTCAATAACTTAAAAAATAAAATTATAGTAAGATATTACTTACAATAACATTTTGGACATAAATCAAATTTAATATAAAGTATTTTCTATATACTTTAAAAATAATTTTGCAAATATTTATGTTATGATACTTGAGTGATATATTTTGTGTATCTGTTTCAAGTTTTGATATCATAAAACGATCCTTCATAAATTATTTATTCAGAAAGCTTGAACAAAGTTTCTGTAGAAATAAGTTCCAATAGTTAAAATATAATAATAATAAAAAAAAGTAAGATAGTGGAATTTCCAAAAATGACTAAGAGAAATTCAGAGCACATAGCTGGCCGCAAAAAACTATATACAAAGCAATGTTTCAATTTCCCACAAACCTCAAATCCACCAAACTCTTCAAAATCATCATCATTATCATGGCCTGCACCTTCCAGCCTCTGATTCTGGAGAAGTGAAAAATAAAAACAATGTTCTTATTAATATCAACAATTAAAATACTTTCATGAGAATTCTTTTAAAATTAAAATCAAGGAAATGACACTGATGAATAAAAATGTTTGAAATTAGGCAAGGATTAAAATTGAAACGGTATCTAAAATCTTAATACCTAAATAGGAATTGAATAGTTAATGAAACAAAATAGTAACAAATATTGTTAGATTTTCAATTTTGTACTTAACACTTCCATTGCTATAGACGTACTTATACGCCTTTGCAAAACTTGCCTGCTGTTGACATATATATATTATTTAAAACACTGTAATATCAGTCCCAAGAGTGTGTGTGTGTGCTATAAACTAAGTAGCACTTGGTGATATTTCAAAACAAGTGTAGATAAATAGGAGCATACGATATAACCTGTTTTCTGACGTATTTTTATGTTTTTTGGGGGGGAGAGGGGCATTTAGCTTAGTCTGTACTGCAGAGCATCTGATTGAAACCAAAATGGCAGCACTCATGCAAAATCGCCATCAGAATTTTTATAGTCAATTATTTCCCATGACAATTTTCTATTTTCTTCAAAATGGACCAGCACAGCCAAGCAACAAGGCAACAGTGAAAGTGTTAAGTATTATACACAGCAAACTATTACTTTAATAAGCATAAATGTTGTTATCTGAAGAAAATAATTGCTATCATTTGTAATACAGTGTAACCCGGATATAAGAGAAACCAGGATATAAGAGACTTCTTCTCCGGTCCCGACAACTCTCTTATATCCGGGTTACACTGTATCAGCATTGAAAGATTAATAATTTAAGTCTGTTTTGAATATCTTGAGTGTAAATCAACTGAAGAGAACAAATAATATAATTTCAATGGATATTCAATTTGTATTAGTAGTGCATGTGTGTGAGAGAGAGACACTTGTTCATGTGTTTATTGTCCACAGAGGAGAAGAAAAAATTTAAAGTAAATCATTGGAATCAACTTAATTTTACTATATAATCTTTATTTGACATTAAACAATTTTACTGTTTTCTAACAATTTACATTTTCCAATATGAGTTTTTACTGAGGTCAATAAAAAAGAAAACAAAACACAATAAATTAAGGCAACACCCCCTCCTCCTCCATAACATGAAAATTTAATAAAGAAAATAATGGAAGGTAAATTTATAATTTCTTTACTGGTTTGACAATATATTCTGCTCAATTCTGAAAATGCTTAACCAAGATATTTAGCATTAATGACCTCAAAGAAAAAAGTATTTTGAATATGAGCCAATCATGAGCAGAGAATTTACTGATGAATCTTCAAAGATCATATAATTCAAAAGCATTTTGGGACAAGATACTTTGTTACAAATCATTATTTATAAAGAGATTGATCAATTAAAGTATATTTCTATTCAGTAGGTTTGTTTTTCATCATTAAACATTTTTTTCTTCTCTAAATGATTATTTGCATTTTAATGAAGTTCCTTTAGAATCTTTTTTATACATTTTTCTTCATGCTGCTGCTAAAAGCTAATAGTCTCAAGTCTTAAGGTCATAAAACTATCAACTGTAATTTATTAATTCTATACAAAAACTATAAAACCAATGTTTCAACACATTTCTAAACTAAAATCTATGGAAGCCCAAAAGAAACAAAAAAAATTAAGAAAAAAAAAAATCACACATACAACAAAAGCAAAACAATATATAAAAACAATATAGACAAAAGTCTAGCAAGTAATAACAGCAGCATAATAAAATAAAAAAAATAAAATAAAAAAATAAAAAAAATCACCAAAAGACTAAAATACACCAATGCAGAAATAAAAAAATGAAAAAAACATCAACAAAAAAAAAACAATTTATATTGCATACCCGGAAATGATGATTGTCAGCATAATCCTTTTTTTGAGCAGAAGAAAAACAAACAGAAAGAAACAAATCAAAATAACATAGATAAAAATATCTTGGTATACAAAAACTGAGAAGGAATCAGAAAGAAATGAACTCAATGTTAAGAAAAGTAAATATCAACAAGTAAAAATTTGAATAATAAATTACATGAAAAAACAAACACAGACACAAATTGTTCAAAAGTCTATTTTAGAATTAATAAAAAATAACTGACTTTCTTTTACGTAGAGTCATTTTGGAATGTTGGGCATACTGGTATCTTCTGGCTATCATCAGAGATATTTTGCTTATTAAATCAACGACCCTTTTATAATGAGATGACACTTTAATCTGCAACCACTGACAAGTTTAGCTTAACAATTAAGTTGGGGATTGCATGTGCAGAGGTCTAAAGTTCTACACCAGACATACCTATGCTTTCTACTGCACACACTAAAGCTGGTTTTAAACCAGATATGAGTAAACTATGCTTTAAAATAAAATTCATTGTTATTTTCCTGCTAAGTGACCAGAATACTGAAACAAAAAGGATTAGGTCTCCAAGTTCAGTCTGAATAGGAACTTAAGAAATCTATTTACTCTGATAAAGATAGCAACTGCATTAAGTGCAAATAAAACTATGATGGAAAGAAATGTTAGGACAGACAGACATAAACAAGCAAATGTACAAAAACTAACAATTTGTGTCAATTTTTAACAATAAAGCAATTACATAAATAACAAAGCTGAAACAAAATTAATAAAATGTTGCACTTTTATAAGATTTACTTTCCCTAAATTTTTGAACTTTTGAATATTTGATTAAAAAAATCCATTTTTTTCCTAAGTTCAAGATTTTTAAAGATTTTTCTGCCAATAACAAAGTGTAGGTAAAATAAGAAACCAAAGTTGTGAAAATAATACATATTTTTTATATATATAAAAACAAAACAAAACCATTTATGAAAGACAAGTGTATTATTTGTGAGTGGAAAAAAAAAAAGATGAAAATGTAATTGTTCTATGTTCTTAAATATTTTCTATTTCTGCAATACTTAAATCTCTAAACCTGATTGGTTACAAACGGCACCAGAATTGCTGGCCTGGACTCAAAGCAAGTTTATAATTGGTATTAAAAAGGAAACTGCAATGAAAAAGAAGATTTTCAAAACCTGGAGCTTATTTCATTGTTGAAATAGTTATGTATTTCTCATTGACACTGGCATTCAAACACATGTAGGAAACCAGAAATTCAAGTGTTTATTCTCTGGACAGGCAAAGCTCTAACCCAGTTGGAAACTTCCTATTTTGTGTTGCACCATACTCAGTTAAATCTAATAAATATCAATATTAGGGTATCTTCAAATGGCAGATACTAGTTCTAAATAAATCAAATAAGGCTGAGAATTTACCAAAGGTGACAACTGGTGTTCCTATCGGAAGTTCAAAATTTGGTAGCTCTTGCTATTTCTGCCATTATACCTTAAAATGGAACAAGCTAGCAAATCAGTTCCAACAAATCTACAGACCAATTCTTTTTTATCATCCATTTTGATTTGTTGTTACAGCAATTATGAGGGTTTTTTTTATTTTTATTATTACAATCAGAAGATATGGAGAGTATCATAAACTGACATTTCAGAGTTCAAAATTTTGATACCCTTTAGCAATAGTAACAATGAAAGTATAAAGCTGCTTATATGGAACAAATCAAAGATAATTATTGCACACACATGCAATATATAGAGATATATAATCTGGGCTCTATTATTTATTTCATACATGACAGTGTTTAAAAGAGACAAGAATTCTTGATAACAATATCCATATTAAAAACTTTGGAATTAAATTTTAGTAAATTTAAAACAAAATAAAATCAAACCTGCAAAAAATTGGCCGATGTCAATTTTCTTAAATACTGTTTGTATGGAAGCAAAATTAATCTCTATACATTATATATACCTTGTCTATATTTGCTTGTAAAAGAAAAAAAAAAGTAATTTTAACTCAAACTTCAGCTTACTGATCTGTTTTAATTCACTTAACCAAAACTCCAATGAAAACATTTTTATTATGTTGAATCTAACTTCTGCTTTTCAATCTGAGCTAATAGAAAAGTCCACATTCTATTTAAGAAAAGTTTTTAAAAATACCTGATAGGAAACAGAAGTGGTAAATAGATGCTTGGGCTGAGTAAAATTATGCCTCTTCAAAACTGATGATGGTACCCAGATAATTGCAGAGAATTATTGTAAATTCTTGGACAAAATACTTTTTGAATGGTATAGATCATAACCAAAAAGCTTTAAGGTAAAGAGTATATTTATGCAAAAAAATTATCCTTTACATTCTGTTAAGCTAACTATTGCTTACGTTGCTAAAATTGGTTCCAAAGACATCAAATTAATGGAATGGTTCCCAGCCTCTGTAGGTATTAATATAATAGAAAACTTATGGACCATCATTAAAAGAGATTGATATGAGAATGGAAAACAATATTCATGCAAAGAGAAAGTAATAATAACAGAAAATAATATTGTAGTTATAGAAAATCTTTGAAAAACAAAACAAAAAAAAAGACAAACAATTATCTAAAAAATCCAGTATTAATTATAGCTTTAGAAAAATCAGGTATTCATTCTAGATTTCTACTCATGGGACATTGGACATTAATGGGTTGAAGAATATTCCAATGCCAAGACTCTGAGAATATATGTCAACAAAATCAGATGGAAGGAATTCAATTTCCTCAAAAGTGACAGCATTTCCTCAACAAAGAAGAGGAACAGGTTTAAAACATGTAAATGTCCACTGCAGCAGAATGAGTTAAACAACTTTGTGAAAGATATGTTCAACATGTGAATACAATTGAATACAAGTGTAACACCGAGATCTCGGGAGGTTGATAAAGTAAAAAGAGAACGAAAGAAAGGAAGAGGAAATTGTTGAAATTTGCAGGAAGATGGATTGAAAAGTTAAGAAAATTAAAAATGAAATGCATTGAAAAATCATGTTTTGAAATAATTCCAAAGAGAATCAAATCCAAATTTAACTAGATGGAATTCAGTAAAATTGAGCAAAACCAAGACTACCCATCCTTCCCCACTTCCCGCCAATACGAGACCCTTTAAGGTATCCATGAAAATGTCAGATAAAATAAAAACCTATGTTGTCAATAAAGAAATCACGATGGTTGCCGAAACAACATTTACAATTCCTCTGGACATATTTAATAGAATAGAGAATGTCTACTGAGCATTTTGGTGAGTTTCACCTAGTGTCAAGCTAGTCACTTTATTTCAGGTGGAGACTTGTAAAGGAACTTCCTGAAATTAAATGTTAACATCAAATCTTTTGATCATCATTGGTTGTTTTCAAAGAAAGAAGATTGAAAGTTCAGAAACAGCCAAATATGGTATTTTGTATTGTTGTCAGTTTGAAGTTAATAAGGTTTAGCATTATGAATATGAAATGGAATTTAAGAATGGCAAAGTTAATGTTACCATTTAAAGGCATTTTATCACATGAGCATCTAGATTGACTTTAGGCATTTTTAAGATATTGAAATTATTTTTTATTTATTTTCATTGAGATTATTACAAGTAGAACACTTTGATTTTAGGATTTAAATTTTATTCAAAGCCAATGGTGCAGGAAAGAAAAATCAGACCCTATAAAAAAACAAAAAATATTTAAATTTAAAAAAAAAAAATCAAGTTTTACTAGAATAGTAATCAACATAATGTACTATGAACAAATTGGAGTGATTTTATAAGTTTATTCATCATATAATTGTAATTTGTAGAATAATCAAATAAACTGTAGAAAAAAAACAAAGAAAAATATTATATAGTAATCTAAAAACTATTATATAAACGTATTAGATTAAACAAGTTTTTTTAAAAAAAGAAAAAGACAAACTGAAAATACTTTCAAATGTTTAAAAAGAAGAAGAAAGACCATTTACAAACAAAAGTATCAAGTCCATTAAAAACCATTGTTGGAAACAGACAACATGTGTCTGTCTATATTTCTGAGATGAGGTATTGTAACTATTTACATTGTTTGGGTTGTTGTCCTCATCTTTATTCACAATGTTTCCAGCCTTCTTCAGGTGATATACATTAAAATATCAAACTGAACCCTTTATTTAGTCCACAGAAGTAGATTGTTCTAATTCAACATGCCATGCCTTTTTTTTGGATATCTCAGTTTCAGTTAATTACCTTTAGTAACTCAAGTCTCCAAGTTTTTGTTCCCTCTGAACATGTTGAAAGCTTAGAAGGTGACGCACATGGTTCATCACCGCCAGTCAAACCGGTAGTCAACATTAGTCAACACCAGCTGATGCCTCTGAGAAGTCAGTACTGAACAAGGGTCTCAACTTTACAACAACCATCAAGCGGATACCATACTTAGACATTATAGACCAAATTGAGGAAATAGCCTCGAACATTCAGGCAGATGAGCTAAGATGGAAAGCAAGACAGATACTGGAGAAAGCTGATGGAGATGCTAACTTTCTGTACACAAACAACATACTTTTGAATGGGATCAGACATATCAACAGGATGAAGGCTTGACAATGGGCACACCATTATCGCCAGCAACAGCCAACATATACATGGAATAATTTGAGGAAATGGAATTAGAATCAACCAAAGCCAACTCTATGGCTGAGATATGTAGATGACACCTTTATACTCTGGCCACATCAGGAAGAGGTCCAACTACTACTGAACCATGTAAACTCAATAAGACCATCAATACAGTTCACAATAGAGAGAAAACAACAATAAACTAACTAGCATTCCTATCTAGCATAGGTTCAAGACATCCGTATACTGCTAGCCAACATTCACCGAACAATACCTCAACTCTTGACTCTCACTAACCATACAGTGTAAAGAAAGGGATTGTCTGCTGCTTACAACATTGATCAAAAGTCATAAGTGGTGACCAAGAGACATATGATCAAGAAATGGTCAACATAAACAGTACCCTACAATGTAACAACTACCCTGGGTACATGACAGCAACCTCCACAAACTGGGATAGAAGGGTAAAAGATGATAACAACACTCAGAAAACAGTCTCGGTCTGCCTACTCTGTGAAGGGTTAATTGGAAAAGATACAAAAGATCTCTGGTCCATATAACATCAGGACAAATTTCAGGAGTGGTTCAACATTATGCAGACATATCTTCCAAGTAAGACCACCCATAAAGGAGAACATGATTAAGGACTGCGTGTACACCATCCCATGCAGCTGTGGCAAGAAATATAAAGTAGAAACAGGCCACCCCATTAAGATAAGACTGCAGGAACACTGTAAAACTGTAACATGATGGGAAATAGAAAAAAAAAAATCAAGTATGCCTGACCACATATATAAGGAAAAGAGATCACCATCCTCTGTGAAATGAAGTTGAAATAATAGACAAAGAACATTATTGGAAAATACAAAAACTTAAGGAACCAGCACACATGCTAAGCTATAAAAATCTCTTAAGCCGCCAGCCAAGCATAGACATGAATATAACATGGAAACCAATAGTACAGAGAGTTAGAGAAAAACAACAATAACAAAAAATTGTAATATGTGCTTCAGTAAAAAACGTTTATGAGTCTTCAAAATTCACTGGTGCTCCCAGAACACACAGCCCAGTGGATAAAAGCGATGGTTGAGTATTCCAAACAGTGACTTGACCCAAAATGAGTTCTATACCTGGTCAAAGCAAAGGAAACAAAACTTGAAGTGTTGAGATACTAAACTGAAACGGAAATATCCAAAAAAAGCACATGATGTGGAATCTACCCCCATGGACTTAAAGGGTTTGGTTCAAAACTCCAACATATATCGTATACAAATGTTTGAAATGAAGCATACAACAGGCAAAATGTTGTGAATATGGCAATAAAGATGAGGACAACAGTCCGAATGATGGAGATGGTGTAAAAGATACATGTGTATGTGTATTTAAGTAGCAACAGTGATATTTGATCTTGCATAAAAATTTTAAAATGGAATCTTCACTTGGCAACTTTAAACTTTTAGTTTAGAAGATTTAAAAGTCTGAAGGTAAAAGCAAGAAACAAAAGATTTAAAAATCAAGTGAAACCAACAGATTTGGCATAAATTCAAAGAATTCATTGTTAAGTGTAATGTAGAGGTAAGCTGAATAATTTTACAGTAATTTTCTTATTCTTCAACAGGGGAGGGGGGATTAATTGCTATGTTGCAGCATAGAGGAATACTAATATAATGAAGGTGTTACCATTGGATTATTCAGCAGGGTGAGAGTATAATTCTCAAATAGAAACAAAAAATGTTTCCAAAGTCTGTTTTTAGGGGGAGAAATCTTTTTTTTTTTCAGAAATTGCTTAATGAATTGACGAATGGTGAGGAATAATTACATTTTTAATTGAGATAAACAACTGAAGGTTAAAGAGAAATTTGATATTTCAAATTTCCCAAATTTGGCACTTTTAGATTTTTAACAATAGAGCATCAGAGTCGACAGATAAATGAATGTGATCAGATTTATTAAAATACAAAGATGAAGAATTAAATCTGTTGATATTTCTGAGATGAGGTATTGTAACTATTTACATTGTTTGGACAATCGTCACATTCATCATGTTTTGTCCACTGTACATTCTAGCCTTCTTCAGGTGATATATGTTGGAGTTTTGAACTGATCCCATTATTGGGATAGATTGTTCTAGTTGCCATGCCTTTTCTGTTAATTCCCTTTAGTAACTCAACTTGCCAAGTTTTTTCTTGTTCACCTCAGTTGTGGCAAGGTATTGAACTCATAACTCTTTGCATCAAGTCACTGGACTGATTACTTCAACCACTGAGCTGTGGGGACATCAATGAATTTTTGGGACTTTTAAACCTAATGTCACGGTAAAAAATTTTTTTTTTTTTAACCAGAGCTCATATTACAACTTGTTGTTATTGTTGATTTTCTCTAGCTCTCTGTATTACTGGTTACCATACTGTATTCATGTCTATGCTTGGCTGGCTTAGGAGATTTTTGTAGCCCCGCATATGCACTGATTCTTTAAGTTTTCATATCCAGAAAAGCATGTGAAACTAGAACAATCTATCCCCATGGACTAAATAAAGGGTTCAATTCGAAATTCTAAAATATATCACCTGAAGAAATCCAGAGCATACAATGGCCAAAACATCATGAATATGACAAAGATGAGGACAACAGTTCGAACAATGTAAATAGTGAAAAATTAAATCTAGATTTGAATACTATGAAGTTTTTTTTCTGATAATATTCTTAAGATTTTTAAAAACAAATAGTCATGTTGGGATTGCTATGAATTGAGCGTGAAATCAGAAGGTTTTTGTTACTAGAGTGATGAATTTGAAAGCATGTTCTTCACATTAATCACAACAAATGAAAGCATAGATGTACAAGTTGAATAAAACTCAATGCAAAATGAACAAGAAACAACGGTGGATGTGCATTCAACTAGAAAATATCAAACATTTATATACAATTTTTACAATTAGAGAAAAGATTGTGTTTTGGTTATATGCAAGTTGACGAAGCTTGCATCAAGCATATTAAGTGCATTAAAGTTCAGCCATGTTCTTTTGTTTATGAAAATATTCACATGTAATATTAAAGACAATTTATCGAGAGATAAATTAGAAAGTAATGTATGTGAGATTTAAGTTGGTTTTATTTGTTCTTGTTCTGACAGAATTGTTCACCCTGGACTGTATTTTCTTTTGTCTTATGCTAGAATTACAATTTCTGTTTAGTAGTGTAGTTAACACGTTTTTTAGAAAGTGTAATGAATTTAGAGAGAGACAGAAAGAGGTTGAAAGTTGAGTCAGGTGTTGACGCGCGAACAGTTCTTAAGTCAAAATGTAGACACGCGTGAATCTGTGTGGAATCTCTCTGAAGGCGAATTACTGACTGGTGAATTGGACTGAAATTTGTCCTTTTATTTACTTTGGAAAGTTAAAGTAGGCTCCAGCGAAATTAGCGGGAAAACAGATTTTTGGCCATGGATACACATTCTGCGGTCATCTCGACCAATAATAAGCCGAGTTTCACAATGTGTGGTGTTGATTGGTTGAAACTAGTTCTTATGGAATAGTCTATTTTTAACAGGGGTGAGTGGAAAAATATGGACGATTCCACAAAAAAAAAACCACCAGAAAAAATGGTCAACGTAGTTTGGACATTAATATGTATAAAAGGTAGTATACTTTGCTGGCCAATGAACGCGCCTGCCGGACCTGGTCCGTGTTGGTGGGTTAATTTGTGGTTCAGGCGTAGAAGATGGGTGTTTGGGTGAAGTCTCTGAAACAGGTATTTGCTGAGTGGTCACAGGTTTGTCATCATTGTTGATGTAAGCTGGTTTTAACCGGTCAATGCTGACCATAGTTTGTCAATTTAATGTAAATTTGTCAGAAACAGCGTTGCTAAATAACCAAAGCAACTGCAAATATATATTTTTTATAACCTCTGCAATCATTATAAACATTCGTTGAAGGAAATTATTTTGCAACAGCTATTTAAGAATTTGAGAAAGCAAAGATCTTGAAGTAAAATAAAGAAACTTGAATGATTTTAATATCTTTATAAATCATTTTATTCCTTTCTTGATTGTGAAACCAAAAGATCAACTCAACAAATCAAATAGAAAAACTGCATCTATTTAAATCCTGTTTTGCCCAATAAACCAAATCTATATCAAAGCTTAATCAAAAAAACTACAAAACGCAAATAATAATAATAGCCTATGTCTAATAAAAATGTTCAAATAAATCAACAAGCAAATACAGAAAAAAAAAACTTTCAGATTGATGGATCAATTATTTTTATAGCTTATCAACCCTTTTTTTGGGGGTTATTTAAAGCTGAAACATATTTAGACCATGAGAATATTTTTTCTCATTGAATATTGCATTAAAAATTTTTTTTAAGAATGACAATGATTTTTCCAGTTACAAGTTGTACTATTTAACTCATAGCTGGGGGAGAAGATGGATTCATACCTTTCCCAAAGGTATTTGCACATATGTGATTGTAACGAACCCAACTGGAATTTGAACACATCTTGAGATGCAGATACTTTCATAAGTTGTTTGAAATAATTTTTGCATACCAAATACTGAATAGCTTTCCTTAGATTGCTTTACCTTTACTTAGCCTAAATAGTCTCTAAGTTTATTCAGATTTTTAGAAAACTAATATAAAAATATCCGTAAATTCTGTCACGAGGATTAATTAGTTGTCAAAACATTTAGATTTATTATTTAACAACTAAACTATACTATGTTGGGCTATCTTTCATTTTATTTTTGATGAAAGACTTTTAAAATGCTAAGGATGTAGAGGCTAGGCCCAACTTTTTTTTTTTTTCTTTTTTTGATTATTTTTGTTTTAGAAATTCTTGTTGGTTCTAAATGTTGGGGTTTGATGAAAAAAATGTTTACTCAGAATATGAGGCTATGTAAAGCAATCAAAGGGAGGTAATTCAGTATTTGACATACGGAAACTGTTTTGAACGCTAAATTTAAAGATATCAGCAGAGTTAAGGAGAAAATAAAACAGAAATACAACAATGATTTATTCACTGGTTATGTAACTTAAAGTTACATGAGTCTTTTGAAGAATTCCTAAAAAAGCATTTTGGCCGAATTTATTCTTATTTTCTTAATTACGATTATTAATTTTCATTTCATTCTGGAAAAAAAATCTAAAAAAAAAAAATTTTTTTTAATTTATATTTTTTTTATTTTTTGAAAATAATATAATTGAATTCCATTTTAATGAAATTCACTTTTTCCAGAATGTATTTTTTCTGTAAAGGTATTTTTAGTTTTTTTTTCCCCCACCAAGAACTTAAGAACGAAAAAAAGGGAAAAATGAAAACAAATAAATTTCATATTTTTCATCTTCAAAATACAAGAAAATGAATTAAAGAAAATGTATTAATTAATTTCATTTTTAAGGGTAAATAATGTGATAAAAACAAAAAATCCATTACGCTTTAAGCTTTATTTGAAAATTGAAATTTTTAAACAATGTTTTTTTTTATTGTTTTAGTTGTCCAAGCCATTGTATGGTTCCAAAAATAGTGCATTCAATCTCAATAAATAAAACTAAAAGACTTTAAAAAATAGAAACATGTACAAAAGAAAATATTCTGTAATAATAATAATAAAATAAAAGAAAGCATATTGCTTTGTTTATATCTAAAACTGGGTGATTTTACAAGGTCTGAGTACAAAGACATCTTGCTTTGTCACAATGCATTTTTCATCATGAATATTAATGACTTGGTAGGTAGACCTTTCCAAGTAAAGTAGAACTACGTATCCCATAATTTGTACACACTATTGTATCTCTAAGACGATTACCATGTGGGAATGTGAGAGTTAACTCCCCTCTTATTCGGCCACATACGCAACCCAAGTCCATTCATTAAAAAAAAGAAAAGGAAAAGTGTATTTATTTCGCATTTTGGTTTAGTTTTAAAATTTTACGTACATAAAAATATACTATTTTTAATAACTAAGAATAACGAAGATGTTAATTTATTGCAATAAATCTACGAACGTAATTTGAAGTTAAAAATAAAAACAACAACAAAACAATACTACTACTACCACCACTACAGTTGTCTCCAATCTATATAGCTGGATTTTTTTTTCTAATTTTTCTTGCTTTTAAAATTTTTAAATAATTGTCGTCGTCTTCATTTGCAACAAAATAACTTGAAATAAAGTAAAGATTTTTACATACGTCTATTACTATTATTTGCTTTTAGTATTTTATTTTTAATGTTTAAATTAGAAAATTTAGTTTTTAAATTGTAAAAAAGAAAAAAATATAAAACAAAACCAGGTGTTTACTAAAAACGACTCTGCATTCTGATTGTTTTGTTATAATATATTGCATAATTCTCACACTGTAAGAAATTAAAAGCTAATTTTTTTGTTAATTTTTATTTATTTTGTGAACGAAGCCTTTGTTGATAATACAATGAGACACAAAAATATGAACCAGAACCAACCAGACATGATGAAAAATAAAATCTAGCAGAACAAAAAATTATAAAAAAGACTACAGACTATATTTTTAGTTAAATTTTCAACTAAAGAAAATTAGGTTAAAAAAAATTTTAATTTAAAATTAAAAATGAACAATTTTTAAAACTTAACCCTCGAATTAATTTTAGAATTGTCAAATAAGTGGTGGTGTAATTTTATATATATATTAGATAGATAGACATTCGTCAATAATAGTAGGTTGATACGGATGAATGAATGGTAGGTAAGCTAAGAAAAAAAAAAGAAAGAAGGTCACGTTCGTGTGGACACTGACATTTATTTTGAGAACGCTACTATCCTGTTAATTGACTATTCACGGATAGCTTCCTTAAAATTAATAAAGGCTGGACATACCTCTAGGCGAAGGTTTCCACCCAGTTCGGGATAGCCTTCATCCATAATTTGTATCTGCTACGACTCATACCAACGACAACGCCAGAGAAGGATCCATATTGATCAAATGATCGTAAATACGAAACTAAAGTAGCTGACTATCACGTTTTTCTTTTACTTTTACGACCTGTGTGTATCTGCGAAGTATACAAGGAGACAAAGCATTTGAAAAATATAAACTTGGTTATCCAACAAGTTCATTTAAAGATCGATTAATTCATTAAAAAAAGGTAATTATTTATGTTCGATCTATATTATGCTTTTGATTTATAGAAAAAACGAGTTTATTATTATACGTTTTGCGGCTGTGAAATGAAAGTCCAAATAAAATCTTTTAAGTCAGTTTAGTGCAATTTAATTCAAACCAGTGCACATCATTTTTTTGTTATGCCTCATAATGGAAGTTACTTTTATATTCTGTTTGGCCATTATTATATCTATTAGAGATAGTTAGTTCGTGAAAAAATAATATTTTAATTAAATTAGCAAAACACAATTTTTATAATTCACCATTCGAATCTTTTTTCTACAGGTGTTGACAATGAGCAAAAAGTTACTCATGTTCTATAGAATTTCTTGAAGTGTTTTCTTTTTATAATTAAAAACGGGGATCCTAAAAGTAAATAAATGGCCACCTGACGAAACAATTTTTATCTCTTAATTATAAGTTATTAAACTAAGTATGGAAAACCCTAATATTTAACTAGTTTATTCAAACTATCCAATGAGTCTCAACCACTTGAAATATCAATTGAAAATCTTTATATTAATTACAAACAGTTTCTTCTAAGCAAAAGAACATTAAGTTTTTCTAATAATAAATTAATTCCAAATGAAAAGTATTCTTGAAATTTGCTAACCTTGGCTAAATGAAGTGTAGGTAGAGATAGGATAAGTAGACTTTTTTTTTCTGTCTGAATTTTTGGAGTGCGGTGTTCACTAACAAACACATTAATTATCTAGGCTTGGTTAGTGGATTTGGTGGCATAGTGAGTTCAATCTCTGGTTCAGGTAATATGGCTATACTCAGTAGAAAACAGAACTGGCAATAACTTAGCAGTATTAAAGGATACTTAACCAAAAAGATTTCTTTAGACATGGGTGGCAAAATAAAAACTATCTCCATCCATAGATCAAATATTGCTCAATTCAAAATTCCCTAAAGGTTACCTGGATCAACAGACACTGGAAGAAGGTCAGAGGGCATATATGGTCAAAATGTGATTATAGCAACAAAGATTAGGACATTAACCTGACTAAATAAAAGTTTTTTTGTGTCAATCTTCTAGGTGAGAAGGTCCTACCTTCCTTCAAGATAAGCATTCAAAATTCTATTTTTTTTTCTTTTTTATTCTCATGTAGGCTTGAACCCAGTCTATTGGCACCAATGGAGAAGTAGACAACTCTCTCAACTGTCAAGCAGGCCACATGTTGATTCTATTCTCTCCAGCAGTACAAACATTTGCATATTTTCTTAATTTTTATTTTATAAACTGCCATGATTTTTCTACTCTACCTTGTAAAAATAAAGCAAGGACCGCACTTTTTTGTTTTACAGTTTCAAAAGAATTGCTAATGACATGAGTATTTTAAGAAGTATATTTTTATATAAAAGTTACTACTAACTCAAATTCCATAAACTCCACTGAGGAGTATAAGGCTACAGCCTTACTATGGTAAAGCCACAGCCTCACCACATCCAACTGAATATTAGAATTGTTCTTCTGTTGTTACCAACAAGGCTAAAGAACCCAGTCTGCCCTACTATTTAACCTATAGTTGGTGGGAGAAGTATAGCATGAAAGTGAATGTAAAAATCTCAACTGGAATTTGAACTTTTTTCACCAATTTCTCGTTCTGAACTGCTAACTGTACATGAAAGTTGCAATAACATTTTTATTATAATGAATTATCCAGAGTGTAAGCTATTTTAATCTTTTCCAGACATTACTGTGGTTCAAAAAAATTTTTTAAATTTACCAGTATCTCTCCTGTCGTTTTAAATTTCCTCTCTTGCAACCTTTTTTTGTTCGTTTCATATAAGAAAGGTTGTGAGAAAGGAAGAAAAAGATTTAAAAGAAGCATGAGCGAGATCTTGTTAGAATTTTAATAAAATTTTTATTATTTGAACAACAAGCAATTTCGGTTATTGCTTTCATGATCTGATGGTGTTACTCCACTTTTATCCATTCCCTTCTGGCCTATATGCTGCTCTGCAGTACCTTATTATTTTCCATTTTTCAAGCATCGCTTGGAGTAGTTCCAAGCAGAAAACTGTGCCAGTGTCCATTATCACCTCCTTCTCAAACTCTACCCTTTTTTTTTTTTTTTTCAAGGAATTCTTTCAGTACACCACCTTGTTTTTAAATAATGGAGACTCTCCTATTCATCTTCAGCATTCACATCATCATCTGCATGGACCACTTGCCTTAAATCCAAAATATGCAGCATCATGCCATCAACAATCAGGTTGTTAGGTTGTAGGAATCCTTCTACTCGTTTTTTTGTTGAATGTTAAAATTTGGAGTATCGGGATTCGATACATTAACAAAATATCGTTACAGGGTCGCACGTAATTTGGCCGTCTAGAATAATCACATGATTTTCATTGAAGGTATAAAATTCAGTAGAAAAAACAACATAGTTTCAACAAATAAACATTAATTTAATATAGTGACAAGAATATGTCGCAGTTAGCTCCCCCTCATTTTCTTAACGCTTCACCAGGGGTCTCTCCCTCCCGGGAGTATAAATACGGGTTGACCCTTGGCCTCTCTCTCTCTTTCTTTCCACAGCTGCGCCCACGGGCGGCTCACCCGGCCTCGCTGGAGGTCGGCAACTGTCGCACGTGGTGCGAGGTATTTCCAGTATGTGAACTCTCACACACAACTAGTGTTTCCCATGTTCAGGGAATACGCTAGAACAAGATTCACCAAACCGTACGGACATTCCAACTCAAACACACACACACAATAACTTTCCACACAGACACTAAACGTTCTATACATGTTTTAAATGTATTTGTAAACCCGTGTATCAATCTGTTTTTATCTGTTTGTTAATAATATATATTTGTTCGCATACATATATTTGTCTTGTTTCCTCCTTTGGACGCCATTAAAGTCCAACATTTTTAATGTGGCTGGACCGGCCAGAAATAATTCATCTTCTCTACTTCTTCCATTCTCACAAAGCCGGTCCACCACAAATACAAGCAGTTGATGATAGATTGGAAAGTAATGTCTTTTGTTTGGGTTAATAAAGTTCTGAAATAAAATATAAACTGTCTTTGTGTATGTATGTGAGAAATAATAAAATGTTGTGATATGTTTGTTTGTATGAAAAAGTCAACGTGTGTGCGTGATTCATAGTAAAAACGGATACGAGAGATAGGAATTGTTTCTTACTGTTGGCGGTGTTGTCATAGTCTGAAGTTTGTCAATGCTGTCGCTTTTAACATGAGGTCATGAAGATCATCAGCAAGAGTTGTGTGGAGTTTGGTGACAGCCACATGTATCCTTTTTGGGAACGGATTCCGTATGTTTTTATACACTTTTTCCAAACAAAATCGGCTCCAGAATTAAATTATTTATTTATTCCTAATTGGCCCCAAAAGGGCACGTGGTATGTCTTCTACGTCCGTACGATATTTGGTCAGTATCTACCTAAAAATAATGATGACTAATACAACAAATATTCTGATTTGTAATCTATGATTTTATTGGTGTGTTTTAAGATGTAAGTGTTTTCTTGAGTGTGATTGGTTTATAAATATTGTATTTGATATTTTAGTGGACACTCCAGTCACCACCCATTGCATTGTGCACCATGCATTTGGTGGCTTCACCCAAACTTCTTCCCCTATTTGGATTCAGGCCAGTATTAGACTTTACTTTCGGGACTTGAGCCATTGTGTAGATTGCCATACTGGGAGTGACATTCCATTTTCTCTTATTCCTTCATTCAAACTACAATGAAATTGTTTATCAAATAGCCTTTGATCTGAGACTAAACCAAAAATATCCAAGCATCGTTTTTGCATTTTAGAGCAAAAATGTATTGAACCTAAATTTCTTACACCAACTAGCACTAATTTTGTAGGATCAGTGGAAACGATTAAGGTTACAATAGTACGTAATTATGAGCTAAATGTGGAGTTTTTATGGTTGCTATGATACAAAAAAAATTCTCAATATGCTAGTGAAGATTTCAGCTATATATTGTATATATAGATGTTTTTATGCAACAACATTCTAGCTTTGCTTTAGGGATGAAATCTGGCAAATCATAATAGATACTTGTGCATTTAGAGATTTTATGAAATATATACTTTTGCTGTATAAGTTATCTTGTTTTCATTCAAGGAGTTGGTATGTTTTTGAAGCAAAATATTGAGTAAAAGAAAAAAGAACATTTTCATGC
Organism: Acanthosepion esculentum; assembly: GCA_964036315.1. NCBI lineage: Eukaryota > Metazoa > Mollusca > Cephalopoda > Sepiida > Sepiidae > Acanthosepion > Acanthosepion esculentum. The sequence goes on from OZ038484.1 coordinate 20,772,037, forward strand.
TTCTTATATTACATACTTGCAATTTGGAAGATGGTATATAAATTTTTATATGTTAGGAAAATCAATGACAAAATGGAAAAAAAAAATGTTGTTGTTATAATTATGCATAGATAGAAAATGCTGAAACTTTAAACTTTTAAATTTAAATTAAATCCTATCTAATGTATACATAATTATGACTAATGTTTGCATTTTTATATTTGCACCCCACTTCATACACATATATAATTACCTCAACAAAAACATTACTTTAGTTCAATAAAGTCTTAAAGGCAGAAATGTGGCACACAAAAATATTTCCACTTTGTCATTAATTTTCCTAATATTTATAATTTCTAAAACAAAACCTATGCTTCAAAATTAAATCTTTGGTGGCAAAAATTGATCTGGTAAGTAATTAACATATTACCCCCAAAAATTCCCAACCTGGAGGGCCCAAGCCTGATTGGGGCTCTTGGCAGTGCTTGTGACCCTCAGTATCTTATCAACGTTTGCTTTTTTCGACCTACATTTACATACATTACAAATTAAACTAAACACAACTGACTATTAAAAGAGGAAAAATTTTCATAGATTTTGAAATTATTCTGGAGTCTTTTTTCTGTCCAAATCTATGAATTTGTTTTGCTCATGCTAAATTGAAAAAAAACTCTATATCAAATTCACCATTTTTCATGCATAATATTAAATATGTTAAAATTATTCAACATTTTAACAAGAAAAATCTCAAGTTGATATTAAAAATTGGTGCAAAACATTGTTGATTTATTTAAGATGGAATGATCTGTTATGACATGTCTCTAATTATTTAAGATGGAATGATCTATTATGACATGTCTCCAATTTGTATTTAGATACATTGTATTTATTTTCAATTTTTCTAGTTGAATTGTTCGCCTATATTGCATATGATCCATGATTGTACATAATTAAGTTACAATAAAATTTTTATATTATATTAATACTATCCTATGAAAATTGAGATATATTAAGGGGGAGGGGCATATCATAGATTGTGGGGGGCACAAGACCCTTTCACTAGCCCTGACTGATATAAAAAGGGAAAATAGTTGCATTCTTTTAATGCTTGGAAAAAAATTGAATAAGTTGAATTTTGTATAGGAAAGTTAGATAAAATCAAAAGAAGGTTAAAAATGTTTTTTTCATTGCAAAGAGAGAAGAAAATATTTAATTTAAGTAATGCAGGATGGTATTAAAAATAAATACACTGAACTAAAATAAAAACAGTATTACAGTTTGACCTTGAATTTCCTGGAGGGGATGAAAGCTTCGATACCGGCTTTAATCCAGAAAGAGAACTCAGAAGCACAATCATGAGTGGGAGGCTTAAATACAGCATCCCAGATTTTAATATGAAAATACTTTCCTGACAAGTTTATTAACTCTAATGTATGGTATGGTTTCATATTTGTCATTGTAGTCTCACTCTAGAAGTGTTTTTTTCCCTTACCTCAATGGTGTTATCAGAAGCGGGTGGGCTAAAGTTAATAACTAAAGGGGACTAAATTTGTTCTCTTGGCATAAATTTATGATAATCCTATTGAACATTACATCAAGTCCTGGAAAAGCATTCGTCTAAAATCATTCATTCGTCTAAAATCATTCATTTGTCTAAAATCATTATTGCCGTTAATTTTCCAAATAAATTTAAAATCCTCATTTTTTTCCAAAAAATATTAGCTTTAAAACTCTTATATATCTTATATGCAGAAAAGTCTATAGATTTCATTCTAGAAAATAAGTACACGTGAAAAGCCCCAAAAAATTAATCAAAAAAGAAGGATAATAGATGTAAAAATGATGAGAGGATCAGATAAAAAAATATAGAATCAAGAATCTTTAAAACTTAACCTCTGGCCCTGGCATTCACTTTTAACATCTGATTTAGCCCCCACACATTTTAACATCTGATTTAGTCCCCTTTTTCTTTTTATTTTGTGGCATCCTGCTTGTCTTTTGTGTTCTTTGCTAAATTCTATGAAGCTGAAGAGTTTCCCTGGGATTTTCTCTCTAATACTTCAATATCAAGCAAGCTTCACTATGCTTCACTCAGAATGACACAAATCCAATTGAGGAAGAAAAATTGTTTTATATCAATTATCCAAGTGGAGAGCACTTACTGAACTAATGACACCAACAGGAAATAAATATTTCAACCTTAAGGCAGGCTTCAAGGTATTTTCTAAAGCTTAACTTAGTCTGACAAGGGCATGAGTTTGGAGCATTCGATCAGGATCAAACGCATTAATTTGATTGACAATAGTAACTCATGGGTTACTCCACTTGACATCGTCAAATGCTGTTAGGTGGGGCTGTTTGTTTATAAAAAGCAAATATTTCCTTCCTCTTCCTTCCTCTTGCTCCAAGATGTAGCAGAACATAGATAAAGGCATCCCTACTTGGGCACCTTCATTTCTCAGTCGACTAACAACCGAATTCTTACACACATGCACATGTATATTACACATGCAAACAAGCACATTCTTACTTACATTATTTACATTATTCAGACTGTTATCCTCATCTTCATTGCCATATTCACAATATTTTGGTTGTTGTATGCTCCAGCCTTCTTCAGGTGATTGGAATTTCGAACTGAACCCTTTATTTCTAGTTCCACGTGCAATGCCTCTTCCGGATGTCTCAGTTATTTCCCTGTAACTCAACTCTCCAAGTTTGGTTCACTACTGACCTGGTATTGAACTTACAACTCATTGGGTCTAGTCACTGAATCTAACCAATGTCTTTATCCACTGGACCATGTGGCCTTGAGAGTTGAGTTAAAGGGAAATAACTGACACATCCAGAAGAGGCATGGCACGTGGAACTAGAACAATCTACCCCAGTGGACAAAATAAAGGGTTTAGTTCAAAATTCCAATCACCTGAAGAAGGCCAGTGTAAGAATTCAGTTGTCAGTAAGTTATCATAATACCTCATCTCAGAGATATAGACAGATATTGAAGCACATTCTTAATAGTTAAGTTTTTAATGACTTTTCCTTTCCTTTCAACTGTGTTCACATAGTGTTATTTCTTTTTGTTAATACATGCATTGTTTCAGTATCTGTCTATATTTCTGAGATGAGGTATTATGTACACTATTTATATTATTCAGACTATATAGTCCGAATAATGTAAATAGTATGCATTGTTTGTTTGAAATCCATTTTTTTAGTTTATTTTTGCCCAGACTCACATGAGTCCATCAAATATTGACAAATGTGCCAGGAGCCATTAAATATTTACTGAAAAATGTTTACACCTCACAACAAAAGTAGTGATTCTCACAACAAACTTACTAATTATTGCCTCATAGTGAGGTATGGCATGGGAAAAATATAAAATACTATAACAATGGGACATAAGTCACATATTGTAGTGTCAAATAAAAATCATAAATTTACTTATTTACTATAACAGAAGTAAGTGAATAAGATTTCTAAACTTCTTGATCTGGGCACAGAAAACAAAAATCAGTGCTATATTATTTTTACACCTATATGGTGCTAGCACAAATTTTCACAGTGAAATTTCACAAACTACCACATTTGACAGCAAATAAGACGCCAGAATTTATACTTAATATTATGATATTATGGAGTTAGGTGAGGTACAAGTACTTGTAGTCTATAACATTTGGGTAAACATTAGCTTACTAGATACCTGGACTTAGTCAGTAATATGATATACTTGTAGGGATTAACTGGATATCAATAAGAATGCAATATTTATGCAAAAAATCAATATGGCCTCCTCCGCATCTGCATAACTTAAAGTAATGTTAAAATCCTTTTTAGGTTTATATTCAATGGGAGACACCTATGGCCATGAGTCTGAATAAACAACTTGTTGACAACCTGAGAGGTAAATTTATGAGGCCTCTTTATTTTGTCTGCTCTAGTTGCAGGAATTAAGGAAATATGTGCCACTGTCCACAACAAAACAAATAGTCACACACAAATAATAGGCAACAGATTTCTTCCAATTTGGTGTACTGGGTTGACCCCAATTACTAACTTAGGCATTTCTTTGGGTTGACTTGATTGAACAGGGTGGTATTGTGCTAGTCCCACTTTACTTTGGGGACAGGCACGAATAGGAAAAATACTTTCAATACAATTAAGATATTTATTTACATGAAATACAATGGGTAAAACATAAATGCTATGTCCTTTCCTATATATAGAGAATATGTTAGGTGGACTTACCCATCTGGTGAGTGAACTAGAATTAGGCTGCTTGTACCTTTAAAACCCTTGGCGACGGAGAGAATTTCTTTCATGTTACCTAGGAGCAGGTCCGGTCTCTTCTCTGCTGCTGGTCAGCCTTTTCTGAACCCACATCATTTTATTAACCAATGAGAGACTGCCTAACATCATGTGACCAATCTCTATATATAGGAGCAGATGAATTTTACAAACCCAACAGTGGCTTTCAATGGTGAAATTTATCCCTAAACCTCATGTGTAGAGGATTTTTGCTTCTTTCCCCTGAGTATTAGTAGTGACTTTTAACTACCCATGGTAGTATGGATTTGTCTATTCTTGTTAATTTCTTTACCTTTGCTTCTAATCTCTGTTGTCCTTCTAAAATCATAAACAGAGGCTCAGATATTGAAGTCATGTTGATGGAATTTAAGTTGTATATTATCAACAATTTTTGCCAATTTCTCAATAGGTGTATCCTCCCCCACTGAGTTTGTATGAAAAATTGGAGGCAGTTGATGGAGAAAAATATAGTGAACTATGGTATCAGCTTTAATTTCTCCAACTAAGTACTGCAGAAGGTGTAGAAACTGCGTTGTTTTTTGTCTCCTATTCTTTTCCTCATTTAGGAGTTGTGATCGGTTTTCCCTTTGAAAGGTAGATATCCTTACAATAAGTTTATTTTTTGATCTATCATAAGGGTTCATGGCAAGTGAGAAATATTATATACCTAATCTCATGTAATGCCTCATGAGCTAGTTTTGAAACTGCCAAATAGAATTTTCTTTCATGTGATGTAATCCCTCTCAGCTCGCAATCTGACTCCACTCTTTTATATAATGGGTTAATTTCACCCACTGATATAATAGCAGCAGTATTCCCCTTGGTCTTACAAATTTTACTTGTAGTGTCCCTAAGAGGGACATCGCCAGAACTGAACTGCTACTGGCTACCATTTCTGTCTCCCTCAAGGTCTAAGCATCAATTGACTTTTTTTGATTGATTGGTTGATTCATTTTCTACAACTTATCAACCCAATGCAGGTTATTATATAATACTACACCTCTCTGAACTGAAATGGCCTTATGCCTTTGTTGATCTTTGATATCTAATTATTCTTGGGAATCTAAGCAGTTTTTTTGGTGTGTATTTTGTTTTCTTCTTATAGGGGACCTAGGTCTGACTTCATTTTCCTCTTCAAACTCCTTGTCAGATTTTTGGTCATAATCATTCAGAGATTGTTCAGTTTCACTACTGGATTCATTAGTCCCCTCCTCCCCTTCATGTTCTTCACCTTCAGATTCTTCATCCATTTCTATATCCTTGGGTTCCATTTTGCTTCTGAATTAATCCACATAGACCAGCACATTTTGTCCATTTTTCATTAGTATTGTTGTGTTGTTTCCTTTCTGTACTACAAAGTTCACCTTCTCTGCATTAGATTCTTTGCCTTTTTATACTATACACTTTCACTTGTTGAAAATTACATTGTTATAGAAGTTCTAATTTATCTACCCATTAATGTGGGGGACTTTGTAGTCTGTCAGCATGTGGAATTGTCCTATAGCTTAACAGTAATCTTGGTAAGTAACTCTATATTATTATTAGATGGGGAAAATGCTTTTAGTCCCATTTTCACATTCAGCACCATTCTTTCTGCAATTCTATTCACTTGTGGGTGATAGGGTGCTGTTTTATATGGGACACAGCCAATACAATTTAGCCACAAGCATAAACTTTCCTCACAAAATTCTGGCTTGTTATCTGATACCAAATTTTTAGGCACCCCGATTCCTTGAAAATATTGTTCTTAATATTTGTTTTACAGTGGTGGTTTTTTCTGTCAGCAACCTTAATTACTTCGGGTCATCCTGAAAATGAGTTCACTAAAATTAAAAATAGTCCCATGCCTTTCATATGGGCATGATCCATGTGTACCCAAGCCTATGGTTCTTTTTCTTTAGGTCACAAGTGAATTGTAATTTTAATCTCATTTGTGTCATTTGTTATATTCTGCACTAATAGGAATATGGAATGGACAAACACAGTGGATAAATAGTAACAGGTTTATTGTAGAAACTAGTACAACAGGCAAGGAGGTAATAGTTATGTGCATGGTCGTCGCAAGTCAGTACAGTTGTGTGAAGGCTGCTAGTTCTCGCAGATCCCAGTTTAACTCTGCTGTCTACTGTCCTAACAGATACTTATAGGTGGTAACCACCTATAGTGCCACCACTCATGAGGGTGGCAGGTTATTCCATTACATCATCATTGTTATAGCACAATTTACATCATCATGTACACCTTTTAGTACTACTTTTCTTAAACTTTGTCGGGGTATTATAATATCTCCATTGCATATTATGCCTTTCTCTACAGTTAACTTATACCTTGATTCTTTGTAGGGCCTTTCTGCCATTGAACAATTGCTCCATGGGTTTCTTTTTATTCTGTCTGAAATTCTTGACACGGTGGAGTAATGGATAGCGGCTCAGATTAAGGAATCAGAGACCCTTGTTCGAATTCTAGTTGAATCCATTACATTCACTTACATGCTAATACCCTTGGGAAAGGTATGAGTCCTCCTCTTCTCCCCCCCCCGCCAGCTATGGGAAAATAGCAGGACAGACCAGGTTCTGTAGCCTTGGATGGCAACTGGTCTACCGTAGAAAGAAATGGCAACCTACTGAGGGAAAAAATCTGCCTCATCAGTCATGTATCGAAAGATACATGATTGCCTATGCGTGTATCATGCATGGCACATAACTGACTGACTGAATAAATTTGCACATTTACACTGACCTCATTAAACTGTTAATAGCTCATGGTTGAGTGGGTTTTATGATCAACCAGCTGAACTTGTTATTAAAGTAAGATTATGTTAACTCACTTTTACAAGTTTGTTGACTTAGAAAATCAGGATTTGAAATCCAAGATTTTTTTAGTTTTTTACATGTCATTTTTTAGTTTTTTTACATATCATTTCAAATCAGGTTTAAAAATTCAATTTGCTAAGTTCAAAGTTGGCACCCAGATTATTTACTGGAGTAAGGCAGCTCTAATTTGTGGTTTAAATGAGTCTCTATTCCTACGACGTCACTTGTACAAATCAAGATACCACTGGTTCAATCTGCCATTCTTGCTTTCTGAACACTTCACTATGTTAACCCGTCTATTGTTCTCCTGTTTTCACTGTTTCAGGCCTCTTTTATCAGGCCAACACCGCGGTCGACCAACCAATCAGCGTTCTTTGCTTATATTCTCAGTTACCCAGGCAAATAGCCTCCTCCAGTTCAACCAATCAGCACATGATTTGCTATTGGTGGAAGCATGCCAAACTGTACAAAAACCCTTGTTACTGCACATACTGCTGAAGTTGCTAGACGGGAGAGTAATGCCATATTCACGGAGCAAACTTGCCGATGTCACGTGACGCATGTTAAGGTAAGACCCTTATTTTCCTATGCACCAGATGCAAGCCACTCTGGCTGGCTTGCTTCTACAGGACTGTTCACCACATAATTCCACACTGATTTTTATTCATATACTTCTGTTTTATTGGAATTTAATTTGAGAACCACAAATACAATATTTTGCAAGTTTACATTCTAGCCTATTTTCCAATCCTCACTCCAACCCTTTCCTTGCTCTCAAAACTGGCCTCCCTAATCTCCATAAATTTGGAAATCTTCGCCTATTTGGTAGTAAGTAATCGTCAATTGTCTGTGAAACAAGAAAGGTCAGTGACGGAAAAGCAGTAATCTTCAGTGTCAGCTAGAAAGAACTACTTATTAAGGGATGTCAATAAAGAACGTCTGCCCGCTACTAAATACCTGTTGAAATTTGCCTCCTTTCACCGACAAGACTTCTGTTGTCGACCTATGAATTCGCTCAACTGCAAAATTTGTATCTTCTGACATTTTCATACTCTGCAAGAACTCTGAAGAAAACTGTGAGTGTTTTTAACCCTTAACAAGAATCTACTCACTTAAAGAACTTTTAGGCACTCAGAGAAATATTTTGAGCAAACCTTTTTTCTGTGATGAACATTTTCAGGATTTTTTCTTCTCCCTTTCTTTCTTTCGTATTTGTGTTTATCTCTTTGCACTTTTTTTTTGTACATGTAAATAAACATCTTTTATTGTTACACACCGAGCAGGACTTTTGAGTCTTTCTTTATTCATCTGCCTAAAAGAGAGAATTTGTCCACTCTAATCTTTCAAGTTGTAGTTGCTTGCTGCTGTCTTTATTCAATTTTGTTCCAATTTTTTAACCTCAACTCTTTCATGTGGGAAACCTGGGATGAATTTCCCACATTTTTAAGTTTCTGTAGAATCAATGTTGCTAATTGCTTTTCTCAAGTTATAGAGGAGGATCTTTTGGAACCTGCAGTGATAGAGAAATAAATAAATAAAAATAAATAACAAGAAAACCAAAATTTCTAAAAATAGATGGGTAATAAAAATCACCAGAAAACACAAAGATATTTATTTACACAAATTGAAAGATACATCAAGATATTGCAAATTTGAAAAACTGGGTTCAAGAGAAATGTCTATAGAAGACTCTGTAAGGTCTTGATTACCAACCTTTCTTCCTTTGTAATGTTTGATTTAGGCAGCTTGGCCTTTTCTAGGGCTTGTCTCACTTTCCATCTTAGCACATCAAGTCTCCTCTGCTGTACAGAACTCCCCTTATAGTAATGACACAGTTAGAACCCTTGATTTCTAAGTGATATTAACAACTGCCAGCTGACAAAGGCAAAGTTGTCAATATCAGCAATTGACAGTTGAATTGATTAAAATAAGAATTACTTATGGACAGTGGAACAAGAACAGTCTACCCTTGTAGATTAAATAAAGAGTTCAGAATTCCATGTGGGTTAACCAGATCAATATATACCTGATGAAAGCCTGAGGGCCCAACAGCAGAAAACAACAACAAAGATGAGAATAATAGTCCAAAAGTAAATAGTGTAACTCCTCATCCCAGAAATTCAGACAGAAAAAAATACCTTCGTTTACCCCATTGTTCAACAGTGACTATATTTGGATACATGGTGGCTGCCAACTCATGTCTGAGTATGGCCATTACTGCATATCTTTTTGGAGAAAATCTACTGACGTGCTGAACGAATGTGGCTCTTTAGCCCAGCAAAGAACCTACATACTCTGGCACAAACAGGGCACTTAAGAGGTCCAACAGCGGTGGTACATTATCATGCAATTTTAAATGTCGCATGGAACCACTTCTGGACCCACATGTCTTACCACAAATATCACATTTCAGTTGCTGAACATCTATGGTTGTATAGTCAATTGCCACCTGCTGCTGGTGTGCTCTCAGAGTGACTCCTTAGACCAGCCATTGACAAACACACTCTACCACAATTTGTACATGTTAGATTGAGCTGTCTGTGGGTGTCTTCAGGAAGCTCCACAGGGATGCCTTTATGCGCATCTCCTTTAAGCTTTGCGTGCCTCCTCTTCTCATCTTCAAAGTGACGCCTTCCACTACTAGCAGCCTCATTCCAAACATTGCATTCAGATGCACATTCTTGCTCACAAGGAATTTTGCATTTCCTTAGTGCATCCTTTATGCAGTCCTTAAAGCGCATCTTAGGTTTGACAGTATTTCTCTTCCCTGTTTATAGCTCACCATAAAACAATTGCTTTTAAATTGCGGCTGTCATCCATTTTGACAAGGTGACTTGCCCACCGAAGTCAATGTTTTAATATGAAGAACTCGAGACTATCACAGCCACTCCTCTCTAGCACCTCTACATCACTAACAGAGATTTGCCAGGTAATACCAAGGATACAACATAAGCAGTACTGGTGGAATCTCTCAAGCCTTTTCATTTGTCTGTGGTAGATCCCCCATGTCTCATGATTATAAAGGAGTGCTGTAAGCACACATGCTTGATGGACCTTTTGCTTTGTATTCATTGAAATTCTGTGCTGAGACCACAGACATTTATTCAGTTTTCCAAATGTGTCGCTAGCTTTTTGTATACGGTTTGAGATTTCCACATCAAGATCACAGAACATGCTCAACGTGCTCCCAAGATACACAAATGCACAAACATACATACATACATACACACATATATACATATATATTTATTTAATCCCAGACTTTTTTGCTTGTGTGCACCAGGACTTTTACAATTGAACTTTTGAAACTTCAGCCTTCACTTTATCCTTCTGTATTATTATATTTGTTGTATAAAATTTTATTTTGTATATATCAACATTCTGTTTTTTTTTCTTTAATTATTACACAAAACCAATATACACTCAAATCACTCATATAGTGGGAATGAACATTTTCATAAGATAAACCATTTGGACCATAACTGATAAACTCCTAACCCCCATAAGTGGTGACCATGACATATTCCATTTATGGAGTTAGGAGGTTATATAAAGTCATGTGCTTCTCATTGGCTTGTGACTACTGGTTGTGAAAGCTTACTGACTGGTTGGTCAAACTATCTATTTTTAGAGATGGTGAAATTTTGGTCTCCTTGTTATTATTTATTTCTTTTCTTACATCCTGGTTGTGGAAGCTTTCTGATTGGTTGGTCAAACTTTGGTTTTGGTTGCTTGGTGATTTTTATTATCCATCTATTTTTAGAGATAGTGAAATTTTGGCCTTGTTATTTATTTTTGTTTATTTATCTCTCTATTGTCACAAACCCATATTTCAAAATTATTTCACTTTATATTGTTTGATTTTAATAAATGGTTTGTTCTTAGCTGAGGAGTTTCATTCCAACTAGAGAATTGTGTAGACTTTTTATCTTAAGATCACACTGAAAATGGCTATCTGATTCCAAAAGAAGGCATCAATTTACATTTGATAAATTCTTGTAATATCTGTGAGAAAAATATTTTGATGAATTTTACTTATTTTTCAGGGAATGGGCAATAAATCTTTTAAGAAGTAGATTGATTTTTTAACTCTATTTTTAAGTGGTCACTCATTTGTTTTAATCCGATTCAACACTATTGTGGAAGGTTGAGTGTAGGTGAAAATTTAGTTTATAAAAATATTCAACTTGTCCACAAAGAAAAGGGATGTTATAAACACATGTATGGTAGGATGAGGGAACAAATGAAACAAGTACCGCCACTGAAGTGAAAAGAAAAAAGATAAGAATTGTTAATATAAAATTCTTTATATTGGCAATATAGATGATGCAAGCAGAATTGCTCCTTGTGGGCAAGGGAAGCAACTTGGAGAGTAGAGTTGGTAGGGCCTGGAGATGATGCAAGGTCACTGGTGGTGATGTTGAGATATTGCCAGTACAACTCTACAACTGGATGCCCTCCATGCCTTCAATACAACCAAATCAACCCTTACAAACTTCACTAAACTCTCACACATCAGTAATGACAAAAACGCACACGTCTTCCTCACTATGGACACATCCAACATGGTGATAGGAGCTGTAATTGAACAGGAAATTGATTCTCTAAGAAAACTTATTTCTTTTTTCTCAGTGAAATTAACCAAGGCCCAAACAAATTATAGCAACTTCTTTGCCAGAGAATTGTTGGCTATATATTTAACAATTAAACAATTTACACATATACTTGAAAATAGAAACTTTGTGATATACACATATCATAGACCTCTCACTCATGCCATGAACTGCAGTACAGACAAATACACCCTTAGAGAAATTAAATATTTAGATGTTATGTCACAGTACACAACAGACATTCACTATATTAAAATAAAATATTATAGCTGATGCACTGACATTCACAGATATAACAGCAATCACTGATAATATATTAAGTCATGATTTAATTTCTGATGACCAGAAATCTGATTCCAAACTAACAGAAATACCATCAAACACCTCTTTAAGAAAGAAACAATTCCCAGTTCCTTTCAGCAATAAAACACTTTATTGTGGCACTATATTAACCAATCCTAGATTATATATTACCTCCACATTAAGGAAACAAATATTCCAAGATTAACATAATCTTTGACACCCAAGTAAGTGATCCACTGTAAAAATCATAAGTGAACATTTTGTTTGGACATGGCATCAGGCATAAGAAATTGAGCATCAATATGCTGAGAATGCCAGAGGAATAAAATACAATGTCATACCAAAACACCAATAGGTACTTTCAGTAACCCAGATGCAAGATTCAAGCACATACACATAGACATCATATGTCCCCTACCCAACTGTCAAGGTTATTCATATATTTTAACTAATGCTGACAGATTTGCACGTTGGCCTACCACAATTGCACTCAAAGATACATCAACAGCTTCAGTCACAAGCACTATCTTAAAACTAAAAGATTGGACATTTATTTTCAGAGCACCCAATGTTATCACCACTAACTGTGGCACACAATTATGATCATCCATTTTTCAAGAATTCAGTAACTTGTTGGGAGCAAAACATATTAAAACTACAGCATACCACCCATGTACTAATGGATCAGTTGAAAGATTCCACAGGCAACTTAAAACATCATTAGTCATGAACGAAAACTCGGCCAACTGGATTGATAAATTACCCCTTATACTTCTCTCTATAAGGAACATTATTAAAGAAGACCTTGGCTGCACACCAGTCGAAATAATCTTTGGTAGAACCATGTCACTATCAGGATGATTTTTTGAAGATGACATACACTCTTGTCTGACATCATACTTCATACAAGAATTACAAAATAAGAATTCATAATTACAATTCACAACTATTCAAAATTCAATTAAACACATATACACACCAACAAATCTATATACCTGCAAGTACGTCTTTGTATGAGAAGATGCAGTTAAAAATCCACTTTCAGCAAAATATCAGGGTCCATACAGAGTCTTACCCAGATCGGGCAAATATTTCACAATACAAAAGGAATAAGTCAGACATTGTCACTATTGACAGATTAAAATCAGCTTTCTTAAAAAGATACACATTCTCCTGATGTACAAGAAACATCTAAATCTAATGATACATCACAATCTGACAATACACCAACAATCCAAGCCAGATCAGGAAGAAAAGTCACATTTGCCAAAAACTTCAAAACATATTGTTATGAAAAATCAAAAGTGGTCTCTCCTTGTTTTCTTACTCTCCTCTTTGAGGGAGTTATTTCTGTTTACTGAGACTATAAAAGGACACTATATGCAAACAATTTAAAAGCTGAAACTTAATAATTTGTGATATGATTAAAATGCAGTGTAATTTTTATCTTTCTCCATAAATTATAAGTTAATTAAATTTTAAGTTGGTACCCACTCAGTAGGGATATTATATCTTTTCAATCTTTGTTTTGAACTCATTAATTAACGGAAACTGTTCCAATATGTGTTCGTAAGGTGGAATCCGGAATAATGTGATTGTTTTATGGATTTTTAATTTATGTATTATTTTTCTTTACAAACACTACAGTACACGCTAAGAACCAATTGATGAACTGGAACTCAGGATATTTAGATGTTTATTAACTTTCTGAATCAAACGGCTTTAAATGCAGAGATGCTAGTTCTGTCGTTTTCATATCACTATCAGTGTTTCCCATTCTTTCGAACAAACATCAAAATATAGAAACTTTAAAGTTACCCCTCCTACTCAGCATGGCGTTTTTCTTCTTTTTTTTTTTTTGTTCAAGGGAAATAACTTTGATGTTTGTAGATGGCGCTGTTTGTATTAATGCTATATTACACAAAATTTCTTTGTGGCACGTTTTCCGAGGGAGAAATAATTTAAGTTTAAAATTGACGCAGACTGAGAAAAATGACGTCTATTGAGACATCTTCTCCCAAGGAAGAAGTTGCTAAAGGTATATTTATTATTATTTTTAATGAGGATTCTTTTCTTTGTTAAATGACAACAAATTCATAAATTTCAACAGAAGTATCGCCGAATACTAACTTATAGCTTGTGGTATACAACTGGGGATCTTCGACCTTGTTTGAAAAGTCTTTAAATTAAAAATATAAACCATGTTAGCTTGTTATTTTAATCTAATCCTAATTTAAAAATAGTTATTTATGTTTGATTTATTAAATTGTTGATGCTATGTTATTTTCATTTATTGATTTTTATTTTTCTATTTTTTTAAGAATGAAGGAAGTCCTTTTAAAAATATTTCTGAACATACAAAAAAAAAAAAATTTTTCATTGTGTAAGTCAGTAAGTGATATTTAATTTCTGTTATCTGTTTCTAAAAACGCTTTTTGCAGTAAACTGGGCTATGAAAAAGTCTTTCTTCGCTATTTTATAAATAACTGATAAGTTAAAAAAATGTCAATAAGATAAATTTCAAAATGTAAAACTAGTTAAGTAGTGTAAAAAAAAAATGCGATAAAAAAACACTCGTCTCACACCGCAAATAGAACTTAATATGCTAATCACTAATTTTCTCGTATGCATGAGTAAATTAGAATTTTTACAAGTGATTCTTAAAAAATAAATATAAAAATAAAATACACGTCTGTTTCAGATTAGTTTTTCTAAGTCACATATTGTTACTCAATACAAGACCCCACTTAAAGTAAAAACACTCATTTATTGAAAAAAATATTAATAAATTTTAAACATTTTTAGATTAAATTTTGAACTCAAGCTTAAGTTTATAACCACTGTTAATGCCTTATCTTAAGCTCAATCTTTGATTCCCCCCCCAAAAAAGGAAAGAGTTTACTTTATTGTATAAAAACTTGAAATAAAAACTTTTTAGAAGGATTTAATTAATAGTTAGTAATAATGGTGTAAAACTGGTATTTTTTTAAAAGTATCCACAGAATGCATTCAGGAAATGAATAAGTTTATACAATTTTTTGAAAGGTAATCCTGGAATATAAATTTAATGGGGATTATAAATAAGTTTCAAAGAAAAAGATAAATAGCATTTTATTGGTGACCAAAATTGTCATTTTAAGCTAATTCTTGGGAAAGAATTAAGGTTGCCAGATACATATTTTTGATAGTAATTAGCTGAAGGACTAATGTAAGTAGGTATTTTGTAATGAAAAACTATCCCAATATATATATATTTTATCGCAATCACATTGATTCACAACACCATGAAAATGATGTATAACTTCCAGCTGGTATTCTTTATTGATTGTTTGGCCTTGTGGTGTGTATTCATGATGCATAATACCATGGCAGGACAAAAAAACAAACAAACCCAGATCAACATTACCATTACATTGCTGTGGATGACCTGTTATGCTTTTTGGGGGCGTTGGTGATGACAGATGCTTCTATTGGGAGGACTGTAACTTGGTTAACAGGTTGTAACTATAAACCCATGTCTCGTCATCAATGTTGATGGTCTTCATGGTTTGCACAGTCCAGCATGTCCTGAGTGATTTCCATGCAGAGTTGCATCTGCTGCTCTGCAAGCGCCTTGGAGAGGACTTTCATTGACACTCTCCGCATGCACAAACCCTCCCTTAAAATGGAATACTCTGATTCTGTGCCTATTCCCATTTCATGAGCAATTTCCTAGATTGTTACACAATTGTTTTCCATGACTATTTGACAAGTCTTCTCAATCGGCTCCTCGCTTGTGGATGTCCTGCCTGTGTGTGCCTTGTTCTGCACTGAGATGTTGGAAGCAGTTATACCATACTCCTTGATCTGAATTCTGCCTATGCCCTGCTGAATCTTCTGAATGGTTATCAACGTTTGGCAAAACTTGAGGCAATATTTCTGCTTGATGTGTTTGTTCATCTTGTGTGAAAATGAAAATCTGATGAGTATGCACTGTACATCTGTACTCTAGGTGTAACAGCTGGAAACTGATGTGGCCTACTGGCTCATATATTTTCATGTATGTGCAGGAAGGGTGATGTCACCTTCCACTTGGAGGATTTTGCCAATGTGGCGTTAGTTTTGTTAGGAAAAAAACAACAAAGTCTTTTTAATGCATCTTGTAGTTTTAATGCATAGTGGTTCAGAATGAGAAATCAGTGAGCCAAGTTCAAATTCCAGTCATTATATTCACTTACATACAAATACCCTTGGGAAAGATATGATGAATCCATCTCTTCTCCCACCTGTGGGTTAAATCGCAGGGCACATTGGGCTCTCTAGCTTTGGTTGGCCAACAGTCTATATGGATAACGCTAAATTCAATACTGTAATGATAGTCCAGGGTCCCTGCCCCTTAATGAAGATTGGAAGCAACAAGCATAACAGAGAAAAGACTTTAAACATTTATTTCCAGTTGCTAGACCAGTAGGTGTTGCCGCTGTTTACCAGTTGTAATGATACTTTCATCTGCATCTTATTTGTTCAAACCTTCTTTTTTTTCACTAAGCAGAAGGACAATTGAATTCAAAATTGTAACAATTGATCCCTAATCCCTAACCATCAGCAAGAAGGATGGAAAGAAGCAAGCAATTAACTTAGACAACCTATTTAAGATTTAAAAAAGAACACATTTTTGATCCTGCCTATTAAAAAGTTAAACCAAATAATGTACTTATTACTAGGTCTGCACGATGGGTATTTAAGTGATCAGTCATCTAATCACTCCATTTATTGACTTCCATTTGTAAGTCAATTTTTTGAAACACCTTTTCAAAAAGCTACTTTTGTTGATGATGTAAATTAGGTATCACCACAGAAAATGTGATAGCTAAGGTTTAAAATGAATTAAAAATAAAATGAAAAAATCTTTCTTGAAACTTTTATTTTAGTTTTAATTTCAAGATTAAATTTAATATTTCAAATATGTAAAATACTTTACTGTATTTCAAAACCAATTTAAATTGACTGGAAGTAGTTTTTTATTTTTTTGCTATAATAGCTCTTTAGTGCCCCTTTTTTAACCATCTTTCATCGCAGTGTAATTCTTTTTATTAAAAATCTTCAAAAAATAGAATATACTTTTCTGAAACTTTATTTGAAACTTTTATTGAGATTTAAAGTATAATTAATCTGATTTGAAACAAATATTATTTACTTTAAGTTCAAAACATCGTAGAAATGCGTTTTTTTTTAACCCAACAGTAGTGTTGGCAGGTTTGACAGCTTGATGACAAGTTGATATTTTTATAACATTGTTCTATAGGGGCTTTAGGTATTAAAAAAGCAATTGAATTAACATGAGCACATTTTATATATAATTTTTAAGTACTCGGTAATCTTTAAAAATATTCTCCGTAATCTAATGTTTTATTGAATTTCAAATATTTTTGGCTGTAAAGATCAAGGAACAAATATCCAAATTTTGGACAATTTTTGTCTTTATTTTCACCCAAAATTAAAGCAACCATACAAAGTTTAGAATGGCTCAAGATCAGACATTATAGACATTCATTGTCTGTTATATTTAACAATATATGTTTAAATAATGGTCTGCTACCCCAATACTATATATATATATATATATAATGTTCTTGACATTCCCCAGACACAGGGTGTCACAGCCTGCATGCTGTGTGACAAGGTATGCACAACCAGCTTCGGACTGAAAAGGCATGTGGTGGTGCACAGGAATCCGGCACAGTGGTGTGAATCCATCGAGATATATATGTGTCTGTGTGTGTGTGTGTATCTTTGTAGATCTTTAGAAAGCCCTTTAAATGCAGATTAATATTCACATAATGACTATGATCATAAAATCAACATGTGTTATTTGTTAATTGTTGACCTATTCTTTTTAAAATAAATGAATTTGTTTTGAGTTTTGTTTACATTTTTATTATACAGCAAGTAGATTTTTATATGAAAATGTGTCATGAATTAATGTTAAGATAACAAAATAATATGAAAATATGCAGCAAATGATGTCAATGGCTAACAAATTTTTGTGGACATTTTATATGGTACACTAAATACAGAAAACAATCAAATTTTCAGGGTTATTTTTATATATTTAAAAAAAATCAAGTTTGATCTGAAAAAGTGATACATTGAAATGAATAATAAAAAAAGATTCTTAACATTTACAGAGATTAACAAGCAAACTAGTTGTCAAATAAAATTTACAGCTTGTAAGTCAGTAATAAACAAATTAACAAACTATGAAAACACATAAACATGTAAATATAATAATAATAATCAATAACATCATTAAATAATCAATAATAATAAGTAAAAAGTTAACACACAACACTATACAATAGCTACAAATAATTGCATTCGGTTCCATTATTATTTCTACTCAATCACCTTCAGAATAATTTGAAATATAACTGTTACCACCTACTTGATAACCGTTACAATAGACCTCGTTAAACATAATGCACTATTGACCAGTGTATATAAATAAACCGAGCTAATACAAATAGCTTGAAGATTGTATTTGGTCATTAAACAAATTATTGCTCCTCGGTGTTTACTTTTATATACACACATACATATATGATGTGAGAGTAATGTAAAAGTTGGTGGCTTGGAAAGATAAATCAATGAAGAGAAAAATCTCTAACAACTTTGGTTTGATTTGTTTTATGGCATATCAACCTCAATGGGTTATTTAATGCTGACAAGATTTTTATTACTGGTAATATTTTTTTCCTTCAAAAATGGTAATATAATTTTTCCGCAAAAAATTTATTATTAAAATCAATTTTTACACTTTCATAGTATTTTGACCCCAGTTTTGTGGTTAACTATTTATCCATAGCTGGGACCCTAACAGGTGCTACCACCCCAGCTTAGGGTGGACCTGGGAATTACCAGCAATTAAGAGATGGTTCTACATTTCACAAAACCTCCTGATCAGAGGCCTTGCTGTTGAACGTAGTTTATCGTCATACCCAGGATGGATAACTTTGGTTAAAAAAAGGAAAAGAAGTCAATTGTCATACATGTGTAAAATATTATGGATATATATCTTTATAATGAAATTTTTATTCTCTGTTCAAGGAAATTTATCTGATAATTTTTCCTTTCCAGATCCAATGGACAAAGAAGAAGCTGGTATCAGTTCCATGGAGGTTGATGAAACTGAGGAGGAAAAAATAGAAACAGATGAGAGGAAGTTGACAGACACTAACAGCTTAGAGGTTGATGTGATTGAGGATGAAAAAAAAGAAGAGGAGGAAGAGGAGGCAGTGGCAGAGGAGGAGGAGGAGGAGGAGAAGGTGAAGGAAAGAGAACAAGAAGAGGATAAAACCAAAATATCAGAAACTGATGAGAATGAAGCTAAAAACCTGGAGGATGTGGAAATAAAAAGCCCGTTACAAGAGAATGATGGTACAGACATTATGGAAGTTGAAGAAGACAACGTATCCGTAAAGAATATCGAGCTGACTAAAGAGGAGAAGGTTAGTACAGAGACTGATGTTGGCTCGAGTGAAGCATTGGAACTGAAAGTGGATGTCAAGGAGGATGTGGTGAAGAAAGAAATCAAAGACATCAAGACTGAGAAAGACAAGAAAGATGCTGAGAACATCTCCTTGCTTCGAGCAAAGGGAATAAAAGAAGAAGTTGACTTAAAAGATTTGAAAGTAGACAGCAAAGAGGACATCAAAGAGGACAGCAAAGAGGACATCAAAGAGGACATTGGTATAAAAAATGAAGATATAAAAAAAGAAAATATCTCCAAATGTAGCATTGGTGGTAATCTCAAAAATTGTGTGAAGGAGGAAAACTTAAAGGATTTTACAAAGAAAGAGAATGGAACTAAAGATAAAAAAGATGTGAAAATGGTAAATGGAATTAAGAAATCAGAGACTGTTTACAATTTTAGCTTTGATGCTGAAAAGTTTATTGTGGAACAGATCTCGAAAATGGGGCTTGAACAAATGAGCATGAAGAAACTTAATGACATGAATTGCCAGCTGAAGAGCGTCGAAAGTAAGCATCACTTTGTTTTATTTATTTGGTCTGTTTTTTGATAAAAATAATGTCTTATAATAATAAAAAAAAATTTTTTAAACATTTTTTTTATGTTAATAGAAATGAGTAATGCATTTAATGCATTTCATTATAATGCATTAAATTGATCCAAGGAAATGAAGTCAAATCAGAAAATATTGTTTTAATAATTTTCATTTAGGCACAACATTTGTTTTCAGTAATTTTCTTAGGTGGTTGTTGCGTTCTCTGTTGTCTCTTGATCCCCATGCTACTACATCAAACGATATCAACAAAAAGGACCATTTCTTTTTGTTATTCGTTTTATTAGGAGAGAGTGGTGGCAGCTTGGATTCAAAGAGGCAGTGGGAGGAATGATGTCATATGAACGCATATCGCATGTTGGCTCAGGGTGCTTTCGCAAGTGGTCTTAGCTGGTTGCTGGCCTGGGTGTGGGAGGTATATATCGACACTTCAGAATTCTTGTGACCCTCTGTTGAATTTGCACCATTTTGAACTTATATTCAAAACCTAGACAAAGACAATCCATCACTGTCAGAATGCCATGCCCACAAGGCACTCCAGCCAATTGCCGAGCATTCTAGCCTTGGTCCTTGCATTGTATAGCAAAATACATTGTAATTAACTCAATTTCTGGGATGAGGAGTTATCATTATTTACATTTAGACTATTCTCATCTTTGTTGTTATCTCGTTTTGGCTGTTGTGTACCTGATGATGGCTGAAGAACACAATAACAGAAATGTTGTGATAACAAGGACAATAGTCTGAATGTAAATAGTGTAAATAAAGTAATTAACTCATAAAAAAAAAATATTTACTTCATTTAGCATGACAATGGTGAGGTAATTAATGATAACTGAACTTGCTCATAATGACTTGTGAGACTGGTTTGTTAATTACTGACCTATATTCAGGTATTCTCTCAGTCTTCTCTATGTGCTAAATCCCTTCAGGACATATGTTCATGGCACTACACAACTTCCTACCCCTTGTAGCCTTTAACATTTTTTCTCGCTTTGCTAAGGCTCCTCACCCTATTCTGTCATTCCATTCTTTTGCATTTACTAATTTCAGCTTAGTAAATATCTGTTCAAAAAATTAAATTTTTGTTATTGAAATTTCATTATCATAGAAAGATTTATAACAGCATGTTTTTTATTACGTGCTTTTCTATTCAAACCTGCAGGCTTGTCTTGGTTGTTATACTCACACATTTCACCTTTCATCCTCACTGCGTGTCTTCAGGTGTCTGTCTTCATATTAAAGGGATCAGTTTGAAATTTCAAGATGGTTACTATAACTTTCTTGGAATTTCAAACTGAACCCTTTATTCAATTCATGGAGGTAATGTTGTTATCATTCTGCTTTGGGGAATATTTTTTATCCGTTAATACTAACCAGTTTTATTCTCCTTTGTGTTACTTGTCTGATTCTTTCATTGAACCAGGGTAGTTGAGTTTTTTTAGTACTACCAGACTTTGGGATTGAACTCATAACTGCCAGGCAATCAGATATGCATTAGTTCATGTGTCTCATGGAAAAGTGTTTTATTTTTTTTTAATCGTTTCACTCCAGCAAGACAATAAACCTACTAAGACATAAGAAGTTACTGAGTGCAAAAGAATATGAGAAAAGGAAAACATTATTAAGGAGAGAGAACAATAAAAGAACAGGAATTAAAAAGATAAAATAATGATTGACATTGTATTTAAATTTATGAAGATCAAAGTTTACTGGAAAGCAAGAAGTCAGAAAAGAGTTCCACAAGTGAGAAGTGCAATAGAAGAAACTGTTAACATAGAACTTACGGTTACATCTTGCATCCATTTCAGCTGTAAATTGATGAAATCTAGTTGCCAATCTAAAGTCTCGGTACCAAAGAAGAAAGTTCATCAGAAGAATTACCATGAAAATATTTATAGAAAAGGCACCGGAAAGCTATGTTATGGCAGTGGGAAAGTAACTGAAGCTGAGATGCCAGGTCAGGACCAGTAGTATTGCAGATTCTTCTTTGTATTTTATCAAGAATTTCTAAATATATAGCAGAGGCACCAAACAAAATGTGGCAGCAATATTCAGTGCATGGAGGAATGGTAGACTTATAAATGTGTAAGATAGATTCTGGTGAGAAAAATGATCTAGCACAACATGGTGAACCAACTTCTCTAGCAGTAGACTGAAATTGATTCAATATAATCTTTCCACTTCATATCAGTGAAAAACATTAGCCTGAGAAGATGCAATGAATCAATTTCCCGGAGGTTAGCATCTGCCATGCTGATGAAAGACAAAAACTGCTAATTGAACCTTATCAAACCAATTTCTTTGGTAAATATGAGTTTTATCTCCAGGTGGTTAATTTGCAGTGTAACACCCACGCTCGGTTCACATTGAAAAAAATTCCAGAATACTCACATTTATGTGTTCATGTTGTTTGCATACATCTGCTGCGGAAAGCTAAATATGGATGACTACAGAAAGCCAAGTGTGGAACTGATCTTTCTTGTGTAAATTTGTCTCAATTACTGCACACAAGAACTATTTATGTAGACACGTTTAGTTTGCGCAATGATACCTATACTGATAGCTATTCTGCAGTGAATGTATACAAACAATGCCAGTAATGGCTGCCCGCGACGTGAATGAATCTGAACTTTCAAGCCAGATTCGAATGGAGCATGTACAATTACACATAAATATAAGTATTTGGTAAATTTTTAATGCGAACTGAGAATTATATCATTGCTTGGTATTTTACAAATAAAGTCATAGTAGAGAAGCAATTTAAATTTTGTATGTTTTTCTTCCTTATTTTTCTGGCCATCCTTAGACAATGAAAATATGTTTAAATTTTCAGTTTTTAAAGTTATTGATGAGGTGGTGCTGAAAAGTTATCAGCCCAACCCACTTCCAAAAATCTGACTAAATCATCTAATATCAGAAGTTATTTTTCTTTTTTTAAAGGGCTTCTTGGTTAAACTGAGAAATTTTTAGCACCTATCTGTTTTATAATATTAGGCAAGTGATAGATTTAACTTGATTAAGCATTTTTTTAAGTTTGGAAGTTAATTTGAAAAGCAACATGTAATCTTAAAAATAAATCCCTATGTGCAGAATATCCAAGTGTATGACTCACAAGAAGCGCTTAATACTACTGCTACTTTTATGTGCTATGTACCTTCAGGACATGGACGAACGACTGTCAATTTCAATTGTCTACTTCTGATTCTAGGTGCAACTATCTGTTCTGCTTCCATGTTTCTTAACTTCTTTGTTGCTTACATATTCCATTCACAGTATTCTCAGCATCCTTCTGTAAGACCACATTTCTGTTGCCTCAAGTCTCTGTTTCATTTACAAAGAAATTATTTACATTATCTATAAAGAAATTGTCTCACATTCACTGCCATTTGATATTACATAACACTTTTTGCGTTATTTCAAATGAAATTTTCTTGTTTTTTTCTTTAGTTTTTGGAAGGCATCATTCACTATTTTAATGTGCCTTTAGATTTCTGTGTCATATTTTATCCATCATTAGCTATAACATTTCCCAGATAGTTAAAGTTTTGTACTTGCTTGATTCTGCCATCTCCAATTTGTAACTTGCATCTTAGGTTATCCATCTTGATAACGACTATACATTGTCTTCTTAAATTGATGATTAGTCTTTTTTTCTGCTTTCCTTTACTATCTTGTTGAGGAGTTCCTGCAGTTTTGAGTCCGTCATCAACATGGTGTCATCTGCATATACAGGGTGTGATGGATAAATTGTCATCTAAATTATGCAAAAATGAAAATAACACTGACATCTCATTTTAACAAATTTACCAAAATTACACAAAAATATCTTGAAATACTAAAGAGTAAATTTATTCAATAAAATTGCCATTAGCTTCAACCACTGTCACCAAATGACTTCGGAATCTCCTGCAACTGTTTTGGACACTCTCCTTGTTCAAGTTGGTGAATGCAAGAAGTTTTTTGGCTTCTCTCTCAACTGCACCCCACAGATTATAATCAAGAGGGTTGCAGTCTGGGGAATTAAGTAGCTAGATGTAAGGTGTTATGTTTTTAAAAATTTTATCACCTAAATGTTTGTTATTATTAAGAGGAAAGATCAAAGTTTATTTTAAAAAATTTTCCTTCTTTTTAGAACTTTCTGAAATTTGATTTAAAAATCCTTGTTTCTCTTTGTATCACCGGAACTAGTAAAATAACATATACCATTTTAGCACGTGACGTGAAAGGTTATGACCTGCTTTGTTTTATTTTCAAATTACATCTTTTTGGTGCAGAAGCTAAGTTAAGCTTGGTTCAAAATATTTTAAATAAACATAATTTCTGATTTTCTCAAAATAAGTTTTGAAAAAATGATAATTGATTTTTAAAACAATTTGAAACTGAGATTTTCATTTTTTTTATAAAATGGAAAAAAATGGAAAACCATGATCGATTATCTGTCAATTTTGCTGACTCAAAAAAAAAAGATTTTTAACGAAAATTTTGGACGTGCTAGGAAGGATTAAAAAATGTAAAGAAATACCCCAAAAATACTTTGATCTTTCCTTTTAATAATAACATAAACATTTAGACGATAAAATTTTGTTTTCGTCAAGTTTGGCATCTTTTTCATCATGCTATGCTCTTATTTTAGCGATCTTGTGGAGGTACCTATATTAAACAGCTTCCTTTTCAGCTTAACTAGAAGAATTAGTAAACAATATCCCAGAATACATGCCTTCATATCTTTGTGTACTTTGAGTCCTACATTCTTTCATTTTTTTCTCTCTGCTTGCATAAAACAGAAGAGGCTTACTTGCAACAATATTTCTCTGCTGTGATAGATGGAAGCTTATAGCCATATCACATTGAAACACCAGTTCTCACATGATTGCCTAAGTAATGTCAAGCCTGATATGACCACTTGGGAATACCAGCTACTGTAAGCTTGGATCTGCAGGTGATGCAATGAATAACAGCTCAGAATTGGAAATTGGGGAGCTGTGTTCCAATTCCAGTTGGGTTCATTATATTCCCTTATATGCAAATACCCTTGGGAAAAGTATGAATCCACTTCCTTACCCCCCCTCCCAATATGAGTTAATTGTTAAGATTTGTATTAGTAAATCATTATTATAAAAAAAAAAAACAATTATTAAAATCTAAAAAGATATTTTGGTATTGGCTGCAAAAAACAAATCACTCAAAATGTTGTTAGATTGACATGATGGAAAACCAAACAGCAAAAAAATGAGACACAGATCCACTTAAAAAAATAATAGATCCTATACACACAAACGCTCTTCAAAGTTATGTTGCTTTTAAAGAGAATAGGTAATATTTCACAAAAAATATTTTATTATTTTTAGGAAGTTTTAGTAATTTTTTTTAATTTTGTTTATCAAAAGTTGGTGTTAATCATTAACCTCATTAACACACACACACAGAGGACCTAGAAACATTCTGATAATCAGATTTTAATAACTTTTCAATTTATTTAGCTTATTTAGTTAAGTTAGCAACTACATTTTAAGGGAGAATAAAACTCCTTACTCGTTTTATTGAGATATAATTTATTTGAATAGAGTCAAATTCAAAGATATGTTCCGTTATTAAAAAAAGTGGTCGTACTGGACACAATTTTGACTATTATTCCAGTTTTAATTTTTCGTAATTAATTGAAATATTTTTGTTTCGTCTAAGAAACAAAGACTAAAAATATTGGGGGTAAATTTTCATTTTAACATCCGAGCGCTAAATTCACTGCTGAATGGGCCTGTTTACTTCGTTTCATTGCAGAAATTAGTACGCGCTTCCGTTAAGCGATTTAAAAAAAAAATTTCTTTTGTACTTAATTTCAGAAGAAAGTTAACTTTCATTCAAATATATGTAAACATCGACAAATAAAAGAATAACAAAGTAAATTTTTTTTTATGAAGAATGAAAAGAAAAATTAATCGTTCTCTCTAACCCCAAAAAGAGGGCAATTGAAGCAGTTATTTAATTTTTAATGTTTTTTATTTTTTAATTTATTCTTTTCTTTAGGGTTAGGTGTTACTGTTAAGGTTAGGGGAGGGGGTTTCTTTCTGTGTAGAAGAAGGAGACAAATGAAAAAATAGAATCAACTCATCTACTTTAACAAGATTGTGCATTAATTTTTAGCGCGTACTAATTTCTGCAAGGAAAGGAAGTAAATAGGTCCATTCAGCAGTGAATTTAGCGCTCGGGTGTTAAAATGAAAATTTATCATATTGGGTTACACACTACTGTCTTCAGACTGAGCTGTTCTTTAGGTAAATGTCGAAAACAGCCAATGAGAATCGAAGGATTTGAATTTGAATCAACCTGATTTGATCATAAAACGACTCGTCGCTTGTTCTCTACTTTCTACGTTCCAATTGAAAAAGTAGAGAATTTTTTTTAAAGTGATTTTAAAAGGCAAATTAATTTTAAACATTAAGTTGACAAGTTCTCTGAAGAATTCAGCAACTTGTAACAAAACGATGTCATCATCATAGCATTAATGCTGCAGTCTTGGTAGAATAAATTATTTACGAGACCAATTGATAAATTACTAAATTGAAGTTGTCTTACAATAATGAAACCAAAAGAATCTGCCCGGAAGTGTTCTGAGCTGGAGAAAGAAATTGTCGAGTGGGCGAAAGAAATGTGGCGAAAGCGGTCTTTTGTAAGTCAAGAGGCGGTCAAAAGACAAGCTCGAAGACTAGCAATGAAAAACGGTATAACAAACATCAAAGCAAGTACTGGATGGTGTACAAGAATATTGTGGAAGAATAATTTAATGTTTGTATTGAAAAATAGTAGTAAGCTCGAAACGGAGAAGCAGACTGAAGTCGCGGACCATCTGTTACCTGCTGGTAATTTTATTTTTTTTTTCAATCAAGATTTTTATGGAATAAAAAAGAAAGTTACCATTTTTCTTCAAATTTTCATAAATTTGAGCACGTGTAAGCAATCATAAATTTCATTTTCTCGAATCTTGATCGTAAAACATTATTCTCGTGATCGGTGGTTGTGTACTGTAAAATAAAATCACATTTTTAAAGTTAAAAAGTTAAAAATGATCTTATTGTGTGATCTTATTAAAAAAAATATTAATTAAAATTTATATTATTTACTAATTAAGCATCTTAAGTAGCCCTGAACCAAAAAGGAATAAAAAATGGAACTGAACTCTTTTTCTTATTTGTCTATTTTTGGCTTCATTTTTTTTTTTTAAATTGGATAGTTGTTGAATTGAATGCAGAGTTTTTCATTTGACTTTTAAAGGACAGAATTGTTCACAATTAAAGTTCAGTTTATTTAGGAAAACGTATTTTTCTTATGCAGTTTAATCTCCTCCCGAATATGACCTTCATTTCTTCTGAAAACTTTGCATTTTTGAGAAACGTTAAGTTTTAAACCGCAAGCGTGTGAACTGGTTGTTCCAGTCATAATTTCCATCAATGCAAAACTAGAGTCCCTGATTTTGTGTCTGTTTTTGACAGCAGGTGTTGGATTTTTACATTACAATGTAAGATTAATGCTAATCACGAATCTTTTTTTTTTCTTAATTAGATATCGCCACGGATTTCCGAAACAAAAAACACATTTTAAAAATTATGTCATCTTTCAAGTTAATGTTTTTGGTTTTATTTGAAAGATAATAGCGTAAAGGCTAAAGTTAATCCGTGTTAAAAGAAAAATCAATTTCGTATGTAAATAAAGTTCTTAAGCATTTTTTTCTTAAAACATTGGCAAGTTCACTCGTCACTCATCGAACCGCCATTATAGACGAAAAGTGTAAACAGTAAATTTAAAAATCTCTTATTAAATATCCAATATTAGTCCTAAAGATGTTTTTTTCGAGGTCAGTAAATTTAAGAATGGATTATTAATTGGATTCTGTAAACGTAATACTTTTTGTTAACATAATGAAAATAACGTTTATTTACGCACGGTAGTCTGTAAAGTGAAGTCAACAAAAAAACAAAAAAAACATCCCTTTTGAAAAAGTGTGCGAAAAAAGTAACTTCACATATTTTTTTTTATAGTTACCTCCACTAATTCGTTGAAAAAAGAGCATACCATGATGAAAGAAATGCCACAAACTTGGTAAAGATAAAGTGTTTTATCGTCAAAATCTTTGCTATTATTAAGAGGAAAGACCAAAATATTTTTATTTAAATTTAATTCTTTAATCCTTTCTAGCACATCCAAATTTTTTTTCTTGTGTCAGCGAGTGGATCAAAGAAGAATTAGTATAGGAAATTTTAACATAAAATACAATTGATTTGGAAATTCCTGCAAAAATTAAATAATTGTCAGATTTTAATGAAATTTCAGGACTTATTCATAAATGAATCAAATATTTTAGAAACTCTTGTTTTTTTGAAAAGTTTTGTAAAAATATACTTTTTAACATCTGCTACCCCCTTATTTATATTAGAATCAGAACTTGAATTTAAATCAGCAATTTTTTATTGTAAAACAGAAATACCATTTATCAAAAATTTGCTTTAAGGTAAAAAATGTAATAAAACTAAGACATTATTTAATTAGAAAAGCTTTTAATTGATTTTATAAATGAGATATAGTAAGATGCTATTGTTTTGAGAAAAATGTTTTCGATGTATAATAAATTTTTACAAGAATTTTCACTTTTTAAAAAATTTTAATTAGAATAATTTATAGTCTTAATTCTTTGAAGATTCTGTATTTCACCCTTTTAGATGATATTATTAAGTAAAAGCTATATTTACTAATCAGAAATTGAAAAGCTTAATACAATTCAACAAAAACCAATATTTAAAAGAATTTTTTTTTTTATGTGTATAAACATGCTGATTTTTGTAGATATGGATGGCCATACATAACATCATCAGAAAATAAGAGCGATAACTATAGTAAATTTAAAGCTAAAATATCTAAAATTCAATTAAACATTAGATTATGGAGAATATTTTCCAAAATTTTTAAGATGACCGAGTACTTAAAAATGATATAATCATCAATTATGCTCTCTCTCCCCCCCAACCCCGTAGAAAAACAGATAAATATCCATCTATAATCAAGAGGTCAACAGCTTAAATAATCAGCTACTGCCAGGTTAAAAAAATGCATTTCTGTGATATTTTAAACTTAAAGTAAATAATAGTTATTTCAAATAAGATTTATCAACTTTTAATTGCTAATATTCCTCAAATAAAGTTTCAGAAAAGCATATTTTGTTTTTGGAGGATTTCTTGATAAAGAGAATTACATTCTGATGACAGATTGCTGAAAATGGTGCTAAAATAAAATAAAAAATTTCAGCAATTTTAAAATGAAAACTATCAAATTAAGAATTTTTTTTTAACGTAATTTACAATTATTTAAAACTTGTGAAGACATGTTGTAATTTCAATTTCATTTACTAGTATAAAACAAAACTGATGTTGCAGTTCAATTCAACTGATAATGCAGGGATGCAAAAATAAAACAAAATGTCACATCACTGTATGTATTGGGTTGTCCTGAAAGTTTGTGGTGATTTGAAGAAGAATGCTCAGGCAGACCCCTAGCCAACTACAGATGACCAAATCAAGATATTGATTGAAAATAACCCACGTTACACAATATAGGAATTTGCAGAAACACAAAATTTATCAAAATCCATCATCCATAAGCACTTAGTGAAGCTTGAGTACTCAGATTGCTATGATGTTTGGGTACCACATGATCTGAGTGAAAAGAATCTTTTGGATTGCATTTCATCTGTGATTTGCTGTATAAACACAAAGAAAATGCACCCTTTTTGAAGCAAATTGTGACAGGTGATGAGAAATGGATCATTTACAACAATGAGTGAAAAAGATCCTGGGGTAAGCAACATGATCCAATTCAAAACGGGTCTTCATCCTAAGACAGTCATGTTGTGCATCTGGTGGGACTGGAAATGGAATCCTGTACTATGAGCATCTACCAAGTAACCAGTCAATTGATTCTGCAAAGTACTACTCACAACTGGATGACCAGACTCCGTATTGGTCACACATACATAATCCACCAATATCTAAAAAATGAGGTACCTCCAATGTGTGTCCCATGCCAGGAATCTTATACAGTCAAACACATTCTACTAAATTGCCATAATTTCCGGTGAATCCATAGTAAACACTACAAATCGGATAACCTAAAGGATCTATTCAAAAATACTAATCCAAGTAACATCATAAATTTCATTAAAGAAATTGGGATCTACAGAAAAATCTAAAAAGAAAAAGTTCACTGAATTTATTTACTTACCTGGAGTAGTAAACTAATTTGGAAGGAAAAAGTAACTCCAGCTACACATTTTTCAAGAAAGTGATTACCAACAATATGTTTAGTGCTTGACAAAACCCCGCTTTATAAGACGTCAACGGAAACTGATCTACAAAGTGATTTCTGAAAAAAAAAAAAGTAAAGAAGACATACTCTTCATATGAACTCATCAGGAAAAAACTAGTAGGCATTAAATAACCTTTCAAGGTTGATATGCCTTTAAACCTAAATAAAGTAAAGTAAACTAAACTCATAATTGGATGAATTAAAGGCAGCAATTCCAGAAAAACGCCCAGAATTGGTGAACAGGAAAGGTGTTGTTTTCCATCAGGATAGTGCCAGACCTCATGTTTATTTGGCGACCCGGCAAAAATTGTTGCAGCTTGGCTAGAATGAGTTCCCTGTACCAGACAGTTATATTCAAAGTAAAAGAGATATTGTCTAACCAGGTTGGGGTTCGGCCTGAATGTGGCATCCCTGATAATGCACTCTGTGCTCGAGGCTGTGTTAGCACAGGACAAGATGATAAAGACAGCGACGTTGGCATATATTGATGATATATATATGTATAAATGAGGATGTGGCGTCAGCGGAATCTGTGAGGAAGCATTTCGAACTGTATGGACTGACTAGTCAGGATCTGGAGAAGTTGCAGGTCGGTGTCAGGGTGC
Organism: Acanthosepion esculentum; assembly: GCA_964036315.1. Lineage (NCBI taxonomy): Eukaryota > Metazoa > Mollusca > Cephalopoda > Sepiida > Sepiidae > Acanthosepion > Acanthosepion esculentum. The sequence continues at coordinate 20,803,077 of OZ038484.1, forward strand.
TGGGAATAGAAGTCTGAGGGAGCAGGGTCAACTGCGATGGCAACAAGGAAGTAGTCTGGTGAATGGTCCTATGACCATGATGCAGAGAGGCATCTTTTTTTGGTGGCAAACTAGTGGGACACTTTTCCATGTGTGGATAACTATGAGTAGCGACAGGCTTCATCCAATGTCGAACCATTGCTGTCATGCAGAACTGGGACGACAAACCAGTGATGCTCCTCTGGCACATATGATAACGGACACACTTGCCAAGTACAGCTACTAGATCCTGCCTAGGGAGAGTGGTACGTGGACCTGAGGGAGCTGGATGTATGGGTGTACGCGAATTTACTGGCTGTGGGAGTGGCACTTTATTGAAGATGCATGTCGGATGTGGCTGATAAAGGACACCCAACATATAAATGTGCCAGAGCTGGATGCCATGCTAAGAGGAGTCAACCTCATGATCAAGTGGCAGGCCACAGGGTTACATGTGAAAACAGACTCCCCGTGTGTACCCCTGGTTGACCAATGCCCTTATAGGCAAGTTTTGGTTGAACATCAAATCTGCGAGTGAGATTCTCATAAGACATTGACCTCACTTGTGAAGGAGTACAACCTTTCGGTCGATGTAGCGCTAATAAGATCTGACCAGAACCAGGCAGACTTACTGACCAGAGTTCCACAGAGGTGGCTCAACAATGTGGAGAAGGAGATCAAACCTATACAGCCAGTGTGTGCTTTTGCTGCAGGTAATCTGAGCCCTGCATATCTGAGGTTCATCAACATAGCGGGCATCCTGGAGTCAAGCAGACATTTTGCGTGTAGGATTGACCTGTCCATGTTGAAAGCAGCAGCAAGGTCGTTTGTTTGGAGTTGTGAGGAGTGTCAGCCTGTGGACCCAACACAGGTTTGATGGCAAAAGAGAGGGCTTTGTGTGTGTGTGAAATGTGGCACTGGCTAGGCATGGACATCACACACGACAATGATTGCTATTTATTGACACTGATCAATTGCGGCCCATGTGGTTTTCGATTTTCCAGCTGTTGCTTTGGCAAGGCACTGCACATGTGATCTGGTAGTTGGAGTCAGTGTTTTTCAAACATGCCAGCCAAGCTCCTGGCTGATAATGACACTGCCTTCATCAGTCAGCAATTCAGATGGTTCCTGGATGAATGGGTTGTCCGATTCTGACTGTGCTACCGTTACCTTGTAAATACAGTATTTAGTCATTTGCTTTTGGATTAGGATTGCTTAGCTATATTGTTTATTTTTGAATTAGGATTCATTAAAAACGTTTTGGAATCCTAAATACAAAAAATAATACAATATTATAAAAACTGACATTTTCTTTATTACAGTTGATATACTTTCTTAAATGTAAAAGACAATAGGAAAACTGTAATATTAGCCAACGTGTTTTGTCCAATGTGGACTTTTTCAAGGCAAAAAACAAAATGAATTTATTAAAACAAAGTAACTATTAATAACAAAACAAAATGTCCTTAGCAACTGGAAGAATTTAGAAAACGCTATTATATTCAAATTGTCAACTGAAATATTACAGTTTTTCTATTGTCTTTTACGTTTATAAATATTGTCTTTTTCTACAAGTTAACTCTGAGAAATTTTTCATACTTTCTTAAATAAACACTTGTTAATCTTCAAAAAGTAAAATAATGACATAGGTACCTCCACAGAAATGTAATATCTAAGGTTTAAAATTAATTATTAAAAATGAAGAGTCTTTCTTGAACCTTTTATTTTATTTTTAATTTCAAGCTAATAGATAAAATTTAATATTTCAAAATAAGCAAAATATTCCTTTAAAACACTTAATAAAAACTAAAATTTTAACAGAAATTTCATAAGATATTTTTTCTTTTGCAGTTGTTGCATCGAGGGTAAGAAAAATTCTAATAAAAATATTTTGTAAAAAAGGATTAAAACTAAAAATTAAAATATAAAAGAAAATAACTAAAAAAAAATTGTTACTATTTCAAAAAAGAATTTTATATTTTTTGTATGCGTATAAACATGCTGATTATTGTACGTAATTAGGTTACAATAAAATTTGTATTTTATATGAATACTATCTTATGAAAATGGAGATAGAGTGGGGGCCTTGTATCATAAATTTAGAAGGGGGTCACAAAACCCTTGCACTGGCCATGCCCTTAATGCTAATAAGTCATTGATCTCATCTGATAATGTCATCAATGGAGGACCAGCCCAATTAGGCTCAAAATATTTTTTGTTGATCTCCATTTTATGTAACTGAAAGAAGCAATTTGCCTATTGGTCCAGAGAATGTATTATTTGAAAAGTTTGGGCCATTCAGATTTGAGAATAAGGTGTCTTAGTGGGAGTTCATTGGTATGAAGTAGACAAACCTACCACACAATATTTTTTGCAAATAGGTTTCAAACTTCTTTATGACTCTTGTTTTAATACCAGTGTTCACCTTTTGTCAAACTTTCCACAGCTAAGAGTCCTGTCAAATTTTCTTTCTTTCAGCCAATTATAAATAATCTTTGTTATCTATTCTGCATGACTTGCATCTTTCATTGCCTTTCTTGGTGGTGTAAAGTGAATGTTAAATGTTAATATAAATTCTTCATCAAGGTCATTCATTAATTTTTCTTGTGCCCTCTGTACTATATTTTTATCAATTATATGTTTTCTTTTTCTGTTAATAACCCCTGCATCTCTTAGAGCTGCTATGGCTGCCATTGGTCTAAGCCCAATTCCATACCTTATACTGACCACAACATTTCTAATATTATCATAATTTTTTGGTCTACTTAAATGAGATGAAGACCCAGGCTTGTTATTCCTAGGAACAGAATCAAGAGTCACATCTGGTATGACACGTGGTATAATCTTCATCTAGTTCATCTTCATCTGCTGAAAATAATTCCACAATATATTCCTTAGCTTTTTCTTCTGACACTATTTCATCTTTCTCTTTTTCTATTCTCCTTTTCTCAGCACTTCTTTCTTGCCCAAATCTGTTAAATTGTTTTCCCTGTATCCTGGAATATCAGGGATGCCCATTTGATGGGGCCCCGTTATACCCCTACTTTGTTTCTTTGACCTTTAATGAATACCAATTCCTTCAATTGAATGTTTTTTTCTTGAAAACAAGAGCATGTTATATAGGTGCCAATTCCGCAACCCTGATAACTCATAGCCAGACAAGTTAATATGGAACATTTACAATTCAATATGCTAAACAATTTGTCAATCTTCAAAATAAATGTCTCCTTTGAATTGCCTTTCCCTTTAGAGTAAAGCACTGCTTCATTCTATATTTTATTGAGTATTGCCACAACTTTACACTTTTCGTTTATTATTGGTGGTCTAAACAATGTGTTTGCTTTTGTCTACTGCTTAATAAGATTAGGGTAGATCTTTTTTTTAAGAACATCTTTGTATAATGTGTTATGTTCACAACTTTGTTTTCGTAAAAACACTCTAAATCTCAAAATGTTTCTTGCTGTTGGTAGTTCTGAGACAAGTAGTTTTTGTCCAGTAACTACAAAACTACTAAAGTTAGTTTTTGCATTTATTCTAGTTTTGACTTTTAGTTTTGATTGTGACATTACCTGTGTATACTCTGAATTAGAATAAAGATAACAATTTGTAACATATTTATTATAATATTTATATTTTTTATTATATAACATATTTATGATATCACTCTAATTAATAAAAATATTCAGTTTGTGAAAAACTGTGATGACTAACAATAAGAACACTTTACATTCTTCAAAACATACTAAAAAAAGTGAAACAAGCTTTGTATTATTTGTGAGTGAATGTTTTTACTACAAGATGGTAAGATTAATTTTCATATGTGTAGGAAAAGTAAAGTATCATTACTCAACACACAGTATTATTAAAGAATAATTCAGATAAAAGACACAGCTGATTAAATTTAAATGTTTGTGTTCTGGAAAAGTTTTACAATATTATAAATTAATTTAAAAACAACTTACCTCAAATTTCAGTTTCTGTTTTGTTGAAGAATTCAAACTGACTGATAGTAGAATTCTTAACCCCTCTTTTTTTTTTTGAAAGACTGGAGTGCTATGTTAAATAGATAGACAGTTTTTAGGAAGGTCAGGGCCAGAGTTTAGGATCTGGTCATAAAAAAATCTTAAAAGGAGTAGTCAGTTGAATATATTAATAGTTGTAGATTCTTAATTTTTTTAAGAGTGTGCCATAAAACCTAAATTTCCTTTTTAATGTAAAATCAAAAAGGAGACTAGTATAAAAAGAAAAAAAAAGACATGAAGGTTCCTTCTTATTGAATCTTAGCAATATTTTAGGACTCCTTATAAATACATTTTTAATCTATTTCTCATTCTATGATGAAATATCAGAATAAAGTTAAATTACACTAACTTTGAAAATAATCAAAATTTATAAAAAAAACAGCTATTAAAATATTTCTATGAACCTAAAATAAATACAATAAGTTACAGAGCACATATAATATGTAATTCAATAAATGATAAAAGTTCTTACATCACATAAAATTTAAGTTGTGTAAATCTTTGCTAAGGAAGGGTACTGCTGACTTCAGCAGTCTTAAAAGTTTAAAGTGGAAAAAAGTTTCACCTTTTTCTGCATTTTTTTAATAAAAATTCCTTAAATGCAGTGTATTATTTTGGTAACTATAATTCACAGACAAAAAGAATTAACCACTTTGATAATGAATTAGTCAGTTCTTTATCTTAGATTGTATTTGTGGACTAATATTACTGATTTTGTGTGTATTCTAGAAAAATATCATATTTTGTGACCTTGATTGGCTAAATGAACATTTTTTGAATTTAAAGAGATTTATATTTTTGTTCAATATACTGAAATACAGCATTTTAAAACCCGAGTCATTTGATTTGAAATAGAAAGAATGTATAATATGCCCTAATATATATGCATCTAGATTAGGACCAAGGAAGGAAATGTTAAGATCTGTCATTTCCAGTTTTAGGCCTTTACAAAATGACTGTCCCAATACCAAGGTATTATTGTTTCATTTAAGAAATTTAATAAAATAGCATTTGAGATTTTATTTTATTTTATTTTTTTTATTATATAGATTAGAGTGTGTGAGGCATATGAATACACAGGCAGGATATTCCTTTATATAAAAAATTGCAGAAGTGATTGAACTTAATAAAATCCAAGAGATGTTAATATGATGATAGGCCTATTATTAAAACCTATTCCTCTTATTTTATCAGTTTTTGAAGACAATCTCACTTTAAATCCATCACCCTACATAATTGGATATCATACTTAACTGTCAAGTATTCTACATAAGGATCAGTGCTTTACAATCTTCCTACTTTCCAAACAATATATTTGTAATTAGAAAGCTTGAAACTATCAAATGGGAGTATCAACTGTTATGAGAAGGTGCTAATGTTCTTGGCTTGACCAAGAAGCCCTTCAAAAATAAGTTATGACGTTTGGTTGAATTTTAGGAAATGGGTTGAGCTGAGAACTTTTCAGCACCCCCTTGTATATTATTTTTCATAAAGATTTTATGATTAAGGCAGTAAGACAAATAAGAATATATTAACCTCAGTGTTCTATACAAATGTATCAAACAATGCTTAGGATTGGTAATGAAGAAAATTGTTTCTTAACGCATACAGTTTCTATAAAACTGCTTTTTTCTGCTGGTGTTGGTGCCTAGATATCATTGAAATAATAGCATAATTTCAAATGTTATTCTTTCTATAGGAAAGCAAAAAGAGATTAACAAAATCTTCAGTGACTGCAGTGATCTTCTATCCCAGTTCTGTAGCTCTCTTGAAACAACAACATGGTCGGATGGGTAAGTATACTCTTTATTTTCATCACTTTAATGCCAGTGTTATTATTACTGTTTTAACTGTTAATTAACATGTTTTGGGAATTTGAGGCATTTTAAAGATGAGATTCTGCCATTCATTTTTTTTTTTTAAATGAAAAGTGGAAAAATTAGCAAAATGTTTATAAAATAAAACATAAACCGCTTTTTTAACACTGTTTTGCATTATACAGTCATTTTGATCAATATAGGTTATTTTAAAAATGATACAGACTTTGCTTATTATTATTTTTTAAAAATTATTTTGAATTATACTTACATTTTTTTTAACACTGGAAAGAGAGATGATAAAATTTCATGGATGGTGCCACTTAAGTATTGAATTTTATGTTAAAATGATATACATGTTGAATTATGAGGACAGAAGATCTCCAGTGAGGATTAACCTGTAGAATTTGTGATCTAACCTGTAATACTCTGAATGCTGAGTCGCTTTCTTCCGATTTTATTTTGTTTTGGGATAAATTATTTTCTGAAAGTTATTTCTAGTGATGGGACGATACCAATATTTTTACCGATTCTGATACAATTCCTGATTCCGATAACTACAATGATTAAAATTCATTATTTTCAGGCCCTTCAGTTGGTTTGGGAAATTTAAGGAACAAAATACATTTATCAATAAAACTTTTAGTAGAAAAATGAATACAAAAGCTTATGAAATAAAGTTAGATATCCTTTTTATTTAAAAAAATTGGGTAAGAGTTTAAACAATAAAGAGAACAATTTCTTTACGTAAATCACTGTACATAGCTACAGTTGACGTATTGCTTTACATTGGCTATCATCAGAAATCTTTAAAAAAAACTTCCAAACTACACTTTTCTCCTTGGCATCGGATACACTTGCCATAATTGGAGTCTAAAAACCTTATAAAACTTGCATCTTGTTTGGCTCCGAGGAGGAATAAATGAGAAAAAAAGTTCAAAATATTTCAAATGCCATAATAATGTCACACAGGAATATGTTCAATTATGCCAAAGAAAAATATTAGTTAAACAAAAATTAAATACCATTTTTGATGGAAATTAAATTTTAGGTTTTTGATACAAACTTTTGTGTGAAAAAGCATGTTTTCAGAAAACTTCAAATAAAAGTTTGTTTATTTTTTTTAAGTAGGTACCTCAACGAAAAACAGTAAAATTCAGCATAACATGATGAAAACATGCTCCAAACATAATGAAAACATAGTTTTATCATCAAAATCTTTTATTAAGAGGAAAGATCAAATTATTTTTTAATATTTAATTAAATTTTTTACCCCTCTTTAGAACATTTGAAATTTTGATTAAAAAAAAAAAAATTGTTTTTCTCGAGACAGTAGATGTACTAACTTTTGTCGTAGCAAATTGAGGAATACCAGCGTTTGTATAAAAGGAACTGGAAGAGAAGCCATTCAGGATAACCTTCATTTCATGGTTTAATAGGAATGTGATTGGATTAAATCAAATAATTGTCCTGTAATACTATATCTCTGAAGCTTATGTAGACGGCTGGCATGCCAAACCCTGTCAAACACCTTTGAGATATCTAGAGCCACAGCTCGAGTTTTGCCATTATAAATCTTATTACAATCTGATGACCCCGAATATTTTAAAAGAATTTAGATTTGTTTTTATATGAATGATATACATGCAGAATTTCAGTGTATGGATGTCCAAACCTATAACATTATCATTAAAAGGTCTTGTACTTTAAGGGTTGTCCCATCCTTACAGGGGGGAAGAAAAAAAACCCTCATATGAAATTTATTGTCTGCTCCACCATACTTTTTTTTTTTTTACTGTAAGGTACATTCTGTACAAAGCCCAGAGGCCACTCAAGGTAGAGGGTTACAATAAGGGGTACTTTATATGGATATGAGAGGAAGATAACGGTTGACTTCTGACTTGAACAGATTGTAGTGATTGGAGAAGCATGCTCTATGGAGTTTGTTCCATAGGGCAGTGGTTTGTGGTAAGAAGCTGTAAACTTTCTTCTTGCTGATGGAATACAGAGCAAATGTGGGTAGTTTGCTACTATGTAAGTGATATGGTGCATCTTAGCCATGAAGATCTGACCTGGTAGAAGATGCAGGAGATGCAGTTCATCTGAGCATTTTTCATGGTTGTAGTGATAAAGTAGTGAGAGGACTTGCCACATCCTGTCTGTGAGAGGTTAGCAGGTGGAAAATAATTCTTCTCCCACAAAGACATGGAGATGCTTTTGAATTCTATCAAGACTGGAAAGTGAGGTCTGGGCAGCTCCTACAACAATACTCCATTTTTGGTCCGAGCTGGCTCTTATAAAGGTAAAGTGGTAGAAGGAGCTGATCATTTTACTTGTATGGATCATATATATAAATTCCACTTGAGGATGGGTGTGAGTTTGAAGCCCAATATCCTCTTGAGGAATAGGGCCTCCTTGAAGGGACATCCGTTCATTGTGACTGGTGGTAGTTTAGGGCTTGATTGGTTATTGTTAGATCGAAAGAGAGGTCAGCTGCTGATCATCAAGACTTTTAAAGGTGCACCTAATGATCAGAGTATATTCTTAAGTAGATCATTTATGTAAACCAGAAAGAGGGTTGCTCGAAGAAGTGATCCCTGGGGGATGCCTGCGTTGACCACCAGGGCATCGGTGAGCTGGCCAACACTGGCCAAGCTGGTAATAACTACATTCAGGGATCTACCTCTTAGGAAGGATTTTATAATAGAGAAAACCCTCTCAGTGATTCCATAGCTGGAGAGCTTGTCTTGTTGAAGGTCTTTGAGATATCTAATTATGAACATGTTTGGCAGGCAATCAGCTGTCAATAAATCAATTAACATGTCAGAAAAACAAGACCCCATGGTTAAGAAATGTTTGTATACAAAACTTTAGGTTATAAGTATTTGTTTGAAATCAGATTAATTTTTCTTTAAATTTGTTAATTTTTCTCAAATAAGATTTCAGAAATATATATTTTATTTTTGTAAAATTTTAAAAACTGAGAATTAACTTTTGTTTACAAATGTATTAAAATGGCCGATTTTTACTGAAAAAAAGATTCTGATCAATATAATTTCTGTTTGAAATGCATCACATATAGAAAATACACCACATATGGAAATAGTAAATTTTAAATCCTTTATAGGTACCTCCACTAATTTGGTATATGTAAGGTTTAAAATGAATTTGTAAAAATGAAAAGGCTTTCCTGAAGGTTTCCTTTTAGCTTTAATTGAAAGCTAAAAGATTTAAAATTTACTTTTACCAGTAAGCAAAATACTCTGGTGTATTTCGAACAGAAATTATATTAAACAGAATCAATTTTTTTTTTTCAGTAAAATTGATAAAAATTGGTCATCTGCACAAATCTTGTAAAAATTCATTTTTCATCAAACAATATTGTCTTTAATATGTATTATTCATAAAGGCATTTAAAAACTTCTCTAATTAAATAATGTTTTAGTTTTAATGTGTTTTTATTTTTTGATTCAGAAAAGATTTTCTGTAAGATAGGGTCCAATTTTGAAAAACAATTGGTTATTTAAATTCTTCAAAGAAATTCTACTTTTTTAAATTAGTTAACTTTATGGAAAGTTTGAAAACTGAGTAGAAACTTGGACATTTTACTTTTTTATTTTTTTTTACACCAGTAAAATAAATTTACATCATACTTAGGTGTTATTATGATCTATAGATTTAATTTTACTGATAGTTTAAAATCAATAAATATTTATCTTTTTATCATTAGTACCAGGAGTAGAAAATTAAGTTTTAAACAAAAAAAAAAAAAATCTAAAGAATCGTTTTTGGTCTCAGAAATTAGGTTAAAAATTCTCTTATTCTGATGCTGATTCCAATACTCTGAAAAGTTCTATTTTTGATTCTATATTCTGATTAATCATCCCATCACTAGTTATTTCATATCATTATATTAAATCTAAATGTTTTACTCTCTAGAACCTACTTTGTTACAGTAGAATTTAAAAATGATTTTATAGAAGCATTTATGCATAATTGCTGCTGCATCTCTCTAAAGCAACAATCCAATATTGTTACTTTTACTTTTATTTTCTAATAATAGTTCTTTAATGGTGCTGGTAAGTTTAGAAATCTTTTGTATCATTAACCCCTCCCTATTCCTCATAGGATACAAACAAAATATAAATTGCTTTGTGTGTGTGTGTGTGTTTTGGGTAGTGGGGTGAGTAACTTATTTTTAAACTTAAAATCTTTTTCCATAAAATAAAACCTCATATCTTCAACTTTTTAAAAGAATGGTGACATAAAAACATTCCGCAATTTGTTTTACAGGGATTCAGAAAAAAAAGAGCCCGAAAATATTGAGACAGTTGAGATAAGTGATGATGATGATGTTGAGTTTATAGAGACAACATTTGAGCCAGAGCTCATTAACCGACATCATCGGTCTTCTGTGTAAGTTGTGGACAAACTTGTCAGGTTTTCTTAAATTTTATTTTTTCATTATTCTGATCAAATGATATTGTCGTTTCTCGAAAGAATATTTTGTAATGATCTTTATTGCTGTTTCTTTACATATTCTATACATTTATGTATTAAGGATGAGGAAAAATGAACTTGGGAATATATTCAACTCATCAGTTTTTATTTTTCACTTAAAAGTAATTCAGAACTTTATCTTATTTTAGAAAATCTTTTCATTGGACGAAAGAAAGCTAATCTTAATTTCAATACTTATTGATTTTAATGAATATTTATATTTTCTCAAACCCAGTTTAAACATTTGTATATTTTGTAAAAAATGTGTGGTATTTGAGTTAGCATTTTGTGTTTAAACTTTATAAATTTTCAATGGCAATTTATCACCACAAACATTAATTTCAAAATAATTTTTTTTTTCTTTTTCTTTGTAGCCCATCCAGTGTTACTCCATCAAATATGGATTCATTACGTGCAGCACTTACAGAAGCTTTAAACAAGCAAATTCCTCCACAGGTTTGTAAATTTGATACCTGCCTGCTCTATTTTTTATTTTTTATTATTTTTTTTTATGGGGCTGATATTTTGGAGAGTGGTGAGGTGGATTTGTAACCGTAAGAACAAATTGAAGTTTCTACCCTCAAATAAAATTACTTTGGGTGTCTGAGATTTAAAATAAGCACATTAAATTTTTTTAAAATGAATGTTCAATAGATAAATGTTTAATATAATTCTTAGAAATTTGATAAACTCTTGATGAAACTGTAATCAAATTGGCAAGTTTTTTTTTTTCTGTGATATATTGATGTTTGTTTGGAAATTTATCATGTGAATCATTTTTTATCTGTCTAGATTTCTGAGATGATTTACACTATTAAGACTATTGTCCTCATCTTTATTGTCATATTCACAATGTTTCGGCCATTGTACACATGGTCCAGTGGATAAAAGTATTGGTTGAAGTAATCCAGTGATTTGACCCAAAGAGTTGTGAGTTCAATATCTGGCCACAGCAGAGGTGAACAAAAACTTGGAGAGTTGAGTTACTAAAGGGAATTACCTGAAATAGATGTCCAGAAGAGGTATGGCATGTGGAACTGAAACAATCTAACCCAGTGGATGAAATAAAGGGTTTGGTTTGAAATTTCAACGTATGTCACCTGAAGAAGGCCGGAGCATACAATGGCTGAAACATTGTGAATATGACAGTAAAGATGAGGACAATAGTCCGAACAATGTAAATAATGTAAATAGAATCATTTTTTTCATTGATAATATTGAACAATCTGAAAGTTTAGTGAAATATATTTTAAAAACATTTTTATCATTTCTATTTTTAGGGTCAAAATAATTTGTCTCTAAACAAGCAGTTATCAGAAGAAGACAGAAGAATGTGAGTTTGTTTTCTATTCAAATATGATTTATTTATTAGTAAAGATTTTTCTAACTGTTACACTGTGGTTTGTCTTTACCCATTATTGTCTTGTAATGGTAACCTGATATCTTATCCAATGTATGAACAGGCTAATTGAGTACTAAATTTGTTGAATATATATGACAAGAGAAAATAATATAATGTAAGCCACTTATTTTTATGGCTGTTGAAATTTCTTGTTGATCTTTAAGGTTTTATACACTTTTGTTGAAATTATACTCTACTGCAAATATAAAAATTTAAAGCATATATCACCAAACCTGTCACTTGGCTATGGCCATATTACATTGAAACACCGGTTCTTGTATGATCACTGAAGCAATGTGAAGCCTGGTCAGTACCAAGTACTTATTCATTTATGCACAAATATGCTTGGGAAATGTATGAATCCACTTCTTTTCCCCCAGCTACAGATTAATTAGTAGAACTTATCAGTAAATTATTATTATCCCCCCCCCAATTATTATAATCTAAAATATTTTCTGGCTTTAAATAATCTGCAAAAGATTGATAAACTGTAAAACAAAAATCAATCTCCGCCTTCACTTGCAGATTTTAGAGTGATAAATAAGAAACAGGTTATTGATGATTTTGACTTTTTAATTTTGAGAAACTGTCCCTCTTTAAAGATGGTAAGATAGAGTAAGCTTCTCTTTTCCTTAGTGTAAGATAATCTTAGCTTATTGGGATGAGTACCGCATTTGCTAATCCATTCCTGATTTTCTAATGACACTAATTACACTTCATTTACTTTTCTTTTACTGGTTATATTTAGGAGTTTGGACACTCTAGGCAAAAAGTTTAGATATTGAAGGATAATTCTGTATTTTGTTGCAGCCTATTTTCTCTGAAAAAAATGGATTTTCATACTTTTATAGGGTTGAAACAAGGTAAAATATTGAAAAATGCCTGTTTTGTCAACATCTGAACAAAATATCAAATGAACTTTTGATCTGAACCCCATGAAACTAGGTATTTTCTGAAAGTAAACAATATGTTCTTTCATTTAAAAGTAAAATTGGCTGGTTTAAATAACTGGAAAATATTTTCAAGGGATAAAATGTGAAAAAATAGAGAAAATTTCGCATTTTTCTAGTTCTAAACAAACATTTTACCCAATAATGGGAAATTTACCATTTTTTAAAAAAAAATAAATCAGAAAGACTAAATCATAAACTATTTCAGGCATAAAATTGAGAGTTTGAAGCAAAACCAAATTCCCAGAGGGTCAAAATGCAACAAAGTCTGTTGGTAATTTTCCATTATATGGCTGCCAGGGATTAAAAAAATTGACATGAGTTTTTTTTCCCCCCAAAAAATACCAGTGATAAGGAAAATAGGGTTCAAATGAAACTTAATTTGATATGGTGGCCGGCTCAAAGCTAAAGCCAGCCAGCAATAAAATGAGCTGTCATCAGCTAGTGGTAAATCCTAACCACTTACAAGAGGTGAACAAAGTATGAAAAAGAAAGGGAACATTTTTAAAATGCTTGATGTGGGTTATTTTTTTCAAACCTATGTGAGAAAGTTCAGATGGTGTCGGTTAAAGCTGTGAAAAAAAATTGACAATATGGCTTGATGTGTTTTTTTTTTTTACACCTCATGGCCCGGGCAATGACAAAAACACTAGTAGATGACATTTTTTTTACGCTGCATGCCATTTGTATTTCCCATTGTCGGGTCATATAGCGGTTCCTTTTATTCAACAATGTTCACACCAACTTAAAGAGAAAGGATTGAAGTTTTAAAAAAATTTTTTTTTCATAAAAAAAAAAGTGGTTTTTCTCAGAAAATTTGCTATAATTTCTTAATGCTAACTCCTGGGTGACATTGTTCACAGCCAAATCGAAGATTAATTACCAGTGAATAATTCCATGTGCAAACAATAGCCGTCTGGATCCAATAACATGGCCCAAAAACATCTAGAAAAATGACTGTTTTTTTTTTTATTTTCATCATACACTTGAAAATAGATTCATATTACTGTACACAACTGCAAATGACCTAATCTGAGGCAAAAATAGAAATCTTGTTGTACATAATTGTGTTTTCTACGGTCAGTTTCCATTATTTCATCTTGATGTTGTTATTTTTGGACAACCAAGTCATCAAGGATTCAGGAAAACAGTTTGGTACAGGTTTGCTTTGAGAACTTTGCATTCTATGAGGGGTTTAATGTTACTGATGAATGGGAATTTTCGCTGAATATTAATTCAAGTGCCATGTTGGATTTTCCTATATGACAAAAACAAGCATTTTAAACAGCTGTGAAGGGAGACTGATTATTTATTTACAGTAGAATTGATGTCTTTGTGTTTGATTAATTTTAAGTTCTTTTTTCCAGGTTTGATATTCATGTTGGCTCAAAAGTGTTGGGTAAAAAATCCAATGATATTTGGTATAAAGGAATTGTGCAGGAAATTAGCCACAAAGATAAAACGGTAAAAATGGTTGAATTCTTTTCCTCCAAATCTTTAGTACATCCTTGTGAAAATTAATTGAAACAAAATAAATAATTCCATTATTATTTACTTTTTTTTCGTATTTTTCCAATGAGCATATTAGTACTTTGTATATCCATTCCACAAAGTCTTTGCTTGCAGATTGACCACAGATACTCAATTGGATTTAAATTAGGAGAGTTTTCTAGCCAGCCGATAATACTTTGATTTGTTCACTGTTAAGGCTTGCCATTGTGTTCATGCAGCATTACAGTTTTCATACACTTCCTTAGAGTAACGTCCATTGTCGACAATGGCCTTAGGACAACTAATCGACAGTCAAGACAATAGTGTCTACACATGATGAAAATCTGATGCAATCACAGATAACACAATATTTTTCAAGGCCAAACAAGTTTCATCATACACCCCTAAAATAGATTCATTTTAATGCACACCACTGCAAATGATCTGAGATAAAAATAGAAATCAATTACACATCTGTCACTCCAGTGGGTTTAAAACTGACTGTATGGTGACAGAAAGGAAACTAAAGCTGTTGTTTCAATTAATTTGTACAAGGGTGTAGCTTGAAATTTTATATCTAAATGTAGGTAAATCTTGAATTTTTTTAAAGGATTTTTTTTCTTTGAATAGTTATTCACAAACACAATATTTTTGACACTGTGTTTACCTTCATTGTGTGATGAAGAAGAAAAAAGCTAAACATTATTTTTAGTCAGCATTAGGTTTTACGGATATCCAAAATAATTTTTATTGAGAAATTTGTCACATCTTCATAAATGCCTAATCTTTAGAAGCGGAACTCACTGAAAATTAATTTTATAAACTTCTCATTGTTTAAAATGTTTGAAATTTTTTCTGAGGCTGAGACAGGCAAGAATTTGTTTCTTAGTTAACCATGTGCTTAGTAAATATATATAAAACTACCATCACTCCCTTGGCAATGTTTATTGTTTTAAAAAGCGATGATTTGAATTTTAATAAAGCTTAAAAATATGTAAGTGAATTTATACATTTTCTTTGTTGAGAATTGACTACAAAATTAAACTCTATCTGATTGTTTATTGGAATGGTTGGCAAAACATTGGCTAATTGCCAATCGATTTGAACTTTATAAAATGGTAAATAATAACTATTTCTTTATAGTTGGTTCACATATTTTAATAAATTAGTAAATGTTTATAAATTTCTGAATAAAAAATTGTTTTTAGAATGTTGTAAATACAAAATAATGTTTAATATTTTTGTTCTAAATTCTCAAGAACAAAAAAAAAAAATGTATAAATTCACTTTCATCATTTGTTTAGGCTTTATTGCAATTCTAATCATTGCTTTTAAAAGGAGTGTAGTTTGTTAAAATAATTGCACTGTCAAAGGAAATACTGTCCTTATAACACTGTTTTTTTTGTTTTTTTTGTGGGCATGAAAATAGATAAATGTTAGAAAACAAATTGGGATTGAGGTTTAAATCTTAGATATTTCTTTAGATATATGGATAAAGTTGGATTGTTTGTTAAATATAGTCCAATAGTGTCATCACTCATATCTTCACTTCTTTTGAATTGTTACTGATCAAGTCGATTTACATGTTGGAATAATTGGTATTATGAAGTGTTAATCATATTTTGAGCTTGTATTACCTGGAAGCTTGTAAGATAAGAACAGAACAATCCTATTCTTGTTATGAAAGAAATTAAAGATATGTATTGTATAAACACCTATAAATTTAAAAGGTATCAGAAAAGTTATTTATTACTTACTGGACTGATTTTTTTAATTTGTAAAAAAATTTTTCTTTTACAGACAAAATTGAAGATCAAATTTGATGGCAAAGGAACCAAGGTGCTAGACGGCAAACATGTTTCCTTCTTTGAAAATTGGAGCAATCCAGTCAGAGTTGGTAGCAGGGTTGTCGGTATGTGTATGTCTCATTTTTGTGTCTTTCTCTAATTGTTGTGAAACATTTCTACCTGGAACTACACTCGCTCTCAGTGTTCAACAGCTCTGCTATTGCTTGTATATAGATTAAAAACAAAAACATTAGCCTTATTTGCTGTCAAAATTTATACAAGGGCAGTAATTACCCAGCTCGTTAAATACTCTTTTACCAATTTAAAATTTTTCTACTGATTAGCAATGTTGATTAGCAGATTTTGTCTTTAGTTATCAGCAGAGCCAATCTGTTTAACACCATTTTGGCAGTGGAAGACGAGAAGGGGATAGGCGGTGGGAATGAAAGAGAAGCCAAGGTTAGAAATAAAAACACATATTTAGAGACATGATAGGGATTTTTTATTTTATTTTATAGTTTCTGTATATTATTCAGGTGT
This sequence comes from Acanthosepion esculentum, assembly GCA_964036315.1. Lineage (NCBI taxonomy): Eukaryota > Metazoa > Mollusca > Cephalopoda > Sepiida > Sepiidae > Acanthosepion > Acanthosepion esculentum. The sequence goes on from OZ038484.1 coordinate 20,819,604, forward strand.
CTTTGGAATGGGACTTAAATATTTAATTAAGTTTGTAAATTGTCATGCATCATAGTTAAAATGTCTGAAATCAATTTTCAGTGATGGACAAATTTAATAAATTTTTTTTTTTTTTTGGCCAAATTCCTTTTAACTATGATTATTAAATAGAAATTCTCATTTTATTTCATTTCAGAAAAAGGAAAAAAGCTATTCTGTTTTAAATCTTTAGCTAATTATTGATTCTCTATTCTGCAAATTAATGAAAAACAATTTTGTTGTAATTGAATCGTTCAACACTGTAGACATGAACAGTTATAAATAAATAGCCAATTGTAGGATTTGAACTCGAAACGATATAAACTTGTCATCATTTCCTTTCTTTAATATACATGCATATATGAAAACATGGATTTAAAGTAGGCATAAAATAATTGTTTCATTGATATTTATATCCTTTGATATTAAATTGATCATAAGTTTAACTGAAAATATTAACAATGTAATATAATTTAATCTAATTATATTTCATTGTATTCAGAATTTACATACTGATACCCTTGATTTATTTATTTTTATTCCATCATCATTATTTGTGAGCTATCTCATCACACTTGTTATTTTCCTAATATATTGGATTTATTATTTATTAGAAAAATAATGGCCAAATTTACCATTTAGTAAAATTGTCCTTAATTTCTAATTAATTCAGTGTTTGGAATATTTTAATTTTTAACTGAATTTACATTTAAGCACTTTTTTTTTTCACTCCAAGCAAGGCAATAAAGCCACCAATATTGTAAAAGAAAATGAGAAGATGTTAGTGAGGAGAAAGGACAATAAATAGAACAGCACTCAAGAAGACGAAAGATGGTGATTGACATTGCATTTAAATTTTTGAAGATCATAGATGGCAGGGAAGCAAGAATTCAGAAGAGTTTCCCAGGCGAGAAGTATGAGAGAAGAAACTATTATCAGCAGTAAATGATAATTCTTCAAATTGATTGAAGAGCGGAACAAGGTGGGGTTTTCAGCTTCACATCTTATTTCTATGATTGTACGAAAGCTTCAGTACCAGCTTTCACCCAGGAAGAAACCTTGAGAGCACAATTTTAAATGGGAAAATGGAAAATTTCATTCCATGGGTTGTCACAAAGAAAATCACAAAAAGAATCGCAGTGAGTGTGTTGGTAAGAAAATGATGTCCTTTGTATAGTGGGCTCTTGCCTAATAGATGAGATGGGGTAGATATCTACAGACACTACTGTGCGATCTGAGTTGTCAAGCACAACCAGAATCCGGGAGGAGGTAAGGAACCGATCAAGTAAAGAAGCATATCCATCCAAATTACTTGTAGGGAAATCCTACTATTTAAGTGAGACGTTCAAAGTCTGGATGCTGACAAGATCAGTAATATTGGAATGATGAAACCACTTGACATGATGATCACTGAAGTCACCAAACGCAAAAATGTTGAGAGAGAGAGAGAGAAGGAAATCTGTACTGTCAGATATTCTATCTAACAAGCAACAGTCCTGAGAAGAAGGGAAATGATAAAGGATGATATAACTAACAGTTTAATAGTGAAAGTCAGAATCCTGTCTAAGAATAATATTTTTAAATCTTTTTTTTTTTTTTTGACGCAACATTTGTATTTTTAGTATGTTGTAATACAGCATTTGTTATTTTAGATATAGCGAAGAAAACGGCGACTTATCTTGTCAAACCAAGCGATAGCACGTTGTATGTATCCTACGACGGAAAAGAAAATTACTTACCAAAAAAAAGGGCACAAGTTCTGCATGACATGCTGAAGACAGAATATTTAGATTAAAAACAAGTCCATCGCAGGAGTCTCTATAAAAGTATTTTGATATGCAAAAATTTGGTGTCCTCTCCCAGTTGTTGACGAATGAAAAAATGCTCAGCCGATAAAAGCAGTTGGTGTTCTCGAATCGAGAAGAAAAAAAATTGATGTATTTTGGCTACTGTGTTCGTCGGAGAGTGAGTTATTTTTCTGACTGGTTATGTGCATTGGGATTTGTGAGATAGTACCTGCGAATTGAGTTTTCAGCATTTCTTTCTGCCCCAACCCTGATATTTGAGTCTGAACTTACAGTGATTCGTTCTCTGCGTTGTGAAAGTAATCTGCAACAAACATTTCCTTTGCTTTCAGAATGCTTACATTAGATTTTGTCTTACATGTTCTTAACTTTCCATCAGTGATTACCATTATTAGCAATTCTTTGAAAATTTCAATTTTTGCTTATGTTTGAACTGTTTGATTTATGACACCTTACATTATGTTAAAGAATACTACTGTTATGTTTAAGTATAAAACAATGAAGTTGTCCCTCTAGCATATCAACATAACATTTTAATGTGTTACAAATAATCAAAAGAAAAATATACAAATATAACAGTTGCTTTGGGGCAGGTGGTATGATGAGGCAGTGAAAAATTCTTGGCCTGACCAACTTCCTAAAATCTGAACAAATGAGCAAGCATCAGATTTGATTTTATTCCGCTTTCACATTGTTTGCTCAAGCCATTGAAGTGTGCATTGACTTCATGTTATCAAAGCAACAAGAATGAGTAAAACTAGTAATAAAACATATTAATAGCTATTTATTCCTGTTATCACTTGGTAACATTTCAAATTTTAAGAAGCCTTTTATATTAGTTAATATTTAACAGCAGAAGAGCCTTTTTATGGCTTAAAGAAATTTTTTTTCACCAGTAGATTTAGACTTGATTATGTATAAAAAAAAATTGTAAATGTTTTTAATTTGCAAATTTTATATGACATTGATGATATTTCTTTCCAATATTTTACTTATGGGGCTGTTGACATTGTTGCCTGTGTTGTGAAGGGAGGAATGTCATTTTTTCCAGCAGTTAGGTTTCATTCATTGATAATTTTGCTTTGTTTAATCTTTGCATTATCAGTCATGCTTAAGATAGAGAAAAATATCTAAAATACTCATCATTTTGAATTAAGTATATGCATGATCTTAAGGGGATTTGTAAAATATCATTGTCAAGGAACATGTATATAAAAAAAACAAAAATGTATATTATAAAAATATTTTTTTTAAATATCTGTACAATTTAAGACTTATCTCACCTGAATGAAGTAATTTTTATTTTAAGAATCAAAGAAGATTGTCTAATAACTATTATTTTTTTTCTTTAATTCTTTTTTGATATTTTCTTAAATGAAAAAAAAAAATGAATAGAGACTTATCCAGCTCAAATTTTTGCTTTACAATCCTTAGTTGTAATTCACAAATGATTCATAAAAGTATTTTAATTTATTAAACTTATCTTGAAACAAATTCTTATTTTTCTCCAAGTGATATCTTCAGTAATGATAGTCATTTTAAAGACCTTTACAACTAATTGTTTTTCCTGCCTAACATACAACCTCATTGTAAAAATTCAATTTTGGTTGAATTCTCAGATTGTGCCTAATTCAATAGCATATTTTTTAACCTTTTGTTGAAAACATGAAGTAACTAATGTATGTTAGCTATCTTTGTATAGTTTAAATATGATATTCATTAATGGAGAACACTTTCTGAAACCATAGATTGTAGAACAAAATTTATCTTTTGATGACTAAGTATTTTGAAAATTCATTCTTTTTAAAAAATATATTTTTAAGTTTCCTCTTTATAGATTTCAAACAATTATTTTAAAGCATGCAGATATAAATTAAATTTTAAAATATTTAATTAACATCCTAGTAAGTTTGTACTTTGTAAATATTTGTTTTTGGGGATCTACTTTTTAATGTTTCTATAAATTCTAAATCAACTTTGAATGTTTATCTTATCTATTTTTAAAATTATTTTTATTTATTTGATAAAAAAGAAAAACTTAAAAAGAGGCTTAACTGAAATGTCAATTCACTTTTGGTTAATAAGTTTAAATTATTTGTTTGCCTTATTTGGTTTTATTTATTTAATTTTGTTTTGCATGAAAATAATTTTTCAATTAGTCTTTTAAAATATAATTGATATTTTTTCATAAACAAGAATTGTTTAAAATCTTTTTAGTTACCACTGTTAATAATACAATGCCTTTTATTTGGGATTTAATATTTTATGAAAGCATCAGATCATAGAATTATAATTTGTGTATTTATGTATATTGATGAGAACTTGTTTTTATTGCATTGTTTTGTCTGAATATGTGCTTTTGTTACAAATTAAAACATAATTGAAATAATACTTTCAAGAAAATGAATTTATTGATAGTTTCTGCTTTTTTTTAATGTTTTTAATGAAAACTGGAATAAACTATGGATTAAAATATGTTCTTTAGTTTACATAAACTAATTTAGTCAAAGAAAGACCTTTTTAAGTTATTTAAAAATACACCCAGATTCTAATTGAATTCTTCAAACAAGCTTGTTTTATTAAAAAAATTAAATATTTTGAATAAAAAGAATTCAATTTTTTTTATTTTTTAAGGTTAAAAGAAAAAGAATTGGTGAATTTTATCTAAATTTTTCTGCATTTTCATAATTTTCATTGGAAACTTTTTTTTCAGAACTGATGTCCTATTTCCATGTGATCATTCAGAGCAATATCAGTTTGATTTCTCAAATGAATTTTGGAAAATACATGAAACACATCAGCATTTAACTTCAAAAACTATAGACAACACAGTATTGTTTTCTTCTAGTTTGAGAACATGAGCAGCTTATATGAAATTTGTAGGCTTATTTGCTTCTATTATAAAGTTTAAGAAAACTATTAACAACTTTTATATTTTCAAAAATATTTTCCTGAACATTTAATAATGATTTCATGAAAACTGTATTTGATATTTCTTTTGTTTTAATAGTTCAAAACTTAATTTTTTTAAATTTCATATTCTGTAATCCAATTCTGATGACATCTCCTTCCTCACCCTTAAATAGATTTGTTTGGACAGAGCAGACTTAACTCCTAAGTGTAATTTTGTGGCAAATATTTCTTAGTTGGAATAGTTCTAAGATGCATTTGAAAAAAAAAAATGAAACTGTAGATGAGTAATTAATGTTAACTTGTGAGCATTCTAGTGTGAACTTTACAAGATGAGAGTACTAAAAGCTTCAAAACTCTTGTAATAAATTTGTCAATCAGACTTATTCAATGAAAATTGAGCAATCTTAATTTAAAAAAGTCTTTTTAATTTCATTTGATTGATAAATGTACAAGGACAATACTGAAAAGTTCTCAGATAAAACCATTTCTAAAATCTGACCAATCGTCAGATTGGTTCGGCTGAGAACTTTTCAATGCATTCTAAATCTCATTAATTCTTTTCTGAAATATAGGTGGAAAAATTGATACAATTCAATCTGTTGTGTTTCATGTAGAGGTACACCACTGATACTCCTCTCCCTCTAGAATTACTTCTTTTTGTGTTTTTTTTTTCCTTTTTATTAGATCAAGGAATTTATCTGTATATTTCTGAGATGAGGTATTATGTATATTATTAACATTATTCGGACTATAGTCCTCATCTCTGTCGCCATATTTATTACAACGTTTCGGCACATGGCACAGTGGATAAAGGCGTTAGATCCAGTGACAGGACCCAAAGAGTGTGAGTTCAATACCCAGTTAAGGCAGTGCAGAACTTTCAGAGGGAAATTAACAGGAGATAACTGATAACTGACATCCATTAAACATAGCACATGGAACTAGAACGGTCTACCCCAGTGAGTGAAATAAAGGGTTCAGTTCAACATTCCAACCACCTGAAGAAGGCCGGAGTGTACAACAGCCGAAACATTGTAATAAATATGGCGACAAAGATGAGGACAATAGTCCGAATAATGTAAATAATGTACAAGGAATTTATATTAACATGATACAATGCACCTCCAGATCACAATTATATACAATTATCATGTTATGGACAATTAGAAACTTAAATGAAACATCTTAATTATTTTGTATGACGAACTTTTGACATCGTCATTGACACTCAGGTTTTCTTGTGAAGCTGTACATAAAGAAAAATTTATGAAAGGTATGTTAAAAATTGGGAGAAGATTTTCTTTTAATCTTTCTATTTTAATGGGATGCATCTCAAGAAAATCTGTAATAATACCAGTTGTTTGTCATAATAGTGTATATACAGGTGGTGTAATGGATAGTGGCTCAGAATGAGAAAGCAGAGAGGCAAGTTCAATTTCCAGTCGGGTTTGTTACATTCACTTATATGCAAATACCCTTAGGAAAGATATGAATGAATTTCTCCCTAACTATGGGTTAAATAGTAGGATTTGTATCTGGAATAATCATTGTTATTCTCAAAAAAATATTAATGCAATATTCACTTGCAAAAAAATAAAAAGTATTCTTACAATCCAAAATCTGTTTTGGCTTTAAATAACCTACAAAGGATTAAAAAATAAAATAAATCAATCGTTATAGTCTAATAAAATTGATGTTGGGACATTATTTCATCTTAAAAAAAAATTAAAATCTTTTTGTTAAAAAGTAATTGAATTTAAAGACGAGTGCTTATTGAATTCAATAATTTCAAAAAAATATTTAAAAGAAATTCTTTAAACAAAAATCGATTTGAAAAAATTTAATGATTCAATGTTTGCCTTGTTTAAGACGAGAACTTTAATAGTCTTTTAATAAAGTGTGATGATTGTTAAATGGTTGTCTAAACTAAATAAGGTTTTAAAAAAATCAGTGGTGTACATCTGTTTCCTGAGAAATAGAATAATTGTTATTGCTTCTGACTTAACACCTTTTTACCTGCTATGTCTTTGTATATGCATTGATATATATATATATTCATAGGTCTGTGTGTATGTATGGATGCATACATGTATGTATGCATACATGTACATGCTTGCACATCTTTAGTGAGAGCCAGATGATAGAATGAACAACTTGAAGACTGGCTTCCAACCTTTGTGCAATTTGGTAAAGAGCTTGGACAAGATTCTCCTGCGTCCCAAGATGCACCTCTCTGGTAGCAAATTTAGAAGCTACTTCATGGATAAAGAAGTTTGGAAAATGAAACCAATTCTGCATTGTGTATTGATGGTTGGAGGAGCAGCAGCAGCATGATAAATTAGTTTAGGAAATACAGGCTTTGGAGTATTATAACTTTAATTTTTCTTTTTTGACATTCAATTACTGCTGGAGTGGTAGTGTTGTTAAAAGCATTCTAAAAATATGTTTCTATTTTTAACAATCATACCATCTGCATGTTTTTTTTTCTTTTCCCCACCAAGTTTTACTTACATAGATTCTTATCTTGTATTTTATTTTTCCAAGCAATATAATTCATTAAATATCAGATTTTTTTTTTAAATTAGAAAAATCTTTGAGCTTTTCTTTTTATTTTATGGCTTGAATGAATGAATAGCAAATTGCAAAGGTGACTCAAAAAGTGAAGGCATTTCTTTTAATTCATTTAAAAAAGAAATGTATTTTACCTTATAAAAATTGTTTTTGTTTGCACTCTTGATCCCAAAATTAGATGACAGCTGATTGTTCAATATAGGTGGGAATTGAACGTAAAAGCTTAATAATCATACCCGATGGAATACAGTAGTTTTATGATATTTTAGCTGTGTTTTTGTGATTGCTTGTTTCTATAAATATTATGTTGTCTTTATATTTTTATTTATTCTTACATTATCTTTAACATTTAATCATGACAAATGAAAGATTTATGAATTTCTTTTCATTGCTTTTAAGCTTAGTTGCTTTGTAAATCATCATTTTGAAGCTAAATGACCAGAACTGGCATTTTCATTTTGAGATTACTTTAGCTGTCATGTTGCAAAGAGGCCTTTTTATAATTAAAAAAAATCCTCATTTTCTTCAGCATCAAAGAAATAAAAATATCAAATATCAATTATATGAAGAGTAAATTTTCTATCTACTTTTACTAAGAGCATTTCTTAAAACAAATTGAGACTATTATATGGATGTCATAAAAACTGATACAACTGTACTATCATCTCTGAAGCATCTATAAGTTTGTGTAACTGGATTTCTTTTGTGTTAAAATTTCAACTGAATAATTAATAATTGGACTCTGCACATGTTTGATACTTTTTCTATGACATAAAAATGTTTCAATATTTTTTAATATCTTGTATTTATGAAAAATGGCTGCATGTGTGCTATTAAAATTACACATTTACACATTACTATACACTGAAAAATGTTTATATACCATATAAAATATATGATCAATGCTTTGGTTAAAAAAATATTATTTTAAAATATGCTACTTTTTTTTAACCTGATATTGTTTAATGAGCATTTAACTGGCAAAAATTAATATTTTACATGGGATGCTGAGAAGCCCATGGACTGAGAACTTTTCAGCATACCCTAATATAAAATAATTGCAAAGATATTTGTTTGTGATTTGCTATTATTTATGCATTAAAAAGATCAATTACATGTGTCAAGTATGCTATGAGTATAAAAAGGCTTTTTACAAAAGAATAAAGTTATAAACATTAATTCTTTTAAAATTAAAAATTTTTTAATGTAAATTTTACCAAAATATTCTTCAATGTTCAAATGTTAAAAGTCCTACATTTTTAACAGTGGATAAAGTGAGTTGAGAAATTTTTCTTATTTGATGGGAACAAAATCAATATAATTCTTTGTGTCTTAATTTTCATTTACTTTTATTGAATTCTTGTGTTAATTTTCTCTTATTTCCCTTTTGTGTGCCATCTGTGTCTGCATTTCTCTTTTTCAATGGATGCATAAATTGGAATAAGCTAAAATGGACAGTTCATTTCCTGTTTATTAACAAAAATATCTTTTGAAATATTTGTAAAAATATTAACCAAATTTTGTATAAATATTTACTTAAGGTTCTAGAGTAATTTCTGAAGCAAGTTTCTTTAAAAAGAATTTTTGAACATGAATGATAAATCTTTTAACATTAGTAAAAAAACAAAAACAATATTCAATTAAAAAAAAATCTTTGACTTAATGATTTGTAAACTGAAGTATTTGTTTTTCAAGTAATGATGTGTAAGTAGCTATTTTAAAATTATCATAAACTGAATGACAAAATGACAGTTTTTGAAATTAAAAATAAAACAATATAGATAAAATGTTTAAAAGAAAGGCTATTGCTTATTTATCCTTGCATTAGAAAAATTCAATTTTAAAATCTTTTAGTAACATTAATAACTAATTTGACATAAAAACATGAGGTTGTTGAATAAACAAGACATCACTTTCCTTATTAACTACTAAAATGGATACATGATGGAGTCATTTCACTTCATGGAAACAAAATACAATAAAATATCCACACATCATGACTCTGGAAAGTGTGAAAATTATTCAATTGTTTGTATAAAATATTACTTGTTTGTATAAAATATTGCCTTTTCTTTTTTGTTTGTTTAAATTTATTTTACTATTCAATCAATTATGTACATAGTATAAAAAAAATGTAATCTCATTTTTTAAAATTTTATTTATGCTTACTTTTGTTTATTTGCTAAAATTCTTTTTTATTTTGGTTATGATAATTGGATTGCATTTGGTTATTTATTAATTTAAAAGATACTTTAAGTACTTACATTATTTTTATAACATTAATTCTCAAAAATCAACATTAATGTGTATGTTTCATGTAGATTTGCATTTCTTAGAAATGAATTGGATTTTACTATACTTTATTCATAACATTCATATTTGTTTGTAGTTTCCAAAATGTTACAAATTATTTGTAGAAAATTAAAAACTGTAAAACTTCAAGCCTATAAACTTTGAAATATTCAGGTTTGATGAATAAATTATGACATTACTCATAATGGATTATGGTTTGTATCTTAGTATGATGTAAGGAAAGGGCAAGCCTTATTCAATATAGTCAGCTTGAAATCTGTACAGACAATACAAAGAATGGTACACATGCATGTACACACTAATATTAATTAGTTTAGCATTTTTAATGCAATATATTTTGTGATTTCATCATTTTCATTGTTTTTCTTTTTATGCCCCACAATAAAAAAAAAATGAAACTTTTTACTTACTACTGCATAAATTTTGCAAAGTGATCATTTTTTATAATGGGACTTATCAATAAACCTACAATTGTTTGTGCTGCCAGAATGCATTTTTAATTATAGTATTAATTTATTTACCCTTGCAAATAAATTTTTCTAGCAATGTGTGCGGCTTTATTTCCTGGTAAGACTAAAATTTGTTTGTGACTGTTTTTGTGTCGATTACTCTTGCTTGTTTTACCAATAATGATTGCATGTTCAGCAGTTAGCAGAAGTATTTGATTGATCACAACTAATGGCCATGAATAGTTATGAGGCATCTCCTATTCTTTCTGTATTGCATCTATTTTATTTCTTTCTTACAGCAAGGTATCGAGATGAAGAAACAACAAATTCCATGTCCTTTTATGCTGGAATTGTTGCTGAAGTACCTACAAATAGAAATAAACACAGGTAAACAAAGACTTTTGATTGATTGATAATTGACTTTTAATTGATTAATATAGTATTTAAACAAATTTTTTTTTTTTTTTTTTAGATTAAATGAATATGACCTGAGTTTTTAAAGAATGTGTTGTGCCCCATCAACGCATTCTACTTTTAAAAAGTTACCATAACAAAGGCTCTTATTTTACAAGTAGAATTACATTAAGCTATAGCATGTGCCAAATTTCTCACATTTTCTTTAAAGCTCTGTCATGCTATCAGTAAAAATTTTGACATCCTAGCTGAGGGGCTGTCTATAGATCTCAGTCTTTTCAAATTCTTTGTAATCTACTTTACATTTATTGTATTTTACACTAAAGATTTTTTGTAAAAAGTTAAAAAGTAAAACATAAAAAACTGATATAGATTTTACTCATTTATATCTGAAGGTGAAACAAAAATGTACTTTTTGAGTGCCCAAGTCATTGCAATATAATAGCCAGGAATTGACTTCAAGCGTTGTCTATAGGTTTCAAAGTGCAATGATTATTTTGTCAGCTTTCAAATGAATCACCTTGGGATAAACATTAACAGAATTTTTGTTTATTTTACAACTGTGTTTTTTATTTTTTTATAGATTTCTAATTTTCTTTGATGATGGATATGCTCAATATTGTCTTCCTAAAGAGATTCATCGAGTATATGAACAGAGTGAGTATTTAAATTATTTTTAATTACTCTGCTTGTAAGTTGAGGAATTCTCAAAAATTATGTTAAAATTTTAAATATATCAATTATTTTCCTATGCAGTGTGTACTCATTAAAAGATGGCTGAAAATATTTCTTGTATTTGGTTGATTAATGTTTCAGTATTTATTTGTAGCTTCAGTTGAATTATTTCAGTTTTTGGAAAATGAAAATTAGGTTTCAGTTATTGCCTTTGGAAGGTGTTTTATAAAAAATGTAGAAATCCCCATTTTCTTGTAGAAGTAATCAGTTTCTGAAATAAGTACGAAGCATTTAGAGTTAAAATAGGCACAAACATTTTGAAGAATATTTAAGCTCTCTCTCTCCTCTCTTTGAGTAAGCATAAACATTTTTACAAATTGGTTCTGTAGTTAATAATGTAATTACTTTATTTAATAAATTAAAAAAATAATGATTGATGACTGATCAAATTCAATCCTAATTTTTGATATTAAGTTATTCTGTGTGTTTAAATTTCTTTCTTCAGGTGAAAATGTTTGGGAAGATATCCATCCTGATTCCCAGGAATTTATTAAGGAATATCTAGCACAATATCCTGAAGTGAGTGAATTTTTTTCCAGATATTTATTAATAAAAAAGTAAATCATCTCTAAAATAATTTATCATTTGGTCAAAGAAAATCATGTTTACTTCTTTCAAAACCATTAAATATTTTTGAGGAAAAAACAAAGCAAAAACAATATTTTGAATATTGTCTAAACTTCTTAATGTTAAAATTTTTGACATTTTGCATATATTTTTGAATATAGATCCTAGCCAATATAGCACAGTTACAGTATAAACAGTGTTATACACAGGCAGATATATCATAATTACCTTTTAGATACTAAAATAAATTTGATTTCAATTCTATTTTGTAGCGTCCTATGGTTCAACTGCAGAAAAATCAAGTTGTGAAAACTGAATGGAATGGAAAATGGTATATTTGATTGGTTTTCTTTTAATAGTTGGTCAGGGTATATGTTGTATGATATTGTAAGAAACCTATTCGTTATGTACAATTGGTGTTTATCCCCTTTTCCTCAAGGCACGCAATTCATACATTTTGAATGGTTAAGTCATCTTGCATAAAGTATATTATAATTTTACATAAAATTGCTTTATAAGAATGAATTCTATTACAATTGTCTACGAGAAGGTAGGAAATTTGGGTCTGAAATGAAATTTAAAGGAAAAATGATAACAAAAACAAAGATGCCTTTTGTTTTCTATTGCTTTGTTTTGAAGGTAAATTATTACAGAGACTAATGTAAATTGTGTTAAGAGTTAGTCAAATCTACTAATTTGTTGTCTAAATCTAGAAAAGCCATAGGGGCTATAAGGAAGTGTAGACGAAAGAAAGCATGCTGGACAAATTGTTTTGACAAAATAATATTCTTTGATTAGAAAAGTATAACTTTTATGCTTTATGAAAATCTAGGCCCCACTTATTTAATTTATTTTGGTAGGTTAATAGTACATCTGGTTTCTACTTAAAGTGGGAAGCATTTATATATTTTTATTTTTATGACCCCCACCCCCACTTCAAGCTTATTTAATGCAAACCAATTAATAATTTTGCACATTAACCCCATAAATGATTTTCACCCCTTCTCTCCTGTTATGACTACTCTGTTTATTGCCTGTTGAAAAAAACTGTTGCCCCCCCCCCCCCCCCCCACACACACACACACACCTTCCCTCATTAGGCAGCTTGGATTACCTTTTCAAGTTAGCAATCTTATAAAACACTTTAATGAAGAATAAAACATTAAAAAAGAAAACTGACAACCACTGTATTTAAGTTATAATATTGTCTGCTGTGTTTATGAGATTAATAACTGGATGTTTCTCTACCTTTATATTGTACTTTTTTTATTTTCAAATAGATTTTATCCTTTTCAGCCATAATATTTGATCTATAATAAATATTAATGCCATTTATTTTCACAAAAGTAAGCAACATTTATTTTTTTATCATTTTTCAATTCTTCCTCAGCAAATTAAATCGCACCCTCCTCTTGGATTGTTTAAATTTCATATTTATTTTCATTTTTAAGTCTAAGTAAAAAGTGTACTTATTAGTATGAATATAATTTTGCATTAAAGAATATGTCTCCCTAAATGAAAAAGTAGACAAATTTGTGATTAAACTATTGATTCATTACATATTACATGTATTTATGATATAACTTATTCGGTAAAAGCAATATTCTGATTTGTTTTCATGTGACAATTACTTTCATTTCTTAGGTGGACAGCCAGAGTCATGGAAGTTGATGCCAGTTTGGTAAAAATGTATTTTGCTGCTGATAAACGAACAGAATGGATTTACAGAGGATCCACTCGACTGGAACCATTATTCTCAGCTTTGGTAGGTTTTTTTCTAAGTGAGGAGATATTAAAAAAATTTTTCCTTATCTAGTTTGTAGGCAATTATAAATTATGTATTTTTTTTTTAAATAACAAAATGAAAATAAACCGTTATCCTGTAATTGGAAGAAAGTGATAAATGCATGAATTTTGGAAGCTTTCTCTCTACCCATTTACATTTAATATTCTAACATTACAATTTAATATGCAGTTACAAGTACGGATTATCTATGAAACTTGGTTAAACACTAGCCTATTAGTTATCTTAACCTTTGCCTGTGACACCTGGGAGATATTTTTTTGGATATCTTGTATTCCATCAAATTGCACTATATACTAAACATATCTTGTGAAAGAAGAAATGAACTGTTCTGGGAAAAAAATTCAGATTTCATTATTTTGATCTAGTTAGTTTCCATATCTTCGTTTATTCAAAAAATACAATAAAAAACTGATTCAAACATAATAAATTTAAGTTGCAAAATGCCAGTTTTTCTCTTAAAATTATAAAGTGAAATATAATTAAAATAGATTTTCATTTTGTCATATCAGCTGCCAAATGTATTGTGAAAATAAATCACTGTGGCTATGAATGTAAATTTTTGTGCTTTCAGTGTTTGATATTCATTATTCATTTCTAATGAAAATTTCTTTTCTTCAAGCTTTTCTCTTGAATCCTCTTATCATTAATCTTGCTGATAAATTTAATCTTTATTCCTTTAAATAGAGAAATAAGTCTTTAAAAAACAAACTATTCCTTTCCCATGTTGAGATATTTGAAATCAGTACATTATTTACATTATTCGGACTATTATCCTCATCTTTGTCGCCATATTTTTTATTGCAATGTTTTGGCTGTTGTACGCTCCGGCCTTCTTCAGGTGGTTGGAATGTCAAACTGAACCCTTTATTTCAGTTTGACATTCCAACCACCTGAAGAAGGCCTGAGCGTACAACAGCCAAAACATTGTAATAAAAAATATGGCGACAAAGATGAGGACAATAGTCCGAATAATGTAAATAATGTACATAATACCTCATCTCAGAAATATAGACAGATATTGAAATCAGTAATTATAGTTTTTTGAAGTGAACCACCAACACTAATAGAAATAGCAGGGGAAAACAAATAATTGCATTTATAGAGTACAGTGTAGTACTCTTTTATGAAAAAATAACTATGTTTTTATTTATTTGTTTTTTTTTTTGTTTTTTTTTTATTGTTTTCCTTTTTTTTTTTTTTCAGGCAAGGGCTGAAACCAACAAAATGACTGGCTTCAAAAGCAAACGTCAACGTTTGGTGGCTGCTTCTCGAGGGAACAAACCAGTTGTTGAATACACTCGAGCTCAGCAGTTGGAGGCTGAGGATAATGAAAACAAAAGTAAGAAATGCAAAAATAGGATAGAAAGACATATAAACCTTTTTGTTATCTATATTATTGTCCAGAAATGAACCTTTGTATAACAGAAAAAAATCAATGTATTTATTGATCAAAATCAATTTTAGATTTTCTTAATAAATAGAAATTGAAGAAACTGATTTTATAAAAATGAGCTTTGCATAACAATTCAAGGAATGAGATGCATTTAAATTTTACAATTTAAAATCAACTGTTTTAAATGCTTACATTTTTATGAACAAAAAAAACATTTCAAGAAAAGGCAGGGGTTAGCTTGAATAATATGCACAGATTTTAGGAAACTTTATGGGTTTCTTAGAATAGTACTCAAAATAAACTGTTATATAAGTGAACCTGGAAGGGACAAGGGATGATATTTCAACTGCTTTGAACTTAACATTTCAACAGGTAGTTTTGTTGCAAAGATTAGAGTTTCTGGCTGTCTGAAGCCAATAGCAATAGACAATTTCTAAATGTTGGTGTTGTAATTTTATCATTATAGCCTGAGTATATAGCAAATACATTTATTTTTAGAACTTTTGGAAAGAAATATTGTCTTGGCAAAAAGGTTTTATTTATTAAATTTTGTTAAATGACATTAACAGTGTTTTAATTCTATTCAAAGCATGTAATAGTAGCAAGCATTTAAAGACTGCCAACAATAGTATATTTTTTATTGATTTTGATATTGAAGACTGAAGTAAAGAAACATTTTTGCCATATTATGCTTATTTTATTTTGAAAAATATAAAAAATAATTGTGCAGTTTATGGAGAAGATACTGTGAATGTCTGAATGTGTCAAAAGTTTGAAGTTTTGTGCCAAAGATTTCTTACTGAATGATGCTCCAAGGTTATGGTTGATTGTAATCAAATAAAGACGTGAAAATATTCAACATTATATGATGCAGGAGATAACCAACAGGTTCAAAATATCAAAATCAAATGTTCAAAAATCATTTACACCAGCTTTGTTATGTTAGTTACTTTGATATGTAGCTTTAACATAAGTTAAAACAAAAACTACTGGACCATATTTTCATGTGTGATTTGTGACTTGAACATTACAGAATTTTTTTCTCTTGCTCTCTATTTCTCTTTTTTTCTCTTTTTTTAAACAAATTATAATGTGATGAAAGATGTGAAGCAAGCTTCATTGAAATAAAATGATACTGTGTGTATATAGTAGTACTAGAAGGGAATCCTCTAATAGTAATTCTTTCCAGAGAATCACATGATTGATTCAAACAAGTACCTCTCTTAATTAGAGCAAAAAAGATGAAAAGTGTTATGAAAAGTATTTGGAATTAAGAGAAAGGGTGTAATATTCAATCATGATAATGCTAGACTGCATGTTTTGTCAGTGATTTTGATCTTCTGGAAAAGTCATTTAGAGCAGATCTTTACAAAGAGATAAAGAGTTCTGGGAGGATGGAATTGTGAAGTTGCTTGAAAGATGACCGAAGATAGCGGAACAAAGCAATAATGTGTTTTTCAATAAAGTTTTATATAGAAAATGGAGAAAAAAAAATCTTTTCATACTTCCAAAAACTTTTTGACTAACTGTATGCTATTTCCATTATTCGGACTATTGTCCTCATCTTTGTCGCCATATTTATTACAACATTTCGGCTGTTGTACGCACTGGCCTTCTTCAGGTGGTTCGAATGTCGAAACGTAATAAATATGGCGAGAAAGATGAGGACAATAGTCCGAATACTGTAAATAGTGTATGTAATACCTCATCTCAGAAATATAGACAGATACTAACTTGGTATGATTTAAAATACTAGAATGTGTTAAGGATCCTAACTAATATTTGTTGTGGATAATCTTGAAATCATAAACTGAATTACAAAATAAAATTAGGGACAGATATTTATTGTATCTTACCTTTGTCTAACATACAGTCACAATTTTAGAACATCTAATAAGGATTGCATTAATTACATTTGTCATTGTCTGCAAGATTAAGTTGTAAAGTGCTTCATAGTAAGATGTAGATATTTAACTCTATAGCATTCAACATCCTCAAACCTGCTTCGTAAATATAGACTCTCAAAGTCTCACTGTTTGTGTGACTTCCTGTGTCATTTGCAATGATGACGCAATATATTTTGGCAGAGTATACATGGGGTGGGTTATGTTGGGTTGAACATTGAGAGTTGCTATATATGGGCTATGTTGAATGCTAAAGGGTTAAGTAGATTCCCCTTACATAATTTAAATCACTTTCTTTAGTAACCATTAATTATAATTAAGGCAATGTCTAATGTTTGTAGTTATATATTTTTCTCAGTACTTTTGTATAAATTTGTGTCCTGTAAAATGAAATACTAAAATTTATAATCATACGCATTTTTTTCAAAATTCTGATATTAAATAAAAAAATTCTATTGTAAGTAAAAAGTTCTGTTTCTTTTTTTTTTTTTTTTTTTTTTTTTTTTTTTTTTTTTTTTTTTTTAGCTAAAATTTCCATGAATAGTAGTGCTAAGCGCCAGAGTGTCGGTGATTCTGGTCATCATCCAGACCAGAAAAAACGGTCAGTAGCAAAGAAGAGCACCAGTATGTCTTCTCATGTGAATAATTCTGGTGGCAATTCCTGGGAAGCTCCTTGGCTAAAGATTCAACGTAACTCTAATAAAAGTAGTGGCAGTATGCCTGCTGATAAAAAGAGAGGTAAAATATTCTACTTCATTCTTAGAATCTCAGACCAAACCAATTCATGATTAAATCTTTCCTTTTACTGTCAATATTGAGTGACTGTCAGGTGGGGTGAATCAAATTACTTTGCTGTTTGTTTTAAATAAGTTCATAAGTAACTGATATGTCAAATAACAAAACTTCAAAACTGTAATGCTTACACTGAAAGTTACTGAAACTACTTGGGGCATTATGGAAAGAATAAAAAATGGTGGAAGTGAAAACATGGTTGCTATAAAACATTGATAGTGTTTTGATGAATATGCACTTCATTTGCAGCTCTATTTATCATTAAATATTAACTTTAAATCTTTAAAAGTATTTGGTTAATTTAATATAGAATGAATAAATATTTTGCAAACAGTGTTTTCACTGAAAAGAAATGTAAAAGTTGAATTCTGATAGAAATTAGATAGATTAATAATACTGTAAATAATTGTGAAATGTAGGAAAAAGGCATTTTTAAAAAAAATATATTTACAAGAATGGTTAGTTTATATTTAATTTTTAAAAATTTATAGTAGTAATCCTAGTTTTGAATGTCATTGTTGATAAAAATGTGGACAACTGCATCAAAATGCTAACATTTCTTTTTTCATATCTGTATTTATGCTTTTTATCAAGAGAATGGATTATATTTTTTATATATTTTTCTCTCGTTAAAGATGATTAGATTTGTCATTTAAGTAAGGCATGATACGGACTAAAAATATTGAATAACTGAAAACAAATCATGAAGATGAGTAGCACTCTCTGCTCAGATTCCATTGTTATTTACTTGAAATGTATAGTTATATGAAATAAAATTGTTAAAAAAATCTAAATTTAGAGATAACTTGTTATAAGTTTAATGATCACTTTATGTAAAAAAACATTCTTGTCATAGAAAGATTGTTTTCTTAGGATTCTTGGTAATGTCACAGAAATTGATGTTTCACCCCACTTGACAAAATGAAGTTTGAAATTATGTCTAAAGTCACAATACCATCTTATTTTTTTACATTTTTCTCAGCTTCTTTATTTTCTTAAAAATCAATGTTTTATTAGTATCATATTGGATATTTATATTTATTTAGTTTAATTTTTTCTATTGATTTCTTTTGTAAAAATTTACTATACCTTACTATAAAGTTGAAAAGATCATTAATACATTCAAAAATTTTAAGAGGCCTTCTTTACATCGAATGATTATTTAATTTCTTTATGTATTCAATATGATTTTGTTTTATTTATTTTGTTGCTGTTTGACTTTTTAAACTTGATTGACCAAAACATTTATTACAATAATAACTTTTTTTTACTTTGTTTATTTCTACGAATTTCAGTTTTGTTTTTATTTAATAGATTGATTTAAAATGAATGTCTTGGGAATTCATGGCTTTGATCTTTCTTTGATATGTATTAGTTTTCTAATTACCCACTGTTAAAAATAACTTAAAATATATAACTATAAAAAAAAAAGTGACATCATAAAATGTTTTGCATTTAATCAGGAATTAAATTTTTTTTAAAGTATTGCAACTTAAATCTATTCAAACCAACACACACACACACACACACACACACACACACACACATTCTATTTCAAAGTAAATTGTTGAATTTTGTCTCTTTAATTAATGATTTTAGAAGTCCAATTCTCAGTCTGCATGGAAATCATTGTCTTTCCCTTTACATTCATACACAGTATCTGGACATATTTTGGACATTTTGTTTAAAAAAAGAAAATGAAATTTATAATTTTTTATTTATTTATTCTTGTTTTAACTCTCAGTTAGAAAAATACTGTGAATTTGAAATGTTACTGATTCAAATTGGCATTTGAAAAACTTTGTTAAAGATTTGAAAGTAACATATTGCAAAGCCAGCATGATTCCAGTTGGTTGCCCATATATCTCTGTAACGCGTAAACATATTTTCAGTATAGAATGCTGTTACATATTAAAAGTTTTTCTTTTTTTCAACACAACCTTGATGTAATCTAATAATGAAAAGGAAAATAATTACCTTGAATTCCATAAGTTTGATTTTTGTACGAGACAAGAAATCGGCAATGATGAATTTTCTATGGCAGATGGTGGTCATTTTGTATCATTGATTAAAAGAAAAAAAAAGGGAATAGGCATAACATGCTTAACAAGTCTTCCAAATGATAAAATATGAAAGAAATTATTTGATTCTATGAGTATTTATTTTGCATCATCTGGCACAAAGCAACAATATAACATCTTTAGAGTGGCAGGACTAATTGTGAATATTCTATGTGGTCAACTTGCTCTATAACAAATGTTCAGAAGAGTTGTATATTCAGGATATCATTTTCTGGAAATATTTCTTTTATCTCTTTTGTAGAAACCAATTACATTTCTAGTATTGTCTGCTTTGGTATTTTTAGAATGGTATACAGTTTTTAAAAAAATCTGTAAGACTAATCCATACTTTACTAGTTTTTTTGAGTTTTACTTGTCTGGGAATTTCTAAAAATTACACACAAATTATGTATGTGTATATTAAAGTGGCAGTTGATGATTATGCAAAGACATATCAGTGAAAACTTACCCAAAATTGTTGGTTAAAATAGTATTCCAAGTTGCAATGTTAATTTCGTTTTGCAGTAGACGCAAACCTTTATTATAGATCAGTTTTCTTAAAGAAACAGCTTCATTATTAAATCATGAAATAATTTTACATTATAGATAAATGAATTAATTGGTTTGTTTTAGGTACAAGAAAAAGAATACAAATATTTTCTATTTTTTAATATTTTCAATGAAGGTTTTAAAAATTAACCATTTTTAGATTGTAGAATGCTCATCTTGAGCAGTTTTTCTTTTGATTAATAAAAGTATGATAAAATAAATTTTTTTATATTAAGTAAGAATATGCAGGGTTTTTAATTTTTTTTTATTTAAGAGATAAATTATGATTGATTTTTTTAAATTTATTTTTTAACATTTAATTATAAAAAGAAGCTCAAAAGGAAAATATTAAGTTTAAAAATGTTTAGAATGTGATATGTTTAAAAATAAGGTCATCTAAAGATAAGAATCCTTTTTTTTTTTCATTTTTTTGTGTGTTTCTTTAATATTTGTTAAGTTTTAACTTTTTTTAATCAGTTCTTTTTTTCACTTAGTCATTTTTAACATTTTTAGACAACGTTTAGCTTGTGAATGTTTTGTTAATCTGCACTGTTCTCAGTTGATTGAGTAAAAAATATTTTGCTCTAATCTTCCGAGAATGTAAACTCATTATTTGTGTGAAATATGAATGAATTAACCCCTTGAACCGCTGTTGCAATTCAGCTCGCACACGTAGCCCAACGATGTCCGGCAACAGGGTCCTTATTAGAGGTAAGCCAGATTTGAGACTTCCCAATTGTGATGAGACACATTTTAAACTCTTCCCTTATTTTTCTTTGTGCTTCTTATGGCATTAAATACTTTTTCCACAATAATTAAGGTTTAATCTTAGTTTTTGAATTTTCTAAAATAGAGCACTTAAAAACGTTAAGTTAATCTGAAATCTTCAATATTTAAATAGATATTTTGATATCTATAGTTATTTCTTATTTTATTGTACAGGTCTCTTTTCCTTCTCTGGCCTCCTACAATTTAATTTCCCTTATCTGACAAATCTGTAAATTTGCTGTGTCGTTTTTGTAGAACAATTTCAAGCAAGCAGCATCAGCAGTAATAAACAAGGACGGGACATGGCCAGTGTTTTACAGGAACGACTTGCTGCCCAAACTGATGGGGATCTTGGTATGAAAATTTTCAACTGTTTATTTCATATCTGATTCTTATTAAATGTTATAACTGGAATGTTGCCCTTCAAACTCTTAACAATTTAGTGTATTTCAAGGACATCATCCAAACCTCTTCAAAGATAATCTGTAAGGGTCTGTTCATGATTCTACTTTCTATAGATGTTTGAACTCATTTCAACTTGTAGAAAGTTTTGAAAATATTAAATCTCAACAAATTATGCAGCACTTATTTTGATTAACCATGTTACTTAAAGCAATTACTACACTAATGTAAATGTAAAAGCAGTTTTAGTTGGTAATAATATAATTTAACAGATGGCTATAAAAAAATCACTGTTGATTAGTTATGATTAATTTGTTTAAATAATATGCTGACTATTGTTTGCATCATGTGACAATAATTGTAAGTAAAATGAAGCAAGTAAATAAGTAACCAAGTAATTGTTTAAGTTCTCAGAATATCAGTACCATCCTAAATTACCTGAGAAAGAAAGAACAAAAACAAAACCCAGGTGACAAAACTGTTATGTACACTATATACATATTTTCCTCATCTTTGTTGTTGTTAACGCAATGTTTCAGCTATTGTTCCCATTGGCCTTCATCAGGTGTATATTGATCCAGGTAACCTACAGGGAATCCAAAATTAAAGCTTTATTTAACCTTTACCACGCTAATTTCTTTTTAGAATTGTTCAGTGCATTTTTATTTTTTTTTGTTAGGGTGCAAAAACATGAACACCTACTGTTTTAAAATTGCTATAACTTTCTTTATATTGTACGTATAGATTATAATTTTTGTATACTAATAAAAGAATGAATGAGTAATATTTTGATGTAATGCATTGTGTTTTGCATGCATGTTTTGACGTTGAAAACAAAAAAATTGAAATGTGAAATAAAAAACTCAAAATAAAAAATAGATACATTAAAAAATACATAATTCAATGTACTTTAACTTTTATGACTCCTTGTGTAGTTCTGGGGGTGCAATAAGAAGCAAAATTGCTAAGAAGGCTTTCATTTTGTCAAAAAAGTGACGTGTTTACATACGAGAAGACACTAGCATTTTTTTGCTCTTTCTTTCTGACTCGTATTTATTTGTCTCATTGGCATGTTCTTGTTGACAAATAAAGTTATTTCGTCATTTATAAATAGACAAAATAATTCACCTTCAGAAAGGTTATCAGGTACACCGATGGTCACCAGTAGCTTCCATAAAATTAGTCAGGCATGGATGATAGTAGCCACAAGTGGCCATCATTGCTTTCCTCCATATCCCTGTAAGACAATCCTAAGTGGTGACCCGGACACATATGTCAAGGTGTTATTGGAAAAGATTCAGAATATCTGCAGTTCAAACAATATCAGGTAATATTCGTAAGTGGTGACCCGGACACATATGTCAAGGTGTTATTGGAAAAGATTCAAAATATCTGCAGTTCAAACAATATCAGGACAATATTCGTAAGTGGTGACCCGGACACATATGTCAAGGTGTTATTGGAAAAGATTCAAAATATCTGCAGTTCAAACAATATCAGGACAATATTCGTAAGTGGTGACCCGGACACATATGTCAAGGTGTTATTGGAAAAGATTCAAAATATCTGCAGTTCAAACAATATCAGGACAATATTCGTAAGTGGTGACCCGGACACATATGTCAAGGTGTTATTGGAAAAGATTCAGAATATCTGCAGTTCAAACAATATCAGGACAATATTCAGAAGAAGCTCCACTCTATGGAGAAATCTCTGCTGAGAACATGATCAAGGTGTATATTATTCCATTCTTTGCAGGTGTGGCAAAGAATATAAAGGTGATCATGTATGGAGGGAAAAGCGTAGTCATCAACTCCTATAGAATACAGTGAAAATACTGAACAAGGAAGAACACTTAATAGTTTTGAAAGAATCAGCATATATGTTAGCCTGTAAGGACCTCCTTAGTAAGCCTGGCATAGAAATAATAACGCAAGACAAATAACAGTAAGTCTTCAACAGCAGAGCAACTGTAATCAAAGAGAAAAGATTTCACTGAGTGCAGTCAAGCATGACATAACAGAGTAGCACTCATCAGCATGCAGGTTAGGGTTAAAACTCCAAGTTCTTCACAGAATTGTCCTACGGGGCCTAGTGGATTAAAAGCATTGGTTTGTGAATTAGGTGACATTGTTATTGTAAGTTCAATCCCTGGGCTGGGCAGTATATACTTGGACTCCATGGAAACTAAAGATATCTAGATAGACTCATTTCACTAGAGATATCTAAACTATCTTTGTAGATTAAATAAAGACTTAAATTTGGAATTCCCTGTAGGTTACCTAGATCAATATGCACAGCGGCTGAAACGTGATAACAACAAAGACAAGGACAATAGTCCGAATGTAAATAGTGTAAATAATGATCACCCTAGAAATTTAGGCAGAAACAACTCAAGTGGTTAAAAATGTTTCTTGACAGTGCAGGATAATTACGTGTTTAGAGAGTGCTGAAAAGTTCTTGGCCCAACCAACAAAGTATTAAAAAAAATTTGATGTTTGACCATTTGGTCAGATTTTTTTTTTTCAGTACTCACTCATATTTTAACACAAATTTACTTTATAATAATTGCTAATTATAATTGAATCAAAAGTTGTCCTTATAGTTGTTTGATTTTTAATGCTCATTACTTGTATTTTATTCTTAATCATTCTCTTTAATTCTATTACAGATGAAGAAGCTCTTGGAGAGCGAATTGACATTGACAACATTATTTCACCTCGAAATATGCTAAGGAAGAAACTCAGTAAGTTTACCTGTTCTTTTTAGTTTTCTTTCTGCTTTAAAAAAAGAAAATGAAAGCTTAAGATGTCTATAGCTTAATTTATTTTCTCCAAGGTTAAAATTGTCATTTTGTCCTCATTTACCTAAAGATGGGATCTTTGACTCTCAAGGATGTTACAATGTACAGGTTTCATACTAATAGGACAATAAGATTGCTTGAAATTTAGGAGATTTAAACACTATTCACTTGTAAGATTTCATTTGAAATCTGCAAAATATTACTAAATTCAAATGACTATTTGAAAGCTGTAAAGCAGTGCTTCTCAAACTATCTGATACTGCAAACCGCCATTTTTTTTCTCAATGTGTCATGTACCTGTAATATTTTGTGGCAATATTAATTTATACTGGAAACAATATATAATGAATATAATAAAAGTTGACTATTTTTTATCTTCCATTTCTTTTGCAAAAAATAATTCAGTATCAGCACATATAAAAAGTAATGAAAAAAAATAAGCAGTTTATTAAGACAAAAACAAAAATTATATAACCTTAATCTTTACAAATGATTCCTTAGAATTTCCTGGACACTGGCTGCATACCACCATTACTTAAAATACATTGTTTGAAATAATAAAAATGTGGAATTTTAGTGTAACATAATGTTTACTCTAAATTCTGAAATGAAGAGCAAAAAAAAAAAAATTTGTATCATAGGTAAGCTTTTTATATTGTTTACCTGTACCTGCACACATCTGTAGGTGTAGTACCTTTATTAGTTTCAAAATCACAATTTCGGTTTAAAAGTAAATCTTTGAAATAGGAAGTAATTTTTACATGCAGAATGTAATTGTCGAGTCAAAAATTTAAATAGGTAGAAAACATAGCCTACCTATAAATTCCAATTTAAATATCTTTTCATTTTTATTTAAAATCTTTCAGTTCCACATGAGTGTTCTTCAGAATGTGTTAAAGAAACGGATGATGAAAACTACCGATCTAAATTTCTTGGTCGTAATATGTTACTGGTTCCAACTCTTTTAGGCTGGGAGAGGTAAATACAGTAATTTCTTATATCTTTCTGTATGCATGTGAATGTTTGACTTTTAAATTAATGCTTTATTTGACAGTTTACTCAGCTTGCTCTTTTATTAAATTTCTTTCGTTCAGCTTTAATTTGAAAATAAAAACTTTTCTTCACTGAATCCTATTTTTTGTCAAGATTGGACAATCTTTGAAAACATGCCTTTAATCAAAATTTTATATTTTTCCATTTAATGTTTATTACCACAAGTAAAAATCTGAATGGTCTCTCCATTATTTTATTTCTTGATTCTTCAGGCAAGTGACCAAAGTCCGCCCTACTGGTAAGAGAGTTGTTATCTATCGAGGTCCTTGTGCACGGAGAATGCGAAATTTGGAAGAAGTTGACAAATATTTAATGGCAACTAATTCTGCTCTGACAATTGACTTGTTTACTTTTGATCCAAATTTACACACTCATACAGAATTTGTCCCAATTAAGGTGAGCATCTCAAGATTTCATGAGAAATTTTGCATTTCCACTTTTTTTTTTATCTGTATAAGCTAATTTAAGTATATTGAAATTAGAAATTAATGTTTTTATCTACATTTTATATGTAACTAGTAAAATGTAAATTTTTATTTTCTAAAAATCATTTTTTATATCCATCTGATATTCTGCATTGAGTTAAAGAAAACAATTCATTTGTTTCATCTAAAATAATGTAAAGAATAAATTCCTTTTCAAATGAAATTTATTAAAAAATACAACACTGTTGTAATATGACAGTGTTCTGGGCCACGGCCTGCTTTGGCCACCGGTTATGGCGGCGTTCCGAGTCAGTCCCCGGTCTGCTCGTTTGGTCAGGATCAATCCTGGTGGTATCAGAGAACAAGCCGTCAGCCCACTCGTCGGTCGATGATGGCGTTTGACACAGCAGCTGGTCTTTAAATTGACCTCTTTAACTGTGACCTCTCTTACCCACGTTGTGATTTTGATCTTAAGAGAGTCAAGCCGAATTTCCACTGGAGTATCTCAACCACGCTAAACCGAGGAGTTGAACACACGCACACAAAATTGAAAAATAAAATGGATGACGCCTGAATAAGTCACGATATGATGTTTATATCAAAATAACAAAAAAAAAATATTTACAGTTCGTTCTTTTTGTTCTTTTCTTAACCTGTTCTAATATTTGACGATGGAACAAAAATTTCAGGTAACTTCTTTAAGGGTGGCCAGACTTGACAACTGGATTTATCTTCAAGTACTGTGATTTGTACGTTCACGGACAGCACAAGGTTTATCACCAGAGTCTTCAGCGACAACTGGATCTTCAAGTACTATTGTTTGTACTTTCACGGACAGCACAAGGATTTTGTTGAAGTTTTTCTTCTTCAGTAGATTATTATTATTATTCTTATCATTAGGTTGGCAAAACAGCATTATGTCAGAAATCTCTTAACTCCTGGTTGCAACCTCACTGTGACTGCAACTACTGCAACTGGCTCCAACTGCCTCCGACTGGCTCACCCAAACTGACATTGGCCCTGTGGGCACTTGTATTTATGGGTGTTCCTTCCAATTGGTGTGGTGCGGGTGAATAGGTGAAATAATAAATATTTTAAATAATTTCTCATTACTGTTCTGGAAGTCTTCAGTAGTTTTCCATGTTTTTTTCCACAAAAATCATACTAGTGAAGCAGATAAGCTTATTTCTCTTAAATTAGTAGGTACAAAAAATTGGTTTCTTTACAATAAAATCATTTGTCTATTATAACATTTTATCATATCAATGATTATTAATAAGTAACAAGATGTTGATGTTCTATGAAACTCAAATTTTCAAAATTCTCCATTTTTTCTCTTCAGACTTTTTGTGATATCAAAGATCTTTCTTATGGCAAGGAAAATGTTCCAATTTCTTGTGTAAATGGCATTGACCGTCAATATCCTGATTATGTTGAATATTCAAATGAGAGATTACCAAATAAAGGAGTGCAGCTGAATTTAGACCAGGACTTTTTAATTTGCTGTGATTGTACTGATGGCTGCAGAGTGAGTATATCCATTTGATTTGTTTTTAATACTTACTTAATTATTTGTACTTTTAGTTGTAAATTTTGTATGAAATCAAACGTTCAGGTTAATGATGTTGATGTACCCTTGCAGTTGTTCTAGTAAAAATGCAGAATAACAGCACCACCTCCACCACGTGCATACATTTTGGATCTTTATGAATTTATTTATTAAAAAGAAATTTTGTAAGAAAAATTGTCAGAAATTTAGAGTCAATCTTAATTTTTTTAAACCTTTAATTTTTTGAAATCTTAAAATATTATCTGAACAGTTAATATATGCATTTTTAAAGATAAGTTCCGAGAGAAATCAAATCAATTGAAAATTTAATTTTAAGCTGTGTAAAATAATACCCTAAATTAGAAAACAACAATATAGTTATATGACTAGAATATTGTTTTGTTTCAATTAGAATGTCTTTAATTACTTTTTTAATAAAATACTTTTTTAATTGTTGATAAATGTTTTTTAGCAATTTATTTTCATCTATATCTGCAGAGTGTTGTTATTCTGCATTTTTACCAATGTTATTTCTTTAAAATTACTTATTTTGATTTTGTATGAATTTCTGTCTTTCAAGGACCGATCTAAATGTGCCTGTGTCCAAATGACCATTGAAGCCACAACAGCCAGTCCTGGTGGACATAGAGACGAAACTGTTGGCTATCATTACCGTCGTTTAAAGGAACCAATTCTCACTGGGTAAGTAAGCATTTCTTTAAAAATGTAAAGCAAATGAAAGAAAGTAACAAAGTAATATTTGGTCAGTGCATTTCTGACATTTTGGTTTATGATGTTTGGTTTTAAGGACTATGGGTTGTGTACATGACTATATTCATGATTTCTACTCTTCCAAGTAACACCTTTGATGATCTGATTTTTGTCTTTAGAATTTACGAATGCAGCAGTCGATGTAAATGTGACTATCGATGTTTCAACAAAGTTGCACAAAATGGTCTGCAGTTGCGGTTACAAGTATTCAAAACAGAAAAAAGGTAAATATTTCACTTCTTTTTCTTTTAATTTTCAACTCAAACTGAAAGTTTTCTTCATTTTGCAATTCTTGCAGAAAGTGTGTTTCTGCTTGTCTTCAAAATCTCGGTCCAAAACATAAAAGACTAAATATGATAAATCCATTAAAATTGTCAGTTCAAAACTGAGAAAGTAATTTTTAAGAAACAATTATTCAATAAATTTTATAAACAGTTATTTAATAAATCAGGAAAAGTTTAAGTGACTTATCTTTTCTTAATTTATTGAATATTATAGTTCTGTTTACACTATTTACATCATTCAGACTGTTGTCCTCATCTTTATTGTCACATTTATAAAGTTTCGTCCATTATACACTCTAACCTTCTTCAGGTGATATACATTGAAATAAATGGTTTTGTTCGAAATTCCAGCGTATATCACCTGAAGAAGTTTGGAGTGTACAACAGCCAAAATTAGGGCAACAGTGTAAACAATGTAAATAGTTACAATATGCCATCTCAGAAATATAGACAGATATTATAGCTCTGGTTATTTACTGAGCACTTTTTGGCAGAAATTCTGCTAGTCTTAAAAAAAACATGTTATATTCTCTTAATTTTCATTTTTTTTTTTAAATTTATTAATTTGTTTTAATCATTTCACCCCAAGCAAGGTAATAATGCCACTAAAAAGTAAGGGGTTAATAGGAGTGAAGGAAAATATGATTTTTGTAGGGAGAAAGAACAATAAAAAGATAGAATTCAGGAAGACAGAAGATGGTGACTGATGTTACATTTAAATTTTAAGCAAGAAATTAGAAGAGTGTTCCACAGTCAAGAATTACAAGAAAAGAAACTTAAATTAGAATTTATAGTTATATCTAGTTATTTCAACAGTAGAATGAGAAGACCTAGTTCCAATCTAGTAGTACGTTTAAATTCATGTAGTTGAGGTACCAAGGAGGAAAGCTCATTAGAACACTTGCCATAAAAATATTTATAGAGAAGACAGAAGGAAGCCATGTCATGTTCTTGGGAAAGTGACTGGTGTTGAGATGCCAATTACATTACAGACCCTTTCTTGGATTTTGTTGAAATCCTCAAGATATACAGCAGGAACACCAGACCAGATATGGCAACAATATTCAATGCACAGATGAGCAGTGGATTTATAAATGTGCATGATGGATTCTGACGAGAAAAATTGTCTGACACGACACAGTGAATCAACTTTCCTAGCAGCAGGCCTAGCATTTCATTCAATATAATCACTCCACTACATGACATTGGAAAACGTGAAACTAAGAAGGTGTAGAGTGTTGCTCTTCTGGAGGTTAGCATCAGCCATATTGATGGAAGGCAGAAAAGGTTTTCTGTGGTGATAAAATGATAAGTTTTGTTTTGGAGGTGTTAAAATTAACAAGCCATTCCTTACTTTGTTGGACAGATTTATTCGGTTGTAATTATTATAATAAGCAATTATAACTATCTGATATAATGGATATGATGGTGATGATTTTTTATGAAACTCTCTGGCGTTTGCTAGATTTAGTTTTCAGGGTTAAATGTGCCAAATCATTTGTGTTTGTGTGAGTAAAATCATTGCGCATTTTTATACTTATTCCTTACTTAACTAAAATTTTAAATGAGAAAAGGGCAAATTTAATGCTGTTTATGTATTTATTTCTGTCATGTTTTTGTTTTTTTAGAGGTTGGGGTTTACGTTGCTTGGATGATATACCAGCTGGTGGTTTCATTTGTATCTATGCTGGGTTGCTGTTGACTGAACAAGGAGCAAATGAGGTATAGTTAAACTTTTTGCGTAGATGGTGGATTTGGTAATGATTACATGGGTGAAAAATTATATATATATATATTTTTTTTTTTTTTTAAAATAAAAAAAAAACATTTCCAGTAAACTAGTGCTTGTCTGCATCCAGTATTATGTTAATCCACATTGCTTATGTTAATCTGCATTGCTTATAGGAATTGTGACAGAAACTTGTTTTCTGTAAAGTACAAATCACAAAACAAGATGTTGATGACAGGGATCATTGGTTGTAGAATGACTGAAGATATCAGTACAGATTTTGCCATACAAAACATGGGCTTAAGTTAGCTTGTTAAACAAAGTCATGTGGATATTTTTACTAGTTTATAGTAAAATATATAGACTAACAGTTATTTCACTAAAATTGTATTTAGGAGCAAAAAGTGGTCATGATAATGTATTGACTTTACTCTTGAAATTAAAAATGAAACTTTCTTCTCCTCCTCTACAGGATGGTCAACAATATGGTGATGAATATCTTGCGGAGTTAGATTACATTGAAGTCGTAGAGAAACATAAAGAGGGTTATGAAAGTGAGGTTGTTGATCCTGATGAAGACACCTCAGATGACAGCAGTTCTTCAAGTGGTGCCAGCCTTTCAAGTGACAGCTCTGACCGGTAAATGTTTAGCTTTTAATTCCAAATTGATTTACTTGCTACTTTCTCTTTTTTATTTTGCAGAAAAAAAACCCAATGTCACTGAATTTCCTGCATCTCATTACCCAAATACAATACATTCATTGCTCCTAGATATTTTTTTTACATAACTTGTTTTGAATTTTATAAACAAGTTTTCTTGAGTATTAAAAAGCCTAACTTACTTATTCTTGAGTTAAAGTATTTTAAAATTATCATAACTATTAGTTAACTGTTATCACTCCACATTTTCTGTTCAAAAGGTTTATCCTGACACTGAAGGTGACTCTGATCCCTGAACAATAGGGTGTTTGAATTTCATAGTTGTGGTGTCATATCCTGCTATGGCAACAGAAAACAACTTTGAATGAAATTAACAATAAGCATACTGCAATTGAGAGACCTTGAAAAGGAATGCAATGGAAAGGGAATTAATATTAATAATGCTGAGGGCTAAAGGTTAAACTAATCAAATCCTTTAAATAATTATTATAATCTTGTAACTGGGATGGACTTGTTTTGTTTTATCAATTACTTGAAGTATTAATTTGTTTCTTTTCATTTTAATGTTGTGACAGATTTCTTTTAAAATGCCTTAATTAAAAAAAAACAGTTAATTTAATATCTGGTAGTAATGATTAAATTTAGAATTAGAAGAAAATATTAAAATTCTTCTTTAATTAGAACTTATTTATTAACAATGGTTACATCATTCTCTGTAATCTCCTAATGATTCATAATTTTCAAAATCTTGTTTTTGTAAGTTTTCTGACTTTAAAGGAAAAAATGGTAAAAATTATAGTTTTCACTTTTTCATACTCGTCATGAATGGTTCCATAAATTCTTGAATAAACAGTAATCAAATCGAGTAAGATTTGGAGAATAAGGTGTGTATTAAATCTTTTCCAGCCAAAGTCTCTTCAAAAGTTATATGATAAATGAACACCACACCTTTGCAAATGATCAGTAAGATATTTTCTTTTCAAAGCAATGTTTGATCACTTTAACTACTGACAATAGATGTTACTGTAATTGTAACATTGTCTGGTAGCAAATCAAAGTAGACTAAGCCAATGCAGTCCTACTAATCACCTAGCAAAACTTTTCTTGCAATCAACTTCCTGTAACGTTTAATTCTTATTCACAAATTACAATGGTTAAATTTTTTCTATTTCTTGTATTGTGGCTTTAGACAATTTGTAGAGCAAAGCTAGGAGATAACCAAATTTAAAAAATGAGTGGATCAAACTAGATATTATGTGATATTAGAGAGATTCAAACAAGGTCTGTTTGATCAGAAATTAAATAACTTTATGGGAATAATTTTGTTGTCATGTATCCTTCTCATTACTATGTAGACCACCTTTTTGCAATAATTACAGCTACAGTTTTTGCCATATGTCTCTATAAGCTTGCCACATGTCTCTATAAGCTTGCCACATAGCTGCTAGGTTATTTGCCTATTCTTCAAAGCTAAACTCCTAGGTCCAAGTTGGATGGATTCTGCTGCTGTACAATGATCTTTTTTAAGTTGTATCACAGATTCTCTATTGGATTGAGGTCTAGCCTTTGACAAGGCCATTTCTAGGCATTTAAATATTTCTCTTTAAATTACTTTTCTAGTGTTACTTTAACAGTATGCTTAGGGCAAAAGTCCTGCTGGAAGGAGAACTTCTCACCCAGTCACAAATCCTCAGCATGATACTGCCACCACCAGGCTTCATTGTGGGAATAAGTGTTCTCCATTTGATGATTGGTCTTGGGTTTTCTTTTTTGCAAACATAGTTTTTTTCTTAATTGACAAAAGGCTCAGTTTAATCTCATTTAACAAGAATAACTTTTTCCATTTGCTTAGAGTGTGGTTAGTATCATGTCATAGTTTGTATACGGGTCAACTTTATTTAACTAATTCTGTGACTTCTGAAGATAATTGGTTGCATCAGATTTTGTTTAAGGGCTTCATAGTGTGGTGGGAGTGTGTGGGTGAATACATATTCATGCATTTTTTTTTTAATATTTCATTGAAACAATTTGATTTATTTTGTTTAAGGGCCACTTAAATTAAAGGTTATAATAATAATAAAAAATAGGGAAAAAAAACAAGGGACAGGAATATTTTTGAATAGAACTTTACATAAACCATATATGAAAATTTAACGTTATCTTATGTTTCATATAAAATTTAACAAACTACAATTGGATTGAAATATCTCAAATGAGTCGTAGAAAATTATGTAATAGACAAACTTGGAAATTTGAATTTGATTCCTTCTTAAAAATGAACATGGTCTGAATATTGAATCTATTTTTTTAATTATTACTTTTTCTGGTATAGAGCTTGGAAACTCTTTTAAAATTATATTTTATTAAAAGAAACAAATTCCCTGTCAAAAGTTAGAATTACTTGAATCTTTTCCATTTTGTTATTACTATTTAAGATCCATTTTTATTTAATCAAAACTTGTTGGTTTGTTTTTATTTCTCATATATATTTACGGTTTATGAATGTTCACTGTTATTTCTTTTGTTATACAGCAAATATTGTTACTTTTTTGTTTTTTTAATATTTTCTCTTACAACATTTTACAGCCATCCATGTTAGGCTTTCTTCCATAGTATGAACTCTACATGTGAACACTATCAGTTGTCATTAAATACTCACTGGTAAACCTTGATGGATACTTATTAACAAAATTCTGAAGAGTAGAAAAGGGATTCTTGATTTTTGTACCTACATGAAATTCCTATAATTTCATTTTTGTAATTTGTTATTTTAGAAGAGTAACAAACTGGAAAATTATGTGACATGAATGAGAAAGAGACATAATTGTCCAAGTGTGCATCACGTATGTCACCTAAGGAAAGAACATCTGAATGAGTTGTCATTATAATTATTATAATCTGATTGTCTTTTTATATGGTTGTTACTATAACATAAATGATTCATTGTAGCAAATTTTTTTTAATTCTTTAACTTGGAGAATAGACATTTTTCAGTTTGAGTCCTAGTTTGAAAGAACTTTTTAATTAAATATAAAATGACCAAAACAAAATGTCTAAGGAAGATAACTTTAGATTAAGTAACTTCTAAATTACTGTTATTTCTCTTTATCTTTTTCTACTCTTCTCCATTCAGTGTCAGATTAGTACTTTAATAATAATCAAGCGCAGTGATAATTAGTATTTGCAAATAATTATAAATTCTATGAATAGGAACCGACTTGATATAGTGTTCAGTCTGACAGTAACAGCATTTAAGCAAGTATTGTAATTATCAGAAAAAAGAAAAGAAACTTGGGTCTTACAGATTCATATTTATTGTTCAATGACTGACACTGTATTTTTATTTGGTGTTTTGTTATTTTTCAGTTTTATTTGCTTTTTTAAATTTTTTTTTTATATTAATCTGAAAATACAACAATGTTTGTTTGTTTTTGTTTGCTTAAGCCGCAATGGACACAGAGAAAGGTTAGTTTTTTTTAAGTGTTTTTTTTTAATCTTTTAGAAAATTTCAGTAGTATACATAATTGTAGCTCAGTATTAAATTTGAGTCTGCTATGGACACATTTTTCTTTTTTCTTTTTTTAAACCATACTCCTTCCACTGAATAACTACTACAATTTTAAATATGGGATAGATTCTGTGAGGTAGATATAAACTGTTTTATGTACAGGAGTAAAGTGACTGTTTTGAAAAGAACAGCAAAAATCTAGAAAATGTTTGGTTCTTTTTCCACATGGCACAATTTTCTTTTGTTGGTAAGGATGAAGTGGAGACATTTGTTGTGATGTTGAATGAAAATATCTTTAATAATTAACAAGTTCATTTCAAGCAGATAGAATTAAGATATTTGAAAAAATATAAACAATTGTGTAGTTGCTTTCAAATACTTGCTATGCCACATGTGAATGATTTGGAAGTAAGATTTTTTTTTAGAAATATATCTTTTCAGATATCAGCCACATTGTTGGTTGCATCTATTTGTTTTTTTTTTTTAACCTTTGCAGTTCTTATGGTTTTGTAGACAATCATGCAAGTATATAGCTAGACTAAGCTATTTATGTTAGCATCTTTTTATTTTCTCTTGAAATGTGATATGACTGATTTTTCCAGTCTTCTTTTACAA
Source organism: Acanthosepion esculentum (assembly GCA_964036315.1). Classification (NCBI taxonomy): domain Eukaryota; kingdom Metazoa; phylum Mollusca; class Cephalopoda; order Sepiida; family Sepiidae; genus Acanthosepion; species Acanthosepion esculentum. The sequence goes on from OZ038484.1 coordinate 20,854,461, forward strand.
GATAAGTTAAACTCTGGAATGAAATTTTAGAAAATTACAAAAATCATTCCCACAACTTTGAAGGCCTTTAACTCGAATTATGGATGACAGCAATTTTTTTGTCATCATTGTTTTATGTTTCAACTGCAAATAACGGAATTTTCTGTTGTAATGGATTAATGTTTTTTTTGTTTTTTAGAAACTATATTTCATATGCATTATGGACGATTAATTTGGTTATGTCATTTTTATATCAAAGAGACAAAACAATTGTTGGTTTCTAATTATAATAACATAACCAAATTAAAATTAAATTAAGAAGAACATATTTATTGAAAATAAAGATGAGAAAAATTTTAAAATATAAAAAAAAAGTTGTAGTTTTGGTTGTAATTTTTTTGTCTTAAAGTAAAAGGTTTCATAAAATGTCAAAACTGGAAGACAAAAGATACTAATCTGTCCTTAGTTAGTAACTTGGTTGGATTGACTGCTTATTGCTTTGAACACTTTTTTTAACTGCTTTCATTTCATGCCTACTCATCTCCTTTGGCTCAGGTTTACCTATTTTTCAGTCAACAAAATTTGTTTTCATCTTTACAAAAATGAAACTAATCTTAGATTTTCAATGGGATTTATAAGAAACTTTCCTAACATTTTGTGCATCAAAATTTTATTTCTCCCCCTAAATTAAAAAGAATTATTCAATATACTTGCTATTGTTATTTATCATCTTTTGTGGTTATATTTTAGATTCCTTTGTAGCGGCTTGAAAAGAAAAAGGTTTGGTTCATTTTGATGTATGCAATTTTAGAAACCTTAATTATTCAAGAAATTCTGCGGGGAATAACAAAATTATTCAAAGATGGTGATCAGAAAATTCTAAATGAATAGGAAAAGGAAGAACTTCTCAACTGCAGCAGATTTTCTATAACTAGTTTTTTTTATTTTTATTAATCATACCAACTCCTATTTGTAGTTGAATGCTGTACACTTTGACAGTGGTGGTTTTGTTTAATTGGAGCAGTTTCCAGTCAACAATCCCATCAATAATAATACACAATTATTTCCTCATACAACTCTTATGCAAATCTAACATGGTGACGTCCTTGTCTGTTCAGCTTTGTGTTGTACTGATGATATACAGGCATCACTTTTCATCATTTACAACAATTGTGTGTGTGTGTTTCAAAGAAATCTATTTCCAAGCTCAGTGATTTTGCAGCCAAATGACTAGAAATGAGGGAAGGAATCTAGTTAAACTGCTGCATCCCTAACCCCCACCCCCCCATGCCACTGGCCAATAACATATTGGCTTTCACAGCTTGGCAGCAGAATTTGTCTTGAATTACACTCAATTACACTCATTACACTGATTTACAAAAAAACATTTTTACTCTGAGACAATCATGTGAACAAGTATTTTTTTTTATATTGATTTTGATGTGGCAAATTAAAATTTCCAAATAGTTTTGCTCTATCACATTTATTTTTATGCTTTCATATATCCCGTTTTTACTATAATACACATTCATAATACAATGTGTTTTTCATACAATATTAAAAAAAGACATATTCCAGAAAATACATAACAGAGAACATTGACAGAACTAAATACTATTAGTTGTATAATACAATATATCCACATCATACCACACAGAAGTGGTTTTATTTTATTTTTTCCAATCTTGTGTACTTTGACTCTGGGATTTCATGCAGGAGCATCCAGTAGAAGTCCCTCCCCCATCATGCTGGGCTAGTTGTTCTCCATCTTGGAACCTTTCTGCATGCTCATCACTCATTGCCCGAGGTTTGGAGAGAAGTTGAGATGGGAGTGGAGGAAGTGAATCTTGAGTGACATTCAACATCCCATAAGCCTGTAAAACTTCATGACACATTCTTGGTAATCTAGTATCTGTCTATGTTACCAAAGAATCCATGAAGGTAATTTTTCAACAATTTTGGGATCTAATGAAAATGATCTGCTTGATCTTAGCAGAACTGAAGAGCTGGGAACAGTGTGCACAGTCATTGAAAGTCTCTGGTATTCTTATCTGTATGCTTCAGGAAATTATTCATGAGATCAAGCTTTATATGAAGAGTGGAGAGAAGCACCTTGTTCATGTCCACCAGAGGATTTTCTTGGATACTATATTACCTAGGTATAAAATTGATCCAAGATCCCCAGTTCATCTGCTTCAAGTGCTTGGACAACCTTGACTGTCCTAGAGACAGAGAAAGCAACAGTACTTTATTAAGCCTGCTTGCATATTCATAAGGATCCCAATTGCCATGAGGTCCCCATAGAGACACTACTGGTACTTGACAGCTTCTAAAAGGAGCTCCATATTGTCATCTGACCCAAAGAGTCATATGACAATATGGAGTGGACAAAAGAAATTTATTCTCATTGTGCAGGAGCACAGACTTCAGACTTTGCTTAGAAGAGTCTATGAAAAGTTGCCAATCTGAGGGGATGTGTGGGAAGCCCCGGGTTAAAAACCCTGAGACATTTTTGCAGTAGCACAACCTGTTTTCATTGTTGAAGAATGAGGCACTCATTGTTTCATATCCTGAAACTGCTGACCTTTATATCTGCCTTTATCAGGTTTCACTACTTCAGCCTGGACGCTAGGAGCTCTGATGGTTGCCTAGACATGTACAAATCATGGACAAGGTATTTCAGATTTTCTTGGGTGAATCAGTGAAGCTCACTGCTACGTACTCTTGAATAAACAGAGACTTTGTCATCAGAAGAGACCAACTTGGCAGGATCTGCTTATGAAGGAAGATGATGCTTATTTTCTAGGAAACTAGGAACAGGTCTAGATGAAGGAATGTTTGGAAATTTTATTTTTTTGCCAGAAGAAACATTGTAACCTGTTATATTTGTTAGGCAAAAAAAGAGTAAATGCTTCCCTCTAAATCATTGGGACAGAGAGTTGAAGGCTACTATTAAACCACACAGCCCATTGTAACAGGGTTTACAACAGATAGATGGGGCTCACTCAGTGTTTGTTCTGATCTCCATTTTTACAATCAAATATGTAACAGCTTATAAAAATCTTAAAAATAAAACTGATCATATATATAGTTACATGAATTGTAGCAAAATCATAATATAAACATTTCATTGTTGGTTTTGTCTCATATCCAAGTTCAGGACTAGAAGCTTCCAGCTTCACCAAAACCTGCTCCTGTCATCCATTTCCTATCACTGTTTGGCTTTGCAAGAGTTGGTTGAAGATGAAAGAAAATCAGTAGAAGTAAGTGCCAATGGCATGAATTGGTTTAAGGTGGACTTCAACTTGCCAGGATGTGACCCACATACTTGATTTGATGACCTTCCTTTGTGGCATATCGAATGAGACATGCAAACTTCAGTTATGGAAACTGCAATGGACTGCCGCTGACTTTGTTATAATTTTGAGTGGTGCCTTCTGTCCATCATACATAGCCCTCTTCATCTGCTGGTTCAACTGTTGAGATCTGCTTGTTCCACTGTTGGGGTCTTTGGGGTTGGTTGTGCTTAGTCTGGGTTTTGGTCTTCAACCTTGCCAGCAAAGGTGGCCCTACCAGGAGTTTAGAACTCCCAACAGCATCATTCTCAGAGTCATTGGACCACGCAAGCCTCTCCACTGCGACAAGGAGTGACCATCATAAGTATGCACATTGAAACATACATGTATAGACACACACATATTTTACACTGAATGTCGGAATAAATAGTTTGTCATCAAATGTTACTTTAATGATAATAATAGAAACAAAATAAGAAATAAGAAAAGAGTCTGTCTATATTTCTGAGATGAGGTATTATGTACAGTATTTACATATTTGTCACAACGTTTCGGCCGTTGTACGCTCCGGCCTTCTTCAGGTGGTTGGAATTTCGAACCGAACCCTTTATTTCGATCACTGGGGTAGACTGTTCTAGTTCCACGAGCCATGTTTGATGGATGTCAGTTATCAGTTATCTCCTGGTAATTTTTCCCTCTGAAAGTTCTCCACTGCCTGAACCGGGTATTGAACTCACACTCTTTTTGGGTCTGTTACTGGATCTAACCAACGCCTTTATCCACCGTACCATGTGTCCTTGAGGACATCTGGGTATGAATTTCTGAGTATTATAAACCTAATTTTTCAGCAACCATTTTTTACCAGTACTCATATTGCAATTTTGCTGTTATCATTGCATGTTCTTTACCAGATCTCATATTGCAACTTTTTGTTATCATTGCTGTTCTCTGGCACTCCTTATTACTGGTTCCCATATTGTATTTATTTCTATGCTTGGCCGACTCAGGAGATTTTTGTGGCCTAGCATATGTGCTGATTCCTTAAGTTTACGAATTTTCCAATGGTGTTCCCTGTCTATGATCTCAACCTGATCCCACAGGGGACGGTGATCTCCCTTCTCTCTCCAACATTCACTGGACAGTACCTCAATTTCAACTCCCACCATCCATACAGCGTAAAGAAAGGGATCGTCCGTTGCTTACAACACCGAGCAAAAGTCATAAGTGGCGACCCAGAGACATTAGATAAGGAATTGGTCAGTATAAGTAGTACCCTACAACGTAACAACTACCCTGGGTACATGGCAGCAGCCCCCCAAAACTGGGATAGGCGGGTACAAGAGGAGGAGGAGGAGGAGGACAACAACACTCAGAAAACAGTCTGCCTGCCTTATGTGAAGGGGTTATCAGAGAAAATACAAAGGATCTGCGGTCCATATAACATCAGGACAACCTTCAAAAGCGTGACAACACTTCGCAGATATCTCTCTCGAGTGAGACCCCCCATAGAGGAGAACGGGACTAAAGACTGTGTGTACGCTATCCCGTGCAGCTGCGGCAAGGAATATAAAGGAGAAACAGGCCGCCCCCTCAAGGTAAGGCTTCAAGAACACCAGAAAGCTGTAATGCGAGGGGAAGTAGAAAAATCAGGCGTGGCTGACCACATATGGAGAGAGAAGGGAGATCACCGTCCCCTGTGGGATCAGGTTGAGATCATAGACAGGGAACACCATTGGAAAATTCGTAAACTTAAGGAATCAGCACATATGCTAGGCCACAAAAATCTCCTGAGTCGGCCAAGCATAGAAATAAATACAATATGGGAACCAGTAATAAGGAGTGCCAGAGAACAGCAATGATAACAAAAAGTTGCAATATGAGATCTGGTAAAGAACATGCAATGATAACAGCAAAATTGCAATATGAGTACTGGTAAAAAATGGTTGCTGAAAAATTAGGTTTATAATACTCAGAAATTCATACCCAGATGTCCTCAAGGACACATGGTACGGTGGATAAAGGCGTTGGTTAGATCCAGTAACAGACCCAAAAAGAGTGTGAGTTCAATACCCGGTTCAGGCAGTGGAGAACTTTCAGAGGGAAAAATTACCAGGAGATAACTGATAACTGACATCCATCAAACATGGCTCGTGGAACTAGAACAGTCTACCCCAGTGATCGAAATAAAGGGTTCGGTTCGAAATTCCAACCACCTGAAGAAGGCCGGAGCGTACAACGGCCGAAACGTTGTGACAAATATGGCGACAAAGATGAGGACAATGGTCCGAATAATGTAAATACTGTAAATAAGAAAAGTATTAAAAGTACAACATCATCAAATATGAGAACATTTTTTTATTATTTTTCTTAAAAATATTTGAAAGATAAATACGAGGACGAAATTGACTATTCTGAACGAATAGTAAAAAAATAATTAAACAAAACGAAATAACATTACAACTTGAAATGCTTTTCATACAAATTTGAAAATATGTCCTTGTCTATAAAAATATTATATTACGTATTTTACAATCAATAAATAAGAAAAGGATAAAAGAATAAAATTATCAGCAAATGTTTCAATGATAAATGATAGGGAAAGAAATTTACAATAGAAAGCCAATTCACTAGTGAAAGATAAACATTTTGACTTGAAATGCTTTTCCTATAATTTTCAAAATGACGTCCTCTCTCATAAAAAAGAGAAATATTATTCTTCAGTATTATAGAGTAGAATTATTTATGCCAATGTATAACAAAAAATGTTCTTAATATAATAATGCAATATATAAAATGGTTATATATAGGTATAGGACATTATAGAACTTGCAAAACTTTCTAAAAGGAAATTTTGACATGTCATCGGCTTGTCAAAGTATTTTTTAAATTCAGCATCCATAAATTGGTCTTAAACACCTATTTATAAATCTTTCTGGTTTATGCCTATGTGTATATGTACATACATGTATATCTAAAAAGTTAGAGGTGATAAGTGAAAATGGATATTGCATCTGAAATCAGCACTGCAAAATTAGAGTTAGAACAAAATTTAAGTTAGAACACTTATTTTCATGTTTGCCTCAATTTTTTGTAAATCAGTGTTATATTGTTGTACATCTGAGAGTTTTCTCTGTGTGTTTACTTGATTTAACTTCTTAAATCAGTTGAACAGACCCACTTTGAGATTGTGCACTCTCTCAGCAATGCAAGACATTAAATTATTCATGCATTTATTAACAATTGTCAATAACTGTTACAATTTAAAATTCATTATCGTTCTCAATCTGAGAAATATAATTGTCTCCCATAGTTCAGCAAAATTATCATTTTGTTCAATGTGGAGATATTTTTATAGCTACATTCTGTCAACCATATTGTTCTGCTTTTGTATTTTTAGATTTTGTTTTAAGTTTTTCTCTGTTTTTTTTATTCTTTGTTTCTATTTGCTTCCAGACATCATCCCATCGTTAAATGCTTTTTCATCTTTTTTTTCATTTGCTTTTCATTTACTTATCACCTGTCATCTGTCACTACCATTGCTATACTAACAGTTCCTCTTCTTCTTCTCATTTTTCTTCTATAAACTCACCTTCCTTTTTCATTATTAATTCTATGCATTTAAGATTTGTTGATTTTTTTTTGTAATTTCTATGTTTATTGCTTGTGTAAATTTGATCTTGTGCATCAATCTTATTGTGTCAATGAGAATATTCAAATAATTTGTCAACTTTTAACTTCTCATATTTACTTTTATTGAATATAATTAAAATGAAGTAAAATCCTAAATATTAATGATGAATTTCAGTTTTTCAACAAAATAATAAACATTTATCCTGAATAGTGACCAACAGTGACATTTAAGCTCAGAGAAATTGTTCTTTAGTCCCAAACTGCCTTCATACAGTTTGAAACAATTTGAAAGCTTTAAATGTGTTATGACTGAGGCAGTTAAAATATTTTGCATGAAAGTGGATATGAACAGGTTGAGGGTTTTAATGCTTTTTCATTATTTGATTCAATATATTTAGTTTGGCATTTATGAATGTGAATATCAAATTTAAAATAAAAATCTAAATAATTTGCATAAACATTTTGTTAGGATTAAGTTTAAGAAACAAGAATATTTACCTGATTTTGCTGGTATTTCAATGTTTATTCACAACATTCTTGGAACTGTATGAAGTTATCAAATATTGGTTACTTTTGTTTTGCATAATTTCTATGTTCCAGTTAAGTAGTAAATTACATTCGTTAAATGAATCACTAAAATTTATATTAGACTTAATTGTTGTCCTGATCTCTGAAAGTTATTTTTGTAAAGAAAGAAAATCATAGAATGAAAGGCAGAAAATGAAGAGGCCAAAGATACATAAAAAAAAAAAAAATGTCTTTTTAATTTAATTTTTAAGCAGAAGGAAGAAAAATATCATCTATGGTTAAAACTCTTAAGTAGTTTTAAATTGGCTGAAAATTTAGAAATCACAATCGTTCTGAGCTTCCAGAGAATGACTGCTGAAGAATTCGATGATTCAGATTTATCTTGAATCAATTAGAAAATCAACTTTAGATATCTGAAGGGGGTGCTGAAAATTCTTTGGCTCAACCAACAAACTCTTTCAAAAAATTCTGTTTGGTCAGACTTTTGTATAGTGAGCTGAGCTGAGCTGAGAACTTTTCAGCACCATTTCTTCCATCATTCTATTCAAGGATTGCTATGATTATTTACAAATCACATCTGAAAACTTAATAGCCAAAGATATTAAATGAATTGCGATTTAAATGATTTTGAAAAAACAAAAACAAATTTATATTTCATTAATCTTTGTCTGTTCTCTTATTACTTGTGACAGAATCATTATCAGCCCACTTGTCGTTTTCTAATGCTGAAATTCCTGTCATCTAATGGGTTAAAGTTTTTCACACTCTTGGTGGAAAAAACTATGATTAATTGTCATAAAATAATGAACAAGCTTTATAAACCTGATATTTTTTTTTTATTAATTTGTTGTTTGTGTTAAAGATGTTGCATAAAATAACTTTCACAGGACAGATTGACAATCAGTTTTTTTGTGTTTTTTTTCCAATATTTAATGCATGTATAGAAATTGAATGCATTGTCAAAATAATTCCCATGCCTTGAAACCTGAACTTTTTTCTTTTAATATAAAAAGAACCTGGTTAAAGTGGCTTTCTCTGTTTTCTTATTTTAACTTAAATTTCTTGTGACAGTCATTTGTGAGTGTCAATTTTTGTCTTTGAGAAAATTCTTTCTCGATGCTTGTGAATTTGTCTGCATGGCATGTTGATCCGTCTGTTTCAGCCAATCTGATCCAGAATATCGTGTCAGTCTTAAGCGCTCTTCCTGTACACCTGCCTCTGCCGGCTCCCAGCATAGCACAAGGTCAGATTTCAACCCATCTCCATCCCATTTTACAGTCACATTTTTCTTTTCCCATTATCCTCATTAAAGTTTAAAATTGGTGAGGTGAGGTATCATTGCAGTTTTAGTTCTTGATTTCTGTTTTGCTTTTTTGCTTAGGCAACAAAACCTAATCAAGATTAATAGAATATTTAGATATTTGAGCAGACACTCAATCAGTGATGCCATTCTTGGCTTGACTCCTCTTCTTCGTCCAGAATGCGTGGGTGTGTATTGCTTGTCTAGAATCGTTTATTATTTAAAATTAGCAATTTTCTTTTAAATGGGGAGTTCAAAAATATTGGATGATTTTGAGATAAAAATAGAAACAAATTGTATTTGAAAGCTAAAATACAAAAGTTTGTCAAAATTGATTTCCTCATTCAAATAATGCATGTTTTAAACTGCTCTCCTCAAAGTAAGACTTTTTAAAATTTCTTTATTTCAATGGAGAGGAAAATGTAAGCAGTTTAAAGATTATGCACATTTTGGTTGAAATCAGCAATGGTATCTTCAAGCGACATATACAGTGTAACCTGGATATAAGATAAACCCGGATATAAGAGAGATTTTCTCTGGTCCCAAATTAGAGCCTGTGTTAATAAAACAAAATAGACCAAACCTGAATATAAGAGACTTCTTCTCCGGTCCCGACAACTCTCTTATATTCGGGTTACACTGTACAACAAACTTTTTTTTTTTTAATAACTCTCTCTCTTTTTAGGAAGGTAGGTGAATATGATTCTCCATAGCTTCTTTTTATTAATATCTGTAATTTGTGCATTTTGTCATGACTGTTGTTGACAAAACTGTGGAGTGATTTTCTGTTGCTCTCTTCAGATTTGAATTCAGAATTCTCTTTTTTCAAGATTGGTTGCCCTACCAGAACTAAAGAGTCCAGTCTAACCTACTATTTTACCTATAGCTAGGAGGAGGAAAAGACAAATTCATGCTTTTCCAGAGGTATTAGTGTGAAATGAACACAATTTGTTGATCTCCTTTTCTACATCAGTAACCATTATTTCACTTGCATATCTGACACTGTTGTCTGCAACATAAAACAAAAATAAGGAAAAGGTGCCAAAATGATAATAAATTTTAAGTTTTTTTCTTTTTGTAAAATAGATATAAAAAAAAAATAAAACAATGTAGGAAGATATTGTGATGTTGGTTTTGTTTCTTTTTTTTTTTTTTTTTTATAGTTGTTCAGTAAGTTGTGCATGGATAGGTCTTTTTTCCTCTTTTAAACCAGTGTTTTATTTTTTTTTTTTTTCTGGATACAACAAGAAGCAAACTTTGTAGTAAATTTTGTCCCCCACCTAACACTCAAGATCATATTTAAAAAGTTCAATAACAATTAGTAGAGAAAGTTTGTTGAAATAAAAGCTGGTGATGATTATAATAACTCTTATAGATTCAGTCATTTTGTGAATTTAAATTCAATGCCTGTCTTCTGCTGATACCTCACCTCCAAAATACATATTCTGCACTATGAACATAATTATCCTCACATCTTAGTACTTTTTTTTTTTTTTTTTTTTTTTTTGAGAATTTTTAAAAAGATTTAATGACATTCTAGCAATCATTTTATTTGAAACTGAATTCTCTGTTTATATCTCATTAGAAATAAGGATGTTGTATGTTTTGGGGTTTTGATTAAAGAAACAAGTACGATTGAGGATAATAATGACTCAAATGTGCAAAGTATTACATTTAATGCCAAAAAGGACTTTTGTTAATTTTAAAATTAAAAAAAAAAAATTGCTTAAATATTTTTGTATCTTTTAAAATTTTTTTTTTTAAACCTTCTCCAACCTTGATTTTTATGACTCCCAGAATGATGGTGAACTTTGATCTTGGGCAATTTCCTTAAGGTATTCAACAGTGAAAAGTATTTGCAAACTATTTCTGGAATGTCAAATCAAAAAAAAAGAGGGAAATTCTGTCCAAGAAGTTAACAATCAAAGAAAGTATTTTCTAAAAAGTTAATTTAACATTAGTGACCCTGTTGAAAATAACAAATGCTGGATGTTATTTTCATTGTAAACTTTCTTAACATCTGCTTAAAAACAAATCAAAATAGAAACTTTGTCTTCTCTGTATCTTTCAGTTCCTTAGAAATGCTAGCAAGTCTAATGACATTTATACTTTTGTAAGAATCTTGTTTAATGGTGACTCCATTTTGATATTATAGTTAATGTTGCAGGAGAGAAAAAATGAAATTACTGTGAAGGTTTTTCTAAAATTGACATGCTTTGTAGATTATTTTAAAGCCAATTTAAAAATTTTTTTTTTTTTTTCAGTTAAGGTGTTTTTGTTTTGTTTTTTTTAAATTTTTTGAAATCATGATTTTTCTTTGGTTGATTTCATGAGTAATCAAAACGTAGCAGACTTTTTTTTTGTTATTTATGCTAAATTTTTTACATATTTTTACTGATGACCATTTGAATCGGTTGCTAATCTAATTTACCAACATGCTCAAGACATTCTGTATTTTTACTAATTGACTAAAATCAATATTAATCATGGATAAATCTGACGTTATTTGTGCTAAGATTGAACTAATAATGGAACCAAATTACTCACAGGCCAGTTTGGAACACACTTCTCACTTGGCTGTCTGGATTTTACACATTATTCTTGCCATTAAGATAGCACCCTATTTGTATAAAGATAGTTGTTGAATTAGTCATAAACCTATCCAATTCAAACACCTACCCATCAACTCTTATCTACAATAAAATAGACATTTGTATGCATCATCTAGGACAGATTGGCCTTTCTACATTTTTTTAATTTTTTATTATTAACCAATGTGTGAATTTGTTAAATATCATTCTTTTTGCTTTCATTGCTTCTTGGCTTACGTTGTGTATTTGAAAAGGAATTTATTTTATTATAAAACTGAACTTTTTTATATGTTGAATTTTATTTTTATTTTATTCATTTATTTACACAAAGCAAAAACTTCATTGGATGCCAGGCACTGATTTAGCAGCAATTATAGAAATTGAGTTATTGATAGTTAATATGTCAGGGTAATAAGTTATTGAATTTTCCATTCAACCATGTTTTTCCTGCTCTTTCAAGGGAATGCTCATATGTTTCTTGTGGTTTTTATGGATTTTACAAGTACATGAAAAGTTTTATAGCATCTTAGATTTAATCAAAAATAATTAAAATCACTACATATGCCGTATAGTGATACAACTCTATTTTACATCTGCTGAAGGATGTAATATTATGAACATTTACCAGAGATTAGGAGAGTGTTTCAAATACAATTATAGCTTGCACCAGATGTACAAAATGGAGTCAGAAGACCATAAATTATTATCAGCCATTTCATATCAACTCATTTAAGGGTTTCATTGGGCATCATCTTAGATTCTTATGAAATTTTGGTAGGTGACACATTTTCTAGACATAAATAATCTTGAACTTTTCATCTTGATTGGTTCAAAATTGAATATTTGCTTAGTTTGCATGATTTTTATCACTGTTTCTGAAGCTGAAATATTGTATTGAGTTTTCTACCCAAATTTCTGGCTTCATTTTACTTGAAAGTAATTTGGAAGTTATGGGTCCATTAAAATATGGGGGAGGGTGTAAAAATTAAGGTTGTTAAAATAAAAAATTCACTAGAATATTTTTTATTTGATTTGTAAAATAAAAATTTCCATATTTCAGAATTTAAAAAAAAAATACCAGCTGAGTATCAATAAAAGCATTATCACTTTTGAAAACTATGTTCCATTGGATCTAATAGAAATTCCGATTTATGACGATTTCTTGTCAATGACTTTAAAATGGGCCAAAATAATCAGCTTCTGCTAATTGCTAAGAAATAGTAAAGGTCACTATTAATTTCTCTTCAATTAAATATTTAATACTTTTTGAAGAGCTTTAAGATATCAAGTGATTTTTGGGGGGGGCCTTAACATTTTAGGAGTGGATTAGGAAAAAAGATAATAAAAATGATAAGTTGTTTTAGAGATAAAAAAAAATTGTATTATTATAAACTGGACCATTTGTTCAATAAAGCTGTAAATTTCAGTGGGTAAAGGTGTTACTTATTGAAATTTCATAAAAATCCAAAATGGCACCCATGGGTTCATGAAATATTTGATAACATGATATAGAATGACCCATATACAATTTTAATATAACATAATTTATATAAAAATAGGATTTTATTCAATAGGTTAATAGTATTGAACCTAAGCAACCTAATACTTAGCATATGAGTAAAACTGTAAGGCCAGTAGAATTTATAAGTCTAAAGTTGTTTGGTGTTTAATCATTGAAACTGAAATTAAGTAAGAAAGTTTTGAGATAGAAGAAAATTGAGTTTATGGCTGCAATCAGAACTGGCTTATTTTGAGAAATAATTTGACATGTGGAATATTTGTTTTTTGTGGAAATAAACTTTTAACAAAATAGATTCTAATTGAAAAAATAAAACCAAGATTTTTAGCTGAAAATGTTCATTTTTTTTAATAAGTATTGTACACTAAATGATCATTAATATTTTGTGCTCCATTTCTGCTGCATACATTACGTTGATACAAAAGTTTCTGGCATTGTTTTTAACAAAATCTTTGATTCATATAAATTTATAACATCATTATTCAGTCGTGAAACTATTTTCTTGGCTTTGTATGACGTTAGGCCTCCTTTTATCCAAACTGTATTCTGTCATAAAAGAATGATGCTTATTTTGATTTACTGGGTACTTTGAAGGATTTTTCAATATCTTGAAATTGTTGGAACTGTTGACTAGACAGAATTGCATAGAGCAAAACAAGTGCTAGCCTGAAGATGATAGTGCTGGAGAATGTTGTAAATGTGGAAGAATTTCCCGTTTCACTGTTATTATTATTTGCTGTATTACATATGCAGTAAAATCATTGATTAATGTTTTTTCTTTACTAATTCATTGTTTAGACTATCCAGCTGCTCACTGTGGCATTGCTGCAGTACCAGTTTTGTCCATGTTCAGGTAATTCATGATAAAGAATCCCTACAAATCTCTTCAAAAATAGACAATAGATTTTGGTTGAAATGTTGAAGGCTATGCTGGATCTAGCCACAGTTTTGGATTTTCCTAGCTTTTCATAGGGTTTGTAAGAAACTTACTGCAGTTAATTCATTGAACAAATAATAAAGATCAGAATAAATGTCTAATAACACAATAGGTTCAATAAAAAAGGGATTGAAGTTTAAAGATTGAAATAATCTGTGCAAGATGTTTTTGGAATTGAAACCCAGAGTCAATTATAAACTAACCACTATGATTTAATATTACAGACCAGCAGGGCCTTTTTTCAAGGAGTTATTCCAGGTTGATGGCTGAACATGAACCAAAGAATAAACAATCTACATTATATGAGGAAGTTGTTTTTTTTGGGGTTTTTTTCAACAAGGTTATTTATGCTAAGATAAATATTGAGAGAGTCAATTTAAGGAAAATGCTTTTTCTTGGAATTATGATAGGTTAAACAAACAAGTGTCTTAAAAGAGCAGACTTAAAAAAAAGATCAAATTATGAAATAATGATATTTGAGTTAGGGATGTTATAATGTTCTTTGTCCCACAGTAATGGCTGATAATCCTGATGTATTATTTGGGAAGTGAGCCAATGATCAAAAATAGCCCATTCATCAATTTATCTGACGTCAGGATTCTCAGATCACAGAGAATTACAGATAACCTAAGGTGTGGACAAATCCTTAATTACTTCAATTATCAAATTTGAAACACAAAAGCTGGTCCATTTACATTGTTTCTCCCCAGAAGTTCTGCATCCTTGCATACAGTGAGAAATTTATTACTGCTGGTTTTCAGATGAATTGAGACCTTTGCTTGTACCACTTGGGCCTTTCGTTCACTACACATTGTAAACCAATTTGGAAAAAAGAAAATAATTTGTCTGTAAAACATTATTTTGTATCTTCCATCAATTGTTTGATATGTCAAAATTTTTTGTTTTTCATTATGATAAAAGTTCAATTTTCTAATAGATGAAAATGGTGAAGCTTTTGCTGTTTTGGACATTTTCAAACTTTTTGACAGTGTTTGGCATAAAGTTCTTTACAAAAGTTAAATGTCCCTGGCAAATTTTTTGAACTGATCCATTCTTTCTTATCAAATCATGAAATGAAAGTTATTCTTAACGGCCACTATTCTAGATCCTTTTGTACTAATGCAAGTGTCTCTCCGAGCTCTACCCTTGGTCTTATTTTATTTTTAATTTTCATTAACGACTTTCTTGATGGCATCAGCTCTCAACTTAGTATCTATGTTAATGACACAACCATTTACTCATGTCTTGATAATAAGTCTGATAAAGTCAAATTGGCAGCTGATGTCAAAAACAACCTTCAGTCTGTTGTTAACTGGAACAAAGGATGGCTTGTTAATTTTGACACCTCCAAAACTAAACTGCTCTCTATTAATTATCTGATAGACTCTTTTCTGCCTTCCAACAGCATGGCTGATGCTAACCTCCATGAGAGTGACTCATTGCTTCCTCTTGTGCTAACATGAAGTGGAAAGACTATATTGAATCCAATCCTTTGCTAGGTTAGCTTCTAAGAAAGTTAGTTCACTGTGTCGTGCTAGACAATTTTTCTCTCCAGAATCTGTCTTACCATTTGTTGATGCTTAGAATATTACTACCACATAGGGTCTGGTGCTCCTGCTATCTATCTAGAGATCCTTGATAAAACTCAAAGAAGAATCAGCAATATTATTGGTCCTGATCTGGTGTCTCGGCTTCAGTCACTTTCCCACTGCTGTAAATTTGCCTCCTTGTGGCTTTTCTATAAATACTTTCATGGTAATTGTTTCAATGATCTCTTTGCTATGGTACTTAGACTTTATGGATTTACGCACAGTACTAGATTGGTGATAAGGTCTCATCAATTTTCAGTTGAATTGGCCAGATGTAACTGTAAGTTCTACGCTGTTTCTTCTCTCACACTTCTTGCTTGTAGAACTCTTTTCTAACTCTATGCTTTCCAGTCAACCTTAATGTTCAAAAATTTAAATGCAATGTCAATCATTATCTACCGTCTTCCTGATTTCTCTTCTTTTGTTGTCACTCCTTAGTAATGTTTCTGTTTTCTAATTCTTCCACACTCAGTAACCCCTTGTCACTCGGTGGCTTTACTGCCTTGCCTGGGGTGAACTTGATTAAAAAAAAAATCTCTTGAGACTATTAAGAAGTCATCTTTACAAAAATCAAAATCTAATGTTTTGAATACTTGTCACACACACACACACAGCTTCAGTGTCAACTGCTTCTAAAATACTGGATAAACTGCAAGCTCTAAATGATATGTGGTAGTCACCGAGTAGAAATGATAAAACAGCAGATTCTCTCCCAAATCAGTGAGAGACAATGATGATGGCACACCTACCTATAGTGGAGTACGCTGAGACACTTAAGATTTCCCTAATATTGTGCAAAAGATGTAAATAAGAAATTTTGCATCAGTCTAATATATTAAGTCAGAAATGGAGCAAAAAATAATTAGTGGAAAAAACAAAACAAACAAAAAAAACAATGTTTTTATTTTAACATTTTTGTTGCTACCTCTGTCCCATAATAGTTGTTACATTTGCATATAAATTTCATGCACTAAATGTAACAACTATTATGGGACTGAGGTAGTTATTTCTAATTAAAAGAGGATTAAAATAATTTGCTGCATGATAAACATTTATTCCTTCTTCACTTAATGAACTGAATTTTTTGCTTTATTTTTAGAAATTTTTTTTAATCTAGTCTATTGAACTTTGAACTTGTTTAATAAATTTATTTTTTTTAATGTAATTTACTGTTTATTTTATATACAAGACTTTAATAATATTAATTTTTGCTTATTAAACACAATATTTGCATATACTGACCATTTTTTGTCTTCCACTTAAAAGGCTACATTTCTAAATGTTTTATGATACTGATCAGGATTTGGCATGAGTAAAATGTTTAATTACCTTTTTGTTTGTTAATAAAATAAAGCATAGTCAAAAAACAATTTTAGTGACTCTTTATGCACTGAACAGAAATTAGATTTTCTTCTTTAGAATTAGTTTCATTTCAATATGTGTATCTTGACTTTTTGCTCTGAGAAGTTAACAAAAGGGTAAAATTATTAACCAAGCCACTGCTTGATCATATTTATTTGTCTTTTAGGGTTAGATAAATCATCACAGTCGGAAGCTTACTTGTTTCATTCTTACGTCACATAGGGACAAGAATATTTCTTGTAATGTTCTGTATTTGTCAATGCAAAATTTTTTTGTCACAAATTGACTTGTACATGACCATCATTATGTAATTTCTGTCTGAATTTTGGGATGAGGAGTTATTTAAACTATTTACAATCTTTGTTGTTGTTGTCACAATGTCTTGGCTGTTGTGCCCTCTGGCTTTCATCAGAATTCCTTGTAGTTTACCTGGATTGACACACACCTGATGAATGTTGGAGCACACAATGACTGAAACAGGATAACATTAGAATGTATTTAAAAAAAATTGCAAATTTGTTTCCTTTGATATATATATATATATATATATATATATATATATATATATATATATAAAATGCATTAATTTGCAGCCATGTTTGGTTGTCTATGAACCTTGGTATTTTTATCTTATGTTGGCTAAGAGAGAAGGAAACAGGATATCAAGGAATCTAATTGTCTCTTTGTTTTATGAGTTCAGATTATTTTAAAAGGAAGTTTTAGGAGCTTATTTTGGATAAATGTTTAATTTCTGTTTCCTAAAAATGACCCCCTAAAACTGAGCTACACTTAAGAAATATTTATAGTTTTTTTTTCTTACCTGCAGCTTAAGCAATTCTTAAAAGACTTCAAACGGTTTTGTAGAACACAATTTAATGCCTTACTTTAGCAACCAGTTGCTTTTTGGGATTAATCAAATACAAAGTGTGTATTATAGAGAATTTGTTTATTGTTTTGGAGCAAAGTTTTATATATTTCCAAACTTGATAGTCTTTTTTATTGAATTCAGTTTTATTGAAAAGAAAATGAAAGGCACAACAATATTTCTGATAACAAAAGAAGGAAATGATTTAAATTTGTGAAGTGTAGCTTTGTATGTTGCTGTATAATAAAAAGTAGAAAAAGATCTCTGAGAAGAGAGAGGGAAGGAATCTTTGTAAATATGTTGGTGTTTTTCTTCTGTAAGGGATCGTACAAGCAAGAAGAATATAGATGGTAAGACTGAAGAGAAATTAGGAAAACTTGTGCTTAAAAGAGAATCTAATAAAGACAAAGAATGGTGAGTATCATTAAATATTTGCGTTTTTATTAAATATTAATTAATTAATATTTATTAAATATATTACATTTTCATTAATATTTTTTATATTAAATTCATTTTAATACTAAATTAAAATTTATTAAAACTTAATTTCAAACATTAGCATATTTTTTCAATTTATTTGATAGATTTTCTTCATTTTCTTGTCTGGTTTGTCAGCATTTTTTTATTTAGTCAAACCCCCTTTAAATAAATGTGTTTTTTATATGAATAAAACTTGTTTTTGATTGTGCAGGTCAATAAAAGTACCAGGCACTTCCCAAAGGACAGTTGCTTGGGTGGAGAGTTTAAACAATGAACCAATCATTATAGATGATGATGATGACGATGACGACTACCAGGTTAGCAAGAATTCCAACCGGGTAGAGTTGAAGAAAGACAATATCTTTACCATTTTGAGTGATAAGAAAGAAATCTCAGAAACAAATGATGAATTGCCAGAAGTTGAAGAAATACCAAAAACAATTCATGGTAAGTCAGTTTCTGGATTTTGTTAATTTTTCTTTAAATTTTACTTTCTGCTGTTTTTTTCCCTAATGAATGACATTAATGAAAAAAAAAAAAAAAGTACAAAAGAAGAAAAATTAACTATTTTATATCTAGTTACCTAAAATCCAGTGAACTTTTGGCAAACTCCTTATTCATGTCATGCCAATTTCCTTGGGGTTATGGCATTGGGCCGGGGGTCAGTTCTACTGAATCATATTCAATTTAATTTGTGTTTAAACTATTCTGAGGCCCTCCTTATAAGTATTTTATGGGTTTGAATTAATATTTTTAAACCAGACTTTTTTTCATCAGTTCCCAATCTTTTTAACTAATATCTCTACTCCTTTGTTCAGAATTATTAAGCCTCCACAAATCACTAACCACTTTTCATGCACTAGTATGACTCTACTATGGCCACATTGCTGTGTTACATACATATTCAAAAGAGATGGCAATAATATCTATATCTACCTTCATGTAATGAAACAATAAATGCTGATTTATGAGCGGGTGCTGAAAAAAATCTCAGCTTGACCCACTTCTCAAAATCTGACCAAACAAGAATTTTTATTTTTTATTTTTTTTTTACCTTAAGGGCTTTTTGATTTGATTGGGAACTTTTTAGCATACCTTTGTAATTATTTTGAGGATATATATTTGTACATCTATATTTGGGATGTGTGGGTAGCTTAACAGTTATTGGTGCAGAAAGAGGAATTGGTAAGCCATGTTCAAAATAACACCTTGTCTGTTCACTTTTGCAAAATACTCTTAGGAAAGGCATTCATCAGTCTGTTCTCCTTCCAGCTATGAGTGCTGGGTAGACTAGAATATCTAGCCTTGATAAGGCAATGGGAAAACTACTCCACTATCTTTTTCAAGATGTCATGGCAATTCACAGATAATAATGAGGCAGAATTACTGGAAAGCTATAATCTCCTTTGTCCTGAAGGGACATAGAATTAAAAAAAAAAGAAAGAAAATTATCCATAGAATTTTTTTTAATAAATAAATAAATCCTATGCAGCAGTTCAGTGATCCCAATCAATCAGATCCATTCCTTAAGATGACTGCTGTTTTTGTAGATAAATGTTGATAGTTGTTGAGACTTTAAAACCCAATATTTGTTCATTTATATCTTGACTGTATAAAGTTGTATTTTTGTAATTGGTCACTGTTTGGATATAAATATTTTTTAAAATAGTCTTTCAAAATACTTAAATGAATTGTACCTGGTTCTCTTCATCGAATGGCTTACAATTATATTTATTTAGTCATGTTTATTTTTGATACTTTAAAAACAAAATTTTGGGTTCTTTTGACACAAAATGATTCCAGTTTGAAGAAAACCTTTTCCGTTCTTGTTTCAGAATCTGAACCAATGAGTTTGGATAATTCTGTGGATGCCAAAGATGAGAAAGATCAGCAACAAGATCCTCATATAAGTAAGTCTGACTTTGTTTATGTGGGCTTCTTTAAGATTTGAAATTTATTCATTTTTCTTTTTTAATAAAGACAGTCTGGTGACCAGAGTTTTGAGATATATATATATATCTCAAAACTAGGGTGGCCTGATGATTGCATTTAGCATGAAACAGTCTGTTGCCTTTGAGCGTTGACTTCAATGTTCACTTTATATATATATATATATATATATATATATGCATGCATGCATGCATGCATCTCAGTAAAAACCAGAAACCACTTCATTGCAATGTAGAAAATATGTCACTAGTTTTTGTTTCCTTCTATACCAGATACACATTTCATACCTTGCTTGCATAACTCCAAATTATATTTGAATAAAATGGCATCATTTATTTTGTTCATCTCAATTAGCTTCATGGATGCTTTACACAAAAAAAACTTTAAGACATTCTGTAAGAATTTAAATAGCTTTCAGATATAAATTTTCATTTTAATTCAAGATGATTGCAAAGGTTTAATCATGAAAATAAAAATTAATTTTGTATATTTAAAGCAAGTTTTAAGCTGCTTTTAACTTCAATTATTCTGTGATTGATGTCTGTTAACAAAAAATTAAACACCGGAATAAAAATTATTCCAAAATTAAGTAGCCTTTGTAAAAGTGTAGGATGCAACAAAAAAATTTAATGATTAAGTAATTTAATTAAAAAAAAAAAAAGATTCCTTAAAATATAGACACAACCATATATATATATATATATATATATATATATATATATATATGTAGGCCTGACTATTGTGTCCAGCATGAAACAGCCTGTCGCCTCTGAGTGTTGACTTCAATGTTAACTTTTATATTTATATTTACATATGCTCTATCTCTGATATTGAGCACTTTATCCCATAAATATGGCACACCTTAAAACTATATTTCTTCATATATATATATATATATATTAATCATTTCACTCCAAGCAAGGCAAATAAAGCCACTAAGACACAAGGGGTTTCTGAGTGTTAGAGAATATGATGAAAATATACTCGAAATAATATATATGAGAAGAAACTATTAGCATAGAACTTACAGTTACAGCTAGCCATTCCAAATGTAAAATGATAAGACCTTGCCAGCAATCTAGTACAACACTTAAATTAATAAAGTCTAGGTACCATAGAGGAAAGTTCATCAGAACAATTACCATGAAATTATTTATAGAAAAAGCCCAGGGAAACTATGTTACAGCAGTTAGAAAGTAACTGAAACTGAGATGCCAGGTCAAGGTCAATAGCATTGCAGACTCTTCAGATTTTATCAAAAATCTCTAAATAATATAGCAGGAGCACCAGAACAGATTTGGCAGTAATATTTAAAGCAAGGATGAATGGTAGACTTATAAATATGTAAGATATATTCTAGTGAGATTGTCTAGCATGACATAGCAAAAGTGAACCAACTTTTTTAGCTGGAGACTTAGCAGTTGATTCAATATACTCTTTCCACTTCATGCCAGTGGAAAACATTAGTCCAAGAAGCCCCAATGAGTGTGTGTGTGTGTGTGTGTGTGTGTGTGTGTGTGTGTGTATATATATATATATATACACACACACACACACACACACACAAGGTGTGATGGATAAATTGTTGACAAAATTAGGTGAAAATGAAAATAACACTTGACATCTCATTTAAACAGATGTATTTACTAAAATTACACAAAAATATCTTTAAATATTAAAGTGTAAATTTATTCAATTAAATCGCCATTGGCTTCAACCACGGCCTGCAGACAGCTTTGGAATCTCTAGCAACACTTCTGGATGGTCCCTTGTTTAAGTTCATCTTTGATGTTACAATGAGTTTTGTTGGTCTCTTGCTCAACTGTGCCCCACACATGATAATCAAAGGGGTTGCAGTCTGGGGAGTTAGGTGGCCAGATGTAAGGGGTGATGTGGTTGCAGAAGTTGTTTGCCAGCCATGACTGGGCTCTCCTGCTTGTGTGGTATGGTGCTGAGTCCTTTTGCCAGACATAGCGTCTTCCAGCACCACCTTCTCAAGGCAGTTGATGTAGATCTCCATTATGAATCTGAGCCCCTGTGGGAAGATGAATGGAGGTATAATGTTGTGATCACTCCAAACCTTTATAATCACCATTAGACTCATCCAACTCTTTTCCGAATCCTCTGCGCAGTCCTCAGATTGACATCCAAACACACTGAAATATTCGTATTGAAGCTTCTGGAACAAATGCCAAGCAGTACAGCAGGCCAGTTTCCAAATATATATATATATATATATATATATATACACACACACACACACACATTTTGCTTACTAAAAATTATGAGATTACCAAAGATATCTTAAAATCAAGAGAAATCTTTAACATTTAAATAAAACTTTGAAGCAAGTTTAATCTTGTGTAAGCTTAAGGTTTTTCTCTTTGCTTTTACCAAAAACTAACTTTTTTCCTTACTTATTAACCCAATTTTTAAAAAAAATTCTGATACTTAATATATTGTACTTAATTTTTTTTATTTTAGTTCGGCGTAAATGTACAAGATCAACAATGTCTCGATTCAAGAATTTGCCAAATCCAAAGGTTCCAATGCGTATGTCAGATGGTATGAATTCTCCTTTTTCTCATTATTTTTATTAATGACTGACCATTTTGTAGCAAAGTCATATTTTCTATTTAGATTTAAACCTTTTAATAAATTTTCTGGGTGCATGACCACTGTATAAGAATTGATGTGCCATAAAACTCTTGTTCATTTATTATTTACTAAATGTAATCATATAATATAACACTTTCCAGTAATATGATTCACATTAATGAATTTGAAGTTGTTTTTTCTTCTTTTCTTGATTGACTTTTAACTGTAAATTTGCTTAACTACTAAATTCTGCACGGGAGACAAACAAGAATAATAAAATAAAGCTCTTGATTTACGCCCCCCCCCCCAACTATTGACTCTTTGGTCGTGAAACTTAATGTCTTAAATGAATTTTCTTAGTCAGGATTTGATGATAACTTTTATTTGAATTTGAAATATACACAAGTTTGGTTAGAATCAGTTTAAGCATTTTGAAAATATAATTCATTCTGATCTGATCAAAACAAACGATTTCTTTTCTGTGAACAACTATTGAACTCAAAGTTGTTGGCATTTCTCCATTTCCCCTTGAAATTGTTTCTTATTTTCAATGTTGATTGCGTGCAGGAAATGAAAAGAAATCAGAAGGTAAAGCAGATGAGAAAGAACAGCGTCCAAGCACTCGTTATTATTTCAATGACGGCCAATTGTGTTACGTGATGGATGCCAAATCAACGGGAAATATTGGCCGGTACTTGAATGTAAGTAATTTTACCTCTATTTTGAAATACACCCATATACAGGCTGCGATGGATAAATTGTCGTCTAAATTATGCAAAATGAAAATAACACTGACGTCTGATTTTAACCCACCACACCCTTATATATATATGTGTGTGTGTGTGTGCAATTGATAGTATATCATAAATTTTTACTTTTTCCATTGATTACTTACATCTAAAGGTTTGTTTTTTTTTGTTTATATAACCTCCAACTTCCCTATTTTCTACACTAAGTAGACAAAATATTTGATTGTATTATCAGCAGGTTTGTAATGTGGTTTTTGCTTACAAGATCTTTGTGGCTAAAGGAAATAAAATCTTCAGGTGTGTTAATATTTTGGCTTGTAAATTTGTAGGAATTAAATGATTTTGTTTTTGGATAAATGTTTCCTTACACATTTTATTAAATTTTTTGGTTTTCTTTTTTCTATCTGTAAACTATGTATCAAGGGAGATAAATCAGTCTGATCTGCTGGTGTTAACACTACCTTTTGAAAGCTTGTTTGAAACTAGCCATCTAGGCTTTCAGTTTGTATAGTTGTAAAACTAGAAATTACATAGAAGTATGAATTGCTCTTGACTGTTGAATAAAACAAGATTTTTTAAATTTTTTTATTACTTTTGGTGTTTCTATTATTTATAGCAATTTACTCATTCAGTAAATGGTTGATTCCAAAACTGATATGTATAAATTGGATTTCATCATTGCAAGGATTAAGATATTGCCGAGTGAATTCATATTAATGGATTGCAAACAACTCTTACATGAAAACAGTTACTAAGTCTGGTTTCATTTTGTAATTGAATTTCAAAAACCAACATCTGTTTTGTGTTATAATATCCCTTTAAATTATTGGTGGGTTGCTCAATTGACCAAAGCAAACAAGAATTAAAACTCCAAATTTTTATAATCTCCACTTTTGACATTTTTTTTCTATCTATGCAGACTGTTTAGTGTATATTTTTTTTTTTTTTAAATTTATAAAATGATTTTTGTTTATATTGGATAATTTTTGAGATTTTTAAATTTACCATTTGCTCTTCTAGCATAGCTGCTCTCCAAACGTGTTTGTCCAGAATGTATTTGTTGATACACATGACTTGCGCTTCCCTTGGGTGGCATTTTTTGCTGGGCAGTAAGTATCATTATTTTTTTGTTGTCGTTGTTGTTGCTTGGTCATTAAAAACATTTTTGCCGATAAAACATAAAGAGTAAATATCTGTTTAAGCTCTGATTACTGCATCAAATTAATTCATTTCTATTCTCAATTGAAAGTAAAATATTTTAGAGATGATTTAATATTGTATAATATGGGGAGAATTTCACATTTCATTGACATTTCTAAACCTAAGCTTAGTTTTTGGTTCAAGGTCAATAACAATTAAAAATAAATAAATAAATAAAAAAGGTTAGTGCTGCACACAAACTTTAAATCGGTGGTTCTCAACCATTTTTTTGTTAACCTGTAGACCCCTTTGATTCCTATTTTTGATGTTTAAAAAATCCTGTTATATTTTTATAATTAAATATTAGGAATTGTATAAAATATTTTGTGTATTGTAGAAGTATTTATTGTACATAAACAACAAGCTAAATTCTATGGAAAATATAAATATACAAGGACATATTAAAAAAAACACAAAAGAAAAAGTAATTTAGTGTTACTTTGTTGAAGCCTTGTGGCTGATTCAGCACCAATTTTGTCAATAAGTGAAGATCACCTCTTTATGGAATGTTTAGTTGGTTATGAGCTTTTGAGAGAGACACAGTTGAAACCAGATTCAACAAAATGAAGGAAAAGCAGTAACATAACTTTTTTTTGCAGTGTCATTATTTTTTCATTGTTTTCCATCTTTAAATCTTACTTGAAATATTTCGTCCCTCTGCAATTCAATGAGAACATTAACTGTCACCCAACGTGGTATATTTTACTTGAGGAAGTCACTAAACGGACCTTGTATGTCACGCAAGTTTTTCTAAATGTTCACCATAAAATGCAAGATGGTTATCTCCCTATTACAGGTTGAGTATCCATTTGAAATTCCAAAAAGTTTCCAGCTTGCCAAAAATGGAAAATTTCAGAAAGTACTTGGAAGATTTCTAAGTGATGTGCAGCTGTAGTAAGTGACCTCATCTGTCCTCTGTGGGGATTCCTCAGCTCAGCTGTGTAGCCTACATTGGTGCCAGTTTTTTGTTTGTGATTGCCACAGCAACACCATCATTCGTGGATTACTTACCAGGTGTTTCATGCTCAGTAAAGCGTCCTGGGTATGACGATAAACTACATCTGCATCCTGGGTAAGACGATAAACTACGTCCAACAGTAAGGTTTTGATAATACATTTTTGAAAAAATGATGTTGCCAGTTATGCGTTTTTGAAAGAAAAATAATATTACCAGCTATACGTTTTTGAAAAAATAATATTACCAGCTATGGATTTTTGACAAAACAAAAATATTACCAGGAAAAAAAAGAAAGAAAGAAAAATTGTAGGCATTAAATAACCCATTGAGATTGATATACTGTAAAACAAAACAAACCAAACCATGCTCAGTAAAGATATTATTCAAAATGTCCTGCATTTATATATTTTTTCTAAGTAGTGATCATATTTTTCATACAGAAAGTATAAAACATTCTTTTCATGTGAAATCTTAATTTCACCACTTAAAAATTTGTGTGAGCATTACATGACTAATCTGTATGTACACAAAATTTATAAAATTTTATATAAAACTACTTTCAGAGTATATGTTATTTATAAAAAAAACTACTTTTCAGGAGGTATGCATAAGCTTTGTTATGAAATGTAAAGGAATATTGTGCTTATGCTTGGGTTACATTACCAAACTGCCTCATTTTATAGAAGCTATATACAAATTAAATATGCCAAAAGCCCTTCCAGTCCCAAGAGTTATTTCTTGCAAGGTAATTTTTTTTCCATTGACCACTAAAATAGTATTGTGGATACTCAATTTTCTATTGAAGATATTTTTAACTTATACTCTATATATATGTGGCTTCAATTCCAGTTAAGTGAATTTATATATTTTTTTTTTGTCTTGAGCATTGACAACAAAAATAATAATCACTATTTAGTATTGTTTATTGGAATGGTTGGCTAAACATCAGGTAATTGATTCAAACTTTATAAAATGGTAAATAAAGATTTCATTATAGTTGGTTCACATATATTTTAATTATTTAGTAAATGTTTATAAATTATGAATAAAAAAATTTCATATTTATTTCTTTATAAATTGGTAAATGATAAAATATGTATTAAGTTTTAGAATCTTTTCTTTTTTTTTTTACTATGCTACTAAAAATAATTTATGCTTTTGTGACTATGGTAAAAAAAAGGGTTAGTGTGGAATGTGGATATGTTTTGTTGTCACACCGTGTTCATTCATGTAGTTGGCTCCACCTTGTGCATATTAAACCAAAACTATGTTTCTTCTGAAGGTTTTAATGTCTTATCTTCTAATGTGAATTATGCATTTGTCTCTTAAAGATTTTTATTTAGTACAGTGAAGAATTTTGTATCTATGTTACTTATACACTCAAAGATTTTTTTTTTATTTTTATTATATAAACTGGCAAGTGTTGAGATGAAATTCTAATTGGATTTTATCTTCCTCTCTAGGTACATAAGAGCTGGTACGGAACTAACCTGGGATTATAACTATGAAGTTGGAAGTGTTCCTGGCAAGGTTCTCTACTGTTATTGTAGTTCTGCAGAATGTCGTGGCCGACTTCTCTGATGCTGTAAAAATACCTTTTATTGTGTTTTGCAAATGATATCAGGAATCACACCAACAAATGATAAAAAAACTTTTTTTCTCTGATGACAAATCATGTATGGCAGAAAAGTTCAGTTTTCTTCCAGCATGTTTATTATTCACTCATTATTTAAACAAAACAAATTGCCTGATTTGATGGACTAAATTTTTTTTTTTTTTTTTTAAAACACACTTGTCCATGGTACCACCTTTTGAGATGTTATTCATCATCATTAGTTATTTTTACTTTTGTAACTCTACAAGAAAACATTTTCCCCATTTATTAAATTATGAAGGGTTTTTTTTTTTTTTTAAATATTTGTGATAACATTAGGTTGTTTTTTTTTTATCTTTTATTTATTACGGATGACTTACCAAATTCTCCATTAACCAGATTGAAGTTAAAAGCCAATAATTATTTTTGAATTTGGTACTGCAGAATTCATTCTGGAATTATTTAAAAAAAAAACAACAAATCTGAATGTAACATTAGTGAGTTGGTATGTGACAAGGTTGAAATTGTTTTAGTTTTTGCTTGAGTCTCTGACAAGTTCAAAGATTTTTCATATTTTTTTTTTTTTAACCATGCTTATTTTTCAATGGTGCCAAAAATTTAAGCATAATTTACAGATTTTTATAAATTGGACTAAATAGTAGTTTTTCAATATTAAAATATATTCCTTTTAAGGAGATAAAAAAGTAGAAAAGATTTACAAGTGAACATAAAATTGGTTAACATACAATGTTGTAAGTTTTCCAGTTGAAGTGTCCAATTGGAATCCCAAATTCTGTTCAGGCAATAGCATAAACATTCTATATTATTTTATTGCAGGTTTTTCAATCACAATTGACTTTCTGTTATTTCATTTTGTAAACATGTAATTGGGGGAAGAATAAAATTATTTTTGTTCCTCCATAAAGGAGAGAGAAGAAAGTGTTAATGCAAGTAAAGTTATTTCTGTTCACTTTAATTTGTAAAACTTTTGTGATTACTGTAAGCAAATAGTAAATAAACTTTCTTTCATGTTAAGTGACTTACAATAGACAGCATTGCTGATTCAAATTTATTTATCATTTGCTTTTAATTTATAAAGTAAGTTATCACAAAATAATTGACAGAAATGTATTTTTACAAGGAAAAAATCAGTCCATTTTTATAGCACATGTGTGTATGTTGGGGACATTGTTTTTTGTCATTTTTTTGTTTACTCTTAGATAATTCATAAATCGTGTATATAAAAGCATGGAGGCTGAGAGTTGCACTCCCTTTTTGCAGACTCTTCATTTTTCTTTTCTCATTGTTTTTCAGTTGTTCACTCATTTTCTCATAAGATTTTCAAATTTGGTCCACTTTTTCTTTTTCCAGTGTCAGGAGAAGCATTTGTCAATAAAAATTTCAAAAATTAAAGATTGTTTTAATTTCTCATGATTATCAATGTAATTTCTTATATCAAATTTACTTCTATTAAAAAAAACAACAAAAAAACACAAACTACTCTTTGATATAGGTTGTACCAAGTCAAGTAGCTGAACTTTCATTCAAACATGAAATCTTACTTTTGATTCAAATGCCAGTTTATAAACTAGTTTTTGAAACTGTTCAGTTCCAGAAGAGGACCAAAACTTATTTTTCACCTTAAGAACAAAACAATTACAGTTCATTCTGTTGAATAAAAAACTTATTGTTACAAAATATTGACTGTTGTATAAAAGAGAATGTTTTTTTTAAAATTTTTCCACACTTATGTTTAGAAACCTTCACTCTCTGAACAGAATCAATTTGCATTGAGAGGCAAATACTCTTGGGGAAAGTACGAATCCATCTCTTCTCTCCCATGGCTATGGGTTAAATAGCAGGACAAATTAGCTGTGGTTGGCAACTAGTCTATATGAATAACTCTGAATTAAAAACTGTAACAATAACCCAGTTTGTTTACTAATTCTAGGGATTAGGTCTTATTTCAGAAGTTAAAATGAAAATGCTACATTTTTGTATTGAAAAAAAAAAAAAAAAAAAAATTCAAATTTTGCAAACATGCATTGTTTATTTGTAATTTTTTCTTCCTAACCCGTTTTCATAACAGCAATATGGAAGATAATAAGCATAGCCACTTGAAAAAAATGAAGTGCTTTCCATGCCAAAGACCCCTCTTACCTGGGTGATTAATAAAATTTATATTTACTCTTATGATGATCAACCCTACACCCTGAGAAGAAAAAACAAAAACACATACCTTAGAAAAATAGCCTTTATTTATCCAAATTAACACATACAAAAAAGAAAAAACATTTTAAACAAATATGTATATGTTTAAAAAAAAAAAAAAAAAATCTATATATTAAGTCATTGTATGAAAGATATATGTATCCAGAGTTTCAAGATTTGTTAGATATGTACCTACATGTGCTTTTGACAAAAAGATTAAGTAAAATAGATAAAGACGACAATGGCCTCATATTTATTGAAAAAAGTAGCAGCAAAAGAAAAATTTGATTCATTAGAAAGAAAGAAACTATATTGTTTTTTAAATGTTTAAGTTTTTGATATTAGATAAATCTTAATGTGATAATATAGAAAAGGAAATTGGGATGTCAGCTCCAACCTCCTAAGACACATTGAAAAATTACCAGTGTATAGGTTATGGCATAATTCATCTTCAGAATATATTTTCAAAATTGTCAAGAATTATTATTGGTCAACATTGCAGGGGAAAGTTACAAAAAGGTATTAAAATTCAGAAATGTCAAACCAATCTTGGAAAAAAAAAAGTTTTTGTTTAATATAAGAATTCAGTTAAGACAAGAGTTTGTAGCTCTCTCTCTCTGAGTGATGATATTTCATTATAGCTAAAAATAAAAATGACCCTTTCTAGAAAAGACCAAGTCTGATTTTTCAAGAAAATCTTTCCCCCACTTTTTTTTTACCATCAAAATCTGTGTGATACTAAAATTAGTGTTCCCTTACTCACTAGACAGAACAGTAGGATTTTTGATTCCCAATACAACAGATGTGAAAATGTGAGTACAAGAACCCCCCCCCCAAAAAAAAAAACCCTGAGTAAAACCAGTCTTTGAATTTCATTACCGTTTACACAGTTCAATCTTCTAAAGAATTTGGGACTGACACATTCAAGGAAGTTAAATAAAAATAAATAATACAAATAACACTGGTTTAGAAAGAAATTTAAGCAAGCATAAAAATAGGTATGCTAAAACCTAATTTTTGGGTAAATCCGTTTTCTACTTTTTGAGAGACATGTACATGCATTCAAGGCTGCCAGATGTGTCCTACTCAGGACATGGTTTTATTTATTTGAAATTTTAGGAATGTTCTTTTTAGGTAAAAAAAAAAAAAAAAAAATCTAACGTAATGTCTGCCTTTGCTTGGCATTGTAGCAAAATGAAATCCTCTTTAAATTTGAATGCTCTGTACACATGGATGTGACTGTATATATATAATCAGTGTTTATTTTGTTTCCACATTTTTGTGAGCTAATACATAACACTATAATGGCTTCAGGCACTTCAAAGCATTGTGGATGCATCAACAAGCCAAATTCATTCTGTTAACAGTTGAACAGCTTTGAACAATTACTTCCCTCCTGAGAACGGCTGACTTTCATTATTTTGACTGTAGAATGGGAGATCAGGACAAAAGGTTAATGACACTGGACGTTCGAGAATTTGTCCACAACTCCCATGCTGGTAGTGCACCTGGAATAAATGGAATATCCTAAAAGCTATACGAGAACTGCCCAAACGTCCTCAAGTAACTCACTATCCTCATCCAGCGGGCATGGAAACAAGGTACTGTACCCTAAAGAAGAAGCCTGTTATATATTTTTTCTTTACAAATTAGTGATTACAGACAATCCTTATGCTTTTAATGTGAAGTTTATTGATCATGGAGCAAGGCACAAAAGATGGAAGCGGCGATCACCTTAAATCTTCCTTCTTTCAATGCAAACGACGTCAATGTTTGTTTGGTTTCTGCAACAGCAAGCGATTTTTTTAACGCAAAGAATATTACTTCCCAAAGACTGATATGTAGTTGAGAAAATACCCACAGAAGTGGCTATAGAAGTTGCAGAACTATTGGAATCCTTACCACAAGAACTACTGTACGATATGTTAAGGCAACTGCAGTCGCTCTCTCACAGACGCGATGTTGCCTCGCTCTGTCTTTTGTACAAATACTTTCACGGTAATTGCTCTGATGAGCTGCTTTCGCTGGTTCCTAGGCCTCATGAATTTAAACGTCCTACGAGGCTGGCATCCCGTTCCCACCCCTTCACTGTTGAAACTGTTAGATGTAGACGTCTCTTCTACTCCAATAGCTTCATGTCTCGCACATCTCGCCTGTGGAACTCCCTTCCTTATTCCTGTTTCCCTGACAAATATAATCTCCAACTATTTAAGTGTAACGTCAATCGACATCGCCAGTTGCCTTAATCTATCCACTACCCTTCTCCACATCCTTTCATTCCTATCTGCTCTCGCTCCAAATCTTCTGTAACCCCCTTGCCTTGATCGATCCACTATCTTTCTCCACATCCTCTCCTTTACCACTCCTATCTGCTCTTCCTCCAAACCTTCTGTAACCCCTTGCGTGCTAGTGGCTTCCAGCCTTGCTTGGGGTGATAAGCTTAAAAAAAGTGATGAAAACAAGCTTAGAGAATTATTTAATAATGTTGAGTTGGACAATAAAATGCCCTTGCAACTACTATGTCATGAGATCCTGGCTGGGACCGAATATGATGTCTCTACTATTCTATGGCAGATGTTGATGGACAAGTTACCTATAACCACTACTCAGATCCTAGCACCTATGACAGAAGAAGATTTTAAAAAAAATAGCTGATGTTACTGATCGCATACATTGACTGGACAAATAACATCAACGAGTAGTCACTTATATTATTTGCTTGACAAATTGACTAATTTTCTTATAGACACTGGAGCACAGGTCAGTGTCATTACAGTTATGTCTATCTTAGATTATTACTTTTGGCAATAGATCAGGCAACTTAACGCCTTTAACTGTCAAGAAATTGAAAAATGGGATACAGCTCATCGAAGTGGAAAAGAAGAAACATGCGGATTTTCTACTAAAAATGTTCCACAACGTTCCAGTAAAAACATACCCTCACAAATCCCTGAACATAAGTAAGGGGGTTGTGAGAAGCAAAGAACTATCTCTATGTACAATAGAAGAAATTAAGAAAGAGTTGAAAAAAAAACAAGATGTCATTGATGTTAAACGAATTTCAATAAAAAAAAAGAAGGTAAAACGATAGAAACAAACACCTATATAATGACATTTAACTCACCGAAAATACCAGGGAAAATTAAAGTAGGCTTTATCATGGAGAGGGTTGAGTAGTTTGTGCCTAACCCTCTGAGATGTTATAAATGTCAAAAATATGGACATCATGAAGACACGTGTAGAGGACGAGAGGTGTGTGTGGGGGGGAAATGCGGCCAAAAAGATCCTGACCCTCACATGAATGAATGTGAATTTCCCAATAAATGTGCTAACTGTGGTGGTGAACCACTTCTCCTAAACAAAAGTCACAGAAATCATCAAGCTGTCCTCCTACTTATAAAATTGACAATCTTGGGAAAAATCAAACATTAAACCCCGAACCAAACAATGATAAGACAGAATGTTCCCCACAATCCAAAATAGACAATACTCCAACTTCAGACCTCACGGGAACGTGTAAAGTTGTTGAATTTAACAAGTCAATTTACAGAATTATCAACATCAAAGGTTGATACCAAAAATAGATTTAGCTCGATAGAAAGAATGGAGACGAAAGAGCTAAGGCAATATAAACAAATCTAGGAAAAACAATAAATCTAATTTAACATAACGAAACTGCAAAATAATTCAATCCTACAATGGAACGGCATGGGTAAGAGTACGGGGGAAGGCCAAGGCCAAGTTCCTGGACAAGCTCGGCCTTATGAATAGGGAGTTTCACTCCATCTCAACTTGGGCGTCTGGGTTGAAATGTCTCAATAATGATGTGGCATCTCTCACCTGGCTGGTGTTGTGAGGGGCTCTCTGGGTCAGCAAGAAGCTTTATGCAGCGGGTTTGGCGATTTCAGCCAAGTATGTGCGCCTGTGGTGACTGGGAGGAGTCCATTGATCATGCCTTCTTTCACTGCGATATCATGCGGCCTTTGTGCAGACCGATTGAAATTACATGGTTTGCGTCTTGGGCGGAAAGTTTTTTGTCCTCGAAGCCAGTTCTGTTTGTGCCAATGTGGTACCGTCAATGTCGAGGGACCAACACTATGTGCTCTTGCGTCTGCTTGGCATTATGCGAATGGTTGTGTGGACAACGAGACAGAAGGAGTTTCACAGAGATGAGAAATTTTCCTCTTCTCAACTGGTCTCTTTCTTTAAGCATCAGCTTAAAGTTAAGATCAGGGCGGAAAGGGTGTGTGTCTCCTTGTCGAAATTCGGTAAAAGGTTGGCGAAAGTTTTGTGCTTGGTGCGAGTGAGAGGTGCGACTTGGGAAAGAGGATTTTGGGCCTTGAACCAAAACTTCAAGTCTTCCCAGCTCTTTTAAGGTAAGATAGGACATTTTCGTTTTCAGTCTTGGCCTCCTCAGGGCAAAATATTTCCTTTTAAACATAGCTAGTGTATGCAAGTACATAGGTCCCCACTTTTTGTCCTCCAGTTTTGTTTCTTGTCTCCACCCCTCCCCGTTTTTAGGTGACAGATGTCTTTGCTCTCTGGCAAATTCAGATATTCCTCACTATTTTTTCAATCCAATTAACCGAGATTTCTGCCACACTTTTCTGCTTTGGGTCCTACTGTTGCAGTTAGCTCCCCTTCATTTCCTTAACCCTTCACCAGGGGTCTCTCTCTCCTGGGAGTATAAATACTGGTTGACCTTTCGCATCTTTCTCTCTTTTTCTCTGCTTACGTGCACGTGTGAGCAACTATGTCGATTTCGGCCGCAGACCGAAACCTCGCACGTGGGGCGAGGTACAAAAAACTTTCTCTAAAAATTTCCAATATGTGAACTCTTATACACAACCAGCGTTTCCCATATTCTGGGAACACACTAAAACAAAATACACACCCGTACGGACATTCAATTCAACACACACAACTTTCCATACAGACACTGTAACATTTTATTCATGCCTTCAATGTATTTGTAATTCGTGTATTAATCTATTTGTTATTAATATATATTTGTTTGCATACATGTATATCGGTCTTGTTTGTTTCTTTGGACTCCATTAAAGTCCAACATTCTTATGTAGCTGGACCGGCCAGCGGAAGCCTTAACCTAGAGATAACTCATCTTCTCTTCTTCCATTCACACCCCGCATGGTCCACCCTACACTACTACTAATATTGTTTTGTTTAGTTTCTGGTATAAACATCTTTTTCATTGTATATAAAGACTGGGTTTTAATTTTTTCCCCCATCCCTCGATAATTGTAAAATAAAGCTTCGTGCTAGGGATTTCATAAAGAAAATGAGGTATTTTGGTGACTGTGGTGTGACAGCTATGGGTAAATGCATTGTTATGGTGAAAGGAAAATTGTAAGTATGAATGGGTCAGTGAGTGAGACTAGCTAGTTTTGAGGTAAGACTTGAGAAGACCAGTCTTTTCCCCCATCTCCACTTTTTAGCCCTTGTGGCACATTTTGTATTTCCTCTTACAAATAAATATTAGGATCAAAGTGTAGTATCTGTACACTGTCTTTGCGATCTTCCCAGTGCTTCGTCGGGAGATAATCTTTGGCGTGATCCCGTTTCCACAGTTGATCCACCCTGGAAGACAAATTGCCTTTGACACCAGCTTTGTTGAGTAATAACTTTCAGCACAATCCTGTCTCCGCAGTTGATCCGCCTTTGGAAGATTATCACCTCACTGACTTGCCCCTGTTTAGGGATTCCAGTTTCGTTGAGTGATACTCATTGGCGTGATCTCGCTTCCGTGGGCAATCCGCCTTGAGGACGTACCATCTCAACAAATCTTTAACCACATCGATTGACTGGCTACTGTTGCTGACAAACTCTCTAACCCGGCAGTCAACCAGCTACCACTGCCGACAACTCTCTAACCCGGCAGTCGATCAGCTACCGCCTCTGGCAACTCTTCAGCCCGGCAGTTGACCAGTTACCGCCGCTGATGTCTTTATACCTGGCAACTGCCACAGATACAACTGATCAGTTTCTCCTGACTGAACCAGTTATCCTGGGCCCGATACCAACCCAGGCATTTTCTCTTGACAGTACACACTTGTACATATAGTAAAAATAAAAATTGCCATTTGTTATCTTTTAAACCTCTGCCTTTGTCCTCTCATTTTCTTGGCTGTTCACACTTTTCTTTGAAAACCAAAAAGCGTGCAGGTGCGACGTTCCTATTGGACCCACAACAAGTGGTGACTTCCCGACGTGAGACAGCTACTAAGCGATGATGGATTTGGTCAGGGGTGACCCTCCAGACATGACAGCCGCGATCATACCACTACCGTCATAACACCATAATGCAAAGAACTGGTTCTTACAAGTAGAATTAAATTTTTCAATGTTAAGAATCACTTCACAACAAGCCAAATTCGTGAATGTGATGCAAAAACTCCTATCCGATATGATGGATGAAATTTCAAATGTCCTCTCGGATTTGTTCCAGGGAGGACATGATTCAAGAGATTCTACAAAACATCACCATAGGTGACAAGACGCCAACCCAGCTTCTTACATATACGAGGAACCAGCTGGAACAGCACAACATGTCAGAGAAGGTTCTTCGTGGCTTATGGCTGGAACGTTTGCCCAAATCAGTCACTCAAATTATCGCCCCAAATGACAAGAGCCATGCCTCTGGATGATTTGGCAGAATCTGCCGACCTAGTTTTACACAATTTGACCACAGCATAAACGCAGTTCAGGCACTCAACACAATGAAGTGCGAATGCTGTGAGTGGAGTGAGACAGAACGGACATTGGCTGACCTGCAGAGACAAATACGGGAAATATAGATCTCCCTACACTGATGGGCAAGGAGATCGACCCTATCTTGGCAACAATGGAGATGACCTCCCAGCCGAGAATGGTGAAGCAACCAGGGCATTTGTTGGTTTCATCGTACATTTGGTGATGAAGCCAGGAACTTCAGACCTCCCTGTAAACACCCATCAGCCCGGGGAAACAAGTCAACCGGAGAGTGGCGATGACTAATTTATCCAGTAACAACATATAATGTCATCTTTTCTATGTATGGGATCATCGGAACAAACTAAGATTCTTAAGCCACTTGTTGCGATGGGCGTTAAAATCGCCAAACACAAATATGTGAGCGAACAGATGGAGAGAGAGGGCCTTGTCTATGCTGTCAGAAATGACATTGAGTATTCCACAGTCCTGAGAGGATGGAGAGCGATAGAGGAAGAAAAGATAGCATTGAGAAGAGATAGCCGGAGACATAAGTACGAATGGTCCGGCGATTGGAGAGAGCACTCTCTAGCCAGAGGGAGATGGTCCTTGATGTAGACACCCAGGCCATGCATGTGGGTTAGAGAGTCTTTTCTGAGGAGAGGAAGGTATCCAGGGATCGAGAGATCAGAGGAAGGGATAGAGGAGTCAAGATTGGTCTCACACAGGGCCAGTATATCCGGGCACTTTGCAATGAGGAAAGATTCCACACTGCAGAAGTTGGTTCTAATGCCAC
Organism: Acanthosepion esculentum; assembly: GCA_964036315.1. Taxonomy (NCBI): domain Eukaryota; kingdom Metazoa; phylum Mollusca; class Cephalopoda; order Sepiida; family Sepiidae; genus Acanthosepion; species Acanthosepion esculentum. The sequence continues at coordinate 20,891,301 of OZ038484.1, forward strand.
GGATGTTGGAGAAGGAAATATTTAAAGGTTTAGGTAATTTTTGGAGGGCTGGTTTAGGTTTATATTTATGGTTTTTGTAATTCATGTGGATAATTGGTGTTGGAAAAAGAGAAAAGCCCGAGTTAAAGGAAGCCGACGGTTATCACCCATGATGCGGGCAGAGAGGGGGTTTGGCACAGCCTGAATCGTAATGTGGCCTCGGTTGCCCACCGGAGATGACTGCAGGGACACCTATCCATGCGCGACATGGCACTACAGACACCCCGTTATTATGCAACTGTTGATCAGAGCGGCTGCTCAAGACGCTACGCAAGAGTTAGGACTCCTAACTACCAGTCGGAAACAGCAACCAGGGAACTGTCAACCGTGTACCCTCAGAATGAACAGGCAATGCCACAGACTGCACGCATCACGGGAGAAACACAGCGGCACCAGGAGAGAGAGAGAGAGATCCGGGAACCCCTTCCTAAACACGAAACAAGGTTTGGGCCTCTAATTGTGTCCAATAGAGGGGGAGGAGTGTAGACCGGGCGGTAGGAAAGCCTACCTGCTCCTATCGAAAACCCATTGTGTTCTTTTTGGCTAAGTTTTCACCAGCCCAGAGAAAATACAGTACCTTCTCTTGGGAGCTGCTGGCCATTTACTTGGCCGTCAGACATTTCCGACACTTACTGGAAAGTAGAGAATTTACTGTCTACACCAGTGCTTCTCAACGTGGGGCGTATGCCCCACAGGTGGGAATTTTAATGTGGGGCCTGGAAATTCGGTGACCGTTTTGATTCCCCTAAGTCAGGGGTGGGCACACTATGGCCCGCAGGACGGATCCAGCCTGCGACTCGTTTTTGTCTGGCCCGCCGAAAGGGATGCCATATTTCTCAAAATTTTTCATTCTCTAAAAGAGAAAATGTTGGAAATTTCCCGAATTAATTATATTTGGAAAAAACCTAAAAAAATTCTCAAAAACTTTCTTTAATTAAACAAAAAATCATAAATGTACTTAAACCTACTTTGATCACCTTTTAAATAACTTAAAATAATTTTTGAACATAAATTTTTTTAACAAAAAATATTATTCATTTATTAAAATGACATTATTTCATTCAAACACAAGGAAACTTTCTAAATATGGTTTTGTACCTTAAAACACCAAAAATATTTCAATTGCATTTTTTTTCTATATTTTATTTTTGTTTATTTTATGAACTTTTCCAAACAATTTGTTTACTTTTCGTCATTTTAATGAAAACGAGGCTTTAAAACCATTCAAATATTTTTATATAAAAAATAGCAATATTTTAAATAAATGAGAGAACTAATTTGGACGCAAATTTCTTTAAATAAAGTTTAAAATAGTAAAATATTTACTTAATTTTATTTCGTTAAATGAATTTCTATGTAAAAATATGGAAATTCCCGACTGCCGTCTCTAATTAAATGTCTTGCTTGAGTAGTTTTATAATGTATAATGAAAATTAATGAACTTATTAAATGTTTGTTTTTTCATGGTCGCTATACAATACACATTTTCAAGATACCCGGCCCGTGCACCGCGATAAAAAACGAATTTTGCCCACCCCTGCTCTAAGTGAATTCTAAAAATTAGTAATTAGTTATGGAACGAATACTACATGTGAAGTAGCCTCAATAGCAAGCAATTTTATTTATTTGTATTGAAGCTCGTATTCAATGCAATTATATTATATTGCGTAAACTGGCCTTTTCAATTAGTTTCGTAAATTTTAATTAATCTTTCTGTAGCTGTCGCTACCCCCCCTTTTTAGATGCGCCAATAGTTTAGTTATGGATTCTTTATCCATTTTTTAATTTTAATAATTAGACTTTTAATATGGACAGTGTAAGGGAAACAATTAGGTAAGGGCCCATTTCCATTAGAAACTCCCACAATTCACTGCAACTTCCGCCCAAGCAAGGACCAGTGGAAAGAATAGGAGGGAGTTTTGTTTTGTCAAGAATTAGAACTTAGTAGCCCTTATTACTGGTTACAGCGCACAGCTAAATATGTTCTCTTTAACTTTCCCGTGAAATTACTGGACTTATTAAGATCCCCTCCTTTTTTTATAAAAATAATTTATGTCATGTTTTAAAACCCTTTTTGTATTTCAGTATTTCAAGGTGATTTGAAGCTATAAATAAAATTCAAGCTCAAACATCAGTCGAGACTCGTGTTTTAATTTATGACCAGAAAAAGCAATAAGGAGCCGCTACAGTTATCCTTAGTAACAGATGTCTAGACAGAATCTAGACAGGGGCCTGACGTGAGGTCATGAAGCAGCAGGAGCTGGAATTTGCGCCAGATGCAGTGCACGTGTGAGTTAGAAAATTACTTGGAAGTCAGTTGCTGTCTTGTCTTTGAAGGAGCAAGACACGAAATCGAAGTGCTGATAACTTATGAACGGAAGGAGGAGACTCATTTGGTAATGACGGAACTTGTCCGATTCATCATCAGCAACTCCGGATAAGAAATATAAGGATGTATATTTCTGTTCGTTAACTCCAGATTGGAGAAGATAAATCGAGTTATTTATCACAGAAGAGACAAGGAAATTTGTACGCTGAGAATACAGCCTGTGTTTGAGGAAAGAAAAGAGGAATCAAGAGAAGAAGAAAGTATATATGTCTGTTGCAGCCGGACCGTGGGTGAAGCTGAATTGGGTAAAGAAGAAGAAAGAAAAGCGGAAACACGAGAGAGAAAAGATAATAAGTAGGAGAGAGAACTGAATTTAAGATAAGTGACTATATTTTTGGACCCGTGCTAGAAAGATACACATGCATCCATAAACTTTATGTTATCGCAAACACCTTTCCAAATGATAAAATAGATATATAAATCCTATCCCCATCTCTCTTTGGTTATGCGTTAATTTCTGCATTCGTAGTTATTCGTATTATTATTTTTTTTCGCATCCATTCGGGTTCAGCCGAATTTATTTGGATTTGGGTGTATTTTAGTATCCCCAACGTAAGCCTTGAGATTATGGTCGTCAGACACTTTACTCATGCTTATATTTTTTTTCTTTTATCTTAATATCTTGTGTATAAGTGTAAATTAAAATTCTTATACCAAAATTTATCATGTCTTATTGTTCATTCTTGAATTGTGGATCGGTATATGTGTTGAAACCGAAGCGAACCTGGGAAAAGATTATTGTTTGATTATCTCAATCGAACAGTGTTCTTTAATATATTTTGTTTACTAATTGTCCATTTGTCATGGTCTGGAAGAGACAGTCTGTGTCTTTCCATAGACGTGATGATGTATATATCTCCTGGTCGGCGTATGATTGCGTTATTAATTATTCGTCGAGTGGGGTATATGACACCATACTCATTGTTTTATTCATAGAGAAGCATTAGTTGCTAAAACTCTTAAACCTGAACTAAAATCTGCATTGGATATGGTGGTAAAAATAGTTAATTACATCAAGATGAGGCCACTTAAATGTCGACAGTTTGCAAAAGTTTGTGCGGATAAGAAAGCAGATCATTCCACCTTAATCCAGCACACAGAGATACGATGGTTGTCAAGGGGGAAGGTATTGTTTCGTTTTTACGAACTAAGAGAAGAGTTATAGACCTTCTGTTTGCAAGAAAACCTGAAAGACTTTGTAGAATGTTTGAATGATGACCATTGGTGTTCCAAGTTAGCATATATTGCCGATATATTTCATGAACAGTAGCATGCAGGGCAGGAATGAAAATATCTTATCTTCTACTGACAAAATAAATGCTTTTCAGAAACAATTGACAATATGGATGAAACCCATAGCTGCAGGAAATTTGGAAATGTTTCCAAGTGTTCTTAAAAGGAATTGTCAAGAAATTGCACTACGGATCTTAAACCACTTGGACACTTTGTTAATAAATCTTGATAAATATTTTCCATCGATATCTGTCGACCGGTATGACTGGGTTAGAAGCCCATTTGTGGAATTTGAGCCATCTGAAGAACAGTTTACATTAACAGAAGAAGAACTTGCCAGTGTTTCAAGTGACAGAACATTAAAATTGAAGCATTTCTGAGCTTAGCCTGGATGCATCCTGGTTGCTGGTTAAAAAGGAATCTCCTGCAATTGCCCAGAAAGCACTGCGCCTTCTTATGCGGTTTTCAACATCCGACTTGTGTGAATTTGGATTTTCAGCTCTGACAACCATCAAGCGCAAGAAGCGAGCACAATTGCTGTCTGTGGAAGATGAACTTCGTGTGTGTCTGTCAAAAACACGACCCAATATTAAAGATTTGTGCAAGAAACATCAGGCTCAAGTTTCTCATTGAATTTTTAATGAAAATAAATGCAATCCATTTAAACTGAAGTTTTTTAATACATGTGTAATAACCGTAGAAGCCAGATTATAATTGCATATGGACGTATACAATATTTTTACAGTTTGTAAATAAATCTGAAGATGAGTATTTTTATTTTATTTCAATAATTGAAAGCTTTTTTTTTGTATAAGACAATTAATTTATTGCAGGGGTTCCTCGAGCCACTGGAATGTTTCCTTGTGATTCTGCTCCAGCAAAAAGGTTGAAAACCACAGGGTTATATAATAGCCAAGGCAGAGCCATACATTCCTAAGCCCTGTAGATGTCATAAATGTAAAAAATTTGGTCATCTTCAAAATGTTTGTACGAGAACATCAGTTCGTCGAAGATGTGGGGAACCAGATACTGGGCATGATGAGTCACCTGTGAAAATTTATAATGAAGAAGGACTGGGCGATTATAGCCCTTTGGGGATTTCCGGGCCTGTCGCTGATAGCAGCAGCAGCGCGGCGAGTGGTAGGGGAACAAGGCGTATATAAGCGCTGGTCTAAACGACTCCCTGCCTCTTTTTGATACCTTTTTTTGGGAGTCAGACCTTCGTTTTAAGCAGCTCCACTGTTTAACAAGTTATGGGAGGTCCGGTGAAGTGGCGAGTTTCTGTCAGATAGTGCCATTAGCCGAGAGAGCCGTCATTTTAGAACCAAGGAATAAGCGAGTCAGTTTATTTCCTGAGTAAGGTTCTATATCCGAAGAAGAACTTTTAGGAATTATTCCTTATAAAGAAAATCTTGGACGAGTCGATAAGAGGCTGCTGAAAATAGAAATTTCCAGGAAGACCCTGTCGTGAAAGATTTGCAGAGGAAGAAATTTTCGAAGAAGCTCCTAGTCCTTCTTCGACTCCAAGAACTTTGTTTTGTACTCCCACGAGGGAATACTAGAATTATATAGGCCTCGAGTTAACGAGGCCATTTTAACAAGAACTTTGTTTGTACTCCCACGAGGGAGTCCTAGAATTATATAGACCACGTGTTATCGTGGCCATTTTGGCAAAGGAAAAAGTGGGTAATTCTTTTATTATTTTTATTTTGTACTCTACTTTTGTATTGTTGTGCCATTTTTTTTATTGATTCAACAGGGAATTTCAAACTCCCTAGCAAGGGGAATATCTTGCAAGGAAAGTTACTTTTTTTTTTACCCCTATTAATAAAAATATATTTGGACCTGCAGTAGTGTACGTAGTTGTCTTTCGGAGTTACATTTTTTTTCTTACGTCAGACTCCGGTTAATATACCGGTAGTTGATTTTATTTTTAAGGTACGGACCTAAAGTTAATAAAATTCCGACACTTTGCAAGATACGGTTCCTCATTTGGTGTATTAAGAAAAATTAAACATCATATTGCAACTTTTATTCAAGAATTATTGTTGTTATTCTTGGTTGAAGAATTAAGATATACTACGTACCAAATTTTTCTCTAGTATAGGGGTATTTTCTCTTAGGGCTTTTCTGTGGTGGTTATTTGTTACCCTAACAAGTGAATTATCAAAATTTAATCACTTGCTTCTTTTTTTCTACCATTCTACGGAATTGACCTCGGTGGAGAAACTATACTTTGCAGATATTTTAAAAACAAGAAAAGAAATAATTTCTGTATAACTTACGGAGATATAGCCTTGTAAATTAATTTATAAATTTTAAATTTATTTTTCATAATTATTGAGAGCTGTAGGCCTACTTATATTTTGGGTTCTGAACAAACATTCTATATTAGCTTTAGTTACCTTGCAAGCATTTTTCCCCCGATTAACGTTGACCTGTGTAACCTTTTTTTAAGGAGCATTACTTGATATTTTTTGCTCCCTTTTTGCTGTTGTGTATTTTATCGCTAATTTTTATTGTGCATATTCTTTTCGGCGTATGCGTTTATGTATGTGAGTTGCACTTTTTGTTGAGAGAATTGATTTACCTAAAGGCAGCAAGGTCCCTTTTAGGAGCTGCCTGTTATAAATTTTTATTTGGGTTGTTTATTTACAGAAAACATCCCATTTTTGCATCTTCTTCCGTTGAGGTACTTCGTGAAAAATAATTAAGTAGTTTAGTGAGAGATTTCTTCCCAAAATGTCTGTCTCGCCAACAGTGACTACTCTTATTAAAAAGAGAGACATTTATAAGAGGAAGATAACCACTGCTGTGAATTTTATAACGGCAGGGGAAGGGTTGGTAAAAAGTACCTTCCTTGCCCAGAAGGAACTAATTAAGGAATGGCTTGCTACCGTAACTCATTTAAATGAGCAAATCTTGGACTCATTTATTGAGAATGAAGTCGCTGCAGAGGTTTTAGATAATGAGAGTGATGAAGAGTCTTTGTTTAATCTTCGCATTCTCAAAGACCTCTCAGTATGTGAAGATAAGTATAGTAGTAGTAGTAATGAGTTACCGTTTTAGGATAGGAAGCCTTTTCTTCAGTACGACATGGCTCCTAAATTAAAGTGTCCGGTGTTCGACCCTAGTAGTCTGGTGGGGGATAAGTTAGCCTATAAAATTTTTTTAGTGCAATTTGAGAATTGTGTGCTGGGCATGCATGATAAAGCACTTAAGTTGCTTATTTTAAAGAACCATCTCAGGGGTCACGCCCTGAAGATTGTTAGCCACCTCTCTATTTCGGCGGAAAGTTTTGACATAGCCTTGGAGATTCTCAGCAGTGAATATCTGGACGAGGGACACATGGTTGAGCAGATATTCTTGACGATAGACGCTGCTAAGCCTGCACGGGACCATCATTATTCTTCCATTAGGGATTTTTTTGCCGAGATGAAATCTTTGTTTTATGAGCTTAAGAATTCATTTTCGTTAGACTTCTTGGAAGATGGCACACCGGGCAACCGCTACTTTAGCCATGTGTTGGTACAAAGGTGCCAACATATTTTAAAAAGGAAATTTTTGGAGTTATAGGTAACACTTATCCTTCGTTAGGAGAATTATTTGACTCCTACTCAAATGTGCTTCGAGTTATGGAATTGACTAATACCAAAGTTAGTAGTACAGAGAGCCATAACTATAAAGGGGGTAGTTTTAGCCATAGAAAATCTAAGTCTCCAGTATCTAGTAAAAAAACGGCTACTTTAGAGAATTTTAGCGTTATAACTAGAAGAAATAAGTTTAGATGTAGTTTCTGTCGTGTTGACACACATTCTGCATAGAGGTGTAAGAAATACGCTTCCTTTAAGGAGAGATTAGATAGATGTAAGGACCTTGGGCTGTGTGCGCTGTGTACAGACCCATATCATTCTGAAGCCAACTGTACTGGTAGTAAGGGGTTGCTCAACCCTTGCTGGGATTGTAAAAGTCGATCTCATGTGGGTGCTTTATGTCCTGGTGGGGTTAAACCTTCATTGGAAACTAATGCTTGTTATCACGATATTGGTGGTAGCAATTTGTTGCCCATTATGGAGGTAGTAGTCAAATATGGAGGAGCCGAATACAGGTTCAATGCCCTGATAGATTCCGGTAGTGAGCGCTCCTATTTAAAGGAATCTCTTCTGCACGTCTTGACTTGTGGAGCTAATACCTTGCCTACCCGAGAATTTGTGATGAAAACTTTCTTGGGGTCCGCTTGGAAGCGCCTGAGGGAGATAGAATTATCATTGAAATTGTCTGATGCTGACGGTTCTATTCCTTTCCTAGTGGATAGCGATATGGACCTTACCTTTAAAATAAAGGAGCTCAGTAATGCAGTCCTTATGCGTGCCAGTGGTTATAAGCTGGCAGCTGATTTTTCGGGTGTCCATGAAGACTGTCTCTGTGAGCGGTCTTTTGGGTGTCGATGTGTTAAATTACCTGGCTCCCATGAAGCTGTCCCGTTTTATGAATGGTATGGCTTTTGAATTGCTCCAGGGATTTGTTCCATTTGGTAGCATAGACAATTTCCTGCCCTTACAGAAATCCCAACATGATACTCAGATTTGTGGTGTACATTACAGTCAGTATTCAGATTGCCCTGTTACCCACATATATTTTGTGCTGGAGCCCCAGTCCAAGTATCTGGACCCCTTGGAATGCTTCGCAGAGTCCTCTGTAGAGAGGACTGTTGAAAAGATTTTCAGCTTGGAGACTGTAGGAATTTGGGAAGACTCGGTCAGCGATTATGATCGTGTAAAGATTGATGCTTTCCGCAGCTCTATAACTTTTAGAGATGGGTGTTATTTTGTGGATCTTCCTTGGAATGAGAATAAGTTATCGGAAGTCCCTTTTGGATCGTGTTGTGACTAAACTGGAGAAACAAAAGCTTTATGATGACTATTGTAAAGTCTTTTTTGATCAGGAATCTGAAGGCATTATCGAGAGGATAAATGTCTCTCCTGATGATTTTAAGAAATATATATGGGTTCCTCATAGGCCTGTGATAAAGAAGGATCCTATTAGTACAATCAAGATTAGGCCGGTATTTAATTGTTCTTTGAGAACTGGAGGAAAGCCGTCTCTTAATGATTGCATGTATCCCGGTATAAATCTCTTTACAGATATGTGGGAACTTTTGTTGCGATTTAGATGCAATCGTTATGTCCTGCTGGCAGATGTCAGGAAGACCTTTCTGATGATCGGTTTAAACAAGGAGCGAGACAGGAATTCGTTAAGATACGCCCTGTCGGCGGGGCTTCAGGATATGTCGACTGCACCTCTGCAGGGGGGTAAAAGTCCCCCAAGGGGGCTACCTGTTTGCCGTGGGTGGCAAAAGATCTGTCAGAAAGATGCGCTGAGGAGATGATGATTTTCTGTGGTACTAGTTACATTGTGTGGAACCTTACAGATTAATGGAATTGTCTTTTCTCCCGGCAGGAATTATAATCCTTTACTTGGGATTGTTCAAGCTTACGCTATCGGTCTCGCCATGGAGGCGAGAATTTTACTTTTGTATTTGGTAGTTGTGTTGTCTCAACATCTGGTGTATTTCACTGCATACCTTTTTTCTTTGTAAATTTTACCACTTTGTAGGCGGTCTTTTGCCATTTTGTAAATGGCAATTTTTACTGCTTTGTAAGTGGCCCTTTTCCATTTTGTATATTGCTTTTTTTCCCGCTAACACAGCGGCATGATTTTTTACATTGAAATTTTTTTTTGAATTACTACGCCTTAATGTGGGCATGTATTTTCCTTTGCCATTGGTATTTTAAAAATTGTACTTTAACTATTGACCCTTTGAGGGTGTAGTCCTTGGGTCTCTGCCCAACTTTTTTTCTTTTGTTCGGGAGAGTGTGAAAATTTATAATGAAGAAGGACTGGGAGATTATAGCCCTTTGGGGATTTCCGGGCCTGTCGCTGATAGCAGCAGCAGCGCGGCGAGTGGTAGGGGAACAAGGCGTATATAGGCGCTGGTCTAAACGACTTCCTCGCTCTTTTTGATACCTTTTTTGGGGAGTCAGACCTTCGTTTTAAGCAGCTCCACTGTTTAACAAGTTATGGGAGGTCCGGTGAAGTGGTGAATTTCTGTCAGATAGTGCCATTAGCCAAGAGAGCCGTCATTTTACAACCAAGGACTAAGCGAGTCAGTTTATTTCCTGAGTAAGGTTCTATATCTGAAGAAGAACTTTTAGGAATTGTTCCTTATAAAGAAAATCTCGGACGAGTCGACAAGAGGCTGCTGAAAATAGAAATTTCCAGGAAAACCCTGTCGTGAAAGATTTGCAGAGGAAGAAATTTTCGAAGAAGCTCCTAGTCCTTCTTCGACTCCAAGAACTTTGTTTTGTACTCCCACGAGGGAATACTAGAATTATATAGGCCTCGAGTTAACGAGGCCATTTTAACAAGAACTTTGTTTGTACTCCCACGAGGGAGTCCTAGAATTATATAGACCACGTGTTATCGTGGCCATTTTGGCAAAGGAAAAAGTGGGTAATTCTTTTATTTTGTACTCTACTTTTGTATTGTTGTGTCATTTTTTTTATTGATTCAACAGGGAATTTCAAACTCCCTAGCAAGGGGAATATCTTGCAAGGAAAGTTACTTTTTTTTTACCCCTATTAATAAAAATATATTTGGACCTGCAGCAGTGTACGTAGTTGTCTTTTGGAGTTACATTTTTTTTCTTATGTCGGACTCCGGTTAATATACCGGTAGTTGATTTTATTTTTAAGGTACGGACCTAAAGTCAATAAAATTCTGACACACCTTATGAAAGGCCTCCTTTATGTCCAAACTGTAAAGAAAAACATCCAGCAGACTCCAAAGAGTGTAAAATTTGGAAAAAGGAAAAGGAAATAATTATAAGAAAATATATGCAAAATATCTCATTCCAAGAAGCCAAGAAACAGGTTGAATCTAATTCACTTTAAGCATCATATGCAAATATCACTAAAATATCAAATCAACAAAAAGTCATCCAAGAAAACAATGCATTAAGAAGCCAAGATCTTATAACTCTTATTAACAAATTAAAAATTTTATTAGAACTACTAAAATGTAGTATATTACTCATACATCAAACTCCTATAGACAAAAAAAAATCCTGTACCGTCAAACAAAAATGACTCTACATGTACAAAACAATTAAATCTGAAAATTCCAAACAAAAGTACAAAAATCCAAGAAATAGAAACCTCTAAACATTCTCCAGAGAATCAAAAGGTACATAAAACAAAAAAAACTTTTAGTGAAGAATCAAGAGAAATGGACCTAGAGGAACAAAACTCTAGCCCATCACAAACACGGGAACGGTCATTATCCATACAAAGATCATTAAAAGAACGTAATGGAAAAACTAAGGGAACAAAATCAAACAAACAAGCAGAAACAAAAGAAGTTCAAAGAACAAAACATAACAAGAAACAAAATGCTAATAGGCTGGAGAGCATAGAAAGTATAGACACTTCTGTTGGGATCGTCTATACACCGACAAGACCCCAATGTTATAATGAAATATTCTCATATCACTGATGTTAGCTAATCATTAATTCATTCGATTGTAAATTGACCAACCACATCGCTTGTTACATGTTCCCGCCAAATACAAATTTTGGAACAAGCAAGGAACGTGTTTTTTGATCTTCAGTTAGTTTGCGAGATACACAGCTTCTGACCGGAACAGATTTTTCGTCGCTTAACTCAGCGATTCGAACTAACTCACTCGCCAGCTACTCAAAGAATTCCCGCCGTCCAGAATTCTTCATCTAAGAACTTCCCTTCAACTATAGCAAACTCAGCAACAACAGTAGCTTGGCATACAACGAACTCTTTGAGTAATATTTGTAAAGTTGTTATTTTATCAACTACCAAGAAATAATATTTACTCATCATACAAGATACGCAACTTCGTTTGAACTATTCCTTCTTTCCCGCATACACATTATGTTTTAAGCAGATCGCTAAATTGTCGTTTCTGTTGTGGGATATCACGCTATCCCCACCTTCATTTTGACGCACGCGCGAGTTTTCACCCCTTCCTCTCACTTTCGGCCGGTTATAGTAGTAACCCGTTGTCTTAGCCGAAGATGAGGAAGATATCATTTTTCGCGTGCTTTTGCGCTGACGTCACGGCAATTTGGCCTTTTCAAAATCAGTCGCCCAGGGTCGTTTGACCCGGCCGAGTGGCTCACCTTATCCTCTCACCGGTAACCCATATATACTGACAGAGATATTTTATCAGCAAACCTTGCCTAGACCTCATGGCTCGTCGCTGTATCTTAACACATACGACACTGTCGTCACTTCATGACAGATTTTTCGTCCCGAAGCGAACATCCTTTCCGGGCCGTCTACTTCCAGGAAATTTCGAATCCTTCAACTTGAAGAACAAAGCATCTTTCAAATTCTCTGTACTTTCTGAACCTGTTACCTAAAAAAGAATTACATACACTCACAATTATAAACTCTCGCAGTGAGTATTTTTCCTTGCCGTATCTTTATAATTCATTAATAATTGACTGTTCTGAACTTTTCTTCCTGAGGAACTTTTCCCGCCTTGGCCATCTTGAATTTAAATTTTGGCGCGGAACTTTATTTACCTTATTTCCAGTATCTTACTGAAGGTCTCCACAGAAGACAATTTACTAATCTACTTGGCCTCTTTATTAACTATAACATTTCCAGTACATTTACTGAAGGTCTCCACCGAAGACAATCTACTTGGCCTCTTTCTCAATTACTACATTTCCAGTACATTTACTGAAGGTCTTCACAGAAGACAAATTTACTTGTTAAAACTCTAATAAATTTATGTTTGTTCTTAACCTTTCGTTGTTTTGCCTGTCTACTTCTTTTTACCTTGTACGGTGGAAAGAGCACGTCTTTATATATATCTTTTTTTTTTTTTTTTTTACTTTGTTTGTGGATTCGGTAGTAGTGTGTAGTGTCTAGCACAAGGCCTTATTTTCGTAAGCCAGATCTGCACCGCTATCGGGTCCACAACACTGTCACAAGTTTAAATTTCGTACAAACTGTTCATTCAAATCAAAGAACTATTCAATCAAACCTTATTCGAACCACATGAACAATAACTATCCAATATCACGATCAACCATTCATACAACACTCATTTTGTATATATTTTGTATATAAACATGTTGGAAATGTTCCCGTTTTAAATATTGTCTCGACGTCATTCTTTCATCTTTGTCTTATGCCATGTATGATATACTTGTAACTAAAAATTGTTTGTGGAATATTGAACACAGACAAAGCCTAGGCCTTATAACTAAACCCCATTTAATTAACTAATCTTTATAATATTCTGACGTTCCGCAACAAAATTGGTGACTCCGACTGTTCGGTTTAGTAAACAATAGACTCACTATCACTCATCTCACCAGTATGGTCGGTTCGAACGCAGAGACCAACTTCTCCCTCATAGGCCAGGGAGCTCTGACAGATCTACCCAAAGACCCCCCCCCCCTATTATCAGCTATCACTCCCCTAACTCACGTGCCGAAGACACTGAACCTCCTAACGACCGGTACCCCACCAACACCAGGGACGCCTCCCAGTCCCAATATACCTCGGACCTTGTGAGGTACTTCACCCGGCGGGAACTCATCACCACTGGACTGCCACCTTTTAAGGATAGACCTGAGCATGGATAGATAGAGCATGGAAGCGTTCATTTCAGAGTGCCATCAGACACCTTGGTCTTACATACAGTGAGGAAATGGACCTCCTCGTAAAACGGCTTGGTAAAGAGTCAGGGGAACATGCCAAGAGGCTTAGGCCAGCCCACCTGAACCACCCTGAAAGAGGGCTCACAAGAATATGGGCCCAACTCGAGGAGTGTTACGGTGCTCCCGAAATGATAGAGGATGCTCTCTTCAAACGAGTAGATGACTTCCCCAGACTGTCAAACAACGATCTTCCGAGACTTAGGGAACTCAGCGATTTAGCTACCGAACTCTTGTCAGCCAGGAAAGATGGAAACCTTCCTGGCCTCGCCTACCTGGACACTGCCCGAGGGCTCCACCCCTTTATAACCAAACTATCATCCTCACTTCAGGACAGATGGCCATCCGTTGGTTCCGAATATAAGGAGCGGCACCAAGTTACGTTTCCTCCTTTTAAGGTATTTGTGAACTTTATCACACAACAAGCTAGGATAAAAAATGATCCAAGCTTCAAAGTCAATCCACTGGTGGGTAGGTTCCCCTGACAAGAGAGCAAACAAAGGGTGGTATCGGTGAACAAGACCAAAGTGTCCCCCCACTGTCTCCAACACTATGCGTCGGCAAAACAAGGATGACAACGACCCCACCCAATATTGCCCATTACACAAAAAATTCCACTCACTGTTGAAATGCCGTGCCTTTCGAGGGAAACCCTTGAAAGAGCGCGAGACCTTTATAAGAAACAATGGTATCTGTTTCAAATGTTGCTCCTCCACAGCACACACAGCAAAATTCTGCAGAGTGAACATTACATGCAATGAGTGTAACAGTGAAGAACACAACACTGCTCTCCATCCAGGACCACCACCTTGGGCCGTCAGCATAAGATCCGCTGCAGAGAACGGCGGGGAGGATAGCTACTGGAGTGGTTTCGCAGTGCACACAAGTTTGCGGCGGTGACCTCTCAGAAAAATGCGACAAAATACCCAACGACAGGTCCGGCATCCCAACTCCTGAGGCAGCCCTCCACCACCCACATCTGAGAAAAATAGCTCACCTCATCTCCACCGTGGAGCCTAAAACTCTTATGTGTGACGTAGCCCCCATTTCCATTAACCACATAGGCGTGAGGAAGAGAAATCCCAAATTCTAGACGAAAATTAGTTAGGTATAAAAAGAGAGAGATAAATAAATAAATCAAAATAGATAAGAATCTACTAATGCTTTCAACTTGCGAGCGAATATGTCCATATTTTCCTCTTCTCTTCACAACTTCTTTCCCTCTTTGCCTACTCTTCCACCGCACACCACGGGTCCATTACCTTGAAGCGACCCGAGGGCGAAAACGACCTTGTTCCGAAACCTCACAGCTATCAGGCGGTCGACCATAAGTGAATTCCAGCCATTCACGTGATCAGGCCATCCTAAGGGCTGATTGAAATTTCGGCCATCACGCAAACGATGCGTGATCTCTGCCCCATCCTCCCGTGTGCCCAGTCAAGGACGAAGAAAAACCCACGTGACTGTCTTTGGGGACAGCAATAGCGGGAAAAAGGTTTTCAGTTTCCGTCCGATGAGTGGCAGACAAACATCGTTGGACGCGATCGTCCCGATTCCAAAGTGGACTGCCCACTGAAATGAGGAAGACAACGAAGTCTGTCGACTAGAAGCGAAAGGGCTGCTATAAACGGTATCGACCAACGAAACGCCTATACGTGATGCTGCAGAACGTTGAACATTCCCGAAAGGAAAAAATTCTGGAAAATTGTCGGCCGACCAAAACGTTGTGTTAAAATACGAACTCTCGCTCCGGCGAATTTGAACTTTATGCAAAACGTCAACTCAACGGTCAGATAAGTTGATTCGTTTGACTTGATCCCCTTTCTTTTTTTTTATATGTATTCGCTCGCGCCCTCTTTTCTTCTATAGATCCCTTCCCCGTTGTTAAATGTATTTCTTTTTTTTTACCTGTTTGTATATTGGTAAATAAATGTTTTATTTTGAGAACCATTGTCTTGCGTCTGTTCTTCGTTGACTCCCTTGTGTTGCTTTCATTTCTGAGTGAAGACCGAGAAAGGATCCCACGTTTTCTTTTTGAACCCGTGGTTATTTTATTCTATATGCTACAAGTTCGTAACATATAAAATTGGGGGCTCGGTCCGGGATATCTTTTCTCCCTGGTTTTTTTCACTCAGTAAGAATTGCACAGCTTCAGGGTGTCGGCAAACTACAGGCCAAGATGTCGGTTATAGATAGCTTTCTCACATCACCCTCTATGGAGAAATTATGAAAACTCAAAAAAGATGATATTGTTGAAATAGGGAAGGAATTAGAACTAGATATAACGAGGTCTATGAGAAAAACACAACTAGTTAGAATTGTCGCTGAACACATGATAGATAACGACGTCTTCGACGTACAAGAATTATGTCAATTATCTACAGACACGTCAGAACTTTCGCAGGCCCACCTCGAGCTCGAGAAAGCAAAAGCGGAAATTGAAAAGGCTCGAATCGAGCAAGAAACTCGATTTCGGGAGTTAGACGAAAGGCGGGAACTTCACGAAGCTAGAAGTAGGGAGTTCGACTTAGCGAAGCAGGTCCGACTCGTGCCACAATTTAACGAGGCTGACGTCGACAAGTATTTTCAAAATTTCGAGAAGGTCGCCTCAAACCTAGCATGGCCCATAGAAATGTGGCCAATTTTACTGCAGACCGCATTAAAAGGCAAAGCCCAAGAAGCTTATGCCGCTCTCTCAGTAACCGACTGCGCTGAATATAGCATTGTTAAATCAGCCATTTTAAAGTCGTACGAGCTAGTGCCGGAGGCATACCGGCAAAAGTTTAGGGCCTACCGAAAGGGAGACGAACAAACATATGTAGAGTTTTCGAGACAAAAGGAAACCTATTTCGATAGATGGTGCTTATCGAAAGACATTGAGGGAGATCACAACAGGCTGAGACAAATGATCCTGATAGAGGAGTTTAAAGAATGTGTCCATGATAATTTAAAAACCTACCTCGATGAAAAAAAAGTAGATACCTTATATGAGACGGCCACTCTCGCTGCCGAATATGCATTAACGCATAAGCGGGGTACGTTCGGTCACAACAAGCCATCCGAGTTTGGAAGTGGTCCACACCCAAGACATGGGTCTGGCTCCGGTCCGAATTCGAAGTCTGGTCGATCGGTTAGTTCAAGCTATCCACCCAGCCCGAGAGATACCAAATCTCAAAATCATAGTCCTCAGTCGCCAGTTTATCGGCAGACGAATAGGAGAGAGAGGAAACTCCCGATGTGCCACTACTGTAATAAAGTAGGACACCTCGTGTCGAATTGTTGGACGAAGCGGAAGGACGAGTCCGAAGCCCAAAGTCAAAACAGACCCCAAGGGGTAATTTCTTCCGACAATGTAACCATGGATAGGAAGCCCAATGACGAAGATGTGAGGGAGGAGTATAGACCATTTGTGTCTGATGGATCTGTATACCCCGTGGGTAACCTCACGGAGAAGGAATCTGTGAAGATCTTACGAGACACTGGGGCGACTCAGTCCCTGATTGTGGAGAGCTCCGTGCCATGTGGATCGGATTCGGCCACTGGCGAATCTGTTATCATACAGGGTGTTACCGGCAGCTTTGTTAGCGTACCCCTTCATCGAATCCATCTTACGTCTGGGTTAGTGTCCGGCCCCATCGAGGTTGGAGTAGTGCCTAGTTTGCCTATGAAGGGCATATCCATGTTGTTGGGAAACGAATTGGCGGGCGGAAGGGTGATACCCCACCCGAAAGTAGTTTCGGAACCGGTTACCTCGGTAGACACCGAAAATATCGAGGAAGAGAATCCCGGTATATTTCCCTCGTGTGCCGTGACCAGAGCACAGGCTAGAAAGAAGGCCTATGAAAAGATAGACGAGAGAATCGACAGGACAGAGGACAAGGTAATTGACCTGTCGCAGACATTTATAAATCCTGATATGGGATTAGGTTATCCTCTCGATAGTCCCCCTCCTGGGAATGGCGATGGTATTGTTGAGCCCGCTATAGACATCCCGTTATCGAGGAGAGCACTCGTAACAGAGCAGGGGAGAGATTCTGAGCTCACCCCACTTTTTCGTCACGTATTGCCCGAGGATGAGTTGGAGAAAGTTCCAACCGGATATTTTTTAAAGAATGAGGTACTAATGAGAAAGGGATGACCACCCCACCAAACTTTACAACTCCGAGGTTTTAGCTGACCTAAGTGCGAAACTGTCGCATTTAGCCCTTGAGGAGAGGAAAGATTTAGCTTCCCTCATCGAGGATTTCAGGAGCCTATTCCCTGACGTACCCAACCAAACCAACATCACTTACCATGACGTGGAAGTAGGAGATGCCACCCCCATTAAACAGCATCCCTACCGAGTCAACCCACCGAAAGCTGAAATCCTACGTGAAGAAGTAGCCTACATGCTAGAGAATGGCATTATCGAACGTAGCCAAAGCAGTTGGTCCTCCCCCTGCATGCTAGTGGACAAACCTGACGGCTCGATTCGGTTTTGCACCGACTACCGGAAGGTGAACTCCGTCACTAAGACGGACTTGTACCCCATTCCTCAGATGGACGACTGTATTGATAAAGTAGGCAAGGCCACTTATATTACGAAACTCGATCTATTGAAGGGATATTGGTGTGTGCCCCTAACCGAGCGCGCTAAGGAGATATCTGCTTTCGCGACTCCGGATGGCCTGTATCAATATCGCGTAATGCCTTTTGGGATGAAAAATTCCCAGGCTACCTTCCAGCGGATGATGAACCATTGCCTACGAGATCTGGCTGGAGTCAAGACGTACATCGATGATATAGTCGTGTACAATAACACCTGGGCCGAACACATTATATCTCTTCGAAAAGTATTCGATCGGTTGAAGCATGCCAACCTCACCATTAACCTCGCAAAAAGTGATTTCTGTCAAGCCGAGGTGATGTACCTCGGGCATGTTGTTGTCCATGAGCGGATAACTCCGATCAAGGCAAAAATACAAAGTATAATTAAGTACCCAGCCCCAACCAACGTGAAAGGCCTGAGGAGGTTTCTCGGAATGGCGGGTTATTATCGCAAGTTCTGTAAGAATTTCTCTGATGTAGCCTCACCACTTACCCAGTTGTTGAAGAGGAAGGCCAAATTTGATTGGACACCCAACTGTCAGAGATCCTTTGATCAAATAAAAGCTTTGTTGTGCTCAGATCCTGTCCTCAAAGCACCCGAATTTACGCAACCATTCAGATTAGCTGTAGATGCAAGTGACCATGGCCTTGGTGCTGTACTATTACAGGCCGATACAAATGGTATCGAACATCATGTCAGTTATTTCTCAAAGAAATTTAACAGTCACCAGAAAAATTACTCTACGGTAGAAAAAGAAACTCTCGCCCTTTTGTTAAGCCTAAAAACACTTTGAAGTGTATGTCTTCGTCCTGTCAGCCTACTTTAGTATATACTGACCATAACCCACTAACCTTTCTTAGGAAAATGAAGAATAAGAACAGACGACTATTGTGCTGGAGTTTAGCGTTACAAGAATACGATCTGACTATTCAACACATAAGAGGCGTCGACAACGTTTGTGCGGACGCCCTATCCCGTATCTGACCGATAAAGATTTTGCGGGTCCAACGTGGACGGAAACCCTCTTTTCTTTTTATAAAAATGCCATTAATGGCATTTTTCTTCTTTTTGGTAGGGAGGTGTGACGTAGCCCCCATTTCCATTAACCACATAGGCGTAAGGAAGAGAAATCCCAAATTCTAGATGAAAATTAGTTAGGTATAAAAAGAGAGAGATAAATAAATAAATCAAAATAGATAAGAATCTACTAATGCTTTCAACTTGCGAGCGAATATGTCCATATTTTCCTCTTCTCTTCAGAACTTCTTTCCCTCTTTGCTTACTCTTCCACCACACACCACGGGTCCATGACCTTGAAGCGACCCAAGGCGAAAACAACCTTGTTCCGAAACCTCACAGCTATCAGGCGGTCGACCATAAGTGAATTCCAGCCATTCACGTGATCAGGCCATCCTAAGGGCCGATTGAAATTTCGGCCATCACGCAAACGATGTGTGATCTCTGCCCCATCCTCCCGTGTGCCCGGTCAAGGACGAAGAAAAACCCACGTGACTGTCTTTGGGGACAGCAATAGCGGGAAAAGGGTTTTCAGTTTCCGTCCGATGAGTGGCAGACGAACATCGTTGGACGCGATCGTCCCGATTCCAAAGTGGACTGTCCACTGGAATGAGGAAGACAACGAAATCTGTCGACTAGAAGCGAAAGGGCTGCTATAAACGGTATCGACCAACGAAACGCCTATACGTGATGCTGCAGAACGTTGAACATTCCCGAAAGGAAAAAATTCTGGAAAATTGTCGGCCGACCAAAACGTTGTGTTAAAATACGAACTCTTGCTCCGGCGAATTTGAACTTTATGCAAAACGTCAACTCAACGGTCAGATAAGTTGATTCTTTTGACTTGATCCCCTTTCTTTTTTTTATATGTATATATATTTGCTCGCGCCCTCTTTTCTTATAGGTCCCTTTCCCGTTGTTAAATGTATTTCTTTTTTTTTACCTGTTTGTATATTGGTAAATAAATGTTTTATTTTGAGAACCATCGTCTTGCGTCTGTTCTTCGTTGACTCCCTTGTGTTGCTTTCATTTCTGAGTGAAGACCGAGAAAGGATCCCACGTTTTCTTTTTGAACCCGTGGTTATTTTATTCTATATGCTACAAGTTCGTAACAAATGCTTCTTTTGGGGCGCGACATTCTAAGGGTACACAAAGTACGCCAACAAATAAACGGCCCCCACGATGCCCCATATGCAGAGAAACTGGACTTAGGATGGGTCATAGTCGGCAATGTCTGTTTAGGAAAATTTCACCCACCCACCATAATAAACACATTGCATACACATATATCTGACGGAGGACGCCCTACCCTTTTTGAACCATACCCGAACAATTTTGAAATTAAAGAGAGATTCGGCATCAGCAAGAGGCCATACTCTACCGAGATCAGATGAACCCAACCTGGAACCCGGAAACGTGGTGTTGCTCAAGGACGACCAGGCTGCTAGAAATGAATGGCCCCTAGGATTGATCACGCGCGTGTTCCCTAGCAAAGACAACCTAGTAAGGAAAGTAGAGGTCAAGATTTCCCGAAAGGATGGCACCAAACACCTCCTCAGACCCGTTACCGAGATTGTCCTTCTCTGTGCCGAGAACTAGCACTTTTCTTGACGTCCAAGACGTCAGGCAGGGAGTGTTCTGTTTAGTAAACAATAGACTCACTAGCACTCATCTCCCTTAACCGGCCCCTTTAGCTTGGGAGCTTCTTTCTGACCCTACATCAGTTGAAGTTTTCCGGTGGTCAGCCCTTTATCTAGTTTAGCTGTATGGCATAGTTTCCATCCTTCAAATATCTCGTCATTCTTGGACATCTTCGGTAAGAACTATCGCCTTTCTTCTTATTATGGAATCTTTTAATGCAAGCATTATTTTTTTAGTATCATTGCCTTCCTACAACGAACTTTGTTTACCTTCTCACCACATGCGGAACCTCCTTCTATCCTCTCGGAATTTGACTGTTACTCTGCCTAATTTGTATTTTTCTTTCATTGAGTATTTTTTATGCCCAAAATGCTTCTATTCTGTTAGCTTTTCATACCTACAACTTTCTTTAAGGTCTTGGTAATTCCTCACCTTCATTTTCTTTCTATGTGATTCTGAAGAAACGTGTTTTTTATTCCTTTCAGTTTTACCTTTGTCGACTGTCAATAAACCTGTGTCTAGATTAACATACCATGTCTCAGAGTCTTGATTGTCGATGAGAGTTTATGCTAACTGTCTAAGGATTGTGTACATTTCAACGAAATACACGCATCCCTGATACAGTATAATTAGAGAGACTTTCATTAAAAAAGAACATGCAATAGCCATTTTCTTTGTTTTAAAAAAGGCCTACCATACAACTTGGAGACTGGAAATAATGAAAGACTTATAAAATCTCGGATTAAAAGGCAGGTTGCCCAATTTGATAAACGTCTTTTTGTCCGACAGAAGTTTCAAGGTTAGGGTGGGATCAACATTCTCAGACTAAAAAAATCCAAGGAGTTCCACAAGGTTGTATCTTGTCTGTCACACTTTTTAATATAAAAATAAACAACATTGTTAATTGTTTGAATTAAGGTGTTGATGGTTCATTATATGTTGATGACCTTCTGATCAAAAACATGCATACAGCAGAACGGCAACTGCAAATGTGCCTACAAAAATTAAATCAATGGACCATTGAAAATGGTTTCAAATTCTTCCCAACCAAGACAAAATGTAATCAGAAAAAAATGTACAACAATCCAACCCTTAAACTGGTAGGAACCGAAATAGAAATGACTGATCAACATAAATTTCTGTATAACTATTATTATGAGTTGTGGCTAACTGTTACAAGGCCCCATTTTGTCCTACTCTATGCATATACTATAAAATACAAACTTAAAATGATGACTTAAATCTGTAGCTACTATTTGCCCTTTTTACTATATGAAAAGCTCCCATTCACCAAACACTTTATGTTTCGTAATAATAGATGGAACTTTCTAAAAGTCTCTAGAAACTTCTACTGGGTTCTAAAGGGTCCAAAAAACATATATAAACAGGATTTCGTACCAACTAGCCAGTTGCCTCCTGAACCCACGGCCATGAGTATTGAGGTCAACTCTGGTCCTTTTGATTCAAGAACAAAGCTTCGACCGAAAGAATCTAAGTTCCTACAATTCTTGAAAATAAAAGACTATCAGTAAATACTTCACTCCTATCCTTGATATTATTGGCCAAACTCTTTTATTTTATATATATGTGAATTAATCAAACTATTTTTAAGAAGAAAATAATATAATTCTTGGACTAGCGACGAATTCCCATCCATTATATTAATCTTAACTACAGTAGATTTCCTTTTATTTTGATGTAAAGTTTATTCATGATCCTTCCTTGGAATTTGGCTATAAATTGTCGCATTGCATCACGTGGCCATTTAGCCCGGGATTGGAAAAGAAACAACGTGGTGCGATAGATGGCAGACATCGAGTTACCGCCCAGAATTAAAATCTACAACTGGTCTACCAGGCAAACACGGTAATTATCTAATTAGTTCATAGCATTGTTAAATATGTAAATAAGTGATTTTATGTCAATTTCTTTCGTGTTTCCTTATATTTTATTTAAAATCCGTTATTTTTCTTAAAAGTTGTTTGTAACCCTTCTTGTTCATTGTCTGTTTTCCTTTTGTTTTATGTAGTTTTCACGGTGTTATAAAGTTATCGAATAAAGTCGTGGAAAACATCAGAACGAAGCGTTGACCTTATTTTTGTTGACCAGTGTAGTTACAGTGAAAACGTGGCCAAGTTATCATCCACCAAAGGTTTTCGTCACTCCACTTAACACTCACAGAGGCGCGACGCGGTGGACGCCATTTACACCCCAGGTCAGACGGCGGTCAACTACAGAAGTTAAAGTTCTCGTAATTCACAGTTGTTTCCGTAAACAAGCATCATAAAAAAAAAAAAAAAAATCAAATCACTCCTTAAATAAATAAGTAAATAAATAAACAAAAAGGAAAATAACGAGATATATCTCTTTAACTCTATACCTCGAACAACTGTCTTTCCATACTGTTTGCCTCCTCCAAAACTGATTGTAGAGTCTATTGTTATTATTAATCTTTGTGTATAAATTGTCTAGCTTTATGATTCATTATCTTTAGGTTGCATTGTCCCCCTTATATTGTGTTTCTGAAAATGTCTGTCCAAAATGAGTTCTTATTTCAGGGTGAGTTGTCGGCTGAGCATATAGACGGTCTAACGGGTACTCAAGAAGTACCAAATTCAAGTATTGTTTTAGCTGACGAAAAAAATATGCAAGGTGCTGTAGCTGTGTCAAAATTGGGGGAAACTAGGAAGTCCTCACGAGAGAGACAATTAACAGCTAAGATGAAAGAGCTGAAGGATTAGGAATTATCCCAGGGAGAGAAAAGATTTAGTTTGACATATGGAAGATGGAAGACTGAAGCTAGAAGTATTAGAGAAAAGTTAAAGAATGAATGTTCAGAGAAGGAGTTGCAAGATATGATGGACACTATTGAGGAGCTAGAATCCAATACGAAAAGGTTGTACAATGACATACGACAGAAAACGACACCAAACCAAGAAATTCGAAGAAAGGTCGATGCTTGCATTGCTGTCACAGCAGATTTTTCGGGATTAATGAGGACACGCCTTGTTCAAGATTAAGATGAATTTGATGCTGAGTTGGAGAAATCAAGGATACGACTGCTACTCAACAGGGACTATGCCAGATCTATATATGGATCCACGACGACTGAACTCTCCAACCACCCCTCGGAGTCATCTAGCATCTCCGCTAAAAGAGCAGAGGCAGCTGCAGAGTTGGCAGCTAAAAGAGCCGAAATTAATATGGAAGCTGTCATTGATGCCCATCGCCAAGAACTGAAAAGATTAGAGAAGCAAAAGGAAGTCGAAGTTATAGAGGCAAGGCTAAGAGTCTACTCTGAAGAAGAGGCACGAGAAAGGAATGTGAAGCACACTCCTTTATGTGATGAGAACAACCCCTTTATTGGGAATAAGGAAGGTCGAAATGTGAAGGGAGAGGCATCTTTAGTGCAGACCTTGCAGGAGGCAATGGCCCTCACGCGACTTCCCACTCCAGAACCCACAGTATTTTTCGGTGATCCTCTAAAGTTTATCGAATGGAGCACAAGCTTTAAAGCACTTGTAGAAAGACGGTGCTCTGACCCTGCAGACAAACTATTTTATCTGCAAAGATACATTGACGGGGAGGCAAGATCTACCTTGGAGGGCAGCTTCTACAGGAAGGATGAGGAGGCCTACCAACAAGCATGGGACAAGCTGAATGCTAGATATGGTCATCCCTTCATCATACACCGTTTGTTTAGAGAAAAACTGAACAGGTGGCCGAGGATTGGTGCACATGACTATATTAAACTTAGAGAATATGGCGATTTCCTACAAAACTGCAGCAATGCCATGCCCCATATTAAGGGTTTGCAGATACTGAACGACTGTGAGGAAAACCAAAGGATGTTGAGGAAACTCCCTGATTGGATCACATCGAGGTGGAATCGACATGTCACAGAACAGCTAGATGAAGCCAAAGACTATCCAAGCTTCCAGGAATTTGCTTCCTTCATTGCAAAGGAAGCACGCATAGCATGCAATCCAATCTCCTCATTGCTTGCATTAAAGCCCATCGAGGGAAAGCCGCCCGTCAAGTATCCCAAGGCAAATACTCTCACCACGGTTATGTATGACTCGGATGTTTTAAAAACCTCGGCCATGTCCGAGGAGGATGAGATAGTGTCGAGGAATCTCACAAAGAACATATGGTCCCATAACAAATGTATATGTTGTGGTAATGACCATTCCTTATGCGAATGTCCAAAACTAACAGAGAAATCTAAGGAAAAGAAGAAAAGATTCGTTATGGACAATAGGCTATGCTTTGGTTGCTTAAGAGGGGGACACATTTCTAGAGAGTGCCGAAGGAAAGCTGTATGTGGCTCATGCCATGGACGTCATCCAACTCCCTTACATGAAGACCATCCTCCAGCAAACAGTTCTTCGTTGCAGAAGGAAGATAAGATTTCATCATCTTGCTGTGTAAATGGGGGTAAAGGTGAGAGTACCTCAATGATAGTACCAGTATGGATTTCCTCACCCAGTACTGGTAATACTGAAATTTTGGTGTATGCTCTATTGGACACTCAAAGCAGTCACACATTTGCAGATCGAGAAGTGTGTGAAAAAATGAAAGTAAAAATGGAACCTGTCAAGTTGAAACTCTCCACAATGATGGGCAAAGACTCCATTGTGACAAGTCAGAGGGTTGTTATTGGACTAAGAGTTAGGGGATTCTCCTTAGACACCTGGTTGGATCTACCTGCCTCTTATACAAGAGAGTTCATCCCACTTGAGCGGGCACATATTCCCACCTGTGAAACAGCCAGTAGATGGAAACACTTAGCAGATATATCTTGAGAGATCCCCCCTTTGATGGATTGTGGTGTTGGACTTCTAATTGGCTACGATTGCTCCAGAGCATTAGCACCACGAAGAGTTATCACAGGAGGTAATCATGAACACTATGCTATCAAAACAGACCTTGGTTGGAGTATCATAGGAACCACACCCCAGCCGGCAAATTTGAGAAATGTAACTGGTCTGTGTCATCGCACTTCTGTCAAAGAGCTCCCACTTATAACACCATCAGCCGCTATTAGAGCACTTGAGTTGGACTTCAAAGATAATAAATTAGGAGAGAAGAGTATATCTCAAGAAGATATTCAGTTCCTACACATCCTAAAAGAGGGCATCCACCAGAATGAGCATGGCCATCTAGAAATGCCTCTTCCCTTTAAAGAACGTCCTTACCTACCAGACAACAGGAAGCTTGCCTTGGTTCGGTTGAAACACCTTAAGAAGAAGCTAGACAGAGGCCCCAAGTTTAAGAGAGACTATGTAGAATTCATGGAAGATATTTTTAGAGACGGTGATGCAGAAAGGATAAAGAAGAAACCAGAGCCAGGAGCTGTGTGGTACATTCCACACCAAGGTGTTTATCATCCGAAAAAACCCAATAAAATCAGGGTTGTTTTCGATGCTTCCGCAAAGTATGAGGGAACTGCTTTAAATGACCATTTGCTAACAGGGCCTGATCTTACAAACGGATTAACTGGAGTGTTCAACAGGTTCCGTAAGCATCCGATTGCCGTCATGTGCGATGCTGAAAGAATGTTTCACAGATTTCATGTTGATGGAAATGACAGGGATTATTTACAATTCTTATGGTGGGAGAATGGAGACACTGCTTCACAACCAGTAGAATATCGGATGAAGGTTCACCTCTTTGGAGCATCATCATCGCCAGGCTGTGCTAATTATTGCATGAAACACCTCGCTAGTCAAAATGAGATATGTTACCCGGCAGCAGCCAGTTTTATTAGAAAAAATTTTTTACGTGGATGATGGTCTCATAAGCTTGGAATCTGTTGATAAAACAATCAAATTAGTAAGAGAAGCCCAAGCTTTATGCACTAAAGGAAAGTTACATCTTCACAAGTTCATTTCCAATAACAGACGAGTGTTGGAATCTATTGACATAAAGGAGCATGCTGCTGAAGTGAAGAATGTAGACTTCCACCATGATGATCTTCCAGTACAAGGGGCTTTAGGAATAAGGTGGAATGTGGAGAGAGACGCCTTCTGCTTTAAAGTACTGCTCAATGAGAAGCCGGCTACTAGGCGTGGTGTTCTGTTCATCGTATCTTCTGTATATGATCCACTAGGTTTTTTGGCCCCATTCATTCTACAGGGAAAGAAAGTATTGCAAGAGATGTGCCAGAGAGGCATCAGTTGGGATGAACCACTCCCAAGCAAGTTGAAGCCAAGGTGGGAGAGCTGGGTGAATGATTTGACAAATCTCGAGAAAATTCAAATCCCAAGATGTTTCACGCCCGATAACTTTGGAAAGATCCTAAGAATTGAGCTACATCACTTCTCAGATGCTAGCAGCCAGGGATATGGTCAGAGTTCTTACATTAGACTTGTAAGTAAAGATCAGGTGCATTGCGCATTGATTATGGGTAAAGCTAGAGTCGCACCCACAAAAATAGTCACCATACCAAGATTGGAGCTGACTGCAGCCATGACCTCTGCCACTATCAGCAACATGCTCAGAGTGGAACTGGAACTTAAGGTTGATAGAGAATATTTCTGGACAGATTCCCAGGTAGTTCTTGGCTATATCAATAACGATGCTCGAAGATTCCACGTCTTTGTAGCCAACCGTGTTCAGAGAATTCATGAAACCACTGATCCTAAACAATGGCCTACATCGATACCTTGGAAAATCCTGCCGATCACGCATCTAGAGGCCTCAGTGTGATGGAACTCATAAAATCAAACTGGTTCACAGAACCCAAGTTTTTGTGGGAACGAGAAGTAGTCACAAAACAAGGTATTTCAGAACTGCTGGTAGGAGATCCTGAGGTCAAGGTTATCCAAGTGTTTAAAACTGACTCTGAAAGACATATCGACCTCCAGGAACGATTCAAGGCCTTCTCTAAATGGACCACAGCAGTGAAGGCGATCGCTCGGATTCAACGGCTGGCTAAGAAATCTAAGTCCATTGAACCCTTAAGTGTGGAAGAAAGAAGAAAGGCTGCACTTACTCTTGTCAGACTCGCACAACAAGACGCCTTTATGGACGAGTTACACCTGCTCAACCAGAAATCTGGAAGGTTGCCTTGCAATCACCATCTGTACCAACTGAATCCACTCATTCAGGATGACATACTAAGAGTAGGAGGGAGATTGAGGAGAGCACCCGGACCTATTGATTTTAGGCACCCAATAATTCTCCCAAGAGATAGCATTATCACCCGCCTCATTCTTGCACATTATCATGAAAGGGTACAACATCAAGGCCGTGAACAAACACGAAATGAACTCGGAGCCAATGGGTACTGGATACTTGGTGGTAGTAGAGTGGTTGCACAATACATAAAGCAGTGTGTCCCATGTAGAAGAGCTCGTAGACCAACAGAAGAACAACAGATGGCAGATCTTCCAACTGATCGTATTGATCCCTCTCCACCATTCACCTACTGTGGTATGGACTGTTTTGGTAATTTCATAGTAAACAAGGTCGCAAAGAACACAAACGGTATGGTCTCCTCCTGACATGTTTGTGTTCCAGAGCAGTTCATGTTGAGATGCTAGATGACATGACAACTGATGCCTTCATTAATGCTCTGCGGTGTTTTATTGCTATCCGGGGAGCTGTGAGACACATTCGATCAGACCAGGGATCTAACTTTGTTGGGGCAAAGAATGAAGGGCACTGAAAGAGATGAACAAGGAATGAATAGCTGCATGCCTAGCAGACAAACAGTGTGACTTCATTAGGAATGCACCAAGCTCAAGCCATGCTGGAGGCATATGGGAATGACAAATCAGGACAGTGAGGAATGTACTAGACGCAGTTCTCAGACATAGTGCTGGAAGAATGGACGATTCTTCTTTAAGAACCTTTCTTTATGAATCCATGGCTATTGTAAACAGTCGTCCACTCACTGTAAGCAATATTAACGATCCCACAAGTATGGAGCCGTTGACACCCAACCACTTGCTCACTATGAATTCCTCCGTTCCAGTGCCCCCACCTGGTGAGTTCCTCAGGGAAGACTTGTATGCTCGGAAATGTTGGCGACGGGTACAATACTTGGCTGAACAGTTCTGGAGCAGATAGAGGAAGGAATACCTTGCTAACATCACTCTCAGACAGCGGTGGCATACTCCAAGACGAAATACGCAAGCTGGCGATATAGTAATCGTCAAGGAAGAAGAACTTCCTCGGAATGAATGGAAACTTGCCAGAGTTCTTGAAGCGTATCATGATGAGGATGGCCTTGTGCGAAGAGTAAGAAAACAGGGAGAATGTATGATTAGACCATCCATTGTTGAATGACCCATTCAAAAGTTGGTCATTCTCGTAGAAAACAGCCAGTAATATCTGTGCTCTGATCCTGCTTGGTCATTGCTGGATAACCCTTTAAAGTCATGAATTGTGCAGTTTGACTGTGTTGCCGAGTATAAGGGACATCCATGAAATGCAATGACAGCATTTTTGGAAATTACCATTGATCTTCTTAAAGAAATTACAATGGTGATTTGGTGGGAGTGTAGCTGCCGTCATTGTGAATAAATGTGTTGCCATGACAACAAGGACCTTATAAGCGCCGCCTTTAAAGAGAAAGAAAAACAAACAAAAAAAATCCCCTTTCTTTGTTTCCTTTTATTTTGATGTAAAGTTTATTCATGATCCTTCCTTGGAATTTGGCTATAAATTGTCGCATCGCATCACGTGGCCATTTAGCCCAGGATTGGAAAAGAAACAACGTGGTGCGATAGATGGCAGACATCGAGTTACCGTCCAGAGTTAAAATCTACAACTGGTCTACCAGGCGAACACGGTAATTATCTAATTAGTTCATAGCATTGTTAAATATGTAAATAAGTGATTTTATATCAATTTCTTTCGTGTTTCCTTATATTTTATTTAAAATCCGTTATTTTCCTTAAAAGTTGTTTGTAACCCTTCTTGTTTATTGTCTGTTTTCCTTTTGTTTTATGTAGTTTTCGCGGTGTTATAAAGTTATCGAATAAAGTCGTGGAAAACATCAGTACGAAGCGTGGACCTTATTTTTGTTGACCAGTGTAGTTACAACATTCCTCTTAAAAACATACACGACACCATCAAACCAACTATTTCACCTTGGGAAATAAAACAACCAAAAGTGGAACTCAAACTAAGTAACCTCAACAAAAGCACCACACATCTTTAAGGAAGCTCTAAATAAAATCCTGAACTATTATCCCAAATCTAGCACCATTTTTACAGATGGATCTGAGGATAAGGATACAGCAGGATGTGCAACTGTTTATGAGAATCAAGTCATCCAAAAACATCTTCCGAAGGAAGCATCTAGTTTTAGTGCTGAATCATAAGCCATTGATTTGGCACTTAACATCATCTCCCAATGCAAAAAGAAAAAGTTCCTGACTTTTTCAGATTCTCTATCAGTACTGACAACTCTGCAAAATAAAGAATTAGAAAACCCACTGATCATAAAACTATTGTGCAGATTAACATCATTGTCAGATACAAAAGAAATTATCCTGTGGAATCTTCCACGACAGCCAGTTTACCCTCCGCTGGGAAATGCACTCTTCCTGTTACGATTTTACCAACAGGGTAATCAACAAGCATCCATTGGTCGATTACCGTAAATACAGCTTGCTGATTGGTCAGCTTCGACCAATCAGATCGCTCCCACGTGCACGATCATTTTACGCGCCATTCTTCCCGGAGCCTATTGAGACGGTATAAAAACCCAAGAACACGTGTCACACCGAGCAGTCTCGAGCCGGAGCAGTCCAGTCCCGAGCAAACCATGACGACAACGACAACCAATTTCGACTGCTCACATATTGCCAAAATGTAACGCTCAAGGAACTCCCGTCTTTGACTAATGCAGTCAGACGTTAAAGAACTTTCGAACTTAAAACAAACTTTGCTTACCTAAAGTGAACAGAAATATTCACTACTAAATAAGTAAAGAACTGTACATCAACTTCACGCAAGTACAATCTTCTAAATAATCAACTTATTCGTTATGAGCTTAGGTACAACTATTACCTTGTCTAAGGGACACAACTCTTTCCAACCTTTTCAGTTCACATGCATGTACATCAAATACTTAATAAATTCAATTGTTATGTTTTAAATCATTATTTTTGTCTTTTATTAATTGTTGTGGATGGAAGATTATTGAACAAGCACAATTTTAAGCCTTCTGATCATTCAAACCTTCTGATATCTCTTAACATCTTCACACACATCCCCAACAATCCTTTGTTGGATTCCAAGTCACGTGGATAAGGCTGACACAGCTGCCAAAAAAGGCCTACCATACAACTTGGAGACTGGGAATAATGAAAGACTTATAAAATCTTGGATTAAAAGGCAGGTTGCCCAATTTGATAAACGTCTTTTTGTCCAACAGAAGTTTCAAGGTTAGGGTGGGATCAACATTCTCAGACTAAAAAAATCCAAGGAGTTCCACAAGGTTGTATCTTGTCTGTCACACTTTTTAATATAAAAATAAACAAGATTGTTAATTGTTTGAATTAAGGTGTTGATGGTTCATTATATGTTGATGACCTTCTGATCAAAAACATGCATACAGCAGAACGGCAACTGTAAATGTGCCTACATAAATTAAATCAATGGACCATTGAAAATGGTTTCAAATTCTTCCCAACCAAGTCAAAGTGTATCCATTTCTGTAATCAGAAAAAAATGTACAACAATCCAACCCTTAAACTG
Organism: Acanthosepion esculentum; assembly: GCA_964036315.1. Classification (NCBI taxonomy): domain Eukaryota; kingdom Metazoa; phylum Mollusca; class Cephalopoda; order Sepiida; family Sepiidae; genus Acanthosepion; species Acanthosepion esculentum. The sequence goes on from OZ038484.1 coordinate 20,922,691, forward strand.
GTAGGAACCGAAATAGAAATGACTGATCAACATAAATTTCTGTATAACTATTATTATGAGTTGTGGCTAACTGTTACAAGGCCCCATTTTGTCCTACTCTATGCATATACTATAAAATACAAACTTAAAATAATGACTTAAATCTGTAGCTACTATTTGCCCCTTTTTACTATATGAAAAGCTCCCATTCACCAAACACTTTAGGTTTCGTAATAATAGATGGAACTTTCTAGAAGTCTCTAGAAACTTCTACTGGGTTCTAAAGGGTCCAAAAAACATATATGAACAGGATTTCGTACCAACTGGCCAGTTGCCTCCTGAACCCTCGGCCATGAGTATTGAGGTCAACTCTGGTCCTTTTGATTCAAGAACAAAGCTTCAACCGAAAGAATCTAAGTTCCTACAATTCTCAAAAATAAAAGACTATCAGTAAATACTTCACTCCTATCCTTGATATTATTGACCAAACTTTTATTTTATATATATGTGAATCAGTCAAGACTCGTGTTTTAATTTACGACCAGAAAAAGCAATAAGGAGCCGCTACATTGTCTTTTATTAATTGTTGTGGATGGAAGATTATTGACACGCACAATTTTAAGCCTTCTGATCATTCAAACCTTCTGATATCTCTTAACATCTTCACACACATCCCCAACAATCCTTTGTTGGATTCCAAGTCACGTGGATAAGGCTGACACAGCTGCCAAAAATGCACATAAAGAGCCCATTGACCAAACATATAAGATTCCATACACAGATTTAAAAGCAGAAATACAATCATATATCCAAAATAAATGGCAAATCCACTTGAACAACTGCAATCTAAATAAATTACTAACAATAAAACCCACTCTGGGTGAATGGATACAGGGTTACAGGGAATCACGAAGGGAGGAAGTTATCCTTTCTCGACTCCGTATTGGACATACTAAAATAACTCATCTATTCCTACTTGAAAAAAAGGAACCGCCATGGTGCACAGCCTGTCATGCCCCATACACTGTAAGGCACTTCATGATAGACTGCGCTGACTTTTCATCTGTACGGAAAAAGTACTAAAATACAAAAACAATGAAAGACCTATTTGAACACACCTAGATCATTTAATGGCATATTTAAAGAAAATAGGACTATACAACAAAATCTAATTAAAATAAAAATGTGTCCAACCAATCTAATGCATACAACCATTCTACCATGTGCATCAACTTCAAAACAAATAAACTACATTAAAAAAGTGTGACCCCAAAATTCAAAAACTGACCCTTAAATGACCATAATGGTTGATGGGTTGTCAAACCTAAACCAAACCAAACCTAAACCAAAATCAATAAAATATCTGCTAAAAGTCTTTAATGAGATATGGCTTAAGGGAAAACTGCCAAATAGCTGGAAACAAGCTATTGTGATTCCTATACCAAAACCAGATAAAGACAAATCAGACCCCAAAAACTTCCAACCTATAACACTAACAATGCAAAACCCTTGAAAAAATAGTAAATAAAAGATTGAACTGGTTCCTTGAAACTAACGGTTTAATTACTAATCTACAGAGTGGATTTTGAAATAAAATAGGCACCATAGACAACATTGTCCGACTAGAAACTTTCATTAGAGAGGCTTTCATTAAAAAAGAACATGCAATAGCCATGTTAAGGGATAAACCTTAACATCCTGAGATATGTCCCTTAAATCTGGAACTCTCTCCTTAAGGAGTCATGTTCTTCCCTTTTTTGGTTATTACCCTTAAGTGAATAAACACGATAAAACCTTTCTCCCGTAAAAATTACAGAATTAAAAGACTCCATAAACAAAAGTAAAAATTCTGCAACTGGACCAGATGAAATCCACTACCAATTTCTAAAACACCTACCAGAAAAGTCTCTTTTAATACTTCTCCAGATTTTTAATAACATCTAGTGTTCAGACAAATTCCCAAAATTATGGCTTGAGTCTATAATCATTCCATTTCCTAAACCTGGCAAAGATCATTCCAACCCAACAAACTATCGACCCATTGCATTAACAAGCTGCATTTGCAAGACAATGGAGAGAATGGTAAATGCTCGACTTATATGGTACTTGGAGAGAAACAATCTCTTATCTAGGTACCAAAGTGGATTTCGGAAAAACCAAGGGACAAATGATCAACTAGTATGGCTAGAATCCTTTATTTGAGATGGCTTAGTTCGCGGTCATCACGTGGTGTCAATATTCTTCGATCTTGAAAAAGCCTATGACACCACTTGGAAGTATGGTATCCTAAAAGACATGCACAAGATGGGAATAAAAGGAAGAATGGCTATATTTATCCAAAACTTCCTATCAGATCGAACATTTCAAGTACGAAATGGAACCACAACATCAGACACGCACAAGCAGGAGGCAGGAGTACCTCAAGGGAGCATCTTATCTGTCACATTATTTATTCTCAAAATAAATAGTATTATTAATACCATTAATACAGGAATTGAAAAATCTTTATATGTGGATGATCTCTCAATATCATACTCATCACCAAACATGCTTTCCCTTGAAAGATATATACAAATATCTTTAAATAAGATAGAAAAATGGACAAATGAAAATGGATTCCGTTTCTCTGAATCAAAAACTGTTTGTATGCACTTCTGCAAAAAACGAGTTTACCACCTGGATCCAGAATTAAATTTAAATGGACACATAATTCCTGTAGTCCAACAAATAAAATATCTAGGAATCATACTAGATAACAAACTCAACTTCAAAGCGCACATTGACTACCTTAAACAGAAATGTCAAAAGGCATTGAAGCTTCTAAAAGTAATATCAAAACTGAACTGGGGTGCCGACCAAAAAGTAATGCTTAGAATATATAGATTGCACATTAGATCAAAACTAGACTATGGATGCATTATTTACAGTGCCGCATGTAAATCCTATCTTAAAAAATTACAAACTATTCAAAATCAAGGACTGAGATTAAGTCTCGGAGCTTTCCGAACCTCACCCATGCAAAGTCTCTATATAGAAGCCAATGAACCATCTATATCCCTGAGATGGGAAAAATTATCCCTCCAGTATGCACTAAAATTACAATCCAACCCAAATAATCCAGCATATCAAAAAGCATACAAACCGCAATATACCCAGTTCTATAGAAATAAACCAACAGCCATTCCTTCAAACCTCATATAGACCTAACATCGGCATATAAGAAAAAAGATACAATTAACAAAAGTATATACAGAGAGCTAAGAGACAAATACTGTGATTATAAACCATTTTACACAGATGGATCAAAAATCCTAGATAGAATAGGTGCAGCAGTCACAAACAGACAAAATCACAAACAAACCAGGCTACCAAATAATGCTTCCATCTACACAGCTGAATTACAAGGCATAAAAATGGCACTTAAGATGATAGAAAATTCAAAAGATCGGAAATCTATAATATTTTCAGACTCCCTATCTAGTTTAACAGCAATTAAAGAACAGAACATGAATCATCCCTATATTCAAGAAATTCTAGAAACGTGTCATTATTTAATGAAGCACAAAACAATAATACTAGCCTGGATTCCTAGTCATATAGGCATCAAGGGAAATCATGAAGCTGACACACTGGCTAAAGAGGCAACGAAAATGAAAATAAACAACATCAAACTCCCATATACAGATTATAAGAACAAAATAACTCAACACATCAAAAGAAAATGGCAAGCAATTTGGGACATGTTTCCAAACAATAAACTATATGAGCACCAGCCGACAATAAGGAAGGAGAACATAGAGCCATTAGCTGACCGCAGACAAGACATAGTGCTCAACAGAATAAGAATTGGTCACACGCATCTGACACACACACACCTGCTCAAGGGAGAAAGTACACCTCGATGCACCAACTGCAATCAATTTCTCACAGTCAAACATATCTTGATAGAATGTAAGAAGTATAAAAAAATACGTAATAACTATTACCAGGCACAAAATCTGAACATGCTCTTCCAAAAAGTTTCTACTGGTCAAATAATGGGATATCTGAAGGAAATAAAATATTTCCAACTTCTATAATATTATTACCAGCTTCACGTTTTTGAAAAAATATTATGATTTAAAACACTCTTAAATACAAAAAAATCCAGTTCTAGAATTAAATGACCCATAGGGGTTGATATGCTGGTAAAACAAATAAACAATCAATCAATCAATCTTGTTCAACATAAAATCCGACACGAAACATCAGCCCCATATTCACCACACCAAAATGGAACTGCAGAACGAGGATGGAGAACGCTATTTGAAATGTCTCGATGCATGCCAATAGAGTCTCATTTAACTCATGAGCTGTGGCCATATGCTTTTCTATGTGCTACTTATATCCGGAATAGGTGTTATAATCACCGAATAAAATTAACACCTCATGAGGCATTAAAGAAAAAAAAAAAAAACAAATGTTGAAAATATGAACATTTTCGGCACAACATGCTACGCCTATACGCAAAATAAAACAAAGTTAGATCTCCGGTCGGAAAAGGGGATTTTTGTAGGCTACGATAAATACAGTCCAGCCTATTTTGTATATTTCGATGAAAAGAAATCTGTAAAAAAAAATACGGTTAGTGACTTTTACAAATAGATTTGATAGTGCAAGGGAGACCCCTCGGGGCGTCCCAAACCAAAATAAATACGCCGACTCAACCTTGATTCCATCGATAAATCCAAATCAGTCTCAGTTTGGCGGACACGGGGTCAATGGGGGTGAAGCTGACGAACCTCTGCCTGGTCCCTGCGAGAGAGATGTGGAGGATGGCGGCAGTCAAGTTAGGGAGCAGACAAGTAACAGAATAGATGACTGTATTGAAAACAGAAATCCAAGATACCCACTGAGACAGAGAAAGCCACCCCCTTATTTAAAGGACTATGTCACCAGCAATAACCCAAGCGATGAAGAATATATAAATTCTTGTGAAACAAAAATTATCCCTGGGTCGTACCATGAAGCCATTACTTCCCCGGATGCAAACAAATGGAAATTGGCAATGGAGAAGGAGATGAATTCCTTAAAGGAAAACAATACTTTCACTCTGACAACCGTTCCTGAAAACAAAAATATAGTTTGGGGAAAATGGGTGTATAATATTAAAAAAGATGACAAAAATAATGAGGAATACAAAGCTAGACATGTTGCCAAAGGGTACAGTCAGATAAAGGATGTAGACTATTATGAAACATATGCACCCACCACAAAAATGACCACTATTCGAATCCTAATGCAATTTGCTGTGCAGTACGATCTAATAATCCACCAGATGGATGTCAAATCAGCATACCTAAATGCAAAAATAGACTGTGATATTTTTACCCAACAACCCGAAGGATACATTGTTCCAGGCAAGGAGGGACTGGTTTGGAAATTAAATAAGTCACTCTATGGGCTAAAACAGAGCGGTAAAAATTGGAGCGACCTACTAAGTAAAGAACTTCTGCTAGAAAACTTTAATCAAAGCATTATCGACCCATGCATGTTTGTGAAAGTTGATGAAAATAAAAGAATTATTATTCTCGTATGGGTTGATGATATCTTGATTGCCGCAAATAACTTAGACACAGTAACGGAAGTCAAGACCCTACTCAAGCAGAAGTTTGACATGAAGGATTTAGGCCAGATCTCACGATTTCTTGGTGTGGACTTCATAATCAAACCAAATGAAATACAAATGAACCAACGGGCATATACTGAGAAAATACTAGAAAAATTTAATATGCTAGACTGCAAGCCCAGACTAACACCCTGTGAACAAAAATTACCCTTTTCTAAGGAAGCAAAGGTTTTTGATCCCACAAAGTACAGAGAGGCTATAGGAAGCTTGGTTTATCTGTCTACCTGCACTAGACCTGATATTTCATGGGTTGTAAATAAATTATCACAATAGAACCAAAACCCCACAATCGAACACTGGAATGTAGTGAAACATGTACTCAGATATTTAAAAGGGACTTTAAATTTTTGTTTATCTTTCAGGAAATGTGAAAGCGGCCTGAAGTTGATGGGATATACTGATGCCAATTGGGGTAGCTCTGAAGATAGAAAAAGCACGTTGGGGTATTGCTTTTCCCTAAATGAAGAAGGACCTGTTATTGCTTGGAAAAGCAAAAAGCAGCCTACAGTAGCTTTATCCACATGTGAGGCTGAATATACAGCAATGGCACCAGCCATACAAGAAGCACAATACCTCATGCAATTAATAAATGAGATGGATAAAACAAAGAGATGGAAGCAAGCGACATTATATTCCGACAACCAGAGCGCAATCTGCATAGCAAAAAAATTCCATCATTAGCCAGTGGGTAAAACACATAGACATAAAGTACCACTATATAAGGGACAAAATAAACAATGGTACAATCCAATTGAACTATGTGCCTACCGACAAAAATACAGCAGACTGCTTCACAAAACCCCTGGCAAGGACCCGCCTAGTCTGCGTAAAGACTAAACTATCAGGATGTAAAGTTTAAGGGGGGGGATGTTAAGGGATAAACCTTAACATCCTGAGTTATGTCCCTTAAATCTGGAACTCTCTCCTTAAGGGGTCATGTTCTTCCCTTTTTTGGTTATTACCCTTAAGTGAATAAACACGATAAAACCTTTCTCCCGTGTGCGTTCCTTCCTTCACTGATACGACCGCCATATATACAAATATGTCACATGTAACAAGCCATTTTCTTTGTTTTAAAAAAGGCCTATTGTAAAGTATGTACGACAGAGTAGTCTCCCTTGCACCAACTAACAACCGTAATGTTTCCCAGCATGCAGTGCAGGACGCCATCTTTGTTTTTGTAGTAGTTCACACAGTAGTAAGCACGGTAATAAACAAGTTCTTAACCTACCCACCTCTTGTTTGTTCATTACACCTACCATACAACTTGGAGACTGGGAATAATGAAAGACTTATAAAATCTTGGATTAAAAGGCAGGTTGCCCAATTTGATAAACGTCTTTTTGTCCGACAGAAGTTTCAAGGTTAGGGTGGGATCAACATTCTCAGACTAAAAAAATCCAAGGAGTTCCACAAGGTTGTATCTTGTCTGTCACACTTTTTAATATAAAAATAAACAAGATTGTTAATTGTTTGAATTAAGGTGTTGATGGTTCATTATATGTTGATGACCTTCTGATCAAAAACATGCATACAGCAGAACGGCAACTGTAAATGTGCCTACAAAAATTAAATCAATGGACCATTGAAAATGGTTTCAAATTCTTCCCAACCAAGTCAAAGTGTATCCATTTCTGTAATCAGAAAAAAATGTACAACAATCCAACCCTTAAACTGGTAGGAACTGAAATAGAAATGACTGATCAACATAAATTTCTGCATAACTATTATTATGAGTTGTGGCTAACTGTTACAAGGCCCCATTTTGTCCTACTCTATGCATATACTATAAAATACAAACTTAAAATGATGACTTAAATCTGTAGCTACTATTTGCCCCTTTTTACTATATGAAAAGCTCTCATTCACCAAACACTTTAGGTTTCGTAATAATAGATGGAACTTTCTAGAAGTCTCTAGAAACTTCTACTGGGTTCTAAAGGGTCCAAAAAACATATATAAACAGGATTTCGTACCAACTAGCCAGTTGCCTCCTGAACCCACGACCATGACTATTGAGGTCAACTCTGGTCCTTTTGATTCAAGAACAAAGCTTCAACCGAAAGAATCTAAGTTCCTACAATTCTTGAAAATAAAAGACTATCAGTAAATACTTCACTCCTATCCTTGATATTATTGACCAAACTGTTTTATTTTATATATATGTGAATTAATCAAACTATTTTTTAAGAAGAAAATAATATAATTCTTGGACTAGCGACGAATTCCCATCCATTATCTTAATCTTAACTACAGTAGATTTCCTCTCCCACTCCCTTGTATAGTTTACACGTTAAGCCAACTACTTTATGGGCTCTTGCATGCTTAGTAACTTGTTAGCATTTCCTAACGTATATTGTTTTAAACCTCATCCCTACTGTTCTAAAATATATTGTATTACATGTAAAATAAAATCTGCATTTTATTACTGGATGTAATATCCTTTTCTTCAACCTTAATTTCTACGAATCTGGTTCTTCTTATTTTGTGTTGCGCCAGCTGAAACACTAACACTGACTGCGGAGCAGATCGCATAGCTCTCCTAAAATTATATAGAGCTATAATTAAGACGATTTCTCGGTTTAATAAATTACTACCGTAGATTTATTCCAGGTTGTTCCAGAATTTTGACCCCACTCACAAACTTGCTGCAAAAACAGGAGAAGAAAAATGCAAAAATACTGACAGACGGAGAAGCGTTAGCTGCATTTCAAAATGCTAAAAAAGCGTTAGCAGATTTTACCAAGCTCTCTTATATCAGTGACGATGCTAACTCAACACTTACATTGACAACTGACGCCTCAGGAGATTCAATTGGAGCCGTTCTACATCAGAAGCTAAATGGCTCAGAAGAGCCAATCTCCTTCTTCTCGGTCAAATTAAACAAAGCACAGCAGAAGTACAGTACCTTCTCGAGAGAGTTACTAGCTATTTACTTATCAATAAGGCATTTTCGGCATCTGCTCGAGGGACGAAACTTTACTATTTTCACAGACCACAAACCCATCACTTACGCTTTACATGTGAATACAGATAAATACAGCTTTTTATGTCAGTAAAGATACCCGACAACTGGACTACATATCCCAATTTACATCGGATATCCGCTATATTAAAGGTTCAGACAATATTGTGGCAGATACGCTCTCACGCTCCACGATACAATCTATCGATTCTGTAATCCTTACCTTCGACCTCATTGCAGATGAACAACAGGAAGATACCACATTACACAAAATAAAAGAGGACACTTCTTTACAATTGAAGGAACACCCTGTCCCATTTGGAACAAAAACACTACTCTGTGATGTTGGGACTGGTTATTCAAGACCATATATTCCACCTTCATTGAGAAAAAAGATATTTCTGCATTTTCACAACCTCTCACATCCCGGACGCCGAGCAACCGACAAGTTGATTAGCAGTCGTTTTGTCTGACCAAACATGCATACTGACATAAAAAGCTGGACTCAAACTTGTTTAAATTGCCAAAAAAGCAAAGTAAACAGACATACTAAGTCCCCTCCTGGGCATTTTCTAAAACTAGATGGTAGATTCACAAATCTTCACATTGACATAGTGGGTCCCTTACCAGAAGCAAACGGACATAGTTACCTACTCACTATTATTGACCGATTCACAAGATGGCCTGTCGTTGTTCCTCTAAGGGATATATCTGCAGAAACGATCTCTAAAAGTATACTACATGAGTGGATTGCCGTTTTTGGTTGTCCCTCAGTAATAACTACAGATCGAGGTTCTCAGTTCCAATCTACGCTCTTTGATGAGTTCACAAAACTATTGGGAGTTAAGCATATAACGCCAATGGCTTAATTGAATGTTTCCACAGGCAACTTAAGACAGCATTAACAGCAAATAATGATTCCAAGATGTGGTTAGAAAATCTACCACTAATATTACTATCCAGCCGGAATGTAATCAAAGAAGATTTAGGATGTACAGCATCCAAAATGGTTTTTGGAACGTCCTTGTCGTTACCAGGACAGTTTTGTGATAAATCCAGTCACCTCCAGCCAACTACATATTTTGTACAAAGATTTAAGCAAAGAATGAATGAACTAGTTTTCACACCCACTAGAACACAAACAAAAGACCTTTACACTCCAAAAGACCTCCACAATTGTGAATATGTTTTCGTACGAAACGACGCAGTAAAAAGGCCTCTTTGCCCTACTTATACGGGACTTTTCCAAGTAGTCGACAGAAAACCCAAATATTTCACAATTATAGCAAAAGGCAAGCAAGACACTGTCTCTATAGACAGACTAAAACCAGCGTACTTGGATTTACCTACAAAGAAAAGTACATAGGAACATTCTACCGCCGCATCAAAGACCAATGTAAGTAAAACATTTTATACACCTCCAAACACACTTAAAAACATTTCCACAAGATCGGGTAGACACGTACACTGGCCTACTCATTTTAAAACATATATTAGATATTGAGAAATATTTTCAATATTTATCAATCTGCAGGGAGGTTTATAGGATACAAATCCTATATCATTCCAACAAAACTGAAAAACACAAAGTAGATTTGCACACCTGAAAAATCGGATCAAAACAACTAAAAACATTTTTTCGCAATAAGGTGTGAAATTAACAACAACTACAACAACAAATTTACAACTGACTGCAAAACAATTCAACCCGATAAGTACATTTTCCTCTTATCTTTTATTTCTCATTCACACTCTTTTTCAACTTAAATTGATCGCCCCTTTTACCTTTCCACCTACTCGGCGGATACAACAAAAGAAAAGAAACAGACATTACTCTACTACTCTGTTGAAAGACAGCGAACACGGACACTTTTTTGTTCAAATCACATTTGCTTAAATGAACTAAAAAGCATTAATCTTTTTTTACTCTATTCAAACAAGATATAAAAATATACAAATTTGTTTATTCTGCATGAATATCATTAAATATTTTCCATATCCTATTTTTCTACAAAAAAAACATTTCTTATCATGTTGTCTTTTCTTGAAATTTGCGTTGTATTTTGTGGACAGGGTATCCCGCATTAAATTCTCCTTTTAATCTGGGTATGCTGACCCCACGAGGGGTGTCTCTTGGCTAGTGAGCAAATTTTGAAGGCTGCATGTACTCTTGTCTTCGCAGATCCGGCGGGCAGGCTTTGCGTGCTGGATGTTACTATAAAGGATAAGGCTGTACATCTCATTGGGGTTTATGCGTCCAATAGCCATTCTGAGCGGCCTGCTTTGCTTTGGCAGATTGGGCTGTTCTTGACATCTTGTCGGGTAGTTTTAGCACGGGATTGGAATGCCGTCCTTGACCCCGATGTAAGTCGTATAGGGCAAAAACTGGGTACTAACAACCGGGATGTGATACAATTTCAGGACTTTATCGATGGGTTTGATCTTGTCGATAAGTACCAGAATGAGCACCCTCGGGAGGTAGCATGAACTTGGACAAATAGTGGCAACTTAGCTCCTGGGACACTTGCTAGCTACCTCGACCGAGTCTTCGTTAGGAGAGTTGATGTAGGGCTCTTTAGGTGTCCAAGCTTCCATTATATAGTTTATTCAGACCATAGGCCTGTCTGGGTCCATATAAACTTAGATAAGACTAAGGTTAGGTTGGCTGGTTACTGGAAATTAAACTGTTCATTATTTGGTGAGCAGGATTTCCGGGACTAGCTGCTACTAATGATACAGAGGGAATTGACAGGGGTGGTTGTAAGGAACGCCTGGTGGGATAAATTAAAATCCAAAATTAGAACGTTTGCTGCCGATTTTAGCCGTCGACTCAATCTAGAAAGATTAGCGGCGCAAACAGCTTTAGAACAAAAAGTTGATCAGGCAGTGAAATCCCGTAATAGTGGGGAAATAGCCTTAGCTAAGGTAGAGTTGTCCTCCTTGCTTATCAAGAAGGATCAAGCTCTGGTAGTTAGGTCTAGGTTAAAAAAAATGTCCTCTGAGGTGACGAATATAGCTGCTAAATTGCGTACAGAGGAAAATTGGAGCACATCTTGGTGACATATCGTGTGCGTCACATTGCCGAAGGGCAGGACTATTCAGGACAACCTTCATATGGTACGCTTGATCTTAGAACAAGTCGACAGTGAAGCTGCGGTGACCAATTTAGATCAGTCCAAGGCCTTCAATAGGGTTCACCATCGTTTTCTGGAGGCTGCCCTTTCTTGGCGTCTGGTTCGGTCCTGATTTCCAGCTGGATATGAATTGGTTGGAGGTGCAAGGGAAGGCCAAGATTGCAATTAATTTGTGGTCTCGGAGGAATCTTTCCTTAAAGGGGAGGGCGGAAGTATGTGTTTCACACATCTACCCAATTCTCCTTTACCGACTCCGAGTGCTTCCACTTCCATCTGACACTTTACTGGCGTTAGTGAGGCTCTTGTTCTCCTTCTTGTGGGGAGGCAAGGCCGCCACAGTCTCTCAGGAGATCTGTTGCCTTCATTCTTCTGAAGGCGGTCTGGGTATGCCTAGCATTGAGATTCGTCAATATATGCTTTTCATCGCCTTCCTAGACCAAATGCGTCACAAATCGGATGAGGTAGGCACCTTCTGGAAGGAAGATGTCTGTAGAAACTTCCCATCTCTTAGAAGTATGCACTTGAGTGAGGAAGAGGCTCACCGTTTACCCCGAGCCGAATGCTCCTTCTATCGCGAATGTCGTGTTGCTCTGAAACGCCTCTTACGGGTGCCGGATGGCCTCCCCAACGCCCAGGCGTTGTCTCGTAGGGCACTGTATCAATTGTTAGTCAGGGTGGCCATTCAGGATGATCTGATTGACAAGGTCTTACGAAGCTGGAGGCTCACTCAATATGGCCTTGGGCACCTGAAAAGTTGCTGACCAACAAAATCCCAAAAAGAGAACCTCATGGAACAAATCTGGTAAATAGAGTTTTGACTATTTTCATTGACCAAACTAAAAATTTATATATACACACATTTGTGGATTTCCAGTAATAGCACTTAGATTACTTCGCTAGCCCTAAAGTGGTAAAGATGCTTGACTCACCTTCCTTCTCCTTTGTAACACTTCGCCAGTAAACTCTGTGTTTTCTGTTTTGTATGCCACAGTTTTATATCTTGAATATATTTTGTGTTTTTAGTAAATTAAATATTTGTTTGTAATTGAGCTCTGTGTTTTTGGTAAATCATTTTTTTTCTTTTGTTACAATTTCCATCACGTAACAGTCAAACTGCACTTTATGTGGTCACACTTAGACTATTTTCCAAAGAACTGCGGAGATTTGAGTGAAGAGCAAGGTGAGCACTTTCACCAAGACTTTTGCATTATGGAAGAGCCGGTGGGATGTAAAAACTCTCTCGCTGACTATTGTTGGTGCTTGAAACAAGATGCAGTTGGCTGCCGAGCACAGGAGGAAGTCCTCGAAAAGACCTTTCATCCATGAATAGCTTTTTTTGTGTATTTTTCAGTTTACTATGGCACAATGTGAGCTGTCTGTGAAAATACCAGCCCTAGATTTAGCATTATTTGTTTAATTCAAGAAGAAAATAGAGTTATAATACTGTTCTATACATTTCAGGTAAGAGCTTGTATCTTAAAAATTTGATCTGATTAGTAAAAATGAGTATGGTTTTTGGATTCAGTGTAAAAACACTCCCTTAAAATCAGCTATTATATATTTGAACTTAAAACCTTGCAGACCAGTGGAATGGATAGGTTTATGGCAAACTTGCTGGGACAACTGCACTAACAATAAGCTAAAAAAGATTCAACCAATGATCAAGACCTACCAGAGTTACCGAAAAGTGATAAAAGCGGAAGTAACCCTTGTTTGACTCCACAGAGGCCACACATACATAAGACACGCATATCTACTTAAAAGGATAAAATCCTCCATTCTGTGTTGGCTGTCATGTGCCATTTACAGTGCAACAAATATTGATTTCAATGCATTGATTTCAATGAAATCTTTTCCAAATATTACCAGGCCAGCAACCTGAAGGACCTTTTTGAACAGGTTAATCCAAATAACATTTTTGGATACCTGTAGGAAGTGGGGCTGTACCAAAAAATATAAAACACCAAGAACTTGAAATCACTTTAACCGTGTGCAAATAAATGAGCTCTGCTTGTTTTAAAAACAATGCTGCCTATAAACTATTTGTTTTCAAAGCATATATATTTAGTGTTTTATATATATTAGATACTCTAAGTAGGTTCATTGACCCCAAAAATGTAGGCCTGTACAGGGATGATGAACTCATTGTTATACCCAATAGCAATGGTCCTCTAACTTCCAAGTTACATAAAAAGATCATTAAAACTTTCCAATTTCTAGGATTACCGTTATTGGCTACTCTCGGCAACACGATAAGCCACATGAATAGAGTTTTCTTTTTGGCGGGATCTTCAGAGTTCTTCCTGGTTCGGTCCCTGCATGCATGCACCCTTGCTCGCCGCTCCGCCTTTCCATATTACTTTGGTATGTTTTATTTAATTCTTCTTCAGCCTTTTCATCGCCTTTGTATTGAAAATGTATTATTGTAGCACGACAAGTAGTTTGTTGCCTCTTTATTTCTGTGTTGCTCATTCAAGCAGCTTGTACTTTCTAGCCCAGAATTATTGATATTTAGCAACGAGATATAGGACTTTTCTATGCAGAATTTGCTCAGTGGTTTAGTCATGCTCTTTTACCATGTCTACCATTGTGAATTGCCTCTTTATAGCTCTCAACGCTGAGCTGCCTTTCCGAATTTGTTGCTGTCATATTTAATTTAATTACGGCACACACTTCGCAGTTCGTAGCCACTTTCTCCACTACCAGACCGCCTTGTGGCTGCCTGTAGTAGTGGTTAGCTTTATTTTTTCTTTCGTGCTTCCTTCTCTGTATCTAGTCTTACCCTTTCCTCTTTTTATTTCTCTCTCTTTCGTCGCAGTGGACTCAGGTTTTTTTTTTGTTTTTGTTCATTTTTCTTTCAGATTTTTTACCTGATTCATGGAATAAAATCTTTCGTTTTTCAATGAAATTCTTCAGTGTTTTGTGAATTCAAGTTTACCCTGTCTGTCTAAAGCAACATGTTTTTTAGCATTTTGTCCAGGGCAGCACAGTAAAAAATGAAAGTAATTTGCACATGGTGCAAGGTCCTCCGTGATGCAGTGAGACCAGCTTCCCCTCCCACGGTTCCTTGTGGATTTCCCTACTAGACTGCCGTCGGCGTAAAACTAATTTGACAGCTATTAGCCTTCTCAACGACCCGTCACGTACCAGTACTCTTTGTCTACCCTTCTCTGCCACAGGTCCCAACACGCATCCACAAACGCCATGGAGCAAAAATCTGTCGTTTCTAACAGAAAGTGCTCCAGGTTCTCCTCTGCCTCATCTAAGGCCTTCGCTGTCCATGCTGAAGTGGAGATGGCTAAAGCAGGCTAAAACGGAGTCTGAAGAGAAAACTCTAGAAGCTCAAAGGGAGACAGCTCTCAAAGAAGCTGCATTAGAGGC
The DNA here is from genome assembly GCA_964036315.1 of Acanthosepion esculentum. NCBI lineage: Eukaryota > Metazoa > Mollusca > Cephalopoda > Sepiida > Sepiidae > Acanthosepion > Acanthosepion esculentum. The sequence continues at coordinate 20,937,818 of OZ038484.1, forward strand.
CTTTGAAGTGTACGTCTCGCTTAGTGAAGAAAAATCCAGTATTCACCTTGACCAGACTCCTGCTGATCCCATGCAGTGCACGATAGAACATGTAGCTGAACAGACTGCTCAACTCAACTCACAGCCCTTACAACCTTCTGCTCTGCAACACATACGATCTCCTGCGTCCCAATCCGATCAGCCCGCCGACTCAAAAGCCCCCTTCTGCTACTTCCCCGATCCCAAGCCCGATCCATATGATGATCGGCGAAGGAGGTCCCCAACAGAAAACTGCCATGACCATTCTAGTGACCTAATGCGTTACTTCGCCCGGCGAGAATTACTTCAAGCCAGTATGTTGAAATTCTTGGACAGACCTAAGGACTATCGAGCATGGAGACGCTCGTTTTGCAACTCCATTGTCGACATGCATTTGACACCGTGCAAAGAAATGAACTTGCTTGTGAAATGGCTCGGCCCTGCTTCTACTGGGCATACCAACCGTTTAGGAACAGCCTACCGTAACTATCCTGAGAAGGGCCTGCAGGAAATAAGGAAGCGTTTGGAAAAATGCTACAGGTCCCCGGAAGTGCACGATAGAATATGTAGCTGAACAGACTGCTCAACTCACAGCCCTTACAACCTTCTGCTCTGCAACACATACGATCTCCTGCGTCCCAATCCGATCAGCCCGCCAACTCAAAAGCCCCCTTCTGCTACTTCCCCGATCCCAAGCCCGATCCATATGATGATCGGCGAAGGAGGTCCCCAACAGAAAACGGCCATGACCATTCTAGTGACCTAATGCGTTACTTCGCCCGGCGAGAATTACTTCAAGCCAGTATGTTGAAATTCTTGGACAGACCTAAGGACTATCGAGCATGGAGACGCTCGTTTTGCAACTCCATTGTCGACATGCATTTGACACCGTGCAAAGAAATGAACTTGCTTGTGAAATGGCTCGGCCCTGCTTCTACTGGGCATGCCAACCATTTAAGGACAGCCTACTGTAACTATCCTGAGAAGGGCCTGCAGGAAATAGGGAAGCGTTTGGAAAAATGCTACAGGTCCCCGGAAGCCATCGAAGACTCATTCTTCGAAAGGATCCAAGGGTGACCAGGGACTACTACAGACTGAGGGAGCTAAGTGACCTCCTCACCGAACTCCAAGCAGCTAAGGATGATAGGGATCTCCCTGGTCTTGCCCTCCTGGATACTGCTCGGGGTCTCAGGCCTATAGTAGAGAAGCTTTCACTTACACTACGGGACCAATGGACCTCCCATGGCACTACATACAAGTGGAAATATCAAGTGCCATTACCCCCATTTTTGTGTTTACTAAATTCATTGAGTAGCAAGCAGAGGACAGGAACGACCCCAGCTTTCGTCTTACCACAGATACTTGGCCCTCACAAAACACGGACCGAGCAACATCGAAAAGAGATTTCGGCCAACAGGACTCAAATTGCGTCTAAGGACATCAAACAGATATGCCCCATCCATAACTTGCCTCACCCTCTTCGCAGTTGCCGGGCATTTAGAAGTAAACCTTTTCCGGAGCGGCAAGCCTATCTGAGACAACACAACATATGTTTCCAATGTTGTTCTACCCATGCCAACAAAGACTGCAGGTTCAAGCCTAAATGCGCTGAATGTGGCAGTGAAACCCACAACACTGCCCTTCACCCTGGACCTGTACCACAAACTACGCCCATCAGAGCCATGCCAAACCATGGCGGGGAGAACAACGACGTTGCAGCCCACTGCACACAGGTTTGTGGTGGCAACCTAATTGAAAAATCTTGTTTGAAAATTTGCCCGGTGAAGGTACATCCCCAAGGCCAGAGAAACAAGACAGTCAGGATGTATGCTGTGATCGACAAACATAGCAACAAGTCGCTTGCTTGTCCAGAATTCTTTGAGTTCAGCGACTGCGGCCCCACATCTTCTTACTCACTGAGGACCTGCGCTGGGGTCATAGAAACAGTTGGGAGAAGAGCCTATGGGTACAGAATTGAATCCATAGATGGACGCATCAGCCACCCCCTTCCAACACTAATTGAGTGTGCTGATGTGCTGGATAATTGCTCGTGAATCCCAACGCCAGAAGCAGCCCTTCATCACAAGCATTTGGCTAGCATAGCAGCCGAGGATTCCCAACTTGGACCATGAGGCCTCTATTTTGCTACTCTTGGGTTGTGTCATTATTGACGTAGATAAGGTTCACGTCCAGATCAACGGTCCTCACAACACTCCTTATGCTCAGAAACTAGACATGAGCTGGGTGATAGTGGGGAATGTATGCCTCGGGGGAACGCATAAACCATCCATTGTAGACAACTTTTTCAACAGCACCCAAGAAGGAGGCCACCCAACAAACTTTGGGCCTTGTCCCAATACGTTCCAGGACAAGGAAATATACCACCAGAAAGAATTGGGTAGCTCCGTCTTTCGACTGACTAAGGAAGACGACTGACTGGCCTACTCTATAGAAGACAGAATCTTCCTCGATATCATGGAAAAAGGCGTGAGGAAGAATAGTCACTGCAGCTGGGTGGCGCCTCTTCCAGTCAAGCCATCCAGACTTCGACTTCCTAACAACCAACATCAAGCAGTCGGCCCAACTCACTGACTCGCCAATTCAGGAGGAAGCCGCATTTGGCACAGGACAACTTCTCCTTCATGGAAAAAACTTTTGCTAATGATCATGCAGAGGTTGCCCCTCCACTCAAACAGGAAGATGGTACTTGCCTATGTTCGGCATTTACCACCCGAAAAAAAAAAACAAACAAAATTAGAGTTGTCTTTGACTCCAGTGCCCAATATAATGGAGTATCATTGAATAACGCCCTATTAACCGGGCCAGATCTAAACAACAACTTGATAGGAGTTCTGATCCGTTTCCGAAGAGAACCCGTGGCAATCATGGCTGATGTTGAGCAAATGTTTTTCCGTTTTCTCGTTAAAAGAGAACACAGAGACTTTTTGCGGTTCCTGTGGTATAAAGACAACGAACCTGATAAGGAAATAGTCGAATATAGTATGAAAGTCCATGTATTTGGCAACAGTCCTTCACTGGCAGTGGCAACTTCCTGTCTCAGGAAATCCGTCGGAGGGAGACATCCAGATTGCAGCCCTGCGGTTGTTCAGCACGTACACCATGACTTTTATGTGGACGATGGACTAAAGTCAGTGCCTATTGTAGGAGAGGCCGTCTCCTTGCTGAAGGAAATCTGAAATGTTCTGGCAGCATCCAACTTAAGACTACATAAAATAGCCTCCAATAAAAAGGAGGTTCTGGATGCTTTCCCTACAGGGGACCTCGCCAGTGACATCAAAGATCTGGACCTCAATGAGGAGGCTGTACCGATGCAACATAGCCTGGGACTTGATTGGGACCCAGAGAGTGACTGCTTCACCTTTCGAGTTGCAGATGAAAAGAAGCCTTATACATGCAGTGGCGTCTTGTCAACAATCAACAGCCTCTATGACCCTCTTGGTTTCGTAGCTCCGGTTATCATCCAAGGAAAGTTCATTTTACGGGAGCTGACATCCGATAAGGTTGATTGGGATACTCCTTTACCTCCTCAGAAGGAGCAACTTTAGACTGCATGGCGCGACTCCCTACAAGAACTCCACAACCTCCAGATACCAAGGACCTACATCACTAAGTCACCCACTGCAGTATCTTTCAGGCAGTTGTGTGTCTTCTCGGACGCATCGACTAAGGTGATTGCTGCTGTTGGGCAGGTCGATTTTGGAAACCCGGTGATGCAATGGTGATGATAGTTGGAGTTTGACATAAAAAATACCTACACCAAATATTTTTTCCAAATCGTTACCTTCGTTTGAGGAAATGACTTTAAAAGTTGAAAAATTGCAGCAATTAAAAGTTTTTCGGTGAATTGTCAAGTACGTCCCGTCGTCAAAACAATCTGTACCGTTAGGAAAATGAAATCATTATTTAGAATATGTTTTAAACTACACTTTTTTCATAAACTAAATAAAAATGAGTGAGGATAATGAATTAATAAAATAAATATTAACTGTAAACGCAAAATTGTATTTTTAAGTAATAGCGACAGAAGTTTGCTTTTTTTCTTCCCCAGGAACTTTCTTTGGTGGGAAAATTTTAGTTTACACCGTTGCAAACACACACTTGTTACTGCTTGAGAAATTAATGTCTGTTTTTTTTTAAATTTAAAAAATAACAATTATAGGCTAAAGACCTAATTATTTCGAAAGGAGAAACGAAAAAAGACTTGTTTAAAATATATATTATTATATTTTAAGTGTCTGCAGCGAATTTAAACGTATTTGTTTCATCCGCTGAAGAAATTATTCCCGTTGTTGGTAAGTTAACTTTTTTCTTTAATTTGTTTTTCTATACGTTCTTTACGAAACATAACCAAGTAAATTTTCAAGTTTTTCTAGTTAATAAAAAAATTACTTTGCAGAAAATTAGTGGCAAATTTTTATTTCTTTTATTTTTAGGGGGTAATTTTTTTTTTTAAGCAGTATTGTTTTTCTAAAATTATAGTTTTAAAATCAGATAACACACAAAGGTTAATATGAGTAAATAAAGAAACTGCTTTAAAGGTTTTTCAAACTCTAAACTACACACTCGTTTAAAATGGCGCAGCTACAGGAAGAATGAATCCCTTTATGGATAAATTCATGTTATCCAAAGAGGAGCAAAAATCTGTTAAAAAAACAAACAAACTTTAGTCTAAACTAAACACTAGTATGGTCTTTTAGAATTCCTCAACTACTTTTTCTTCAATGCCGATTTTCGTGCAAAAAAGTGGATCACAGCTTCATACATTTTTTCTGAAAACCTTAGCTTCTCATTGGACAATAAACATTAAAATTATCTCGCTTATTTTCATGTACATTTGTTCTCAATGAGCGAAACAAAACATATCAGACTCCAGACTGAGTTTTGTAAAGCGCTCCCTGAGTGGTTAACAAATATTAAAAAAACAATTTACCTGCTCACCACTACGTCCGAATAACATCAACCTAGTTTTTGACCTGACGAAAAAACAATGCTTCTTGGAGCCAATCACGTGGTAACCAAACATATAAATTGAATGTACGAGCGAACCCAACGAGTGAGAATTTACGATGACTAGCATTTGCTAAACTAGTTCACGACGCTTGTAACTTTACTGCAGCGAAGTACAAAATTAGAATGTCAAATTCTTTAACATGAAATAACTTCACTGTAATTCAAGCTAAATATTCAACTCACTCAAAAACTTTCTTGCAACTTACAAAAAATAATTCAATCACGCTATTGAATCTTACGAGACGAAATTACAAACATTTACGAACAATACATTCAACTACTACGAGGAACCAAAACAAATTGAGCATTCACGGAACATTCACTTCTCCGACTTCTTTAAAGCTAAAAATTTATTCAACATATTTTCAGCTTTACAGGACTTTTTAATTATTCTTCCATTGAATATTTTGAGCAAAAAGTTAATTCAACTTTTTGTGAGCTCAGATAAAAAAATATATCCAGTAGTAAAAATCTTTAACCAGTTAAAGGGAAGCAACTCATGTTAATAATTCATGTAAAAAATCTGTTGACATTATATAAATTTTGTACCTATTATGAAATGTTATTTTCTTGTATTTTTCTCTTGTTTGCTTTTTGTTTGCATGAACATTCGTAAAGTAAAAAAATGTGCGGGTTGATTTGCGCTGACAATACCGCTACAGTCTGGTCTGGTCCTCTCAATAAAGCTAATTCAACTCTACAAAGTTTTTCATGACTCCTTACCATAACTAACAGTTATTTTTTTACATATGAAACTGGAAGATAGCCTAAAACAGTTTGGTTTAGTTATTGTGACGATTTTAGGTAGTCAGTAAGAGAAAAAGGAGGTAAAAACACACATGACAATAGCAGAAACAATGATGATGAAGGTGCCTAGAAACAGCGGCACAAGCAAGTAAAAATAGAACGGGGTGAAATTTTGGCGCCGAAATAAAAGGTCACCAAAGGTGGCAGCCCAAGTTCTAGGATATGGAGACGAAGGGGACCTTCGCGCCAAAAAAGTGCCCAAGGTCAGAAGTCGGAAAAGAAAGTCAGTTGCTGTCGAGATCTGCCGGAGGGAGGATCTCCAACCTAAAGGCTCTGAAATTTAAAAAAAAAAAAAAAAAGACTTATGTACAACTCCGTTCTATCCTTCTAACGTGAAACGAAGGAAGCGCAACTCTGAGGAAACGATCCCTGCAGAACATCAAAAGAAAAGGAATTGATGTTAGTAGCAAGGCAATGTTTATATCTCAAGTGAAGAGATAAAGATAAAAAAAAAAAAAGGAAACAAAAAGAAGGAGAAAAAGAAGGCACACAACAATGAGGTTGGTCTCTCTTTTCCTTTTGTGAATTAAATGTTTTTTTGATTGAGTTTGCGAACTATGTATATTCTTCTATCTGTGGGAAAGATTTGTAATGGTATTCGGAGAACAGCCAGGAAATTTCTATGAATATCCTCAGGCTCCGAGAACCATCACGGCCCTAACGAAATCATGAAGGTGCCATTGCCTTTTTGTCATCATCTGTAAAAAGAAAAAAAAAAAAAAAAAAGGGGAAGGGACAAAGTGACAACAATCCGAAAAATAATTAATTTACATTTTTTTTCTCTTACATTACGAGCATGAACGCTCCCTGGCTGAGTTACTCAAAGATCGGTCCTCAATAAATGTCCGTTGTTTTTGTTTTTTTATTATCATTGTTAAAAAAATAAAAAAAAATAAAAATATATATAAAAAAAGGAAAAAGGAGATTGTTTTCGTTTGTTCTTTTAAAAAAGATAAAAAAAAAACCCTGATTCATTCACATACCCAAGCCCATAATCGCTTGTTTCGAGTGGATGAAAGCAGGGTAGCCTCATACCCCACCCTGGAAGATTCATCTGCAGTGAGGAGACAATACGAGATAAGCGGTTGGCGCGTCGATCCAGGTAATTTCCCCTCTTACCGGCTGGGACATACTTCTCAACGAGCATCACGTTGAGAAATAAAAATAAAACCCAGAAGGAGAACGTCACATGGGGCTCTCGTCCGGGATGTTAAAATAAAAATATATATAGAGATATACGTATATATACGACCAAGTGTGAACTCATAAATTTTTTTTTCTTGGAAAAGAAAAACGATACGGTCATCGGAATTCGGGAATTTGGAAAAATTCATTTGTTCAAAAGCATAGACAGCGAGACTTGCTTGCGAAAAACCATAGTGGGGGCTCAGCAGCAAATTTTAAAGAAAGAATCATCGGAACGATTATTCGGATTAACCTAAGAACAAGTGAATCAAGATGGATGAAATGGAAGATTTTTTGAAGGAACCGTCACTTGAAAAATTGGAGGTGATGAGGAAGAGTGTTCTATTGGAAGTAGGAGAAAAATTAGAGTTAGAGACCAAAAAGGCGATGAGAAAAGAAAAGATAGTTCGAATAATAGTCGAACATATGGTAGACGAACAAATATTCGAACCGGAAGTGTTAGAAAGAATACCTGGAGAACCAACCAAGCTGTCTGCGGAACAAATAGAGTTGGAAAAATTGTGAAATTTCTCAGTTAATTGCCAAGGAAATAACTATTATTTGGCAAGCAGTTAATCCACAATTGCCGTTGTTAAGGGAACGTTATATAGGACAGAAGGTCAATATATTTTGCTATAAGAGGGCCAAACAGATTGACAGGAAATCTCTTGCAGCAACCAAAGTGAAAAGAATGAAGGAACAGCTGGACAAACTGTTTGATATATCTTCTTGTAGCTGTGAACTTCCTGTCTTGAGATGTGATGCCTTTGCAGTACAGTGTGTTGTGAATATGGATTATCTCCCCTTTGATAATCCAAGCTATAAAAGCTGTACATTTCCGGTTGTCAAGTAGACGAGTAGTAAGATTCTTAATTGAATAAAAGATTACTAGACCGAATCTCTTGTCCTGTTTTCATTACAATTTATTCAATTAAGAATGGAACAATTTATGCGACTGGAGCGATTTACCACAGATCCAGAGAGCGATTCAGCTGACAAGTGCTGGAAACATTGGCGGGAGACATTTACAAATTTACATTCAGAAAGACCAGGACGTCCCATCAATGAGCGTGCGCCCCTAACCAACTACCTGTCTCACACAGTCAACGAAATTATCTCGGATTGCGTTACCTACGAAGAAGCAACCGATGTACTGAACGCTACATACATAAAGCCCCAAAATGAGATATTTTCTAGACACCTACTTGCGACTCGCCGACAAGAATCAGGCGAAACATTGGACCATTTCCTTAAGAGCCTTCGGACACTGGGCAAAGATTGCCACTTCTGCCCAATGACAGCATTAGAGGCCCAAGAGCAACACATTTTGGACGCCTTCATTAACAGCTTACGTAATACTCAGATAAGACAACGTCTTCTTGAGAATAAGACCCTTACACTTAGAACAGCTTACGAGCAAGTCTATATCTTCGAAAGTGCTATACAGCAGTCTAGCTCTTATTTACAGCCAGACACCGTGGGCGCCGCGTTAAACCCACCTGTTCCTACTACCCCACCTCATGACGATAGTCCGACTAAGCTTCAAGAACAATCGGTTACTACCGCTTTAAAAAGGGATACCTGCTATTTTTGTGGCTTATCTAAACACCTACGAGTTTCATGCCCTGCCAGAGATACTCGTCATAAATGTGGAAAACTTGGTCATTTTTCAAAGGTATGCAAGTCTTCTAAAACTCTCTACAAAGCCACTCGTCAAAATACATCTGCGACTTTAGCCGCCTCCCCCGACTGCCTTTCAAAAACTATTGTAAAAGTGAAAATTAACGGGAGGTCTACGAATGCTCTGCTCGATACCGGGAGCTCAGAAAATTTTATCAAAGAAAGCTTGGTAAAAACCAACAAATTGTATTTTGTCCCCTCCCCCAGCAGAGTAACAATGGCAAACGCGTCATTGTCTGCGCAAGTAAGTGATTATTGTTTGGTGGACTTACTATTTAATGACGTCTCCTATAAAACCACTAAATTATCCGTAATGAAAAACCTTTGTTGCGAAATAATACTGTGACACGATTTTTTACAGCAACACTCACAGATTGAAATTCCATTTGGCGTTTCAATGCCCGCATTGAAAATTTGTGGATTGGCGACAGCAAAAATCCAGTACCCGTCACTTTTCGAAAACCTAACTGAAAACTGCAAACCCATAGCAGTGAGAAGCAGACGTTTTTCTTATAATAATAAAAAATTCATTGACTCTGAGATAAAAAGACTACTCGAGGAGGGTATAATTGAGCCTAGCAAATCACCCTGAAGGGCTTAGGTAGTTATAACCACTTCTAAAAACCATAAAAAAAAGAATGGTTATAGATTACTCCCAAACCATAAATAGATTTATTCTTTTGGACGCCTTCCCACTACCCAGGATGGATGAAATGATAGGCGAAATAGCCAAATATAGTATGTTTAGCACTCTGGACTTGAAAAGCGCGTACCATCATATCGCCATTAGACCTAGAGACAAGCTATACACTGCTTTCGAGGCGAACGGTCGACTATATCAATTTCGCAGGTTTCCTTTTGGCGTTACAAATGGGGTAGCCAGCTTTCAAAGGATAGTCGACCAAATCACAACGGATGAGAAACTGGAAGGCACATTTGCGTACATCAACAACGTCACAGTATGTGGCCATAATAGAAAGGAACACGACGAAAATCTCAGAAGGTTCATGTCTGCCGTCTACAAATACAACCTTACCCTAAACGACGACAAATGCTCGTTTGGACTGGACATAATAAACCTACTGGGGTATACCATAAGCAAAGGTTTTATGGCACCGGACGCAGATCGATTGAAACCTTTACTCCAGATGCTTGTCCCTCACAACCAGCCTCCCCTTCGACGTGCTATCGGCATGTTTGCTCACTACTCCCAATGGATTGCTTCGTTCTCAGAAAAGATACATCCATTAACACAAGTAGAGACGTTTCTTCTGTCCCGTCAAGCCGTTGAGGCATTCAAGGGACTGAAAAAGGATATTGCGAAATCTGCAATTACAACAATAGACCAAAATATTCCTCTGGTTGTTGAAACGGATGCGTCAGACTGTGCTATTGCTGCTTCTTTGAGACAAGCTGATCGTCCTGTAGCCTTTGTTTCAAGGACCCTCTCACAGGCTGAACGATGACACCCCGCAATTGAAAAGGAAGCCTACGCCATAGTCGAGGCATTAAGAAAATGGCGACACTACCTGATCGGACGCCTCTTTAAACTTATTACTGACCAGAAATCAGTTGCTTTTATGTTCAATTCTAAGACTACAAGTAAAATAAAGAATGAAAAAATAGCTATTGCTGCTTCTTTGAGACAAGCTGATCGTCCTGTAGCCTTTGTTTCAAGGACCCTCTCACAGGCTGAACGATGACACCCCGCAATTGAAAAGGAAGCCTACGCCATAGTCGAGGCATTAAGAAAATGGCGACACTACCTGATCGGACGCCTCTTTAAACTTATTACTGACCAGAAATCAGTTGCTTTTATGTTCAATTCTAAGACTACAAGTAAAATAAAGAATGAAAAAATAGCGAGGTGGAGAATTGAACTATCTTGTTTCTCCTTTGACGTCAGCTACCGACCTGGCAAGGAGAACTTAACAGCTGATACACTGTCAAGAGTATGCTGTACGGCACCAAGCGGGGATGAACTCCGAACGCTACATAACAATCTCTGTCATCCGAGCATTACTCGAATGGCTCATGCTGTGAAGTGTAGAAACTTGCCTTTCTCAGTGGAGGAGGTAAAAAGAATTACAAATTCCTGTCGAATGTGTGCTGAAATAAAGCCTCGGTTTTATAAACCCAAAACTGGCGTTTTAATAAAAGCAACACAACCGTTTGAAAGACTCAATCTTGATTTTAAAGGACCGCTACCAAGCAAAACAAGGAACCGATATATATTAACGGTTGTCGACGAATATTCACGGTTTCCTTTTGCCTTCCCTTGCTCAGACATATCGGCTGCTGCAATTATACAATGCCTCTGCTCACTATTCGCCATCTTTGGGGCCCCTTCCTATATACATTCGGACCAAGGGACTTCTTTCATGTCAGAGCAGCTTTGACAATTTCTACAGGAACGAAGAGTAGCTATAAGCCGGACAACTCCCTACAACCCTAAGGGTAACGGCCAATGCGAAAGATATAACAGCATTATTTGGAAGACCGTTCAATTAGCTGCCTCAAATAACGGATGTTCGATTGATAATTGGGAAGATCTCCTTCCTGTCGCATTATACGCCATTCGATCCCTATTGTGTACCGCCACGAATGCCACCCCACACGAAAGGTTACCTTTTCAGCGACGGAGTTCGGCGGGAGCTTCGCTTCTATCTTGGCTCTCTTGACCCGGTACTGTGTTTCTGAGACGACATGCACGTTACACCAAGAACGATCCCTTGGTGGACGAGGTAGAGCTTATAGAGGCGAACCCCCAGTATGCTCTAGTACGACATGCAGATGGTAGAGAGTCTAATGTGTCTCTAAGGGACCTAGCACTGGCCGGAGACGTACCAGGACCGTGGATGGCCCCTGAGGACAGACCAACTCCCCCTGACACTGAAGCCCCTCCGGAAGATCATGACACTGTCTCTGTTGAGGCCCCGCCAGAGACTTCGGATGGGCCAACACCCGAATCTCTGACAGATGAAGGACTAGCACCGGAAAAACGTGTTCATCCAGAGACCGACTCTGACGCGGAACGGCCTGCTCCCCTGAGAAGGAAACATTTCGGAGCAAGGTATTTTAGAGCCCACAGACAGGCTCGCACTGAAGAGCCTCCCTGTTCGAGTACTCTGACCACGAATCATGGACTGCCGAGGTGGCCACTGCGAGCTCGTAGGGAGCCTGGACATTTAAGGGACTTTCTTCCCTATCAGTGAGAAATTTGGTGGGGGAGAATGTTGTGAATATGGATTATCTCCCCTTTGATAATCCAAGCTATAAAAGCTGTACATTTCCGGTTGTCAAGTAGACGAGTAGTAAGATTCTTAACTGAATAAAAGATTACTAGACTGAATCTCTTGTCCTGTTTTCATTACACAGTGCAAGACAGAAAATTGTCAAACAAGACACAGTCTGCACTTGTCCTCCTAACAAGAAGGTAAGATTAATTCTATGATTCCTTTTTACTTAGTATAATTTGAATACCAATTTGTAACATTTGAAATAATTGAAAACTATAGATTCATCTGCAATTATGTTCCTTTTTGTGGAAAATAAAATAATATATTGGTATTTGTCATGTATTCTGGATCTATTATTAAACATGCAAATTTTGCAATTTTCAGGTTCCCCATAGAAGACAGAATACTTAAAGGACCAGAGGGAAAAAACAGGGCCAAAAGGTAGTTATCAACTGGGACCTATCGACAAAGGTGCTATAAAAAATACAAAAGAAAGTCTGCTGAAGTGGAGAGACAAAGTGAAAAACAGGAACAAGCTTCCCCAAATATTTCAATACATCTTCTAGTGAAGGAACAACTGATGACAGTTTTAACCCAGGAAGGCAGCCGAAGGGACCTTACAGCCTTTTAAAAATCCCAAGATATTCTATGGAACTCAGAGGTGATGTATCTTCCAATCTTGGTGCTTGCCTAGCTAATGCCTTTCTGCTGGACCTAAAACATATGGGCCTTCTTCACCCAAAGTTAAATTTAAAGGACATAATTTTAGATAAATCAAAAATTGACAGAGAAAAGGCTAGAATAAAACTATCCAGCCATGTGAAGCATGTCCATCAAAATGAGAATCTAGTTTGTGTTGGAATTGATTGTAGAGTTGATAAGGACACTTTACAATACAAAGAAGTTGTAGATGAAAATGGTGGAAAAAAGATAGTGAAAAACAAAGGAGAAGAGCGCCACTTAACTTTCACCAGAGAAACAGGAACAGAGTGCAAATATCTTACCCATAGAGTGATACCGAACCTGGGGGCAATTGGTGTTCTCTCTGAAGATGTTGCTGCAGTTTTAACAGAATATAACAGTGTAGATACTATTAAAGCAATTTTGGTGGACAATACCAGTACAAACACTGGCTGTGAAGCAGGACTTATTACAGCTCTTGAAAAAAAAATTAACAAAAAATTACATACTATTGGCTGTTCACTTCATCAAATGAACTGCCATTTAGAGCAATTTTTAAATTAATTGATGGAACAACAAGAAGCCCAACAACATTTACTGGTCCTTTAGGGAAACTTTGTATCAATAATTATTAAGATTTGCCTCAAGTAGAATTTAAAAAATTAGTGGCCCTCTAGATCATCATTATCTGACGGCAGAAGAAACAAATAATTTAAGTGGAGACCAGAGGCTACTTTTTGAGTATGCTGTTGGCATTTCCCGAGGAGAAGTTAACCCAAGATATGCAGCTTGGAAATTTGGGCCCTTGAATCAAGCAAGATGGTTAACATTAGCCACAAGGTTAATGTGTTTATGGACCAGAGGTGTCTATCCTCAAACACTCTATGATAAATTAAACACTCTGGTCAAATTTATCATTCAAGTGTATGCAGTTAGTTGGTTTGAGATCAAAACCGAAAATAATTTTTTTAACCAACAACTGTATATCTTTAATATGATTCAGAGGACAAAACAACAGTCAACTGAAATCCAAAATACTGTTTTTAACAGGTTAAAATATAAGTGCTTTTGCACTAGTTCCGGAAAATATTCTAATATCAATGATAAACTCAGATGAATTGGATGTGAGGGAAGGGGCCATTAAAAAGATTTTGTCCATTAGGTAAGTAAATATTTATCCATTAAATTTAATTAGTTATCTCAATTTACCGAAATAATAGTCAGTTTTATTCAAATTACATCACAAAAATATTAAAAAAATTAGTAAGTTTTCAAATAATTGTTTTTTTTTTCCAGAGATAGTGAACCACCAAAAAAAAAACTGTAAAAGATTACTGCTATCAATTTTGCAGCCACACACTGGTCAAATTTGATTGATCTTTCTCAAACTGGAGTTTGAAGAACTTGAGAAATCGTCTATGACAGGAACTAAACTAGAACTTCCTAAATTACCTGCCCATTCACAAGGGGTTGAAAGGGTTGTGAAATTAACAACAGAAGCTTCACAAGTTGTATATGGGAGGAAGCAAGACATAGACACATTATTACGAAGTCATTGTGCCACCAAATTAGGCCTTCATTTTCCTCAAAAGGAAATTTCGCAGAACAATTTAGCTCTATTATAACAGTTTTTATTATTGTGTTCAAGAAAAATTTAAAATATTTGGTTCTCTAACTTGTATCCAGTTGTTTTATTGTGCAATACATCTTCACATATCTTTTTGATTTGTGAAATTTAAAAGACTGAGTTGCTAATTAGCCTTTTTAACAATTTTTGTTTAATCAATGCTGTAAAAGTTGAGATATTTTGCTCGTTGTGATTCATAATTAAAATTATAATTTTTTTTCAATGTATTTCATATAAATATATCAATTTTAACTGAATTTATTACTAAAATAGTGAAATTTCAAAGTTAGTTTCTAGTAAAACGCTACGAAAATTAAGGATTTCTCCGCATTTTTCCATACGATTTTTTTAATTAAATGCTCAATTTATTTTTTCAAGATAGGAATCTAATTTTTGGTATCTGTTCTTATCACATCAAATCCCAACTATCATCACCAGTGCTGTGTTGATTTTCTGAAAAAACGTTGCAAATCAACCTGCCCTATTGGGCAGTACCCTTAACAGAAAGAGCTAAGGAGATTTCAGCGTTTGTAACCCCGGATGGTGCGTATCAATACAGAGTCATGCCATTTGGGATGAGAAACTCACAAGCAACCTTTGTGTGCTTGATGAATAAATGTATAACAGACATTTCCGGAGTTGATGCATACGTAGATGATATGATAATATATAGTGATACCGAAGAAGAACACTTAGAAACGATAAGGAAGGTTTTTCAAAGGCTGAGAGAAGCGAGACTGACTGTCAATTTGGACAAGAGCGAATTTTGTTCAGCTGAAGTCAAATACTTAGGACATGTCATCGGGCATGGAAAGATCAAACCAATCGAGGCGAAAACGGCAGCCATAGCAGAGTATCCAAGACCCACAAATAACCGAAGCTTAAGGAGATTCTTGGGAATGGCGAACTATTACAGGCGCTATTGTAAAAATCTCGCAGAAATAGCCGCACCCTAACCAATCAAGAAAGGACAAAAGCTCACATGGACACAGAAATGCGAAACAGCATTAGAAACAATCAAAAACATTAAATTCAAACCCAGTTCTCAGAGCACCAGACTTCAATAAAGCATTCCAAATGCACACAGATGCTAGCAACATAGGAATAGGCGCAGTGCTGATTCAAGAAGACGAAAACGGCAATCCACACCCCGTGAGCTTCTACTTGAAAAAACTCAATAAATTTCAGAAATCATATTCAACCATCGACACTTTGAAATATATACCTTACAAACTCGCTCACACCTAAAATAATTTACACAGACCATAACCCCCTGACCTTCATAAATCAAATGAGAAACAGGAATAGGAGATTACAGAATTGGAGCTTAGTCTTACAAGAATATAATCTCCAAATAAAACATATAAATGGCTCCGACAATAAAGTAGCAGATGCTTTGTCAAGATGTTAGGCAGCGAATGCAAGTTTTAACCATGACCTAGAAAAAGGAAAAGAGAAAGAAAAGGGATAGATAGGAAAAGAAGATAGAGAAAAAAAAAGAGAAAAAAAAAGAGAAAGAAAGAAAGAGACGAGATCAAGTCACACACTATAGAACATGTAGATCCTAGCCTGGCATTGATTGTGCCCTCCCACAATATTAACGCCAAGTGAGGGTCTATAACAATATATATATATATATATATATATATATATATATATATATATATATATATAATTTCTATAAAATAGCAGCAAAGGACTACAACAATCTAATTGATGAGGATTTAAATAAGAACTATAAAAAGGCAAATAATAATTACGTCAATATGGTGGAAAACATTAACATTAGCAGTAAAAAAAAATCACAGATAAACTGATGATTAGTGATAGAGTAGGTAAACTTACCGAAAAAGAGTGATACATAACCACAAGGGACCACAAACCAGATTTCAAAGCTAATCCGATTGCAAGGATTATCAACCCAACAAGACCCGAGATCAGCAGAATAAGTAAAAAAATCCTAGAAAGTGTCAACCAACAAATTAAAGATTACCTAGGGTTGAAACTTTGGATTAATACCAAAGAAGTAACAAACTGGTTTACTGATATCAAAGATAAAACAAACTGTACACTAATGCAGTTTGATATTGAAAATTATTATCAATCAATATCAAAAGAACTTTTCATGAATGCGATGGACTTTGCTAGCCAATACATGGACATAACAGAAGAAGAAAAGAGTATTATTATAAATGCGAAAAAAATTGGTACTAATACATAAGGGTGAGCAATGGATAAAAAAATTCTTATGATCACTTTGACATTACAATGGGATCATTAGACACTGCTGAGTCTAATAACCTTATAGGTCTTTTTATATTATACAATCTCGCAGCATATCGTGAAATTAATATAACTGATGTTGGATTGTACAGAGATGATGGACTTATGGTTATAAAGAATTCTACAAACTTTAAAATCGATAAAATTAGAAAGCTATTATATAGAGAATTTAAATGCCTGAACTTAAAAATTGCTGTAAGCACTAAATTGAAAAAGGTGAATTTCCTTGATATAACATTAGATTTAATGAAAAATGTATACATATCTTATAAAAAATCCAATACTAATCCTTTGTAGATACACCCTGTTACGAATTTGGACCCTGGCGCTGGTCAAATTCATATTTCCTCAAAAGTAGAACCTCTCTCTCAAACCAGTGGATATAGATGAGACGTATGGAAATAAAAGTGTGTCATGGTCGCATGCGGGGTTGCTTGGTTGGATCATGCTGCCACAGACTGTTTTATCTGGCAAAGTCCAGAGAACCTACGCAGCATTGTCAGCAGAAGATTGCGCCGATTATGATATAGTCAAGATGGCAATTTTGAAAAATTATAAGTTAGTGTCTGAAGCCTATCGGCAGAGATTCAGAAGCCATAGAAAGGGCGAAGGTCGATCATACCAAGAATTTATTAAGGATAAGGAGGGACAGTTTCATAGATGGTGTAACTCTAACAATATCAGAGAGAAGTATAAGTTAAAACAGTTAATATTGATGGAAGAATTCATAAACTGTTTCTCCCGTGAGTTAAAAGTATATTTGGGCAAGAGAAAATTGGAGACAGGTTATGAAATGGCGGCATCAGCAGATGTGTACACTATCACTTATGAGAAAGAGAGAAGATGTGACTTGGTTGGACAAGCTAGTATTAAGTCAAGGCAAAATCTGCACAGCAATGCACGAGGGGATAATCGGGGAATTAAATGGGCTCAACCTTACTATAATGAGTGGCTAGTGATGCGGAAGGAAAACCAACCCATCGCCTGCTATCATTGTGGGAAGCCAGGACACATGGCATCTAAATGTCAGTCAGGCAGAGGCCCAGAACCAAATACAAGGTAACCAAAAAAGTGCTGTCCGTTTTTTGATTAGTCATTGAATGAAGTTGAAATATATACGAAATGCATGTAGCAATAGTTTTCAAATTCGGACAGCCGGAAGTAGGAACATCAGACGTTATAAAAAACACGCGCACGGTGCCCGGCCATCAGTTATAATCTGGACAGCTGTGAGAAGGATGGAAGTGTCTAGAGATCACGTTCGGGGCTGTTTGCTTTACAACTTCAAAGTGGGCTTATCAGCAGCTGCATCAAGTCGCCGCATATGTCAAGCGTTTGGGGATAGTGCTGTGGATGAACGTACTGCAAGGCGTTGGTTTCGAAAATTCAAGTCGGGAGATTTGTCTCTCCATGATGAGCCTCGCAGTGGACAACCACAGGTCTTGAATGACGGAGTCCTGAAGGCGGCATTGAAGAGGACAGTAGTCTAACGTGTGGTGAACTTGCAAGACAGTTCAACGTTTCCGATGAAACAGACTTCACCTGCACCACCTAGGTAAGACATACAAACTGAGCAAGTGGGTTCTGCAAACGCTGTTGGAGGTCCACAAGGGACAACGAGTGGCAGTCTGAGTATCACTGCTTTCTCGCCACCGTACCGCATCCTTATTCAATCGAGTGCTTACCAGTGATGAAAAGTGGGTTCTGTACGAAACTCCCAAGCGTTCCAGACATTGGTTGTCTCCTTTGTGTCTGGTGGACAGGTTGTCAAGTGGTTCATTATGAACTGCTACCAACGGGCCAAACGGTCACTGGAGACCTATACTCGCAGCAATTGAAACGTGTGCAACAGGGATTGCGCCAGAAGGAGCCAGCACTGGTGAATCGCAAAGGTGTGCTTTTCCTCCATGAAAACGCCAGGCCGCATGTCGCGCAAGTGGTGAGGGATACCATACAGCAACTTGGGTGGGAGACTTTGTGCCATCCACCTTATTCACCTGACCTTGCGCCATCCGATTACCACCTCTTCCGCTCCCTGGATAATCATCTTCATGGGAAATCCTTCACCAATGAAGCAAACTTGCGCAAAGCCCTCTTCTTTGCGTCAACCGCTCCCCCCCCCCGTTCTACCGCAAGGGCATTGAACAGCTGGAGACACGTTGGCAGAAGGTGCTGGATGCCGATGGCGATTACTTCGAAGACTAAATATAAGTTACACATACTGTGAAGCGTTTTCTTTTTTCCTTTAAAAACGGACAGAACTTTTTTAGTTACCTTGTAGAATCTCTATGGGTAAGCCGCCGGGAGTCATAACAATGAACAAGGTAGAGGAAATCTATCGTCCATTTGTATCAAGGGGATTCGTATGGGACCCAAAGAGAAATAAAGAGATAGGCATAGATATTTTAAGAGACATGGGGACATCGCAGTCTTAGGGACTGCGATGTCCCCATGTCTCTTAAAATATCTATATTAAGATGATATGTATTTAAGGGCTCGCAAATCATGTCAGATAAAACTAGCAATAAGGGAAATTGGCGGGAAGCCAGTGAAGATTCCTCTGAGTAGGATCAGCGTAAGATCCAGACAGAAGTCAGGGCCTATTGCCATAGGAGTGGTAGACAAATTGCTGATGAAGGGTATATCATTATTACTGGGAACGTAGAGGGAAGATTTGTATAACCTGAGAAGGGAAGATGGCATGATGAAGCTCGAAGTTTGAAGAAGGAATTGGGGAGAAGGGAACGTGAGGCAAAAATGTCAGCGGTGGTGACTCGGCAAAGATCCCACTGAGTGGTTCTGCCAAGGGGCATAACCGCTGCAAAAAGCTGAATTTGTGACGTAATCCCAATAATACTGAAGCAGAAGGTGGGGAGGGAATGTCTCTGCGCTTCCACAAACCGAGTTGAGAATTAATTGCAGAACAAAAAGCAGACACTGATTTTGAGCTTCTATACGCTCGAGTTGGAGCTAATAGTGGCGAAGACAAGCCCTGTCAATATTATCTAAAGGACGGAATGTTGATGAGAAGGTGGAAAGCACCTCGAACAGAGGACACTGGAAAATGGAATGTTTGTGAACAGTTGGTAATGTCATTAAAGTATCGTAAGGAATTGATGAACACAGCACATGAGGCACCAATGGCCGGACATTTAGGAATAGCCAAAACTTTTCTCAGGCTGACCAAGAATTTTTATTGGCCAGGGATCAGAGGTGACGTAAAGAAATTTTGCGAAATCTGTCAATGGGACAGGAAAACCTAATCAGGGTATTCCCCTAGCTCCACTTCAGCCGATTCCAGGAGTTGAGGAACTCTTTAGTAGGATTATTATTGACTGTGTGAGACCGTTACCCTGAATGAAGTCCGGAAACCAATATATGTTGACAATGATGGCACAGCCACAAGATTTCCAGAGGCCATCCCCTTAAGGGCCATATTATCCCGAAAAACAGTGGGGACTTCCTAAGAGCATACAGACGAACCAAGGATCAAATTTCATGTCGAAACTACTTCAACAAGTGGCTAGACTCTGAACGATGTGACCTTGGTTTAGAAGAAATGGCTTCGCACGCCTTCTACCATTGTCCTTGGGTCTGTCCCTTATGGGACCATGTCGGCGAGTTGACGGCTCGTCTTGCTCCTGAAAAGCTTGTGCTCATTGATCGCGCATACGTGTGTGACAATGTGTCGCCCCTGTATTCTGGGGTGAAACGAATGGTGTTTCTTACGCTGCTGGCCACGGCCCGAATGGTGATTTGGACGATGTGACAGGAAGAAGTCTTGTGAGGCAACTGTCTTTCTCATCAGGATCCGATCCGATTCCTTGAGCATGACGAATATTAAAACTGATAGAAAACACTTGCATTCGACAGTCTTTAGCGAGAGGTGGGTGACTGAGATGAGCTTGGTTTGTTTGAACAGGGCTAGCTTTGATTTTCTCTTTTAGGTCAACCTACGTCACATCAGGGTGGTTTCCTGTGGATCCCCCCACCCACTTGGTTAATTTAGACAAGCTTTGTGTACCTAGTTAATGTAAGTGTTGTTCCTGGCCTTCTCCCGGCTGCATCTTTGGCTATGATCCAAGTTGAGATCCCCAGCCTCCCCAGCTTGTTTTGGTTCCCCCTTTTCATTTCGATTGGGTCAGCTTTTATATTTCCCATATCCGTATGTATATTTTTTCCTTTTTCACTCCCTTAGCCAGAGAGCCTCTTGATTTTGCCCAATGGCCAGAATACAACGGCCTCTCCTTTTTGAGGGTTGGACGGGCCCTACTAACATCAGTTATGTTTAATTTACTTTGTGTTGATATTTAGTTTGATTATTGGGTTCATCCCCTCTTCCCTCTCATATTTAACCACCCATAAAATTGTATATATGTATTTTATTATCATTAAATTTTTAATATCATGGGGTGTGTTTTTTGTAGGTCCCCCAGAGAAGATGTATTATGGTGTATGGAGAATTGATTGGTGAGGGACAAGTTTTTATGGTGAATGCAAAAATTGTAATGAGTGAATGGGTCGTGAGTCAGATTAGCTAGGTATAAGATAGTGACGACCATCCTCAATCCCGCACCTTTTTTAGCCTTGTGCCATAATCATGTATTTTTACATAATAAATATCGCGAAGGGGCAGCCTTTCTATGCTAAATATCAGGGTCTGTATGTGATCGAGAAAAGGGTTAATGCAGTGAATTATATTATTAGCATGCTGGAGCGTCGACGTTAGACACAGTTATGTCACATTAACCGAGTAAAGGGTTATGTTAGGTGAGCTGAGGATAGACCAGTTATGGCAGTGCAAGAAACAACCCAGAATGATGGGAAAGTTACTCGGAAGGAGAAGCCTGGACAGGGAAGGATCCACCTGACAGACTAGATAATTCGGTAGTCTTGAAAACCTGGTTTGCTTCATTTTGTTTTACGGCATATCAACCTCAATGGGTTATTTAATGCCAACAAAATTTTTTATTGCTGGTAATATTTTGTTTTGTCAAAAATCTGTTTCTGGTAATATTTTTCCTTCAAAATAGTATTGCTGGTAATAATTTTTTTCAAAAAAGTATTGCTGGTTATAGTTAACTATTTGCCCATAGCTGGGACCCTAACAGGTGCTACCACCCCGGGTCAGGGTGCACCTGGGAACAGCAGCAATTAAGAGGTGGTTCTATGCTCCTTAAAACCTCCTGATCAGAGGCCTTGCTGCTGGATGTAGTCTATCGTCTTACCCAGGACATTGAATAACCTGGAAGATAAATTCAAACATTTGTCCTTGCAAGAAAGGGAAGAATTAATTTCCCTCATTCAGAAGTATGAGGAACTATTTTCAGATGTGCCTAAAAGCATGAGTGTAATAACCCATTATTTGGAGATAACTGACACAAAGCCTATAAAACAGCATCCTTATTGACTGAACCTGAGAAAGCTGAAAATTCTCGGGGACAAGGTTAAACATATGCTTGACAATAGGATAACAGAACCCCAGTCAAAGCGAGTGGGCCTCGCCTTGTGTCTTGGTGGATAAGCCAGATGGAACCACAAGGTTTTATACTGATTATAGGCAGGTGAACGCTATTACCAAAGCAGACTGTCACCCTATTCCATGGATGGAAGATTGTGTCGACCAAATAAGAAAGGCACAATATATTACTAAATGTGATTTGTTGAAGAGCTATTAGGCAGTAACGCTGACAGAAAGGGCTAAGAGAATATCTGCATTTGTGACACCAGAAAGAGCATACCAGTATCGGGTAATGCCTTTCGGCATGAGGAACTCAAAGGCAACATTTGTGAGACTCACAAATAGGTGCCTAGCAGGAATACCTGGTGCAGATGCTTATATCGATGACAGTGTGGTGATAAAGAAGGAACTCTTTAACCCCTTTTTCTACTTCTCGAGAACAAGTTGTTCCCCTTTGACTTTGTACCCTTTTGATCGGCCATTTTACTGCGACCACCTCTCTAGTTGAATAAAGCTTCTTTAAGCGAACCTGACTCTGAATTCCCCAATCATTTCCCATTACAATTTATTCGACTAAGATCTGCAACATGGAAAACTACCTTAAGCCGGAACGACTGGATGTAAATCCCTCAAAATTAGACGCAGCAGATACATGGCCACACTGGAAAAAATCCTTCCATATTTTTCTCGAAGCAGTCTGCGAAACTCAACAACCGACCCCAGTAACAGATGAACATAAGTTGAGTCTACTGATAAATCTCGTCTCTCCGGCCATTTATAAATACATCTCGGACATTAGCGATTACGAATCAGCCATGAACGTTCTGGAGGAAGTTTTCGTGCAGCCCAAGAATATTATCTTCTGCCGACACCTGTTGGCGACTCGCAAACAACGCGCCAATGAAAATGTAGACGACTATCTACAATCTTTAAAGGGACTGGCGAAAGACTGTGACTTCATGGCTGTTACGGCCATTCAGGCGAGAGATGAATACATCCGAGACGCCTTTATAAATGGAATTACATCCAACCCTATCAGACAGAGGCTCCTAGAGAACCAAATTCTGGACCTACATACAGCGTACGAACAAGCCCGAACATTAGAAATGGCTCAGAAGCAACTAGCTTCGTACACTCGACCGGACTCCCTCACCGCTACGGTCTCTACTACTAGGAGAGAAGAAACGGATAATGGTCAGCTCCAACAGCCCGTGCGTAACGAACTACCCACTGTAGCTGCCCTCTCCGGACAGAAATGTTTTTGTGGAAACCAGAGGCACGATAGGTCCAGATGCCCAGCCAGACAAGTTACACACCTCGCACAAAGATTTATGTCATCCGGGAGTAACCCGAATGCTGTATTTTGTCAGAAGCAAAAATATGCCGTACTCTGTAGAAGATGTAAGAGCAGTAGTCAGAGCATGCCAAATCTGTTCGGAGATGAAACCTAGGTTCATTAGAAAGGCACCCCAAACACTCATAAAAGCGAGTCAACCCTTTGAAAGATTGAGTGTAGACTTCAAGGGACCATTACCTTCAAATTCTCGCAATCGCTTCTTAATAACAGTGGTAGACGAATACTCACATTTCCCTTTTGCATTCCCTTGTGCCGATGTTACCGCTGCTACCGTCAAGAAACACTTGACGGTAGCAGCGGTGACATCGGCACAAGGGAATGCAAAAGGGGAAAATACCTTAAGCCGGAACGACTGGATGTAAATCCCTCAAAATTAGACGCAGCAGATACGTGGCCACACTGGAAAAAATCAATTCCATATTTTTCTCGAAGCAGTCTGTGGAACTAAACAACCGACCCCAGTAACGGATGAACATAAGTTGAGTCTACTGATAAATCTCGTCTCTCCGGCCATTTATAAAAACATCTCGGACATTAGCGATTACGAATCAGCCATGAACGTTCTGGAGGAAGTTTTCGTGCAGCCCAAGAATATTATCTTCTGCCGACACCTGTTGGCGACTCGCAAACAACGCGCCGATTAAAATGTAGACGAGTATCTACAATCTTTAAAGGGACTGGCGAAAGACTGTGACTTCATGGCTGTTACGGCCATTCAGGCGAGAGATGAATACATCCGAGACGCCTTTATAAATGGAATTACATCCAACCCTATCAGACAGAGGCTCCTAGAGAACCAAATTCTGGACCTACATACAGCGTACGAACAAGCCAGAGCGTTAGAAATGGTTCAGAAGCAACTAGCTTTGTACGCTCGACCGGACTCCCTCACCGCTTCGGTCTCTACTACTAGGAGAGAAGAAACGGATAATGGTCAGCTCCAACAGCCCGCGCGTGACGAACTACCCACTGTAGCCGCCCTCTCCGGACAGAAATGTTTCTTCTGTGGAAACCAGAGGCAAAATAGGTCCAGATGCCCAGCCAGGAACTCAACTTGCAGACATTGTAAGAAGAGGGGACATTTCACTCATGTCTGCAGGTCTCCTACAGCAGCGGCTATCAACTACGGTGAGTCTCTTTTTGCTTCATTTACTTCTCCAAACTTCTCCGGGACACTCTCTCGTTCGTCCATGTGTGGTGAAATCAAAGGCGAGCCTGTTAGAATACTCATTGATACTGGAAGCTCGGAAAATTTTATTCATCCTGATAAAATAAAAAAACTTGGATTGGCTTTCACGCCTAGTTCTGACAGAATTTTGATGGCTAGCAGTTCTCATTCGTCCACTACTCTCGGACACTGTGTAGTATCTCTCCTCCCGAGTGGTAGGGAGTACAGGGATTGCAAACTATCGGTGATGGCCGACCTATGCTGTGACATCATTCTCGGACTTAGCTTCCTATCCGAACATTCTTCCTTAGAAATACCTTTCGGAGGGCCGCTTCTACCCCTCACCGTTTGTAAATTGACCGCCATTAAAAATGTCCCCTACCCCTTTCTGTTTGCAAATCTAACCCCAGATTGTCATCCAATAGTGGTTAAATCCAGTCAGAAATATCCCGTATGCGAAAGGAAGGAATTATAGAGCTTTCTCATTCCTCGTGTCGAGCCCAAACGCTTGTAGTATCTCCTGAAAATCACAAGAAGAGACTTGTTGTAGATTACTCCCAGACCATAAACCGGTTCACTCTACTAGATGCTTATCCTCTTCCTCGGATAGAAGACATGGTAAACGAGATTGCCAGTTATCAAGTATTTAGTACTCTTGATTTAACCAGTGCCTATCACCAGGTCTCTATCAAGCCTGAAGAACGTAAATACACTGCGTTCGAAGCTGCGGGATCTCTATACCAATTCTGCCGAATCCCGTTTGGAGTAACTAATGGCGTTGCAAGTTTCCAACAAGTCATGGATGATATAATCAGGCGAGAAGACCTCAAAGGAACCTACGCCTATATTGACAACGTCACCACTTGTGGAAGAAATCAGGCCGAACACGACTACAATTTGAATAAGTTCATGAAGAGTGTAGAAAAGTACGGTTTGACGCTGGACAAAAACAAGTGTCATTATTCACTCTCTTCAGTAGACTTGCTCGGGTATACGATAAGCAAGGGTTCTGTAAAACCTGACTCAGATAGACTCAAAGGATTGATGGACTTACCGGTACCCCAAGATCTTCCTTCTCTTCGACGAGCAATGGGTATGTTCTCCCACTATTCTCGGTGGATCTCGAATTTTTCGGAAAAATTACATCCCCTAACCAGAGTCACCAGCTATCCTCTCACTAAGGAACAATCAGATGCCTTCAAGTACCTGAAGCAAGAGATTGCTAAATCATCCCTGGTAGCCATAGACTCTTCTCTCCCTCTCGAAACCGATGCTTCGGAACATGCTATTGCTGCGTCACTAATCTAAAACTGTCGGCCTGTAGCTTTCTTTTCAAGAACTTTAACTCCTGCCAAACAAAAGCACTAGTCAGTCAAAAAGGAGGCATATGCTATTGTAGAAGCAATCCGAAAATGGCGGCACTTATTGCTCGGGAAGCATTTTAAACTGATAACAGACCAAAAATCCGTCTCCTTCATGTTCAATCCTAAGAGTAAGAGCAAGATAAAAAACGAGAAGATCACCAGATGGAAATTAGAACTTGCCTGTTTCAGTTACGATATAGCATATCGCTCCGGAAAACAAAATGCAGCTGCGGGCGCCTTATCCCGGATTTGCTATTCTACCATCTCGGCAGACAAGTTACACACCTTGCACAAAGATTTATGTCATCCGGGAAGTAACCCGAATGCTGCATTTTGACAGAAGCAAAAATATGCCGTACTCTGTAGAAGATGTAAGAGCAGTAGTCAGAGCGTGCCAAATCTGTTCGGAGATGAAACCTAGGTTCATTAGAAAGGCACCCCAAACACTCATAAAAGCGAGTCAACCCTTTGAAAGATTGAGTGTAGACTTCAAGGGACCATTACCTTCAAATTCTCGCAATCGCTTCTTATTAACAGTGGTAGACGAATACTCACGTTTCCCTTTTGCATTCCCTTGTGCCGATGTTACCGCTGCTACCGTCAAGAAACACTTGACGGTAGCAGCGGTGACATCGGCACAAGGGAATGCAAAAGGGGAAAATACCTTAAGCCGGAACGACTGGATGTAAATCCCTCAAAATTAGACGCAGCAGATACGTGGCCACACTGGAAAAAATCCTTCCATATTTTTCTCGAAGCAGTCTGCGAAACTCAACAACCGACCCCAGTAACAGATGAACATAAGTTGAGTCTACTGATAAATCTCGTCTCTCCGGCCATTTATAAATACATCTCGGACATTAGCGATTACGAATCAGCCATGAACGTTCTGGAGGAAGTTTTCGTGCAGCCCAAGAATATTATCTTCTGCCGAAACCTGTTGGCGACTCGCAAACAATGCGCCGATGAAAATGTAGACGAGTATCTGCAATCTTTAAAGGGACTGGCGAAAGACTGTGACTTCATGGCTGTTACGGCCATTCAGGCGAGAGATGAATACATCCGAGACGCCTTTATAAATGGAATTACATCCAACCCTATCAGACAGAGGCTCCTAGAGAACCAAATTTTGGACCTACATACAGCTTACGAACAAGCCTGAGCGTTAGAAATGGCTCAGAAGCAACTAGCTTTGTACGCTCGACCGGACTCCCTCACCGCTTCGGCCTCTACTACTAGGAGAGAAGAAACGGATAATGGTCAGCTCCAACAGCCCGCGCGTGACGAACTACCCACTGTAGCCGCCCTCTCTGGACAGAAATGTTTCTTCTGTGGAAACCAGAGGCACAATAGGTCCAGATGCCCAGCCAGGAACTCAATTTGCAGACATTGTAAGAAGAGGGGACATTTCACTAATGTCTGCAGGTCTCCTACAGCAGCGGCTATCAACTACGGTGAGTCTGGCTCTGCGAACAAGAAATCTCTCTATTGTTAATTGGGAAAAGGTGCTGGACGTAGCCCTTCACTACATTCGCTCGTTACTTTCCACTCCCATCAACTGTACTCCACATGAACGCCTATTTAATTCCCAAAGGATATCAGATACAGGTGATTCCATACCTACTTGGTTAACAAAATCCAATTTGGCTCTCCTGAAGCGCCACGTACGTGGAAACAAATATGAGCCCCTGGTAGAGACCGTCGAAATACTGGAAGTCAATCCAAACTATGCCCATGTGCGCTTCAATAACGGACGAGAAACAACAGTGTCTTTGCGTCATATGGCTCCGTTGGGAGATGGAATGGAGAGTCTAAATACAGAACCCTATCCTATGCCAGGGGACCCGCAGGAGCTGGATGCTCCTAACCAGTCTAACCATGAAGTGGAGAGTTCAAATACCGAACCTGACTATGTCAGGGGACCCACAGCAACTAGAGGCTCCTAACCTGTCAAACACTCCTCCCCCTCTACAAAGTGCTTTTGAAAACTCGGCTACAGAGAATACAGCTCTGCTGTCTCCTCGCTCTACACTCTTGGAAAATTACCAGAGGACCCCGTGGGAAGATGCTAACACATTGAATCTTCGACGTTCTACTAGGATCCGTCAAAGACCACCGTTTTTAGCCGAAAACTATCAGCTTTAAATTTTGTCTTCTCTTTTTTTTTTTCAGTTTGAGCAAAGACGTTCTTTATCAAAGGTACCTTTCCGAGAGTTCACTGAACCCTTCCTCTCTAGATGACCTTATGGCCTTGAACTTCCCTGGGTGGCAGAGAATGTGGTGATAAAGAAGGAACTCTTTAACCCCTTTTTCTACTTGTCGGGAACAAGTTGTTCCCCTTTGACTTTGTACCCTTTTGATCAGCCATTTTACTGCGACTACCTCTCTAGTTGAATAAAGCTTCTTTAAGCGAACCTGACTCTGAATTCCTCGATCACTTCTCATTACACATAGTGATCTATAACAATACGCCGGAGGAACATATCGAGAATATAGAAAAGGTATTTCAGAGATTCTGCTGCGCAAATGTCAAATATTTGGGTCATATAGTAGGATATGGGAAGATTACCTCAACTGAAGCCAAAACCCGTGATAGACTATGATACCCAACTCTGAAAAATGTAAGGAGGTTTCTGGGAATGGCTGGGTATTACCGAAGGTTTTTTGTGTGTGTGTGTGTGTGTGTGTGTGTGTGTGTGAGTGAGTGAGTGAGTGAGTGAGAGAGAAGCACCCCTCACAGAATTTTTAAAGAAGGGAAATATGTTCGGTTGGACAATTGAATGCCAGGAAGCCTTTGATAATATTAGAAAGATGCTCGGCTCAAAACCAGTGTTAAGGGCCCCAGATTTTGAACAGCCATTTTGTCTGCCGACAGAGAAAGAGGTCTTAGCGTTATTAATGAGCGTGCAGCACTTTGAAGTTTACGTTACTTCCTCATTAGCACCTACAGTGGTGTATACAGATCATAATCTGTTCATTTTCTTAGAATGAATGAAAAATAAAAGTAGAAGATTTCAGGGATGGAAGCTGGCCTTGCAGGCGTATAACCTAGAGATAAGACATGTTAGAGGCCAAGAGAATGTAGGTGCCAATGCATTATGAGGTAAAGATTTCCAATTGGAAAAAAATAGTGAGAGAAATTATTTTTTTTTTTCTTTGGATGGGGAGTTGTTACGAATTTGGGCCCTGGGGCTGGTCAAATTCATATTTCCTCAAAAGTAGAATCTCCCTCTCTCTCACCAGCAGACATAGATGAGACGTCTGGAAATTAATGTGTGTCAAGGTTGTGTGTGCATCGATTGGTGGCTGATAATATTAGAATATTGAAGTGCAGTGTTAAGCTTATTTAAGGTGACATAGAGGGTGGTGAGAGATAGTTTGAGAGACATGGTTGAAATTAGAGAGGGAAGGGAGAGTTTTAAAATTTATTTTTATTACAATACTTAATATTGAGGAGGAGGGGGGGTAAGGATCAGACATTGACCTATTTAATTGGTCAACTCACCGGAAATGATATGGGGGGGGGAGAAATAAAGGGGGGGTTTAGAAATAAGAGATGGACATAGGGTTTTGAAGGAAGGAGTTGGGTGGTATAGCTTGATGTTTGGGCAATTTAGAAAAACACAGACTTCAACGTTTGATAGTAATTTAAATGCTAAAATACTCCACAAATAAACTAGATTTAATGCTTGACAGTAATTTAAATATTTAACTTCTCCACAAATAAATTAGGGATTTAATGCAAACCAAATATCATATTCATAAACAAATATAAAAATAAAAAGTTATTTTAATATGGTGAATTACAGTTAAGGTAAAATCTTTTTTAGTTAGAGTCTAATTCATCAATTTAATCTGAAGTTATTTTTAGATGAGTAATATTTCATACTATGTGCCCTTTTAGGGCCAATTAGGAATAAATAAATCTGGAGACGATTTTGTTACAAATAAAGTGTATAAAAATATATGAAAATCGTTCCCAAGGAGGATACACACAACTGTCACCAAACTCCACGCAACTCTCGCTTATGATCTTCATGACCTCATGCTAAAAGCAACAGCGTTGACAAACCTCAGAATGGAACAACAAAATACAAATATTACGGAAGCTTCGTTGACAACAGTCACTCTGGATTTACCTGCATATAACCCCAGAAACATTAAATCATGGTTTATACAAATGCAGGCCATATTCAACACAAAGAAAATTGTTTTGCAAAGAGCCCGATACTATTATTTAGTAGAAAAACCTCCAGCAAAAGTTGTAGAAGTTATGGACTTACTCGGAACAATGCCAGAAGAAAACCTCTACGATAAATTGAAAACGACCATAATTAAACGAACTGGAATTTCAAATGAGACAATGCTACGCAATTTGTTTACCCGAGTGGAACTAGGTGACCGGACTCCTTCCCAGTTATTAAGACATATGAAGACTCTGTTAGGTACTAATGTCATGGCAGAAAATATTCTACGGAGATTGTGGTTGGACAAACTACCCAGCACAATGACACAAATGTTAGCACCCATGGTAGAGGAAACGGAACTGGAAAAACTTGCGGATTCTGCTGACTGGATCCACGTTGGATTTAGAGACGGGGAGGTGAATGCATTGACATCGCAGCGTATGAACCAACAACAAAACAAGCAAATTGAGAAACTGCAACCAACGTGGAAATCACTCAACCTTTTAAAAACAGACACAATTAAGCACAATGCCAAACACTACATAAAAACAAGACAACCAGTACACTCTACACCGAGATGATTAAAACCGGACAAATATAAAATAGTCAAAGCAGAGTTCCAGCAAATGCTACAATTGGGAATCGTACGCCCTTCCAAGAGCGCATGGTCATCACCATTGCACATGGTCCAAAAATCCAACATGGCATCTATGTGGTGATTTCCGTAGATTGAATGCCAAAACCATCCCTGACAGATACCCAATTCTGCATATACACGATTTTGCAATGGGTCTCCAAGGTGCACACATTTTCTCAAAGTTAGACCTGGTAAAGGCATATTAGTACCAGTTGCCGAAGAGGACATCCACAAAACTTCTTTGGATTATATGAGTTTGTGCGAATGCCTTTTGGGTTACGTAACGCCACTCAGACCTTCCAGAGACTAATTGACGAGGTATTTAGAGGTTTACGCATCATATATGCCTACATAGATGATGTTTTAATCACCAGCAAATACAGAGAAGAACACAAACTGCATTTGGAACAAGCTTTCCAAAGACTTTCGCATTTTGGACTCAAAATCAATATCCACAAGTGTGTTTTTGGAGAACCAAAAATAAATTTCCTCAGACATGAGATTGACCACGAAGGTATTTCACCTTTACCAGACAAATTAGAAGCTATTACCAATTTTCCGCAACCAATGTCACTAAGACTAATTGCAAAGATCTATAGGCCTTATAAATTATTACTGCGGATTTATACCCAATTGTTCAGCGGTAATGTCACCTTTGACAAACCTACTAAAGAACAAGAACAAAAAGATTATGTTACAGGAAGACACTCTAGAAGCATTCAACAATGCCAAAACAGCTTTAGCTAAATTTACTAAGCTGAATTACATCAAGGATAGCGAGGAAATTAAGCTTACCCTCACAACAGATGCTTCATCAACAGCTGTAGGTGCGGTTTTACACCAAATTTCGGACAAACTAAGTACAGCACATTTTCGAGAGAGCCATTAGCAACATATCTTTCCATTAAACATTTTCAGCAACTCCTGGAGAGCAGAGACCTCATCATATACAGACTATAAACCATTTTCCGCAACCAATGTCACTAAGACTAATTGCGAAGATCTATAGCATTACACATATATACTGACAAATATAATCCTTGGGAAATCAGACACCTCGATTACATTTCCCAATTCTCTTCAGATATCAGATATGTGACAGGTCAAGAAAACAGTGGCAGATGCATTTTCACATGCCACAATTGCTTCTTTTCGAATTAATCGCTAAAGAACAAACCAGACACTACACTCCAAGAAGTACAACAAAGCACATCGCTAAAATTAGTTGAACTACCTGTTCCATTTAGTGATACTAAATTTTATTGTGTCATTTCACAAAGTCAACCATGACCTTACATACCACCAAATTTGAGACAGCAAGTATTCCAACACTTCCATACATTGTCTCACCTGTGACAAGGTAGAGCTCTTTAATGTACAAGAGTTGCCTCCCTTGCATTAAGTTTGTATTATTCACTCGTGGCTAAATAAACATACACATAAAATCCATCTCGTGCTTTCCTCGTTATACTCAACGTTCTACTAACCCATAAATAATATTACATGGTGGCAGCGGTGATAAGACATCAACCCCAAGAAGAAGGAATATTGGACATAAGTCTATGAAGAAAGTGAGTACATCACAATAAATCTTTATTTTGAAAAAAAAAAAAAAAAAAAAAAAAAAAAAAAAAAAAGAAAAAAGGAAGATGGCGACTTCAAATATTTCATTGCCAATGTTAGACTGGACGAATGAAAATAAACATGAAGCCTTCAGTGAATGGGTTGATGTTATGTCATCCTACTTCATAATTCATAATGTGGAGGAAAAATTAAAACACAACTATATATTAATAAGCACAGGATCAAAGGGTCGCGAAATTATAAAAAATGCTCAACTCACGACCGAGCAAAAAGAAAATTCACAAAATGTGTTTAAAGTTTTTGAAACACAAATGATTCAAAAACCAAATAAATGGGTTGAACGTTTGGAGTTTACTTCATTTCAACAGAATGACGAAACAATAGACGAGTATATAGTCAGACTGCAGACAAAAGCAGATAGATGTGAATTTGATACCAACAAGGACGAAAGACTCCTAGAACAAATTATAAAAGGACTAAAATGTTCAGACGAGAAGAGAAACTTAATAAGTAAACCGAATCTCACACTGGAGATAGTTATCGAAAGCATAAGGGCATACGAAGCTACAACCAAAAATAATACGCGCTATAAGGACGCAAGTGAAACGAAAGCGGGAGTATACCATGAGATAGAAACGAGAAAGGCCAAACCGTGCACAAGATGTGGAAGAAATCACGGAAAAAGAAAAGAAGACTGTTATGCCTTCAACAAAGAATGTAAAAGATGCCATGGACTACATCATTTTGAAAACTACTGCCTCACAAAAATGTATATGCGACAAAATAGTAAATATAGTCCGAATGAAATGAGACATGGAAACAGAAGTCCAAGTCCACATAGAAACAGACACAGAAAGCAACATATTGCAAGGAGAAAGGTGAATGCTACTTATAAAGCAGGAAATGAATATAACCGTGAGGATAAATTGTGCCTATACAGTACCATAAATAAAGAGAATGGTGACAACAGAGAAGAGATATTCGCCAATATAGACTGTGAGGATGCAGAAAAAAGAAAACATAAAATAAAAATGAAAGTGGACACTGGGGCAAACGGAAATATAATACAGTACAGGATTTATAAAAAAATGTACCCCCAAACAACTATGTAAACAAAGAAATACCGAACAATGTAAAAAGGGAGATAACCACTCTATGGGCAGTAAATGGTACCAATATACAGCAATATGGATCTATAATTTTAAAAATTAGACACAAAAACTCACCTACTATAAAATCAAAATTTTTTATATGCGAAAATCCACCAGCAAACAAAATCTTTGGAAAAAAAAAAATATAAAAATTAAACGGCTTTCTGTTTTTCCTTTCAACAACAAACTCCGATAAAATCCCTCTTCCTACTTGAACTCTACGAGGAAAGGTCAAATCCTAAATCCTCCCTAATCATAATGGATACAAATCCAAACAAAATACTGCAATGAAACTGCCGCGGTGTGAGGGCCAACATTGACTAACTACTTCTGCTAATAGCAGGTATAAACCCAGTTGTTATCTGCCTTCAGGAAACCTTCCTTAAAAGTGACAACAAAACTAATCAGAAAGGGTATCAACATTTCAACAATATTAAAGATTCTGACCTTAGAGCATCAGGTGGTACATCTATCCTGGTCAGAAATAATGTACCACATAGTCACATAAACCTAAGAACTGATCTACAGGCAATAGCCGTCAAAATAACCTTACATAAACAAATCGATATTTGTTCCATATATATACCACCTAACGCAGAAATAAATAAAGACAAACTGCAGGAAATTATAGATCAACTTTCCGCCCCTTACCTACTTCTCGGAGACTTCAACAGCCACAACACCATATGGGGCTGCAAAAACACTAACAGAAGAGGAAAAGACATAGAACAATCTTTGCCTCTACAACAAATTCAATCTACAACCAACTACAGAGAATCTAAATTCTTTCAAAAAATACAGAGCAATGGCACGACGAACAATAAAGGAATCCAAACGCTCTTCTTGGAAAGATTTTGTGTCCAAAATAAACTCAAATACAAACACAAAGACTGTCTGGAATATTATCAGAAAGATTGCTGGCAAAAATAAAAACACCGCAATGAAACACCTTGTTAATAATAACACAATAATTACCGACCCAAAAGAAACACATTTGCCCAAAATTTTTCACAGAACTCTTCTTCTGCCAATTATAGCAGAAAATTTCAAAACATTAAAAAAATTGTTGAAAAAGAAAAATTAAATTTCAAATCAAACAACACTGAAAACTATAACCAACTTTTCACCCTTTCAGAATTATCAAATTCCTTAAAACAATGTCATAATACCGCAACGGGTCCGGATGACATATATTATGAATTCCTTAACCAGTTACCAGATATCTCCCTAACATACCTCCTCGACATTTTCAATAATATCTGGACTAATAGCAACATCTCTAACCTATGGAAACAAGCCATAATTATTCCAGTACTCAAGACCAAAAAAGATCCATCGATCTCTTCCAACTACAGACCAATCTCTTTAACTAGCTGCCTCTGCAAAACTTTAGAAAGGATGATTAATAACAGACTAATCTGGTTCCTCGAAACAAACAATCTAATAACCAACATACAATGTCGCTACCGTAAAAATCGGGGATGTATCGATCATTTAACTAATTTAGAAAGCTACATTAGAGAAGCTTTCATAAGGAATCAACATGTAACAACTATCTTTTTTGACCTCGAAAAAGCTTATGATATGACATGGAAACATGGAATTCTAAAAGATCTACAAAATATTGTACTAAAAGGTAGATTACCTGTTTTTATTTCAAATTTTTTATCTAATAGAACCTTCAGAGTATGTTCAGGATCCACTCTATCTGATATATATAAACAAGAAGAAGGTGTACCACAAGGTAGTATCGCACCTGGCCGGAAGTTACTGCCGGCTACTCAAACGTCTGAAAGCGTCACCACGGAAAACGGAACAAACGCCATTAAGTTCCGGTGACTTGGCGTTTTCAGACATCAAAACACAAAAACAAAACAAAACATCCACAACTAAAATAATGACCAGAAACTAATTCATATACACATGGGGCCTAAATGAAACCCATGTGTACATTCAAAAGTAGAAGGTAATTTTTAGTCAATAACCAAAAGACATTGTTAGCCAAGCTACGATGCTGACCCCGGCCGACACAAACACTGTCGATTTTTTTCCCACCAAATCATCTCGGATCCGGGTTTCAGAGTGATACGCTCCCCTCACCGCTGAACACAAGCAATCAGCCCAGGGCGAACCCAGCAGCAGCAGCAGCAATCAGCCAGGTCGAGCCCAGCAGCAGCAGCCCACATACATTTTTATGCAATAGTCCTTTTAAGGACTACCTGATTACATGTTTATGCAATAGTCCTTTTAAGGACTACCTGATTACATGTTTATGCAATGGTCCTTTTAAGGACTACCTGATTACATGTTTATGCAATGGTCCTTTTAAGGACTACCTGACCACATTTTTGTGCGATAGTCCTTCTGGATACTACTAAGCTGCATCCTTGGTGACCGTCACCCTAAGGACGAACAGGTTGCCTCAGCACTGCCTTGTCTGCCTCTGGTCTGCTGTCCTGAAACAGGACGATCTTTTGATTGGCGCTCCCCGACTTCATATCGATTATTCAAACAATACCTGTACATACTTTTGCCAAATTGTTGAATAAAATTTGGCTTTGATTTAAAACCCTCGCTTTTGTTATCCTTGCTTCGATCGTATTATCCAATATAAATTTTTCTGTTTGCAGGGTTGATAGCACCTGCTTGACCGCCCCGAAACAACTGGTGACCCCGATATTTACGATCGATCAAGATGGCAACAGACGAGTGGGAACAAACCTCTTCTATAAACGTTGCAATGCCTCCCTCGAACCTACCTGCATACAACCACCAAAACACCAAAAACTGGTTTCTGCATTTGGAAGTGATCTTCTCGGTACGGAGGATAACATCGCAACAAACCAAATTTGCCAACATGGTGCAAGTCTTGCCACCGTCAGTGGTCGATGAAGTGGCAGACATTTTGGAAAACGTGCCCGACCAGGATCCATATACTCGGCTAAAGGACACAATCCTAAAACGTACCGGCCGTTCAGACGATGAGCTACTCCGAGAACTTTTTACCCACATTACGAGGGGCGACAGAACACCCTCACAGCTTCTACGCTTCATGAGAAGCCGACTGGGAAAGCATTCAATGGCCAAATCCATCCTACGCGAACTATGGATGGACAAACTACCCAACACAATTACGCAAATATTGGCGCCAATCGTAGAAAACACACCATTGGACCAGTTAGCAGACTCCGCCGACCGCATCGCAGCAAAACTGGACCAAGGAGTGTGTGCTGTGCAGAACCCAGACTACACACTAACCAAAAACGAAGAATTACAAAAAGCAGTAACTGACCTACAACAGCAACTAAAAGACATCCGTATACTCATCTCCCGCAAACCAAGAGACCCGAGACTGACGGCCAACAATTGGCGACGGAGAACAGCAGGGATCGACCCAGAATTATGCTGGTACCGCCAAAGATTCGGCGACAGGGCGAAACACTGCTTGGCGCCCTGCAAATATGGATCCAAGTCAAATTCGAGAAACTAAACAACCGGCGGGTAGGAGTGGCAGAACCCACCGGCAAAAGCACACGAAGTCGCCTTTTTTTACGTTTGGGACCGACAAAACCACATGAAGTTTTTAGTGGATACTGGTGCGGTAATCAGCGTGATACCCCCCAGAGAACAACAAGACCGAAAGACGACCCTGTATAAGCTCCAGGCGGCAAACGGCTCGACAATCGAGACATATGGAATGAAGACACTGACTCTTAACATTGGCATGCGGCGTGATTTTACCTGGACTTTCACCCAGGCAGATGTAAAAATGCCAATACTCGGAGCAGATTTCTTGGCCCACTATGACCTCGCTGTGCATATGAACACGAGGACTTTATCGGACAACACCACCAACATTTCGGTTAAAGGTACCCTCTCCCGACACAACACTACTGGAATTAGTGTAACAACTTGCCACGGACGAGAATACGTCGAGATCTTGAATAGATACCCAGATATCATTCAACCACTCGCAGGCACCTGTCCGGCAAAACACCAAACGCAGCACCATATAAAGACCAGTGGACAGCCAACATTTTCCCACCCACGACGACTCCCTCCTCATAAGCTTGAATACACCAAAAAGGAATTCAACAATATGCTGGAGGACAGATTCATACAACCCTCCGATAGCCCATACGGCTCTCTCCTACATCTCATACCTAAACCTGGAAGCACGGACTTTAGGATATGCGTCAACTACAGAAGGCTGAATGCTACAACCATACCCGATCGCTATCCAGTCCCACATATACATGATTTCGCCTCAGGGTTACAGGGCACTCGCGTCTTTTCAAAAATCGAATTCACGAAGGCTTACCACCAAATCCCCATATCTCCGGAGGACATCCTAAAGACCGCTGTAACCACTTCCTTCAGCCTTTTTGAATATGTCAAGATGCCCTTTGGCCTGAGGAACGCAGCACAAACCATTCAACGCTTCATGGACGAGGTACTGCGCGGCCTAACGTACGCATATGCCTACATCGATGACATCCTGGTAGCTAGCACGGATGAGAATGTTCACAGGCAACACCTAAACGACGTCTTCCAAAGGTTAGCACATTATGGACTCCAGCTGAACATCGACAAATGCACGTTCGGGGCATCTGAGGTGAATTTCTTAGGTCATCACATTGACGCAAATGGAATCACACCGTTACCGGAGAAAATCGACGCAATAAGAAATTTCCCTATGCCCACATCCACAAAACAAATTTGGCGGTTTATCGGTATGATAAATTTTTACCGCAGGTTCATCCCCAACTGCTCGACAATTCTTTCCTCGTTGACAAACCTCATAGAGCGAAAGAACAAGCAAATTAGACTAGAAGGAGAATCCTTGCGGGCTTTCGAAACGGCAAAGATAGCGCTGATAAAATTCACAAAACTCTCATTCATTGAAAACGACCCGGAAACGAGGATCTTCCTCACGACAGACGCTTCCGACGTTGGAATAGGAGCAGTAGTGGAGCAGCAAGTGAATATGGAGAGAAAACCGATAGCTTTTTTTCTCAGCTAAACTCTCCGCAGTCCAGAGAAGATACAGCACCTTCTCACGAGAACTCCTGGCTATCTACCTGTCCATCTGTCATTTCCGACATCTCCTAGAGGGCAGACATTTCACAATTTTCACGGATCATAAACCGCTGACCAACGCGATGAATGTCAGTGCAGACAAGTATACATCCCATGAAACACGTCACCTCGACTACATTTCACAGTTTACGACGGACATCAGACACGTCAAAGGAAAGAACAATACCGTCGCAGACACATTGTCCAGAACAGACGTCAATACCCTGGATAACGATATCTTGAGCCAAGAGCTGATAGCCGACAAACAAAAAGACGACACGACGATACCTGACCTCATCAAGGAGACTTCGTTGAAGCTGCAGGAATTCCCGTGTCCGTTCAGTGATAAAACCCTTTTCTGCGACACCGCGCTGGATACTCCGAGACCATACATTCCTCCATCTCTCAGAAAGAAAGTATTCCTCCATCTCCACAATCTATCCCATCCGAGCAACCATCAAGCTTATCGCCGAGCGATTCGTGTGGCCTAATATGAAATCAGACATCAGGAATTGGGTCTCAACCTGCATACAATGTCAAAAATGCAAAATTCAGAGGCACACGAAATCACCAGTTGGAACATTCGCCATACCCGACGCACGTTTTTGTCACATCCACGTTGACCTCGTCGGGCCTCTGCCAATGTGCCAGGGGTACCAATATCTTCTAACAGTCATAGACCGTTTTTTCAAGATGGCCAGTCGCTGTGCCGATTAAGGACATTTCCGCTACCACAATTTCTAAAGCTATCCTCGCCAACTGGATAAGAACTTTGGCGTACCCCAAGTTCTCACTACAGATCGGGGACCACAATTTCAGTCCTCGCTTTTCCGAGAGTTCTCTCAACTTCTGGGTGTCAGGCACATTAAAACGACTGCTTACCACCCTTGCGCAAACGGCCTTGTCGAAAGATTTCATCGATCCCTAAAGGCGTCCTTATCAACCAAACTCGACATACATAACTGGGTCGACAACCTCCCCATGACTATGCTCTCTTTGCGGAATACCCTTAAAACCGATTTAGGGTGTTCGACAGCGGAGCTCGTGTTCGGCATGCCTCTCTCCTTACCAGGACAATATTTCCACATTCCGCAGAACTCGTGCACAACCTCACCAAGTTCTT
Organism: Acanthosepion esculentum; assembly: GCA_964036315.1. Classification (NCBI taxonomy): domain Eukaryota; kingdom Metazoa; phylum Mollusca; class Cephalopoda; order Sepiida; family Sepiidae; genus Acanthosepion; species Acanthosepion esculentum. Next base: position 20,977,480 of record OZ038484.1, read on the forward strand.
TTGTGCGGGATCTGCGCCACAGAATGGCCAAACTCACATATACTCCCCCACGACAACAAACCACAAGCTCATACTTACCACAGAAACTGGATAGCTGCGATTTTGTTTTTGTCAGGAACGATGCGGTAAAAAAAAAAAACTCACACCCAGCTACCAAGGTCCTTTTAAAGTTCTGAAGCGTTCCGAGAAATTTGTCACGATCATGCGCAGCAGAGACAAAGATACAGTCTCTATCGACCGACTCAAACCAGCCTGGTTAGAGGAAACTCCTCCCGACGCAAACCTACCATCAATGACGGAAGCTGAAACAACCACACCAGTCGTACGAACAAAATCAGGCAGAAGAGTTCATTTTCCATCCAAATTAAAGACTTACATTTTTTTTTGAATTGATCATGATCAATTTTCTAGAAAGGGGGCCTTATCGCACCCAGCCGGAAGTTACTCCCGGCTACTCAAACGGCTGAAAGCGTCACCACGGAAAACGGAACAAACGCCATTAAGTTCCGGTGACTCAGCGTTTTCAGACATCAAAACACAAAAACAAAACGAAACATAACATCCACAACTAAAAATAATGACCAGAAACTAATTCATATACACATGGGGCCTAAATGAAACCCATGTGTACATTCAAAAGTAGAAGGTAATTTTTAGTCAATAACCAAAAGGCATTGTTAGCCAAGCTACGATGCTGACCCCAGCTGACATAAACACTGTCGATTTTTTTTCCACCAAATCATCTTGGATCCGGGTTTCAGAGCGATACGCTCCCCTCACCGCTGACCATAAGCAGCCAGGGTGAGCCCAGCAGCAGCAGCAATCAGTCAGGGTGAGCCCAGCAGCAATCAGCCCAGGGCAAACCCAGCAGCCCACATACATTTTTATGCAATACTCCTTTTAAGGACTACCTGATTACATGTTTATGCAATAGTCTTTTTAAGGACTACCTGATTACATGTTTATGCAATAGTCTTTTTAAGGACTACCTGATTACATGTTTATGCAATGGTCTTTTTAAGGACTACCTGATTACATGTTTATGCAATGGTCCTTTTAAGGACTACCTGACCACATGGTTATGCAATGGTCCTTTTAAGGACTACCTGACCACATGGTTATGCAATGGTCCTTTTAAGGACTACCTGACCACATGTTTGTGCGATAGTCCTTCTGGATACTACCAAGCTGCATCCCTGGTGACCGTCAACCTAAGGACGAACAGGTTGCCTCAGCACTGCCTTTGGTCTGCTGTCCTGAAACAGGACGATCTTTCGATTGGCGCTCCCCGACTTCATATCGATTACTCAAACACAATACCTGTTGAATAAAATTTGGCTTTGATTTAAAACCCTCGCTTTTGTTATCCTTGCTTTGATCGTATTATCCAATATAAATTTTTCTGTTTGCGGGGTTGATAGCACTTGCTTGACCGCCCCACAACAGTAGCATCCTATCAACAACCTTGTTCAATATCAAAATAAATGATATAGCTAAAGAATTTACCCCTGACATAAATGGATCCCTATATGTTGATGACCTCACCATAAGCTATCGATCCAAATACATCCACACAATTGAAAGAAAATTACAATATTGCATAAACAAAATCGACAACTGGGCAACCAATAACGGTTTCAAAATATCCAAAACCAAATGTATTCATTTTTGTAACAAGCGCAAACTACACAATGATCCCAACTTAAAGCTCGAAGGAGAAAACATACCATTTGTAAATCAACACATATTTCTAGGTATAATCTTCGATAAATTAAACTTTATCCCACATATAAACTATATCAAAGGAAAATGTCATAAAGCACTACAATTGCTACGAGTCATAGCTCACAAGGATTGGGGAGCTGACAAAGACACCCCCTTATGAAACTATGCAGATCCCTAGTCAGATCAAAACTAGACAATGGATGCTTCATCTATCAATCTACTAGGAAATCCTACTTAAAAATATTAAACCCTATTTACCACACCGGGCTGAGACTAGCCCTGGGAGCTTACAAAACTACCCCAGTTGAAAGTCTATACGCTGAAGCTTTTGAACCCCCTCCAAAAATCAGAACCAACAACTTAGCTGTTAAGTACTACACTAAAGTATAAGCAAATCGAAACAACCCTACATACGACAATATTTTTAACTCCAAATACAAAGAATCCTTTGAACAAAAGGAAAATGCAATTAAACCTTTCGGCCTGAGAATAATCCCTACCATCAACGATGCAGCCTTACCCACAACCAGAGTACTCCAACCCACAATATCCAAAATTCCACCTTGGGAAATCATAACGCCCAAGATAGATTTAAGTTTAAATAAACACCAAAAGGAAAAAACACATCCAACTACTTTCCAAGAAGATTTTAACAAAATCAAAGAAAAATATCCAAACCACATACACATCTACACAGATGGATCTAAACAAAATGATGCCACAGCCAGTGCAGCGGTACTCAACAAATCAATAACAAAACAATCAAACCTCCCAAAAGAAACCTCTATTTTTAGTGCAGAAATACATGCACTAACCTTAGCACTCAATCTAATCTCTAACAACAGAAATCCCAAATACATAATCTTTTCAGACTCTGCTCTAAAAGCAATAAAGAATAAAAAAAAACAGATAATCCTCTAATTGCAAAATTGCTCAAGCTATTGCAACTAAACAGCCAAAGCAAAAAAGAAATTATTTTCTTCTGGATTCCACGCAATACAGGTATCAGAGGAAATGAATTAGCCGATTCAGCAGCTAAAGCTGCCTTAAATATCCCAACTTACGTAAACTTTAAAATTCCCTACACAAATCTTAGAAGACACATCAATACATACACAAGGAAAAATGGCAAACTTACTGGAACGGATTTCCCCAAAACAAACTATACGGAATCATGCCAAAAATTAAAAAACAGGAACATAATACGAAGCTAAACAGAAAAGAAGAAGTTACACTTGCAAGAATAAGAATAGGCCATACATTTTTAACCCACTCATATCTCCTGAAAGGAGAAGATCAACCTTTCTGTATACCATGTCAAACCCCATTCACAACATTCACACATTCTAACAGACTGCATTGATTTCACAGAAACAAGAAAAAATCTCTACAAAGAAAATAATATTAAAGATATATTTGAAAAAAAAAAAAAAAAAAAAAAACTGCCCCCAAATCATTTTTTCGTATTTCAAGAAAATCAGCCTCTATCAGAAAATTTAAAAGTTATACGTTTAAAAAGAAAAAAAAAAGAAGGGAAAAACAGAAATGGTTTTCTAACAAAACCATATTAAAAAAAAAAAAAAAGCCATCAGCATTAAATGACCCTTTGAGGTTGATATGCCGTAAAACAAAACAAGTTCTTCTTCTGTCAAAGTTTTTTCAGTTATTGGTCCCGAAAGTGGTGATAATTCATTGCTTTCTACTTCTATTTCATCCTCAGCTGAAAGCATGGCTGATTTTTCTTCAGTTTCCACGTCCACTCCACCGAGACCAGGCCAGTCAAATTATAAAAGCCCTGGCAAAAGAATTTTGAAGAGCCGAAATCTTTCTTTACAGCAGTCTCTTTCTGTTATGAGAAGGTGATTGCCGATCTTAAAGCTGAAAATAAGGGCCTCAAGAGAAAATATTCTGCTCAATTATCTGCAAAACAACGGACAACTCAGGCCCTTCAGAAAAAAAAAAAAAAAAAATGCTCCAGGATTCAATCGAGAAAATTTCTGCCTCAAAAACTTTTGGTGATGTGGAAGGCATTGAAGACTTGAATGCAACAATGGTTAATAGATTTGAGTCCAAGAAGGTCCAAACCAGCAATTTAGTTTTGATCCCAAAAAATCAGTTTTCCCCAGTGGATGGCTATTCTGGATCTATTTTTGGGGATGAAAGCCATAAGGACAGAATTTTTATTTCTTTACCTGTTGCACGGAAAACTAATTCTAAAATAACATCTAAGAATTTGCATCTCAGAGTTAAGATGTTGGATATTGTCTCAGCATTAATTTCCGGCGTCGATGAAAAAGACACTGACAAAGAAACTTATTTGCATGAAATTGGTTTGCTTTTTGGACACCACATTCAACACCACAAAAATGATGTTTTCCAAAATTCTGTAGCTCAATGCCTCAAATCTAAAATCTGGCCCTATTTAACAGTTGTTCAGGCGGTAAACCTTAGACTTTGTCTTGATTTTCCTTGGGCAACTTTGAGACGTCTGAAAACCACCCTGGCAGCCTATGGAATAAAATTTTTTCTTTCAGAATTATCCATGCGTTCTCATGAGAAAACTCTTGTTTGCCCTGAAAGTGAACTTGAAACCAAAATTGTACTAATGGACACAAAAAATAAGGGTGATGATGAAAGAAAACTTGTGGAGGTGCCAGTGTCCCAGGTGAAGAATCTGCTTGAATATATGACCCAAACATTTCAGAGCATGCTGCAAAAAGACAGTGACTGTTTCAGTCAAGCAGACAAAGTTTTTATCCTTTTTTCGGGTGACAAAGGAGACAAGAGCATGAAATTTCATTTCTCTGTCTGTTCTCCAAAAATTAGTGGGTCAGCATTTTCATGCAAAATATATTCTTTGTTTGCAGCTGAGGATACACACGAAAACCAAATAAAGGCCATGTCGAATTTTTGGGAAGATTTTCAACACATGCAGGACTCAAGTTTCAAAATATGCAGACTTCCTGTCACTATTCTTTTCGGAGATAATTACAAATTCCTCTATGCAACTCTGGGACATCAAGGTGCATCTGCATCTTTCCCTTCTATTTATGACCAGGTTATTTTGGATCATCTCCGAAACCACCCTAGGAGTCCGCACACTCCTGAGTCCTGTGATATTCCCTTGCGCCATATTAATGACTGTGTTGAATTATGCTGAAAATGTTGACCGGCAAGCCGGGAAGCTCAAGAAAAAAGGAAGAGATCATTTGTCAGTCATCGGCTGTGCTGTGTATCCTATAAAGTCCTTGGACAATGTTGTTCTTCCCACTTTGCATGTGACTCTCGGGGTAGTTACAAAGTTTTTTTTAATTTTTGAAAAATATGCCCGGGCCATTGATCAAACTTTGGGAATTACCACAGAAGTTGAGAGGAAAATTTTGGAACTTAAACAGAGACAAAGGGACATGCTTGCAGAAAAACAGGTGGCCCAGAGTGAACATGAGGGGTATTGCAAGCGTCTTCTGAACACCCAAAAAGTTCTCAGTCATGTTGAAATTGTGGAGAAACATAAAAGCAGGGTGTCGGTGACACTCGAACTAGAACAACTAGCCAAAAACGCAACGAGTGGGAAAAGAGGTCGGCGCCCTAAAAAAAGTTCAGTGATTCTTCAATCATGTGGAGCAGAAATCTGCCTTGTCACAAAATATGACACTGATTCATACAGAGATGACTGGGTTATGTGTGACTCATGTGCTCAGTGGCAACACATGATGTGTGAGGGTCTTTCGGATGAAGACACAAGTGCCATGTCTGAGGTTGAATACACTTGTCTCAAATGTCGGGGACTTCCTGTCAAATTTACAGCTGAAAATAGTTGTCAGAAACATCAAAAAATTGTACAGTCAACTTATTCTAATTTAAAACAGCTCTCTGACACCATTTTGTCTATTGAACAGTGTAATAGTAAGGAACTCTTTAATGTATTGAGTTACTTCCCCCTGATAACCCTTTGTTGTAGTAGTAGTAGTCATCTCTTGATAATAAAGAAGTCCACACTATAATCTATCTTGTCTCTAGTGTCTTCATTTATATACACGCAATATCCCATGGTGGCAGCGGCGGTGAATCCTGAGCATTGAAAGAAACCAGACGGACCAGAAGTCAAAGAAGATAATTTTACACAGTGAGTAAATCAGCAAAAAATTGACTTTTTTTCAAACGTAAAAGAAGTGCGAAAAGAACAAAGAAAAACGGCGTCTTCTAACATAGCACTACCCGTTCTGGACTGGTCAAACGAAAACAAACACGAGGCGTTTAGCGAATGGGTCGACTTTATGTCTTTGTATTTCATCATCAACAAAGTTGAAGAAAAACTGAAATACAATTACATTCTGCTTAGCACCGGACCAAAGGGTCGCGAGCTCTTGAAAAATGCTCAACTCACAAGTGAGCAAAAAGAAGTCTCAACAAATATATTCACAGTATTGGAAACGCACATGATTCAAAAACCGAACAAATGGGTCGAGCGTTTGGAATTTTCATCAATGCGGCAGAACGAAGACACAGTGGATGACTACCTAGTCAGACTTAAAACTAAAGCCGACAGATGCAACTTCGGGAACAACAAAGACGAACGGATCCTGGAACAAATTATAAAAGGGCTTAGGAGCGCTGACGAAAGAAGAAATCTGATAGCCAAACCAGGCTTAACCCACAAATCAGCCATAGAAAGCATCAGGGCGTACGAGATAACCACAAAAGATAATTCTCGCTACAAGGACGCCAACGAAGGAAGAAACGGAGTGTACCACGAATTTTCTACAAAAAATAAACCCTGCACGAGATGTGGAAAAATCCACAGAAAAAAGAAAGAAGACTGCTATGCCTTCAACAAAACGTGCCGAAGATGCAATTGTTTACACCACTTTGAGGAGTGCTGCTTAACAAATATACAAGGCCGGAGAAACCCGAAGGATACTTCCAACAGAGACAAAATAAGACAGGATAATAGCTTACATAGAGCTAAGAAACAAACCCCCCAAAACGGATATAAAAAGCAAAGCTTTCAAAAAAGAAAAATTAACACAACATCGAGAGAAGACAACGAATCAGACCAAGACGACGACCTATATCTATATACAATACTAAGAACGACAAACGTCAGGAAATTTTCGCCAACATAGACTGCGATGATACAGAAAGTAATAAATAAACAAAATAATAATAATAATAATAAAAAAAAAAAAACATCCTTAAAAGACAATAAACACCTTTTCTCAACAAAGAGGATGTAATAGTAAGGAACTCTTTAATGTATTGAGTTACTTCCCCCTGATAACCCTTTGTAGTAGTAGTAGTCATCTCTTGATAATAAAGAAGTCCACACTATAATCTATCCTGTCTCTAGTGTCTTCATTTATATACACGCAATATCACATACACTTGTCTCAAATGTCGGGGACTTCCTGTCAAATTTACAGCTGAAAATAGTTGTCAGAAACATCAAAAAATTGTACAGTCAACTTATTCTAATTTAAAACAGCTCTCTGACACCATTTTGTCTATTGAACAGGAACTGAAAAACACTGTGGGGCCAACAGAAAAAAAAATTGATCAAATTTTACAGGAAATGGACATAAAAAGACAGGCATACCACGGTGGCCTTTTTGTTGGCAATCACTGCAAAGTTATTTTGTCCAAGGATAAGGCTGGTACTTACAACTTCACAAAACTTTGCAGTGTCTTATCCCCTCAGTATTCTGATGTTGACCAACATTTGACAGAACTTTTTGAAGTGTATTCAAAAGCCCATCAGATCATGGTACTGCGAACATATTTGAGTGATCATCAACTGGATGATCTGGAATTTTGTTGCAAGAAAATGGGAGAAAAATTTCCCATCAGAACCAATCAATGCAAAACTCCATGATTTTATTTTTCATCTTCCTCATTTGGCCAGAATTCATCGAAGTGTAGGACATTTCAGCGAGGAAGGTGGGGAGAGTTTGCATCACTTCATAAAAAAAGATCAATGTACGTATTCTTGTGTCAGGGACCCTGGTGTAAAACAAGAATTGTTAATACGTAAGCATGCCCTTAAAGGTGAAGTGGATAGGTCTGTTGTCCCTGTTTCCAAAAAATGTAAAGCTTGTAATGACTTTTACAAAGGTGGTATTTGTTCTTGTCTGAATGAACCCTCTGCATCTGGATCCTCTTAACTGAGTGTGAAGCTGCATTGACTTTGATTCAAGCAGGATCATCACTTGTTTCATTGAAGTCTTATTCTTGCAAAATCTAAAATTAATATTTGTCTTTTCTTCCTTTGATGCCTTGTGCTGTTAAGCACCTTTTTGATGAGTGTTTGTGTTTTGTCACACAATCTCAAAATGATTCATGTCCCACGGACTTGAAATAAAAAACTTTGGAAAGTGGCATTCAGTTGACAGTGTCCAATTGTGATTTGATTATGATTTATGCTTTAAAGTTAATTTCCCATTATTGTGGAAAATTTTTGTTTAGAATTAGAAAAAATGCAAAACTATTTTTTCACATTTTCCCCCCTGAAAATATTTTTGACTCAATTACACCAGCCAATTTTACTTTTAAATGAAAGAACATACTGTTTGCTTTCAGAAAGTACCCACTTTCATGAAATTATGATTGACATTTCACCAGATAATGGACTAAAATACTGAAATATTGAAATTTTTGAAGATTTTGCCTTATTTTTGACCTCCTGAGAATTTTGTTTTGCTTCAAACTCTCAATTTAATGGCTGAAATTGTTTAATTATATTTATGCTTTCTGATTTTCCAAAGAAAAAAGTTAATTTCCCATTGTTGTGGAAAATTTTTGTTTAGAACTAGAAAAATGCAAAATCTTCACTATTTTTTCACATTTTACCCCCTGAAAATATTTTTTTACCCAATTACACAAGCCAATTTTATTTTGAAATAAAAGAACATACTGTTAACTTTCAAATAATACCTAGTTTCATGGCGTTCAGATCAAAAGTTTCTTTGATATTTTATTCAGACGATGAGAAAACTGTCATTTTTCAATGTTTTCCTTGTTTTACCACTATAAATGTATGAAAATCCTTTTTTTTCAGAGAAAATAAGCTGTGACAAAATGACTTTTGCTATTTTTGTGATGATTTATAATTGGGAGAGAAAATTCTTCACATAGCAGACCTGAATAGACTTTATTTAAGCTTAGTAGGGTTATATGAACCCTCAAACAGCTGTGGCAAGTCAAAACTCTGACCAACCACACCTTTGCCGCGCAAAATATCTCTGACTCAACAAACCACAAGCATGCTCTATCTCTCTCAGGAAGGCTATCTAAACATCACTTACAATAGTTTAAAAAGTGACATTTTACTCACTACTTAATAAGTATTAGTAAACAATCAAATTCTCACACAAGTAAAGGTATGCAACTCCTACCAATTCTGAACAATAATACAAACAAATTTACGTACACACATTAATAATTGAACTAGCACAAAGAACAATTTTGTACATAACTGGACACTTAGTTTAATTTTGTGAACAAATCTAAGTAACAATTGCAAACACGTTGAAACATTCACAGTAATATTCTACACAGCCAAATACATCTATTCTCATTTATCCATCAAAGTTCAACTCAATTGTATTTGTGAATTGTATATAAACCAATGTTATTGTTGTACATTTAATGTTTGTCATGCTTTCAATCTTCTTGCATGATTTTTTTTCTAATATTTTTCTTTAATTGTTGCGGACAAATGTTTTAGAACACCAACACTAAAATTCCTTCTGATCACTATAAAATACATTCGCCAGTCTGCAACAATATGTTGAGACCTTATTCCAATTCTAATCATCACTTTTTTAACTACCCCCCCACCCCAAAAAAAAAAACAAAATAAACATTGCTGAAGAGTGAAGGTAGTTAAAATAAATGGGGTGTCATGGGAAAATCTGTTGTCATTTTGACACTTTTTTTTTTTTTGTGAGCACAAAAAGGTACATGTTTGCTACATTCTTTTAATATAAAGAACTTTAAGATTTTTACATTTTTCTTTTTGTCTGCTAAGCCAACATTAGGAGAAACTCATCAAAATGCTTAACAGGCATTCCCTGTCAGCATTAAACAGGTTGTCGCAGAAATACCTCCCACATAATGGTAAGACATTAGTTAGATGAAGGTATTTCTTCCACACCATAGAAGATCTACATATCACAGGTAGTACTCAAAGTGACTCAATATATCTATACAAGTTGTAATTTTTCAACATTACATTGACCATTTTGAAAATAAATAAGACTATTCACAGATGAGAAATTTAAAAAAAAAAACATAAAAAAAAACAAAAAAAAAACAGAGACAATATAGGTCTTTAGAGATAAATCAATGAGGTAGTGTTTGTGTTGAACAAGACACTTGCCAAGAGACCTGAAGCATTGACATTGAAAAGAATATGCCAATTCACAGTAGTAAAATCAAGGCAAACCTTTCAAGGCATTGAGAACAGCTTTTTTGATGAAAGTCTTGTGATTTTCCATGATTCGACGAAGATTACTAACATCATTTGTAGTAAACTGTAAAGAAAAGATTTCAAGTGCAAATTAAAAAAAAAAAGTTAATTTAGGAAGGTTAGAAATTTAATGGTAACATCATAGGTCTTTATTTAGCAACACAATGTGTACTTTATTACTAATGTAAACTCTTCCAATCTGTATTAAAAGGGCGTGCAAAATATTCCTGGCTTGGACAAGAAGATATATATTAAAAAAAATTATTCCAGGTTAGATCATTTTGGGTAGTGGTTTGTTCAAGAACTTTTCAGCATTTTCTCAAATTCTTTATTATTAACTTGTATGTGTCTTAGAGAAAACCTATTTGCATTCAAAGTAAAGTGTTCTAAATTTAATAGAAAAAAAAAGATTTAAAGAGTTATGCTTCAATTTACTTTGTGTATACAAGTTTTTAAATAATGTTTCCTACAGTCAAATTGCCAAATCAACAAACCTGTTTCTTGTGCTTGTTAACAAACATTAAAATAAATCTTCCATACTTGGAACTATTATCCAATTCAATAGTTGTGGCTTTTCTGAACCAGGCAATAAGCTGTGGAAGTTCAATTGACACATCCAACTAGAAGGAAAAAAACAAAAAACAAACAGAACAATAATAAGGTTTTGTAGTTATTTTTTTTTAATGTATTTATTAATACTTGCACTATTTGGAGGGGGGGAGTGTTAGAAACTGATGAAAGTCATTTTCATGCCGTAAGAAAAAAAAAGTTCAAGTTTTAATCTATGTTGTAAAACTGATAAAAGATACATTTGTCATACTTGTGTGAATTTGTTTTAAAATAAATTCAAAGTTTAAATAGTTTCCCCAAAAATGCCTCTATAACCCTAATTGTGGAAAACTAGCCCCAAAATACTAGATTCTATAAGCAATGTAACATGTGGGGAGAAAAACAAAACACAAACCTAAGCCTATCGACCTGTCTTCCTCTCTCTCTCTCTCTATATATATATATATATACACAAACACACACGAAACAGGCAAGAAGTTTTGGTCCACCTGCATTTCTACTTGAAAAACACCTTAAAAGTATGTAATAAAATTTCAGTAACTAGTGTATTTGCTTTTATTGACAAAAATAACCATTTAACTACAAAAAAAAAAATTAAATAAATCATACAATAGCATCATAATTTGTTTATATCAATAAAACCACCACCTGTCTTAATTATTGCTTTACACATTTTTTGCATTCTTTCCAAATTTAAAAAACAAAAGAAAAGTTAGATGGCAAATCTTTCCAAGCTTTTTTGAATCACTGAAAACATTTACTTTCACTCTGAGTATTTTCTTCAAACTCTCCTATCCAATTTTTCCTATACTAATTCAATTTGTCAGAGGTCAGGAGATTGAGAAGTCAAGTCATAATTTCCAATTTTTTTTTTGTTTTAACTCAAGGTAATTTTGACATTTCCTAGTTATCCATAATCCAGATAATATAGCAGGTCTTCTCAAAATCAATTGAGATTTTTTTTCTTTTGCACAATTCCCTTGACCTGAATCAAATGTCCAGACCCCCCCACACTACCCCCCCTCCAAAAAACAAACAAACATGGTTTGCTATTGGAACTACAAATTTGTCATTCAGTCTTTCTACTCACATACACTATCCTCTTACTACCAAAAATTTGAACTTGTCTGTCCACAAGGCATTTTACCATTTTTTCAATGTCCAGTTCTTATGTTTTTTTTGCTCATAAGAGTCATTTCTACTTCTTCAACCTCCGAATTGGCAGAAATGTGGCAAAAAAGACAATTACTTACCCCCAAAAAGGGCACGTATTCAGCATGACATGCTGAAGACAGAATATTTAGATTAAAAACAAGTCAGTTGCAGGAGTCACTATAAAAGTATTTTGATATGCAAAAATTAGGCATCCTCTCCCAGTTGTCGATGAATGGAAAAAATGCCCAGCCGATAAAAGCAGTTGATGTTCTTGAATTGGGAGTCAGAAATAAAATTTGTGTATTTTTGCTACTGCGTTCATCGGAGAGCGAATTATTTTTCTGACTGGTTACGTGCATTGTGATTTGTGAGATAGTACCTGCGATTTCAGCATTTCTTTCTGCCCCCGATATTCGAGTCTGAACTTACAGTGATTTGTTCTCTGCGTTGTGGAAGTAATCTGCGACAAACATTTCCTTTGCAATCCCAGAACTGTTACAGTTGTTTTTTTTTCACATTTGAGAGTGACATTGGTTGCTGTTGAAAGGAATTAAATTCAACTGTTAACTCTGGATCAGTTTTCTTTCTATTTCTTTGGCTCTCAATAATGAAGTTTGCATCTTCAGCAGCAGTTTTCACTTTGGGAGCTCTAGCTATTTTTCTATCAATATTTGCATCAGTTTCTAACTACCTTTGTAACGAATATTTCACCCGATGTCTACAAGTCTTCAACTTCTAGGCAATTAGCCTTCTTTGAATAAAATTTCAATTTATGCCCTTACCTCAATGCTTATCTACTTTGATTTTGCAACTTTGTGCAAATTATTTCAAAATTAAAGAAAATAAGAAAATGAAAAGATAGAGAAAAGAAAAGAGAAAAGAGAAAAGAAAAGAGTAGCTGTTTATTTTTGAAGACAAAAAGAGACAGCTACATATTTTGTTTACAACATTAATCAGTGCTGAGTTAACATGTAGAATCTGTATTAACTTTTGGTAATCTCAAAAATTCTACTGAGGGGTCAATGGTGAAACCCAAATATGTTTCTCATACAAAATATTCATAATTTAGCAAAATGTATTGTGAACAGAAAATGTTTTGAGAAGCCTGGAGAAAGATTGTAAAATAAAAGCAAATACATTGTAGTTACTGAAATTTGATGTTAAAAAAAAAAAAAAATTCTCATTTTAAGGTGTTTTTTTTTTATTTTTATTTTTTTTAAAGAAATGAAGAGTAGCCCAAAACTTTTTGCCTGTATTGTGTGTGTGATATCTTGATAAAAGCAAATACATTGTAGTTACTGAAATTTGATGTTAAAAAAAAAAAAAAAATTCTCATTTTAAGGTGTTTTTTTTTTATTTTTATTTTTTTTAAAGAAATGAAGAGTAGCCCAAAACTTTTTGCCTGTATTGTGTGTGTGATATCTCACACATACTTTAAAATGTAGCCTTACAGTTAATATCAAAGTGAAAACTCAAATGTTTCAGTAGGAAGTATCTATTTCACAAGGGTGTCAATTAAAATGTTATATTGTCATCATTCATGTTCAAAAGTTCATTTTTAATGCCACAGGTCATGACCTGCATAATAGTAATTATAGCATCAGGGAGGCAATTTATTTCTTAATATTTTTCATTGGAAAAATACTAACAGTACAAAATGTATACTTTCAAATTGTTGTTAAATTGCTTTTTCAAAGCACATGAATATTTTTCTCACTGTCATGTTGAGACATAATAATTTATTTTACACAAAATGGTTACAAATACTGAATCATACTAGACAAGATCTTTATGCATCAAAGAAAAGCAACAATTTAAAAAAAACAACTCCTCTTTAAAAATGCTTTAAAAGGGTTACCTATCCCAATTTTGTTAAATATCTATTGTGAAAGATAGAAAGAATAGAAAATTAAATTATATACCTTTCCATCCAGAAGATTTTCAAGCAGTGTTATAATACCAGCCTCAAGGTTAGGGGATTCTTGAGACAATTGCCTGCAAGATGAAATTCTTAGATTAGCATAGAGACCCACATGATTAAATGTTTGGTTTAAAAAGTTAAAGACATACACAAAAACAGAAAGTAAATTCATAATCAAACCACTGACCAAAATTACTTTTGATGAGGTAAATATTTGACAATCTTTGCATTGTTGAAACTACTTTGAATATATGCTCTTTAGGGTTAGAGGGCGTCATCATTGATGTTCTGATTTGGATCATTGGGCAGTTTCGGGTCTTTCAAAAATCATACTACCCTCACCAAGTCAACCCCATCAGAGCTGACCAGTCTCTGATCTACCCCCTTCTAAATTAACAGCCTGTAGACACTGACTTATATTAGGCAAACTATAACCAGTTATCATGCATTTGATTGGAAGTTGACCAACAGCCAATCACAATGATGTGAGATCTATTTAAATTGTTTATGGGGGATTTTTTCTTTTTCTTGTATTTTTTTTTATGTAGATACCCTATCATCAGATAATTGGAAGGTAATTATACGTTTTCCTTTTTTTCTTCTTTTTCCTCTCCTTCCCCCCACCCACATCTACCATCAAGTTTCATCTCACCCACTAATACTTCAGTGTTGTAGCAAATTTCTTTCCTCTGATACTCCTATGTCCACTTGGATTGTTTAAATTCATTTGATGCTCTAATGCTGGCCAAGTAAATGAAACCAAGAATATGAATAGAGAAAGTAAAATTTAAGCATACACAAACAAAATTTACTTACTGAAGTAAATAGATTTTATGATTGACACTGAATACTTCCTTAACAAGTTTGTTCACCAACTCTGCTTGAGGCAAGTCTGAAATTGAAATAAATTACCAGTGATTAAAAAACCTATAGTTTCTTTTTTTTCTTTTTTATCATTTCACCCCAAGTAAGGCAACAAATCTAGTAAAATGCGGCGGCGGCGGGGAGGGGGGGGTGTTACTGAGTGTCAGAGAATATGAGAAAAACAAACTTAAGGAACATGAACAATAAAAGAACAGGAATTAAGAAGGCATCAGATAACGATTGACATAGTATTTAAATTTTTGAAAGGAAAAAACTTGACTGGAAAGCAAGAAGCCAGAAGAAAGCTCTACAAGCGAGAAATCTGAGAAAATAAACTGTGAGCATAGAACTTGTGGTTACATTTAACCATTTCAACTGAAGAGATCTTCCTGCCAATCTAGTACAGCACTAAATTCACTATTTACAAGGACACATGGCACAGTGGATAAAGGCGTTGGTTAGCTCCAGTGACAGGACCCAAAGAGTGTGAGTTCAATACCCGGTTATGGCAGTGGAGAACTTGGAGAGGGGAATTAACAGGAGATAACTGATAACCGACATCCATTAAAACATGGCACGTGGAACTAGAACAGTCTACCCCAGTGAGCGAAATAAAGGGTTCAGTTCGACATTCCAACCACTTGAAGAAGGCCGGAGTGTACAACAGCCGAAACGTTGTAATAAATATTTTTTTTTTTTTTAAGCTTTTCACCCCAAGCAAGGCTGGAAGCCACTAGCAAGCAAGGGGTTACAGAAGGTTTGGAGGAAGAGCAGATAGGAGGTTAAAGGAGAGGACGTGGAGAAAGATAGTGGTTCGATCAAGGGAAGGGGGTTACAGAAGATTTGGAGCGAGAGCCGATAAGAATGAAAGGTGAAAGGATGTGGAGAAGGGAAGTGGATAGATCAAGGCAACTGGAGATGTCGATTGACGTTACACTTAAATAGTTGGAGATTGTATTTGTCAGGGAAACAGGAATAAGGAAGGGAGTTCCACAGGCGAGATGTGCGAGACATGAAGCTATTGGAGTAGAAGAGACGTCTACATCTAACAGTTTCAACGGTGAAGGGGTGGGAACGGGATGCCAGCCTCGTAGGACGTTTAAATTCATGAGGCTTAGGAACCAGCAAAAGCAGCTCCTTGGAGCAATTACCGTGAAAGTATTTGTAAAAAAGACAGAGCGAGGCAACGTCGTATCTGTGAGAGAGCGACTGCAGACGAGATGACAGATCAGGGCCAATTACATTGCATATCCGTCTCTGGATCTTATCAAGAACCCTGAGGCAAACAGCAGGGGCTCCAGACCATATATGGTAGCAATACTCCATGCAAGGGCGAATGGTCGATTTATAGATTTGGAGGATCGATTCCGGGGAGAAAAATTTTCTGGCTCGGCACAGGGAGCCAACTTTCCTTGCGGTGGATGATGCAATTGACTCGATGTATTTGTTCCATCTCAGATCAGCGGCCAGCATGAGATCGAGCAGCCGCAGAGAAGAGCTCTCGAGAAGTTGGTCTTCAGACATTCTAATGGGATGCAGGGATGGATCCTTGTGGTGGTTAATAGAGAGCAGTTTTGTTTTAGAGGCGTTAAAGTTAACCATCCATTTCTTGCCCCAGTTCACAACCGATTGGAGGTCCTTTTCTATTCGAACTGCCAGGTTAACTTTGTCAGCATCACTAGATTTGTTTTTGAGGCAGGAGTAAATTGTGGTGGTGACAAAGATGAGGACAATAGTCCGAATAATGTAAATAGTGTGCATAATACCTCATCTCAGAAATATAGATAAACACTAAATTCATAGAGTCTAAGTACCAGAGAGGAATGTCATCAGAACAATTATGATGAAACTATAAAAAATTACGTAGAAGGTACATTATGGTGGTAGGAAAGTGACTGAAACCGAGATTCCAGGACAGGACTAATGACAATGCAGATACTTTGGATTTTATCAAGATCTCTACATATATAGCAGGAACACCAGACCATATGTGGCAGCAAAATTCTAAGCATGAACAAATGGTAGACTTTTAAATATGTAAGATAGATTTAGGCAACAAAAACTGTCTCGCACAACACTGCGAACAAACATTCCCACTAGCAGACCCAGCAATTGGTTTAATATTATCTTTCCACTTTATGTCAGCTACAGAAGGTGCAATGAGTCAGTCTCCTGGAGCTTCACAACAGAAATTCTGAGAGGAGATAGAAAGGGGGTTGCAGATGATTAATAGAGAGAAGTTTCAGTTTAGAAGGCATTAAAATGAACAAGCCTAACAGCAATTAAGAGGTGGTTCCATGCTCCTCAAAATTTATATAATAAAGTTGTTCAAACTTCTTTATTCACTTAAGAGATCTTAAACTACATCTGGCAGCAAGGCCTGATTGAAAGATTAGAAGTTTAGGAGTGTTGAACCACCTCTGTTGTTCCTAGGTCTACCCCTGACCCAGGATGGTAGCACCCGTTAGAGTCCCAGTTATGGGCACATAGTGACCCCCCCCCAAACAAAAAAAAACAACGAAAGTATAAAAATATATTTTTATAGTAAAAATACCAGCAATACATTTTTATTTAAAAAAAAAAAAAGACTAACAATACATATTTATAGTAAAATGACCAACAATATATTTTATCTGTAGTTGAAGGTATAAAATTCAGCATTAAATAACAAATAGAGGTTGATATGCTGCTAAACAAAATCAACCAATCAAACGACCAACATTACATTAATCCATATAATATCTGGCAATTTCTTAAAGAAATCTAAGTGAATTCCAGAATACAATTTCAACAAAACACAAAACAGATATCACTGCCTCTAGTAATTATGTTCACACAACCATGCCTAAGCACAAAAGCAGAGTATCATCTACCATGTATTCAATTATGAAAGCAGAATAACATTTTTATTACTTTAAAGCTTCCAATGAAAATTAAATTTCAGCATTAAATGATCCCTAAGGAGTTGACCAGCCAGTAAATAAACAAATCAACCAAAGAGAACTGTTTTCCCCCCAAAGCAAACTTTAGTAAGGTTTTGTTTTTCACATAAATCCCACTTATCAATGAATTACCGACTTCATTAAATTGGTAGTCACTATGCAGCAACACATTCATTGATTGTAGTTGTTGCGTTGGCCAAGAAGTTTTTGTAGTATAAAGACAAATTGAAATTCGTTTATCACCAGCATTAACTTTATCAAACAATGTTTTGTTTCTTCTGTCATCTTTTTAGGCAGCTTCCTATTTCCATCCTCCAGAGTTTTATTTTTCTCATCAAGAGAAATGCTGTAAAGACCAAAAGTGGTAATCCAAAATGGTGCAACATTTGTGTCAATATGGTGGATGAGAGAAAACTCTTACAAACTGTAATAATTACTGCCTGGCTAATAACAATAAAAAGAGTGCAGTCAAGTAATCTTGGAGGAATATGTTTTTTTTTTAAAAAAAAAAGTTTTTTTTAAAAAGATTTCAACCCCAGATTCAGATATTTTGACGATATTCACACTCACCCTTGATCCTATATCATTATTAAGATCATTATTAAGCTTAACTTGCCCATGGAACATTGTTTAGCAAGAAATCATAACAAAAAGTTTGCAGACTACATTTAACATGTTCAATCACAGGATTCTTCATCTGCAAAGTTAGTCTTAAATTTGCGAAAATTTTCACAATAAGCAAATAAGAACTATAGATGCTTCTACAAAATTGAGGTCAGAGATGAAAAGCCGTGAAGTTTAAATTAAAATCTGCTACAAAACTGAAAGAGTATTATGAACTGAAATAGACTGGCATTTTATTAAAGTTCAGATCAAATGAAACCAAGTCTACGGTGAAAGACGCTTACTAAATATGGACTTGCAAAAAACAATAATAATACTGGAGAAATGGGGAAAAAAAAAGTAAAAACTTTTTTGTTAACTAAAAGCTAAAATTTAATGATTTTCTGGTATTGAGAGGAGGAAAAAAATCAAAAAAATCTGTACTTGCCTAATTTCTTGGCAACAGCACAAGGCACTAAAACACCATCAATGAAGGGTTTTGGGAACTGTTTTGTGAAACTGATTAATGCAGCAGCAAGAATTCTGGAAATCTGCCTGGACTGAGTAAAAAACTATAAAAGAAAGAAAAAAATAAACTGAAAGATTGAACTAGACAAATGACACTAATCAAGAAAAGGGACAAAGCTTCAACTAGAAAGGGATGGGGAAAAACCTCAACATGATGGTGGATATGAAACATATTTGTTTCTCTTCTTACATTTAAAAAGTTATAATCTTTTATCTAATATTATTTAAATTCTAACATCTCCTGGACACAATTTATATACATTATTGCCCCACCTACATGCTAAAGCCTTTATTTATTTTAAAAATTATTTTCCATTCACTCTTTAAGAATTTTGCCCTATTCTTATAAGAATCAAAAAATCTTTCTTACTAATTTTTGGCTCTGCCCCCACATAGATATAATTCTGCTTATCTTTCCTGTAGCTGCATATACAACATTACTGTCAAGACATTTCCCTTTCATCTGGTAAGTTTCACTTAATTGTTTCATTTTTTAAAAATATTATACAGCAGTTGTAGCTCACCCTTAAAATATTTTATTTAGTGATTGAATTGACAAAATTCAGAGATTTTCCCATTATATATGAGGGAAAATTAAACCATTTTTTTAAACCTCTAATGCATCTATTACTAATATAGGCACCTCTACTTTGTTGCTGAAAAAACAAAAACAGCTTAACATGATGAAAAAAGTCGACAAACTTAATAAAAAAAAAGTTTTATCATCAAAATGTTTTTTATTATTAAGAGGAGAGACCAAAGTATTTTTTGTTTTTATTAAATTTCCTAATCATTTCTAGCATGTTCGAAATTTTGGTTAAAAATCTTGACATATTTATGATTAGTGTTTTAGCGCCACCTTTTTTTTCTTTTTTTTCCTTAGGTGAAAAACATTGATTTGTAAATTCTTGCAAAAATCAAATAATTGTTGGATTTTAATGAAAGTTTCAGTACTTATTCACAAATGAATGAAATTATTCTGGAATTTTTTTAAAACATGTTACTCCCCACTCACTTAATCTCATGAAATTAAATTTCAATCTCAAAATTGTTTTTATTAGTTAAAAGCAAGACTCCTTGGAGAATGTAAATCATTCATTAAAAAAACAAAAAAAAAACCAAAAAAACTACTACTCATTTTCAAAAAAACTGCTCTGAATTGTAAAATAAAAACTGCAATAAAACTATGACATTATTTAATTAGAAAAGCTTTTAATTGCTTTTATAAATAAGATTTATTAAGAACACTATTTTTGTAAGAAAAAAATTTTTTTTAATGAATAATCAACTGTTTTCATTTAAAAATTTTTTAAAATTATAATATATATATATATATATATATATATATATATATATATATATATATATATATATTTGAATTGGACAATGTCCGACAATTTATTTTAAAGACATTTATATTATGTTTAACATTCTTTTTATAGATACAAGTATTTAAGCAAATGCTCTGTTTTATAATAAACAGTATTAAATAACATTTACCGGCCTGAAAATTTCTCAGACATTCAGGCCGGTAAATGTTATTTAATACTGTTTATTATAAAACAGAGCATTTGCTTAAATACTTGTATCTATAAAAAGAACGTTAAACATATCATAAATGTCTTTAAAATATATATATATATATAAATCGTTTAAAATTCTGCATTACTTTAATCTGGTTAGGTGATATTGCTATAAAATGGAAACTATATTTATGAATCAAAAATTGAAAAGCTTAAGTCGTTTTGCACTAAGATTTTAAAAATAATTAAATGTTTTTTTTTTCTAAGTGTATAAACATTCCTATTTTTGTAACTATGGGTGTCCATCACGTGTTTTAAGAGTTATCTTCCCTGAAAGAGGTGTCCATACTGAAAAATTTGGTTGTCTGCAATTCTTTCATTATTCATATCCTTTCAAATTATTTTTATGTTAACTCCTATTTCATAAAAATGTTTTTTTGTTAGTAATTTTTTTACTTTATTTTTTTTAAGAGTCATTTTGATAAGGAAGTAAAATTCAATAATATATAAGATAATTGCTGGAAATATGTTAATTTTAAAAAATTACTAGGTACTTAAAAACCAAAATCAAAGTGTTCACTTAGATTTTGTAAAAGTATCAATTTCTGGTCAACCATACTTGGTTTTTCAACATGTCAAGCTGTAAATAAATCAATCAATATGTCAGAGAAACAAGACCCTGTGGTTAAGAAATGTTTGTATACTATGTTTTACGCTTTAAGTAAGTAATATTTATTTCAAATCAGATTAATTTAACTTCAAATTTGTTAATTTCCCTCAAATAACATGTCACAAACACATATTTTATTTTCGGAAGATTTTTAAAATTTAGATTTAACTTTTGTTTACAAATTTGTCAAAATGGCTGATTTTCATTGATTTTCTGAAAGTGACCAAAAAGCTGAGATTCCAATCAATATAATTTCTATTTGAAATAAACCAGTATTTTGCTTACTGGAAATAGTAAATGTAATCATTTAGCTTTCAATTAAAGCTAAAAAGAAAGCTTCAAGAATGCCTTTTCATTTTTAAAAATTCATTTTAAACCTTAGGTATCAAAAGTTTAGTGGAGGTCCCTATACTAATAGGAGAACCCTTCTCATATTCTAGATGTGTTTTATGGCCAGTTTTTTTTCCAGAACTTACAGATATTCAATTTGAACTTTATTAAATGCTAATATGAATAAAGTTTGAGAACTTACTTGCTAGAGTTTATGCATGTTTAATAAGTTAGAGGGTAATGCAAACTAGCGTTCATGTAAAGATGTTTTCTAGAAGTCCCATTTATTAAATTAATGTTAGATTCAATAAAATTCAATCTCTTAAATTAGCAACCATCTATATTTGGTAAATAATTTTTTTTTTTTTTTAAATAGACTAAACCAAGCTCACTTTGGTAAAAACATTAACCGTAGAAAGGTCTTGTCATTTTAAGTCTTAAATATGAGACACCATCCCAACACTGGAACTATTTCAAAATGATATAAAATCCGATGGAATTTAAATTTTATCTTGCCTTAGGTTGTACACAAACTTTGGCCAAGTGGAAGCAGTTCTCATAGCTGATGTCATTTCCAAAGTCTACCAAATGTCTACATAGTGTAGAGAAAGCCGATTCCGAAAGTGATTCAAGTTTTAGTTGCTTACAGATTGGTTGCAGCTGAAAATGCAAAAAGGGACATGAACAAAAGAGGAAGATTCAAACGAGATCTTTCAGAGCAAAAGAATGAATCACCACATTTTTGTCTTTGATCTAAATATCTGTGTTCTGAGAAAGAACAAAAGGGTTATTTGCTTTTTAAGCTCTGCATTAAGTATCTAATAAAAATTTCCCAAAGTTATATTTAGGTGTAAATATACATGCTTATTTTGAAAACAAAAAATTTTTGATAAAATCTACTGTTTTGGGCTTATCGACAATAAAAGTTCAAACTCATTTGAATTGTGGCAGCCATTACTGGCTTTGTTTGCATATATTTGCTGTGGAATAGAAATTCACTTGTCTTGATTATTGCGCACACAATGAGTGCTCAATTGTGCTGTAATTGAGGCAAGTAAGATTAGTAAAAAGACTGTGAACAAGGTAATCTTCCACGCATGTCTATTCAACAGCGAATGTATGCAAACAAACCAGTAATGGCTGCCGTGCCGTAGCAGACAATGACGCAAATGAGTCTGAACTTTTATTGTTGATAACTCCAAAACAGTAGATTTTATCAATTTTTTTTTGTTATTTTTCAATTAAGCATGTAAATTTACACCTAAATGTAATTGTTCAGAAAATTTTTATTTGATACTAAATGCAGGGCTTAAAAAGCAAATTACCTGAACACACACAATCTGTTCATCTTCATTCAACAGAATGGAGAGGATTGAGGAGGAAATGCAAAGGATAAGAAAGATGTAAAAATGAGGAGAAAAAGAGAAAGAAGAGATGGAGAAAGTTTTGCAGAGTGAAGTTTCATTACTACTTTGATCTTTTTAAAAGATCATGGAATATGATTCACACCCTATATAGGACAGAAGGTAAGTAATTTATAACACTACATTCCTAGTAAACTGACAACTCATAAGTCATCCTAAATATCTACCCAGGTAAGTGAGAATGTACAATTCAATTAAGAAAGTAGATTTATACATATTAATGACACATATTAATGACAAATGCTGCAGAGTTTGCATTAGTGATTCCTCATCCCCACTTTAACCTGCTTATGTTACACAGGTTTCCTCTCTCATTATGATACAAGTTACCTTACTATTTTCAGATCCAGTAATGATTCTAATGAGAAGGGGAAAGAAAACTATACTAAAAAAAAAAAAAAAAAAAAAAAAGGGTTTAATCAAAGTGAACCCAAGAAGAGACCACATGAGTGTGTGATCAAAAGATTCAACAGGGGATCAGTTTGTTGCTGGAATATTGGCATAAGCAATTTAGTTTTTAAAAAGAAATCCTTACTTTTTACCCTTGGATCAACTTAAGTGTATTATTTAATACAATGAATTAAGTAAAAGGTTACTTTAATTTAGCCAAACTTGCAGTATTTTAATTTTATTGTAAAAATTTTCAATTCAAAATTGATAAAAATTAAGAATTTTACCACAAAATTAATTCAATATTTTTTTTTAATGAATTGTTTGTCATAGCAATGAGCAAATCAATTATAAAATTGAATTTTTATGAATAATTTTTCTTTTATTTTAAAAAGTTTGGATGAATTTTGATATTACTGTCCTTTGTAAATACAAAATGAAAACCTTTTTAGCTGTTAAATTAAGGAAAAATGTTATTTAAAAAAAATAAAATAATTACAATATTATAAAAAAAAAAAAAAATCCATTTAATGGCATAGAAAAAACAAAAACAAACCTTGAAATAAAAGAGCAATGTTTTTTTAAGTCCCTGTATTTTATGTCGTCACAGTCTAATATTTACATCATTTATATTTGGGCTATTGTTCTCACAATGTTTTGGGTGTTGCACCCCACCTGACCAGGCTTCCTCAAGTGTATATCGAACTGGGTAACGTACAGGGAATTCTGAACTGAACCCTTTATTTAATCTATAAGGGGTAGACTGTTTTTGTTCCACTGCTCATCAGGGATATCTTGTCTAGTTCTTATTTTTATTTAGTACTGCTCAGTTATTGCCTGACTGTATTCCACTGGCTGCAAGTACACACTGCCCAACCCAGGAAGACAAAAGATTATACACACACACACACACACAATTCTTAAAGCAGTCTCTCTCCAAAATTTAAAAAGAAATTCTTTTACATCTGCTCTTTTTTAACTTGATTATTCAATTATCTATTGAGGCAGAATATGTTGTGGATTAAACTTTTTAAACACAAGTTTTGAAAAGTAAATGCTGAAGAAAAAAAAAAAAATCAGAACAAATATAAATTTCAATATGGATGTCTTAGTCTGAAATTTAAATATAAAAAAATAAAAAATATGGCACTTTAACATTTCTAAGCAAAAATGTTCAGATTTTATAAAAATTTTAAAGCAAACAAACCTGTATTGATGAGCAAGTGACAAACAGTTGCATCTCTGCAGGAGTTACTATCTGCATATCATCAGTTTCATGCAAGAGAAAATTAAGATGCGCCACTTGTTGCTGTTAAAATTAAAAAATGATTACAAGTTTCAACAAGAGAAATATACTTTCAACTTTAGAGAAAACAAATCTTAAATTTTAGCACTACTGGAGTTAAGTGGTCTGTTTGTTAAAAGCAAAAGATTTTGAATATTAGACCTTTCATTCATGACAATATCATTATTACAGAGTTATCATTGACATTGGGGGAGTGTTTTAAACCTGACATATGTAAATAAAAATAAAGTAAGGAGCGTTAAAAAAAAAAAAAAAAAAAAAAAAAAAAAAAAAAAAAATCAACTTTACACTATATTATGAGCAGGGCACTCTTTCAGAAATCAAATAAAAACTTAGAGGAAGATCTAACAAATGCTAATCTAAAAAAAAAAAAAAACCTCAAAAAAACAACAACACGCCAATGGAAGCTGTGACTATTATTATTATTCTGGATCTTACAAGTAAAAAAAAGGTGCTTTGGACTTAAAGAAAAGCTAATTGCAGTCAAGAGTCAAAGAATTTGAAGGCCAAATTTTTGTTGCAGGCTTGACAACATAGTCCCCTGACAGTATAAGTCACCAACCAATTTAATCAAGGTTAATCATAAGAAATGACCAACTGATTATAGGAATATATAGCGATGCCAAAAACCTAATAAATTAATTGTTTTTGTTATGAACAGATAATTTTAGTCTATCCTGCGAATAATTTTCTTGTGAAAATTTGTTTGGCTCAATGGACATTTCAACTAACCTGACCCAAAGAATTCTCCAAATCTAAAATAAAACACAATTATGGGTAAAGAGGTTGGCTGGTGGAGAGAAACCAAGAGCAGAGGAAATGGTCATAAAGCATATAAATGAGATATTGAAATTTTATGCAAAAGTATTGCTAATGTGTTAAGAATCACATAAAATTATGATGTTTTAGAATAACAACTTTAGCCTTATGAACCAAAACATTTAACATTCTCAATCTGTCCTGTTTCTTGTATGCACTAAACCCCACCTCCCCAAATGATAGAACCTCTGCATGACTCCATTTCAAGTTTAGATCTTAATTCTTTGCAAAGTATGTTTTTTACTCATTAACCTTTAATAGAAGTTATTACTTACTTGGATCTCTGAAGATAGTTCGAAATTATCAGCTTCAAGCAAATTAGAATTGTCTGAAACTTCTAGCTCTTTTCCAATACCTTTGGGCCCCTGTCCAACAGCCCTCTCCTCAGTTGGATTACAGACATCATCTAGAGAGAGAGAGAGAAAGCTAGTGCGTTAATAAAGCTCACCGATGCTTCAAATTCAAAATGGATTTGAAGGAGAAAAAGAAAAAAAGAAAGACATTTTTATTATTACTTAACAGACAGAAATCACACTGAACCTCAAAACAGGATAAATATACTGAGAACAAAGTGTTGTTTCATTATATATCAATATTAAACAATTACATCTGATTAAAAATCCTGAAAGAAAATGCAGCCGTTTAGACAGACATACCCCAATAACAAATGCATCCCAGTAACAAATAAAATTCTAGGTTTCATTTTATATCTTTGTTAAGGATTGCACTGACTACTGAAAACTGCTTACCTGTTAAAAGATCCTCCTCCTCAATAATTTGGACATCATCATCACTGTAAAGGGAACTGGATGACTTTAAGACTTCTATTTTTGAATCAATACTCTTTCCTTCTAAACAAGTAAAAAAAAAACAAAAACAGTCAGGTAATTAACAAGAGATTACCTAGTTTCTTTAAGTGGAACATTTTGCTATGGTTAAGTTTTAAGGTAAATTTACTTGTTAAAACTCACCCAGTGATTTTTGTCATAAATAAAATAAAAAAACTTGAATTTTTTTTAAAAATACACATTTTGCTAATTTTGAAATCTATAAAATTAGGTACCTCCATGAGATCATTAAAAAAGAGCATAGCATGATGAAAAAGACACTAAACTTGATGAAAACAAAACTTTGTCTAAATGTTTGTTATTATTAAGAGGAAAGATCAAAGTATTTTGGGGGTATTTTTTTTACATTTTTTAATCATCCCCAGCGCGTCCAAAATTTTCATTAAAATTTTTATTTGTTTGGAGTCAGAAAAATTGACAGAATCAATCATGCCAACCATTTTTTTTCCATAAAAAAAAAAAAAAAAAAAAAATCTCAGTTTGAAATTCTTTTAAAAATTAATTATAATTTTTTCAAAACTTATTTTAAGAAAGTTAGAAATTATAATGTTTATTTAAAATACTTTGAAACGAGCTTAACTTAGTTTCTGCGCCGAAAAGATATAATTTGAAAATAAAACAAAGCAGGTCATAACATTTCGTGTCACTTGACAGGTGATGAAAGACATTTTCATGACGTATTGATAGCTTACGTGAATATCTTGCATGAACTGTTTGTGAGATATGGCATACAAAATACCATAGTCTCTGATAACGGAATGCAAATCACGGGTAAAGAAGTTGAAGACTTTTGTAAGCTGTTCTTCATTGAACATATTATGAACCCCCTGCCATATCACCCAAGGCTAAACGGACAAGTGGAACAGTTTGTGGGAATATTCAAAAGAGCATTGAAGAAAGCAAGTCTTGAGAAAGTAAATGAGGAAGCACTTCAAAATTTTCTGAGAGTTTACGGTGTAACACCAGACCCCAATACATCATCAAGTATGTTGCCAGTGGAAGAGTAAAATTGGTATTCGGCAAGTTGTCACCAAGTTGAAAAACATGAACGGCTAACACAAGTGATACCAAAAGTTTCAAGATTGGTGATAAAGTGCTTCTTAAAGCATATAAGGATGGCAAAAAACATGGGAAGACGGCATAACATCAGCAAGAATCAGGAAATTGATTTACATGGTGAAAGGGAAAAAATTTGAACATTAAAGGCATCATAATCAGCTGAGAAAAAAAAAAAAGATTCGGTGATACAAGACCTGTAATACTGAAAGAATAAATAAAAATGCTATATGATATTTTTGATGTACCAGCACCACAAGTTCTAGAAAAAGAAAGCATACTGAAGTTCTAGAAAAAGAAAGCATACTGAAGTTCTAGAAAAAGAAAGCATACTGAAGTTCTAGAAAAAGAAAGCATACTGAAGTTCTAGAAAAAGAAAGCATACTGAAGTTCTAGAAAAAGAAAGCATACTGAAGTTCTAGAAAAAGAAAGCATACTGAAGTTCTAGAAAAAGAAAGCATACTGAAGAACTGTATGTGGATTCAAGAAAGAAATGCTACAAAGTACATTGGCAAACTCTCTACAAAGAGAAATGTCTTTAAAGTATTAATCTCAAAAGTGGGGGATACTGTGGAGTGAATAGTACATCCCGAGTAACTATATGCACTAGTTCATAACTCTAAGAGCTCCAAGTCAGAGGTAAAACTGGAAGGTGTTTGGAGTCAGTCTTCAGATTAAGTAATACAGGCATCAAAGCAAGCGGCTTACAAGTGCTACAAAGCATGTTATAACACACACATATGTGAAGAAATATAGTTTTAAGGTATGTTATATTTATGGGATAAAGTGCTCAATATCAGAGATTGAGTGTATGTAAATATAAAAGTGGACATTGAAGTCAACACTCGGAGGCGACAGACGGCTTCATGCTAATGCAGGTGGCCTGATTGAGTTTAGCATGAACCAGTCTGTCGCCTCCGAGTGTTGACTTCAATGTCCATCTTATATATATATATATATATATATATATTATAATAAAAAGAAAGAACAGTAAGATATATAACCCTGTGTTCTTATTGATATTTTTTATTTTTACAAAACAGTGCTCAATGTAAATTTACAGAGCATAAATATTATAAATTAACTGATTTAAAATATGGTCTCTTCGCCACACAGGAATTACCATGTTTCAAAAACTGAAGCTAAAAACTTCAAATTTAATCATATAATTAAATTAAAAGCATTAGTTCTGTTTCATCTTCAAGCGAATTTTTGAATCCAAAGATTTTTGAATTCCAAAATTTGTTCAAAGATGAAACAGAACTACTGCTTTTAATTTAATTATATAATTAAATTTGAAGTTTTTAACTTCAGTTTTTGAAACATGGTAATTTCTGTGTAGCGAAGAAACCATATTTCAAATCAGTTTATATATATATATATATATAAAATAAAAATGATAGAATAAAGAACAAATAGGAAAGGTTTATAAATTTAAAGTTTTGCTTTTAATTAAGGTTAATCAGAAAGTTTTGGAAATGAGTTATGCAAGATAAAGTTCTGGTACTTTGAATTCCATATTGTCTGTTTTACATTGATCAGATAGATGAGTGTGTATGACATTAGCTACAACACATATCTGACTAAACACGTAATTCAAAGGACTGAAACTTTATCTTCGATAACTCTCTCGCTCATGTGTGTGTGTGTGTGTGTGTGTGTGTGTGTGTGTGTGTATATAAATATGTGTGTGTATGTGCGTGCAAAGGATATTTAAATTTAAAATTACCAGTGTCACCTGTTCATGTGTATGTGTAGTCACATCAACATAAACACTAAAGGAGGAAATGTGTCACAAAAACCTTTTCCACTTTGTCAGACATCTTTCTCTTAAAATTCTTCTTGATATATTAATTTTTATGTCATTATCCCGTTTGTGTGTGTGTGTGTGTAGCAATCTTTCTTTCATACAGGTTTCATTGAAGGAAAATATACATGTTTCAGACAAGGAAAATTTTACAAGTTTTTTTTTTAAACTCATTTATATTCAGAAATAGTCAAACACTTACACAACCCTCAACTTGTACAAGAAAAATCCTTGTAGTCTAATTTTAGAAGAAATGTAAATCCGTTCATTATCACTTGTTCGGAAGGCACCCCAGCATGGCTTATAATTATTACTTCTTATACACAATACAGCTTAGAACAAACACAAAAAAATCTACTAGCAATGAACCCCTTGAAAATGGTTAATGAATGGGTTGAAAATGATTGAAACAATAATTACTATAGACTTTCTATACTCTTAGTGCTTATAAAAAGAAAAACTAAAAACACTAGAAAAACTGAATAAAAATGTAAAATTTTCCTTGTCTGTTACATTCAATGAAACGTATCCCAACTGGTTACTTTATTTCAATATTGGATTGGCCAAAGTGTTCATTGTCAATATGAGTAACCTCCAGAGAATTTCAAACTGAAGTTTAGATTGTTCTTGAGCCTCTGTCTATTTAGGGAAAGTTCATTTTTTCTATTGTAGTACTGCACCATTATTGCCAACCAATGTTTCCACAGAGTTTGTATAACTGAGCCCAGGGATTTCGTCCTCTAAGTTAGAAGGCCAGCAGACACGAGCTGATATGTTGTGTTAACAAAGATGCGGACATTAGTGCAACTGTAAATAACCCAGGACAAAAATGGTAGGTTTTTTTACTGATGATACAAAACTTATTATGGCTTGGCTTAGATGTTTTGGCTTGTCCACCATACGTTTTAGATTTACTATTTCTTCTAATTTTTACAGATTTTGTTTAATTTGGGGGAAGTGATGACACCAATTGATCAGTGATTTTTAATATCAAGTAAAACTAAAGCTTACCAAAGTTTGCTTTGGGAAATAGACAGATCTCTTTTTGATCTTTTAATAAAGAGAGTAAAGATGTTAAGGCGACTTGGTTATGATCTGAAAACTTGTAGCAGTCATCATGTGGAGAATCAATCAAATCCGTTTTCAAAATCCTCAAAAGGGAGATAACCCAAAGTTGACTTGGCGATAAGTTCTTTTCTACAGCATTCACAAATTGACAGATCATCTCTTCTGGCAGTTCAAATTTGTGGTGAATCATGAATGACAAGAGAAGTCTTTGAAAATCATTAGCCAAAGCAAAGAAAGTGGGAACACTAAAAAAATAAAAATAAAAGCAAGCATAATTTTCTTCTTTTTTTTTTTAACAAAATAATTACATTAAATCTAAACAATGACAAAATTAACATGTTCAACTAAAAAAGAATTCAAAATAAACTAAAGTGACATTTATGAAATTTGTCGAAATTGGTCAGAATTGGCTTCAGAAAAAATTGACAAACAGTTTTACAGGTAAGAAATTTAATAAATGTGCAAGTGGCTGTTTATATTTCTGAGATGAGGTATTATGTACACTTAGGAGATAACTGACACCCCTTAAACATGGCACGTGGAACTAGAACAGTCTACCCTAGTGAGCTAAATAGAGGGTTCGGTTCGACATTCCAACCACCTGAAGAAGGCCGGAGCGTACAATGGCCGAAATGTTTTAATAAATATGGCGACAAAGATAAGGACAATAGTGTGCAAGTGGCATTAGTAACTGGATTACTGATAATTCGTATAAGTTAGATACCATCAAAATGGATGTGTTGTTTTTTTTTTATAACAAAATGAAGGGCAAAAACACTACAGGTTTGAAAAATTTACCAAAAATCAGGGAATTATACAATTTAAACAAGGTTTTCTGCACTTATTCATTAACTGTATACTGAACAAGTTATTCTATTAAAAAATGTGAAAATATTGGGGGAGGTGTGAAATTTTGATATACTTCTTGTATTTTCAAATTGGGAGTGGAGGGGGGCATATTTTATTATTATTATTTTTTTTTTTTTTTCACAGTTCTATAAAGAAAATCCCTTAAGATGTTATTTCAGTAGAAAAAAAAATATTTCAGAAATGCAGGTAGGTGTTTAAAGATGTTGACTGACACACAGAAGTTTATTTAATTTTTTTCTTCCTATGTGGCACATATTTGTAAAAATTACTTGAATATAATTTTCAATTATCCAGCAATATTAAAAATTTAGGAAAATATTCTCCATAAATGTAATGTTTTATTGAATTTTAGGTACTTTGGCTTTAAATTTACTATAGTTAATGCTCTTATTTTTTTTGATAATGTCGTGTATGGAGATATGTATTTACAAAACATTGGCGCGTTTACACACACACACACACACACAAAAACAATTAAAAATTCTTTTTAAAATGCTGCATTTTTCTTATTTTTCAATTTTAAGCAGATTTTCAGGAAACGGGGGGGGGGGGAGTTGTGTATATAAACGTTAAGCTGAAGCGGTACAAAAATTCTTGAAATTTCATAAAATTAACTGTGTGTGTGTAACATGCATAAAAAAAAAAAAATTCATTCATTTGTGAATAAATTCTGAAAGTTTCAATAAATCCAGCAATTATTTGATTTTTGCAAGAATTTTTGAATCAATGTTTTTCTTTTCAACCTAAAGAGCAGACACTAAAATATTCCTATACTAATCTTTGGCTGCTGGACTAATGCAAGAAAAACAAGAGTTTAACCAAAATTTTGAATGTTAAAAACAAAACAACACAAAAAAAACTTTGTTTTTTTGTCTATATTTCTGAGATGTGGTAACTACTGTAAACCATTTACAATTGTTCGTACAACGGCTGAACAATGTAAATAAATGGTGTAAATTTTGTTTTTACTTTTTATTAAATTTAGGGCATTCTTTTTTTTCATGGTATGCTCATTTTTAGTGAATCTGGATGCACCATTTTTTTTAAATCATAAAAAAACAACTTAATTCTACTAAGCTTTATAAAAGCATATAGAATAAAAAAAATTAAACTTAATGTTAAAGAATTTATTTTTAAGCATAAACAAAAAACAAAACACTTTCTACAATGTAGTAGTACTTGTGATCTTTTATACTTTAAATTTTAACACTCGCTTTGAAGGTGACAGGTGAAGACTATTGTTGTTGACAGCTCTTTGCTACTGTGTATAAATAATTATTTTAGCTAGGTTTTAAGAAAAAAAAGTAACAATTTTTAATTTAAAAAAATTCATTAGTTAATCCTTAAATTTAAATATTAATCCAAATAAATGATTAACATAAATATTGTATTTTTAAAAGATTCAAAAATTTGCTTTTATATTTTTTGTCAATAATGCAGTATCAGGTTTACCACCTCCTAATTTTTGAAACTGCTCCTAGGAAACACTCTCAGGACTATAAATACTCTGCGATAATTTTTTATCACTTTCTTCTCACCTTATCTGCTTATTCGTCAACATGTAACCTCTTGCAGAGAACGTGTTCCCTTTGGGAAACATGGACACACACACACACACGTACATATGCACATTCACTCACTTTGACCATTAGGTTTTCAGATTAAGTTGTCATGCACATTATTGTCTTTGTCGCTTGTATATCTTTGTTGTTAATATGTTATCATTTGTTTGTACATATATATTGGTTCTTCTTTTTTCTTTACATTTATTTACATGGACTCACATCCCGAGTCTGTCATGTTTGTTGTGGGCATTTCAGGAGACACACGTTTATCTCTCAACGCATACACTGGCCCACAACAAGTTGGTGA
Source organism: Acanthosepion esculentum (assembly GCA_964036315.1). Lineage (NCBI taxonomy): Eukaryota > Metazoa > Mollusca > Cephalopoda > Sepiida > Sepiidae > Acanthosepion > Acanthosepion esculentum. The sequence continues at coordinate 21,010,238 of OZ038484.1, forward strand.
TGCCTGATATGATAATTATTTTTTTCCTGATAACAAGAAACACACAAGACTAAATATGTACAGACTCAAATATACATTTACACACTTTTTTCAAATTGAGAGCCAGTGAAGAAAAACATCAACAAACTTCACTTCATACCCTACCAAGCGTGGTGGACACTATAAACTATTAGTAAAAACAATTTACACAGCTACAAAATTTGTGATTAGACCCTATGAAAATGCAAAAATCACAAATTTCATTTACTACAACACATAATGTTCTCTGATTTGGCAAATAGATTTTTTGCAACATGTAGGACCCATCAAAAAAAAAAAAAAGGTCAATTATTGCTATATTGGTCTATCAGTAGGCAACAATACACACTCCTCACCCTACTATTATTTTGCTTGACCCTGCAGTATATATTGACATCTTGAGTCAATATACAGACATTTCAATCATTTGAAAAAATTGACTCTAGCAAACAAACACGGCACCATCACGCTCAACTTGATACCAACTGGCAGACATCTTTAAGAATTTTTTTTTCCCAACAAAATGAAAATATAAATTTCATTTCAACTTTAATCAATACAGTTTCTTCTGGGCTCATCAGATAAAGTGTGACATACCTCAAAAGGCGACTCACTGTCACCCCCCCCCACACATTTTGACAATGCTGCTCAAACAACACTAACAATTTGCAAGTATGATATGCAATCAACAATGATAGGAAATTTTCTTAAAGTTCTCAAACATGCATTTGACACTTGGTAGAAATTCTACATCAGCTCAACTTTGCCACAATGCTGCTTCTATTAAATTTTGTTTGCCAACATTATCCATGCATAGCAAACAAACAAAACACCTCAAACAACAAGGAATCAATACAACAGGACAACAAAACCAATTCAACATGGAGCATTGGAAAAAGACAAATAGCAAACACTGAACAATTTACACAACCGACACATTTTCCAGAGCATGCTACATTCGACTAGAAAATAATACAGCACAAGTACATTTCATTGTATCACACATCTCAACCACACTTCTGAAACCTCTTCTTTTCAGTTCACGAGGACAGAAACAACTACACAAACTTTACATATGGGTAGGAAAAAAATTATACCCATTTGGAGGAGAGTATTTCAAAATTGCTTCTAGGAGACACTCTCAGGACTATAAATACTCTGCAATAATTTTTTTTATTAGTTTCTTCTTGTCTTATCTGTCAACATATAACCTCTTGCAGAGAATGCGTTCCCTTTGGGAAATGCATAAACAATACACACACATACGTATGCATATTCACTCACTACCCATACTTTGGACCATTAGGTTTTCATTCATTTGTCACACACATTATTGTCTTTGTCGTTTGTATACCTTTGTTGTTAGCACATTATCATTTGTTTGTAAATATATATTGATTCTTATTTGATTTTATTTATTTACATGGACTCACATCCTGAGTCTGCCATGTTTGTTGTGGGCATTTCAGGAGATACACCTGTTTAGCTCTCAATGCATACACCGGCCCATAACAGGAGATTCAAGGAGTGACCATGACAATGTCTTAAAAATGTCTCTAAAACTATTTACGTTTTTTTTAAGGTTTGGCTGTAAGTTTGTGCAAAAACTGAAGAGATTGGAGAATCAAAATTCTGGCCAACAAATCGTTACTGTCTTCCCTTTTTAGAGGATCCAGTAGATGGCATCGAGAGAAATAGCTGGTTCCATCAATTGCACACAAATGATTTTTTTTCGCCTACAATCTTTTCTTAAATGGCATAAAATTTATTACCATAAAAATTAAATTCCATACAAATTTTGAACCTTTTACCGCAGTCACAAGTGTGAGCAAGTACTACAGATTTTTAAAAATCATTTCACTTCAAACAAGGCGATAATGCCACTAAGACGCAAAGAGCGTTGATTGCATTTATTTACATTTTTCAAGAAAAGGGAAGTAAGAAACCGGAAGAGAGTTCCACGTGCCAGAAAAGAAACTATTATCATAGAACTTATCTTATGGTTACATCTATTTCAACGGTAAAAGAAAAACGAGGAGACCTAATTGCCAATCTAGAGTATCATGCTTTTTCAATGCATGCAATCGAGGTACAAAAGAGGACAACTGCTATGAAAATATGAACAGAAAAGGCAGGGAAGCCATGGCGAAGTCGAGACGTCAGGTAGAAATAAAACAAATTTTCGTGGGCACATGGAAATTTCTTCAATGCCAAGAAAGAATTTATGTATGGTATTTTAAAACTAAAAGCTTAAGGAGAAAAAAAGTCAATTTCGGTTTGTTGGAATTTATAGTAGAATATTTTATTTAAAATACTAGGTAGAATTTTTATTTTTTTAATAAGAGTAAAAAAAGTAAGGTTTTAAAATTTTAATATCTTTGTCATTTAATTTGCGAAGAAGGATTAATTAAAGTAAACGTTGAAGTCTTTAAATAAGGTTTTAAAATTTAAATGAACTACTTTTTTTTTATTAAAAAATTATTTTTCTGACTTCTTATCCTCAGAAAAAAGCGTATTGTACATTGAAACATTCTCATTCATTTTTTTTTCAACAGCCATTTTCAAATTTTGGAGTTTAGAAAAATGAAAATAAAATATTTTTAAATAAAAAATAATCAAATTAAATAAGCAAATTACTTAAAAAATAAAATACTTTTTGTTGTTTGTGAACTTAGGTGTCAACTGTCAATTAGATTCAAAATCATTTTTAAAGCAATTAAAACTGGAAAGGATCCTTTTAGTTTTAAGAAATAATTAGATCTTTACTTACAAGATTAATTCGTTGTTGTTATTAATTAGTGGTTGAGTAGCTTTCGACAAAGATTTTATCAAACATTCCCAAGTTGGTTTCTCTCCGTAATGCGACATAACAGCATCTCGCCACCAACATTCGGCAGACACCAAAGGCTTGTGCCCAGTTCTAAAGGCCACAAAAAGTCCCCACCAAGACATAGGAAGCCTTGATACACTATCTGGTTGATTTGCCATTGTTGTATTTAAAGTTTACATTCAATTATTTTCCTTATTCGCAGGATAAAAACCCGACAGAAAAACAAAGTCATTGTTAAATGCCCGCCAAGTTGTAGTCACGTGGTGGTTTTTTAAAGCAGTCGTGGAGAAAACGAAAATTGATTCAGCATTAGATTTTATGATTGCAGATCGTGTAAAGGTCTTTGAAAATTAAAAAAAGATCGTTTAAATTTTCATATTACTAAAATTAAAAAAAATAAATATGCAAGAAAAAAATCCTTTTTTAATTTTATTTTTGTGGTAGTAAAAACTTTTTTTTCAACACCTCAATAACTTTTAATTGGTGAATCGCAGATTCGATTCTTACTATGCCTGGAATTTAATAATTGCAGGCTTGTGCTAAAAACTTTAAGCAATCAATTTAAACTTGAAAATTGAAATCATCTTGACTTCTGACTTTACTACACGCATGTACATAGGTCATTGCGACCCTGTGGCAAGAAATCTATCATCGTGGGTAGGGTAGGTAAAACAAATATTATTAGCCTCCAGCCTGTTGCTTTTTTAGTTTATAATCCCATCGTTCTACTTCTTAAGTCATCTACTAATGAATGAATGAAATCGTGTTGAACGGCCACACTTTCACATTAATAAGGAGTGGGGTACTCTTGGGTTCTACCTTTGGACCTGCGTTGTTTCTTATCTTCATCAACAACTTTCATCAGTTGCCAATTCGGTTTTTATGCTGATGTCACACTCATTTACTCCTGCCTTAATAAAGTTCGATAGGTTCAACAAAGTAGAACTGGCAGCTGCCCTCGAAAATGACCTGCAATCAGTTGTTAATTGGGGCAGTGTACTTTCTTGATCTCACTTTTTTTCGTTTTCTGCTGTCGCCCTTTTTAAATGGTTTTCCATTTCCTCAAATAAAGTAGGATCTTTCTTTTTAGTCCCTTTGAAATATATGTGACTATAGCATTGTTAGAAAACGTTTTTTTAGAGGTTGGAGAGATTTAATTTATGAATCTCTCTAATCAAACGGAGCGGACCTAAACTCATGAAGTACGCAACAGATATTGATTTTCTTGTTTCATATTGTTAATGTTGTTGTTGGTGGTGTCAATTTGGCGTTAAAATTTTAAAGCTTCCTTGAATTTTTTTCAATGTTAGATTTGTTTCTTTTTATCAGACTTTTATTTTTATTTACAAGACTGGGATTTTGTTTACTTTTTTCATTTGGGATAAGAGGTTGGGATTTTGTCCTGTTACCAATACCATTCTTTTTTCAACTCAGTGTTACCAAATTTCATAACAATTTAATTTCACACTTGACTTGAGTAATTGATAAGTAATGAAGGGCAGATCAGACAAGTGTCGCTTCCCTTCCTTCCTTCTCAAATATGAAAACGAGCTCATTAACCGGCGTAATCTTTATAAATAAAACATAACAACAGGATTGTAGAACAAACAATTGCATTTCGTGAAACGAAATGTGGTGATAAATACAGGAGCTAAGGTTACTCGAGCCCAAACGGAAGGCTTGTAACGGGGTTGAATGTTGGGTTGTTAATAAGTTATATGTTAGTAGTTGATAAAGGATTACTTTTCTCTTTTTTATATACTGAGTAAAAATGAAATGAATATATAACGTATCACATAATACAACATAAATGCCATTTTTTATTAATTATTTTAACTTCTAATTTAATTTTGAAGGTTCTAATTTTGAGAGACGTGTTGAAATTAATGACAAGAAGAATGTGTATTTTTCTTTGCGTGATGTTTTACAATAATGTTTTTTTTTTGTGTGTGTTATGTTCTCGGGGTTATTGTCTCTTTTTGTTTCTTTAAAATTTGAGCTTGTTCATTGTTCTGAAAATGTTGTGGTTAAGGGAGCTTTTGAAACCGTCAACTTCGGATTTTCACGGAACAAAGAAAATATATCTTGTTTAGTGACTGTTTTTCTTTTTACTACTGCTCCCTTGCTTGTAGTGGAAAGGTTTTTACTTTTTATAATGATGAAATTTCAGATCTTTATTTCTAGAATGATGACTATCATCATCAACATGAATCATCATAGGCTCATGAATTCTAAGGGATATCACTTTGAAGAAAATGAATTACAAGGAAATTTAAAAACTTTTACATTTACTTACTTGTAATTCATTTTCTTATTTTTTTTATATTTTAAAGAGGTACCTTCAAAAAAGAAAAATCGATACTTAAGAATAATGCATTTAAACAAATAAAAATTTTTTTCTTGTAGTTTTTATTTTAGTCTTTTAATTCCAAGCTAATAGATTCAATTTAAAATTTAGTATTTTCAATAAGCAAATACTTTTATTTACTTCAAACTGAATTTAAATTAATTGGAATATTTTTTTCTGATTACTAATTGATGAAATCGTCCACATGGATAAATTTGTCAACACAATGTAATTCTCTTAATGGATATAATTGTAATAAAATTACATGATCAATATGTCGCAGTTAGCTCCTCCTCATTTCCTTAACCCGTCAACGGGGGTCTCTCTCTCTCTCTCCCGGGAGTATAAATACTGGCTGACCTTTCGCCTCTTTCTCCTGCTTACGCGCACGTGCGAGTAACTATCTCGACTCAGGCCGTGACCACCGATATAGCTATATTGGTGGTCACGCTCAGGCCGCGGGCCGAAACCTCGCACGTGAGGCGAGGTATATAACACTTTCTCTTAAAGTTTCCAATATGTGAACTCTTATACACAACCAGCGTTTCCCATATTCTGGGAACACACTAAAACAAAATACACACACAACTTTCCATACGACACTGTAACATTTTATTCATGCCTTCAATGTATTTGTAATTCGTGTATTAATCTATTTGTTATTAATATATATTTGTTCGCATACATGTATATCGGTCTTGTTTGTTTCTTTGGACTCCATTAAAGTCCAACATTCTTATGTAGCTGGACCGGCCAGCGGAAGCCTTAACCTAGAGATAACTCATCTTCTCTTCTCACATTCACACACCGCATGGCCCACTACAAATACAACATAAATGCCATTTTTTATTAATTTTTTTAACTTCTCAGTAGTCTTAAAAATAAATGATAAGCGTTCTAACATTTTATGAAATTTTAGGCACTTATGTAAATCCTTGTTGAGGAAATGTTAGAAAATTACCAATAAACCTTAAATTTACCAAAGTTATCACACACACACACACACACACACACACACACACACACACACACACAATTCAAAATTTTTTAAAACATTGGGTATCACTGAATTGTAGTAACCTTCTCTGTGTATAATTAAATACAATTTTTATTTAATAACAATATCACTTTACAGCTACAAATTTTAAAAGTTTATAAATTATTCTAATTAAAATAAAAAATGAAAAGAATTCTTGTAAAAATTCATCATTCATCGAAAAATCTTTTTTCTGAAGATAATAGACCATTTTATTGATAAATTCAAATAAAAGTTTTTCTAATTAAATAATATCTTAGTTATATTCCATTTTTTTTATTTTACAATTCAGAGCAGATTTTAGGGTCCTGTTTGACCAAAAAATTTAAAGATTTAAATTCTCTGATGACTTGTTCTTAAAAAGAATTGTTCTTTGCTCAATTGTATGAAAGACGAAGGTTATCTTTGTTTCAAAATCACCAGATCTTTAAAAGAAGGTGAAGAAAGTTTTTAGATTAATGAAACAGTTGGATTGTTAAAGACTTTTTCATTAATAAAAAGAGTCTCCAATTTTCATCATGGAAATTTCACACTTAAGTAAAAAAACAGCAAAACTAAAGAATCATGAAATATGTATAAACATTAATTTCATGGTCATTTTTTTGCTAATCAAAAGGAGAAAGAATGGAAAAATTCTGACATAGATATTATTTTAAGCAATGTTTAGTATTAATTATGTTAGGAAGCAAGAGTTGCTTCCCCCTTGAATGTATAATTCGTGGTTGTTTTGAACATGGACTTTTATTTTATTTTATTTTTTTTAAAAAGGAGTCATTTCAAATGTTACTGATTGAATAAGACGTCTTTCTGTCTTGTCATTTTTGTGAAACGCTTCCCGTTTTAAGTAACGTGTTTGATTTGCTACTGCTATCAATGATCTTCATCTTACTACACAGCCGAAACAAGTAGAAGTGGAAATATTTGCATTTAAAAATGTCCTGTATTCTGTCATTTTTGGAGTCATAAAAGCTAAGCATGTTGATTTTAAAAATATTTCAAAATCTATTTAGATTTTAATAAAACTATTACTATTTATGTAAAAGAGAATATGATTTAAGAAACAACAGATATTTTTATATATAGTGCTCAGTAAAATAATATTAAAAATAGCGTGTTACTGTTTTGTTTAATAATATTATTATTATATCATATAATATTTAGAAGTTAAGTAATCTTTTCATATAATTTATATGAAAAGATTACTTAACTTCTAAATATAAATTTTATCCCGACTTTGAAGTATCTTGATAAAATTTCCAGTCTTCAGGGGATTCTGGTTTTAAACAATATTTTCAATTTTTTTCAATTTGTTTCACATCTTTTCAATCCATTTTTTTACTGTTTTGTACACATGCATATTCATGAATTTAACCTGCTTTTACACGCGCATGTTCATGAAATTTTGCTTTTGTTTGTCTTTCATTTATTTAGCTGTAGATTTTTCTTCCAGTTGTAAATTTTTTCTTCAAAATTAAATTTTTTCTTTGAAATTAAAATTTTTTTATGGTTTATATAGAAGTTATGTTATATTATTAATTAAATTGTAATATTTGTTAATTTTCATTATTAATTAAATTATAATATTTTAGTTAATATTTTTAATTAATATTTTAATTAATTTATTATGTTATTATTAATGTAACAAAGTAAATATTTGTTAATATGCTGGCATCAACCCATTATTTCATTCTTATTTAATAATTTAATTTGCTTATTAAAAGTTAATGATAATTTTTCTTCTAAACACATTCTACAGGAACTGTAACAACTTATTTATTCTTAAAATAATCTTAAAATTATTATATGGCTGTTGATGGGATATTATTATTAACTACAAATGCACAGAATCATAACTTTTGTTTTTCAGCTATCTTTCTCACACTAGTTGTGTTGTAGCTAATCCACACTGATTGGAAGAACAAATAAATGTATATGCTCAACATTCCACTATCTTTCTCCACATCCTCTCCTTTATCACTCCCATCTGCTCTTCCTCCAAACCTTCTGTAACCCCTCGCATGCTAGTGGCTTCCAGCCTTGCTTGGGGTGATAAGCTTAAAAAAAAAAAAAGGTAATAGGTAGATATAATATGTGAAAGTTAGGTAACTGTAATATGCAGTTTAACTTTACTAATATTAATTATAAAATGCTTTATTTTGCAGAAAATGAAGATGATGAAAACTACACAATTTCAAAATATGATCCTTGAAGTGCTTATTCAAATATGGATTTATTTTTTAGTGTAAACTAATACAGTAGATAGCACATTGATTTCTCATGTCTGCTTGTAAATCATTGAGATATTTTGCAAATGTCTTCCAAGTAAAGCTCTTTTTATGATTGGTTCAATACTTCACTTCTGTATAAGTTATAAATTTTTTTCCAATTTTGAAAATAAAATATTTTGTTTCCTAAATGTTTTACAGTGAAAATTTTATTTCTTTAAATTTAATTTTCTTAATAATAATAACCATTTCCACCAAAAATATTTTATTAGTTGAGACTAAAAAATAGTAAATGTATTTGAGTTTTTCTTACATACTTTATAATCAACATTTCATGTGTTCCAGAATTAACTTTTTAAAAGTAATAATGCTTCTATTGAAATAATCTTGTTGATCAATAACAAAAATTTACAGAAAAATAATTACTTTATAAAAAATAAAATATTGATTTGTTTTATTACAGGCCACCATACTTACAAATGGAAGCAGTTCAACTTAGAGCTGTCAACAAAAATTTATGTCGTTCTCAGTCAGTTGCGAATTTAAATATCACTTCACCCACTTAAATAGACTTTTTACTCATACTGACTGATGTGAGACATTTATAATATAAAAATACAATTTAAATAAAAACACGAAATTTATGGAGCTTAGTTAAATTGAGTTAATTTCTCATTGATTATCTTGATGTTGTTATAATTATTTTTATTTTTAGTAGATTCTTATTTTTATTTGTTAATAGTGTAAAGTTAAACTACAGCATATATTCCTGTTTAGCAATATAATTATTTGGTTAAAAATCAGATTAAATTCTACAGAGAAGGTTTGTTTAATAAGGATACATTTTCTGATATCATAAAAATAAAACTCAGTAGGTCTCATCAAATATTATTTAAAGTCAGGGGAGATTACTCTTATCTAAGTAACCTCCCTTAGATCTTTTTTTTTTTTTAGGTAAGGCTAAGATATAATCCTTTCAGAAGTAATCCAAATAAATTAAGCGAACCTTTTATTTGCTATTTCATTATTTATTTACATTATCTTTACAAAGACGTGCCTTGTTAAATTGTAAACGGTTATTTTTTAAAAGCAGCTTAAGAAGAAATTGTAAGTATTTTTTTTTTAATCTGTATCACCCCATGCAAGGTAGTGAAGGAGTTAAAGAACGTGGAAGAATTAGGAACAGAAACATTAATAATGAGCGGGAAGAGGAAAAGAGTAATCGGGAGGACAGTAGATAGCGATTTGACATTGGATTTTAATTTTTGAAGATTAAATTTGGTTGGAAAGCATTGAAGCTGGAAGGGAGTTCCACAAGTGAGAAGTGCAAAAAAAGAAACTGTTAGTGTTGTGTAGTGTTTACTGACTCACGGGAAGTAGTATGCCTTCAGTTGCCTCATGGGTAATAGCTGTAGCTATTTATAGTTTTTGTGGCTTCATATGTAAATGAGTCATCTCATCTCCCTGTACAGAAGAGGTCTTATCTCTTTATTTTTCCTGGTACTTTTTCTGGGAGCTTTTGTCTTCTCAATATCTTCCTCACTCTCCCTAAGAAATTTTCTAGATATCGGAGATTTTGACCTTTTTCTTTTTTCATAGGAGTGTTCTAACGATTGTTCATATTCAGAGTCTATATCACTCTCAATTTCACTGTCATGTTTGTCTTGCCTTGACGTGGCACTTTTGCCTTCATTACTTTCAGGCTTACTATACATATCTTCATCATTATCATGTTGCAATCTAACTTGGTCTGCACATGCTAATATCCCACTTCCATTTTTTTCTATTATCATAGTGTTCTGTTCACTTTCCATTATGAATCATGCTTCTTGTAGATTAGATTCATTATTCTTTTTATACCATAGTTTTTCATTAGTAGCATAGGACATGGTCAATGGGACTCTAATTTGTCTACCCATGAGGGTGGATGAGATTTTCAATCTACCACTATAACTTAACAACAAACTAGGAAGAAATGTTTCTAACTTTTCTTTCATTGCACATTATACACCTTTTTACATATTCTTCTACATTTGTAGAATAGCCTGGCCACTATGCCTCTAGCCGTAATCTTCTTTGTGTAGACATTATTTCTCAATGAACACTATCAATAACTTGCTCTATACCCTTTTGAAAAATCATACATGCAGTTTTAATTCCATACAGTATTCTTTTCCATCTTAATAAGCCTATTGGCATGTTTATTATTGTGACTTCTTTAAAGTTTTCATCAATCGCTATTTGATGGTATGCCAACTTTAGATCAATATCAGAGAATGTTTTCATACCCGCATTGGGAATAGGATATGAGCCTACACACATTTTGTAGTTTACACCAATTTTGTAGTCCCCATAAATGCGCAACTCCCCATCCTTCTTTCTTAAAATTACTAAGGGTGAGACCCATTTGTTCCCTCCTGTTAGAACTTGTTCAAGTAGATTTTGTTCCAGTAATATTTTTAGTTTTTCCACAACTTTCGGTAGTAGATCGAATGGCACTTTTTGTGCTTGAAAATATGATGCAGAAGACGTTTTCCTTTAGTTTTAACTTTGCTTCATAGTTTTTTCTTCTGTTTTGACTTTGTTTACCAATTTTGTTGAATTTATGTTCAATACATCATTTGCTATTAGACCATGATTCTTTTCACAGTTTGCCACAATAACTGGTAATATGTGAAACTTACTTTTTAGTTCCACATAGGCTTCAAAATAGCCTCACGTTTTTATCATGGATTTGTCTAATGATTCTTTTCTTTAATCTTGGTTTTCCTTATTTCTTCCAGAAATTTCTGGGTATCAACATCATGTCACTTCCTGTATCTAGTTGCATGCCCAATATTTATTCAAATTTTTAATAACCCTTTTTCATTTGTTTTTTGTTCAATGAAAAGATGTCCATACTTATTTCCTTTTCATTTTGTTGAACTGTCTCTACATTTTTCTTTTTGGATTTACACATATGTTTAAAATTCATTTTGAAACAATTTTCACAGTTTTTTTATATGCTGGACACATTATTTTGTCTTTTTTTTCATCACGTATGTGTCCATTTCCTCTACTGGATCTGTAGCTTTTGTTCTATTAAATTTTCGAATTAATTCTTGTTGCTGAACAAATTTGATACACTGTTCTAATGACAACTTTCCCAGTTGTAAATGCATTAGAGTCATTTGCCAATACTTCTCATTTTGAAGGCCGTTTACCAATTTCATTTGGATCAAATCAACGATTGACTGGTTTTATTAATATAAAATTAATATATAATTAATTTAATGGCCTGTTTTAAATGAAGAACATATTCAATAACTGGTTCATTCATTTTTTGAGAAATATTTATATACTTAGATCTCTCTGCATTCACTAGTTTTTTCTTAGGTGCTATGTTTTTCACTATTAGTTGACTCATATCATCAAACGTCATTTCCTCCATCTGTCTTGGGTGTGGAATTGTTGATAATTTCATAGTAGCCTCACAACCAGCAGTTGTCAAAAAGAGATCAGTTATTTGGTTTTCTTCCCCAACTGATTTTAAATCCTTCAGCTTTTTTGTTGTAGATTTAGCTGCTAGTATCCTAAGCCACGCTTGTGTGTATTCATATTTATTCAGTGATAACTGTTTGTTCTGTTGTTTAGATATAGGTGGCACCATTGTAGTGTAGTCTTACTGACCCATGGGAAGTAGTATGCACTCAACTATCTCATGGGTAATAGCCATAGCTAATTATATTCGTTGTGACTTCATATGTAAATGAGTCAACTCAGCATAGAATTTATGGTTATATCTAGCCAGCTTAACTGTAAATTGATGAGATCTCTACTTCAGTCGAGTACTATGCTTAGATTAAAAAATCTAGGTACCATAGTGAAAAGCTCATACAAACAATTACAATGAAAATTTGAATTATTTAATCTACAAGATAAAATAAAAATTCTTTACTGTTGAAACAAATGGCTATATGGCATAATTATTGCATATATTACAAAATCGTAAAATTGGAGGAAAATATTGTATTAGTAACTAAAATGAACGAATGTAGAATATCTGCAGTATATCGGTTCACATTGTAGTGATAGAGAGGTAGTCTTGTAAGTAATTACTACTTTGTAGGAGATTGACCACCACTGAGTGCAACACATTTGACTAATCTTAAGCCAACATCATAAAATAAAAAAAAGTAAAATAGTACTTTTTTATTTATTTAGAAGAAGGATTTTTTTTTTACCTGGAAATAGAATTTTTGGATTTGTTCCTTTTTGTTCAGATCCACAAGAGTTTCTAAAATATAAGAATATGTATTATCCCCTGATGCTGAACATTGGGAGCCCATATTTATCATTGTAAAGGTGTTGAAAGTAATTATCTCCCTTTTGACAGGAAGAATTGACTAATGTCTTAAAAGGCCCTTTAGGGTCATGTAACAGACAGATGGTGAGATAGCTTTCAACAGATATGGATGCAGTAGCTATTTGCAGTTCAGCTGGTCCCAGTGAACAGCAAAATTCCCATGTGTCTTAAATAGAAACTGAAGACATATTACCAGGGCTGTACCTTCTCAACAGCATTACAAGTAAGACCTTTTTTTTTTTTTTTATTATTCATCCACTTCAGGTACTGTTTGCTTTTTTTTCTTTTAAATATGTTTTACTTTCTTTGTCTGGGACAATTTGTAATGTACATGTTTTTGCTTTGCATCTTAGTATAACTTACATCTGTCTACATAGTGATGTATATAAAATGATGTATTACCACTATAAGTGTAGGGCTTATAAGAGGTTGATGATGTACAGATTAGAACAGACTGCAGTATGGTCTATTTTTTCTTACATTTTTCCAGTGCATCAACAAATATTTTTGGAGTGTGGACACTTAGCTAACACAGTATACTGTTTCTATATTTTTCTGCAGTAATGGACAACTTGTGTTTATCATATATTTACTCAAATAGTTACTCAGTAAACCAAATATATACCTTTTGCTATATCCATATATTACAAGTAGCTTTGTAATCTATATTTTCAACCAGACATTTCCTATTTAATGGGCAATTGCTTTTTCTCCTGCAATTTCACGCTGATTGTACATATAATTCTGTTCCATTAATTATTTTTATTATATTTTTTTATTAAATTAGCTATACGTGGCATATGGCTGTAATGCAATTTTCTGTTATGTTAAATATTTTACTTAATTTCCATGTGGGACTGAGAATGTCTGTTTAATAATATTTTTCTGATTCTGGTTCTTACTGCCATGTCAAATAGAGGTATGAACCAGATTAACTTATTTTCTACCACTGCTCATAAAAAGCTGTGCTTCTTGTTGTGCTACATGATCACAGTATCCTTCTTGTTTAATTCATAATCCTGTTTTGAATCATTGACGATTTGGCACATGACGATTTGGTGGCAAAGGATTTTCTGGTTCAAATTTAAATCTAGGAACTCAACCACATTCAATTTTGTTTTATTATCAATAAGTAGTCTCAGCTTTTTTAACAATTTAACCATTTTCTTCTGTATGATGACATCAAGGTCGAAATGATGCCTTAACAGGCCTCTGAGTTAATAGAAATTGTGAGTCTCTTCTTTACACAACATCAAAAATCTATATGCATATAATAAAACCTGCATCAAAATCTAAATGAGGCCCCTTTAAGACTTCAAAAGACCCACTCCAACTAGAGGGCCCTAAATACTCTAAAATGTTTCAAATTAGTTCAAAGGAGCCCCATTAATTCTGAAAATAAACAAACCTTTTCTGTTCTTATATCATTATTTTATTTTAGTTTTATCAAGGGAGTTTCTCTAGTCTTGGGGTTCATAGGTTGCAGCCCATACTATTTTATATGTAAATTTGGCACTGGGTGTCATTTATTTTGCCCTTACCAGCTTTAATCAGAATCAGCCCATCATCTCTATACAATCTTGCTCATTCTTTCCAATATAAATATTCCTAAAATCTATCTATCTATCTATCTATCTATCTATCTATCTATCTATCTATCTACACACACATATGTGAGTATATATAAAATATAACACAGATCGTTAATGCCTAACAAAACTCGTCGGCTACTAAATTACTGGAGTTTAATATTTAAAAGTGAGCAGATTTTTGCAGACATGTCGTCAATATTACAAAAGAGAACAACAACAACAATAGATCACTTATCTACCGATTTCAGGTTTAACAGATACATTGATCATCAGGGTAAGATAAATCTACTGAATTCATTAACAGGTATATTTATATATGCGACATAAAAACGTCAATGTTTAAAACTATCTATTGAGAGTATCTACAAACTATCTCTGATATTAGACACTCTTCCTTCATAAATATAGCTAATTTTAAAACACACACACACACACACAATGTCTGAAAAGTAAGGTACGCATATTTATTATACAATATTTTATTTTTGTACTATACAAATGAACAGAAGAATAAATATCAATATTCTGGGAGTATGTTAAACTAGATTAACAATGAGAACTTCATAATCAACGGATACAGAATCATATATGCAAGCGGAGAGATAAATGAAAGAGGAGTAGGACTAATATTAGATAAAAAAATAATATATATTCTGGAATACTAGCAACAGTAAACTTTTATTGAAACTGAAAGGGAAACCATTCAACATAGGCATAATACTAATATACTCACTAACGCCACCAAGCACGGAAGAAGCAACAGATAAGTTTTACAAAACACTAGATAAAAGCCAGTTCGAATTGAAAGAAAAAATCATCATAGGAGACCTAAATGCAAAAGGAAGGAACAAAATGTTAAAATAGTTGGTATAGATGGACTTGGATCACGCCGAATGCGGAGAAAAATGTGTTCATTGTTCCACAGCGAATAGCCAACACCTACTTTCAAGGACACTCAAAATGCTTGTGGGAATGGAAAAGCTCAGGAGAGGATATAGCGACACAGATAAACCGCCTGACAATCATTAAAAGATTTAGAAATGCAGTCATACAATCCAAAACTTTCTGAAGTACCGATTGTTGGAGCGATTACCTCCCAGTCACATGCAATTTAAAAATAAAATTACGAAAATTAAAGAAACCAAAGGCAACGTCTAAACTACAATTCATCAAACTCCAGAACGACTCAGTTTGTGAATAGATATATGCTAATGTAGTTAAGAATAAATGTAAAAGCTTAGAGGATGTTAGTAACGAAGTGGAACACTTTAAGAGAAGTTCTAGTGATATTGACAAAAGAGGTCATCTTAAGAGAAGTTAGATAAAATGAAGTGGATGACAAATGAAATTTTCGAACTAATCAAAAAGCAGATAATGGTAAGGAATGGCAGAGAATACAAGATATTAAGTAAAGACATTAGAAATAAATACAAGCAAGCAAAAGATGAATAACTCAACGAGAAGTGTGCAGAGATAGAAACGCTACAGAATATAAGTTGGAACTTCTGTTTTTTAGTCAGTTTCTTTGACATATATATTTAGCATTAAAAAATCCTACGCCACGTAACCGTATTTTTGTTCACTGTTTTATGGCAACCGTCATCTTTGTTATGACGTCAAATACGCTTGCGCTTAACATTAAGGCTGTTCTGGCTGTTGCTTTGTGTTTAGCTTTTACATTTTTTTTTAATATTTTGGTCGATTTTTACTTGGCTTTTCGAACATCCTTCATATAAATATGAAGTTTCTTAAATTTGTCAGGTGAATTCGTTATGTTTTTAACTGACAGATATATTTTGTCCGGTGAAGAATTTTGCTTTTATGTTGCTTAGTGCGTGACGTCACCAGAACACACAGACTCTGCCAAAATACTTAAAGTATTTTAAAAAAGGAAGCTGCGAAGATGTGGATATTAATTTCATTATCGCACAAAATCATCATGACCAAGAGGATCACTGCACGTTTATTTTTTACTCTGGTTGAAAGACATTAAAATATGGCGTATGTTGTATGAAGTGAAATGGTCGTTTGACGGTTTTATTGGATGCTTTATATAGGATTAAATTTGTACGATCACGAATCACGGATCGTAGGGGCACTACACATACTGCAGCTACAGTAGCAGTGATGTTTCATGGGTAAGATAGCCCTCCAAGCTTGTTTGAATTTAGAGTTTTCCTTCTCCTAGACTATTTGCCAACCAAGGCTATAGAACCCAGTCTATCTGCTATTTGCCCATAGTTGGGAAATTTGTATGCTATATCTTAAAACAGAATTTGTTCCCTTTGCATTACAAAATGACTTTTACAAATCGCCACCCATCGTATTTTAATTATTATTTCTTTGGAACACAGCATTTCATAGGAACATTCCCTGTCCGACGAGCAGTATGGGTTTAGATCGGCTCGATCCACTGCTGACGTCCTAACTACCATTACACACAGAATTAGTGAGACTCTCGACGACACACATATCTCAAGGGCCATAGCATTAGACATCTCAAATTCCTTTGACAGGGTGTATCACAAAGGTTTGCTACACATACCCTCCAGCTATGGAATCACTTGAAGGGTTTTCTCAATTATAAAATCCTTCTTAACTGGTAGATCTCTTAAAGTAATTATTAATAGCCAGTCATATGAGGCCCTGGCGGTCAATGCAGGCGTCCTCCAAGGGTCACTTCTCAGGCCAACCCTCTTTCTGATTTACATAAATGATCAGCCTACTAATATACTCTGATTATTTGTAAACGTCTATGCCAATGACACGACAATATACGGGTGAACCTCGAAAGCTCTCGTCGATAACAGACTGGCAGCTGACCTCTCTTCCGATCTAACACTAACTTCCAAGTGGGTAAAAGACTGGATGGTTACATTCAATATCTCGAAAACCAAACTAGTTACATTCCATCACCGCCGATCGGACCCCGAATTTCCGCCAGTCACGATGAACGGATGTCCCCCTCGAGGAGGCACCGTGCCTTGAGAGAATATTGGGCCTCAAACTCACACCCGACCTTACGATCCATCTCTAAAGATGCCGGTAAAATGATCGGCTCTCTCTACCGCTTCAGTAAGTACCTGACTTCCTATGCTATCCTCTATCTTTATAGGAGCCAGATCAGACCTAAAATGGAGTACTGTTGCCATATTTGGGCGGGAGCTGCACAGTCCTTACTTTCTAGACTAGATAGAGTTCAAAAGCGTCTCCCTGTCCTTGTTGGAGAAGAATTATTTTCCACCCTCCAACCTCACTCTTACAGGAGAGATGTGGCGAGCTTCTCATTGCTCTATCGCTACTTCCATGGAAAGTGCTCGGACGAACTACATTCCTTGGTCTTGCCACTTCTAACCTTCATGGTTAGTACCCGCCATGCCACTTACATTATAGCAAACCACCCTCATTCCTTTCGTATTCCATCAGTGAGAAGATCCACTTGAACAGTTTCTTCCCGCGAACCTGTGGAACCAACTCCCAAGAGGATGCTTTCCCGATCACTACAATCTTAACCGGTTCAAGTTTAGAGTTTACTGTTATTTTGACCTTTTATCCATATAAACTACCCTTTAATGTAACCCTGTACCTCGACTGTAAAAAAAGAAAACATTTTGACATGAATTATCATTCTTATATACAAGCACGCTCAACTTAGTTGCAATATATAAACGACAGACATCTGAAGAAGGGTAAAATATACAACGGCCAAAATATTGTGAATAGAACAAACAAGATGAGGTCAGAATATATAATACGAAAAAAAAACCTTTTAAAATATTACAAAACGTAATTATAAAATATAATATAATATAATAATATAATATAATGTAATATAATAATATAATGTAATGTAATATAATAATATAATGTAATATAATAATATAATATAATATAATAATATAATATAATGTAATATAATAATATAATATAATATAATAATATAATGTAATGTAATATAATAATATAAAAAATATGATAATAAAATATAATACGAAATAAAAACCTTGTAAAATATTATAAAAGGTAATTATAAAAACTCACTGTCAAGCTAATTCTTTTATTCTGTGTTGAGAAAATCTGGGATTCTGGACGAAAATCCTACAGTGACATCGAAATCCAAGCGTCACTCTGCTAAGGTTTTGGTGAGTCCTAGGTGGAAAATGTTCATTTTCATTTTCTGGAAACTCTTAAGATAAGGCAAGACAATATTTTAAAGTATTAATGGAAAGATTTATGCAAAATATTTTCATGCCTTGGGCCATGGAATGTGTGTCATTATTCAGAATGACAATGCATGTTTACATCAGCAAGTAAAATAATCTCAAGAGAAGATACATTGGACTTGGAGTGTTTTATACCGCTTCTTGCTAACACAATCGTCTTAGATCCTTAAGGTTTCCATGTAATCAAATCATCGGAACACATTTTTAATAGCAAAACACTTAACCGTACGAAGTCTTTTTTGTCCAGAATCCAAGATACTGTCAACAAAGAATAAAAGAATTCCATAAAGGGTCTCTCGGCCATTGATAATGATAATGATTATTTTCATCACAAATAAAATAATTAACTTTTCTTACATTTTTAAACAGTTCT
Source organism: Acanthosepion esculentum (assembly GCA_964036315.1). Lineage (NCBI taxonomy): Eukaryota > Metazoa > Mollusca > Cephalopoda > Sepiida > Sepiidae > Acanthosepion > Acanthosepion esculentum. Next base: position 21,029,227 of record OZ038484.1, read on the forward strand.
CTTCTGCTTTCCCTTACTGTCCCACTTTCTTTAATTTTCTTTCTCTCTCACTTTTTCTTTCTCTCTCTCACTTTCTTTCTCTCTCACTTTCTTTCTCTCTCTTACTTTCTTTCTCACTTTCTTTCTTTCTCACTTTCTTTCTTTCTTTCTTTCTCTCTTTCTTTCTTTCTTTCTTTCACTCAATTTGTCACTTTCTTCCTCAATCATTGTCAATCTCTCTTTTTTCCCAAAACGCGGTATTACTATCCGAACAAGCTAATATTTTAGCAATGTGGTCATATTTTTATGCCAGATAAATTATTGAAAAAAAAAAAAAAAAATACATGTTCCATGTATTTTTTGAATATTTTTAAAAAAAAATTTTCATCAGAAGTTAAGAAATTGAAACCAGGTAATTGATGCCGAAACTTATAAATTATACGATATTACAGAGACAAAGATAAGTTGAAAAGTTCATGAAAGTGTAAGGGTCTATAATATTTTAAATTTTTATCCGCCTGGCATACTTATACTCTTGGCTATCACAGACATTATAAGATAGACCGTAGTTGATAAAAGAATGTTAACAATTTGCCCCAAAACCTCGGTATTTGCCCGTATGCTTAAACTGAAAATGAACTTATCTAGTAAAAAACGAAACAAAAAACAATTTAGACAGGCCACTAGAGACTGCAAAAGCAGACAGCAGTCGCCAATAGAAACTACAGTGTTCTCCTTGACTACTTGATAGCGAGAAGGATCTTCCGCGTGTAATCAATTCATTCAGTCGTCTGTTTATCTCATTTCATTTTAATCGTTGCATTGCATCCTTAAATTATCGAAACAACGTAATTTGTTTAGCCATCCAATGCCATCATATAGAGACTGTTTCTATTCAGCGAGTACCTATAATCTGGCGTGAACCTGTTACACACTCGAAGATAATATCGTATCAGTTAATTTTTCCGAGCTAATTCGATCTTGTAATCTAGCTTGTTGTTGTTGTTGTTTTATTTCCTTTGGTTTCTGGTGTGTACACATTTCTTTCTGGGTCCCGACCGGAGCCCTAAGGCCAAAAATGGCATCATGACATTTTCCACTGACCAATTAAAAAGAACACACACACACACACACACACACACACACACACACACACACACACACACACACATTTCACACAGATAAAGCCCTTCGTAAGTTGTGGACTGTACTCGTGAGAACAATTCTTTTTGTATTTCTTTAAGGCATGGGCTTCCAGAAATCCCTTCAATGAGTCTACTCACTCTACTGGAATCTTTTCCAACCAATTCGAGGAAACTATAACAGGGATTATTGAGGTTCCCACTTACCACATTTATGAGATTTCGATTTCAAGGTCAATGTATTTTGATAGCTTTTTGAAGATTTTTGATAGCTTTATTATTATTATTATTATTATTATTATTTTCGTTAGAAAGGAAATGGTACTGAACTGTTATGTGTAATCAGTCCTCTTATATGACTGTGATTACTGGAAATCTCATCACAAATGTAGAAGAGACTTCAAGAAACAGAAATGTGGTTCTACAGAAGGATGCTGAGAATATCACGAACCGAACGTATGAGCAATGACGAAGTTTTAGAGAAAATGGAAACAAAAAGGACACTTACACTTAACACCAGAAAGAGACAGTTGAAATTTCTAAAGCACATAATAAGGAAAGAGGGCTTAGAAAATCTGATACTCATAGAACAGATTGAAGGCATAGGAAAAAAATGCATAACCTATCTAGAGAGCTTGAGTAAATAGATGGCAGAACAAGGTTTAGGGGAGATAACAAAAAGACGAAATTTATCAAGAGCTACAAAGGACAGGAAAATGTGGAGAGCCATGATCGCCAATGTCCTGGAGAAACACGGCACATAGAAGAAAAGTATTTTTAGCATGGACGGAATAATCAGAACAATCTGACACCGTGAATTGAATAATGAATTCAGTTCAATGTTTCTTGAATGTTACCAACAACGCCAGACGTAGAAGGCTGTAGATTAAGATGAAAACAGTATATCGGTGGAACCTGTAGACTAGAGCCACAGCCGTATCACGCTCAGTTGTGATGCGATAGTTTCTGTCGCAAGTAAGTTTTTCAGGAGCTAGAATTCAGAGTTCTCTTTTTCTTAGGGTGGCTACCGACCAAGGTTGGAGAACCCCGTCTCCAGAGGATGACACTAGTCCGATTAATCAGTGTATAATAAGAATACGAATCTGCAAGAGACGAATAAAAGTCGATTTGAAAAAGTTTTTTCTTAGTGTTATCAGCTATAGTTTAAAGCGGTTTCTTTTGATGTTAGAATTCTCATTAGCATAATAGTGAGAGGAGAACCTAGGTTCAGACGCATGCCATTTTTATAAGATCGGCTTTCATAAATGGGATACAGATAAATGTTTATTTAATTTATGTTTCAGGCTTTTCATTGGCTGAAAAAACAATTTTCTTTTTTTTTAATTTAATATTGAACCAGACACATTTCTCCAAGGAGTCTTTAATTACCAGTAGTTACAAGTCGTTAGAGTGAAAAATTCCATGATTTTTAAAATTTACTATTATTATTATTTATGCATCAAGGCTTACTCTTTGACTGTAAAACCTAATATGCTTGAATACATCCCATCAACCCTTTATACAAAAGACTAATCTATTCCTCTTTTCAGACTGCTCTCCTTGTTCATAGACATGTCATGAAAGGATAAATTTCCAATTAAATTTAAAGCTGAAGAATTTTCAGATCATTCTACAAGAGTGCTGTCATTGCGTTCAAACCATTCCTTGGTGACCTTAGTAAATTACTTTGTTATCCTACTGAGATACGAAATTGATTGCATCATAGCAGTCTGTAACTGGACAAAACTTTTCTAAAACGTCTACGTAATTTCTTCATCTGCGTGGAAATTGAGCAACATTCATCGTCCTGCGTATGACAATAAATTACATCCGGCAGCAAGGAGGTTTTAAGGGGCGTGGAATCACATATTAATAGCTGTTACTCCCAGGCCCACCCTGACCCGCGGTGGGAGCGCCTGTTAGGAGATTCCAGCTATGAAAGTATAAAAATACATTTTTATAGTAAAAATACGCAATAAATTTTCATACAGTATTTACATTAGTCGGACTATTGTCCTCATCTTTGTCGCCATATTTGTCACAACGTTTCGGCCGTTGTACGCTCCAGCCTTCTTCAGGTGGTTGGAATTTCGAACCGAACCCTTTATTTCGATCACTGGGGTAGACTGTTCTAGTTCCACGAGCCATGTTTGATGGATGTCAGTTATCAGTTATCTCCTGGTAATTTTCCCTCTGAAAGTTCTCCACTGCCTGAACCGGGTATTGAACTCACCTTTCACTGGTGGGTGATGGACCTTGTGCGTCACCTTCTGATCTTTCAATTTATTTAATTTTTGCACTTGGCGAGCCTTGACCCCATCAAATTCATGTCTGAAGGATTTATCCAAGTCACTTTGGATCCTTCTCTGGTCTTCTTCATTAGTAATTCTGTTGAAGTAGTCCTCGAGCGTCTGGGAGATATGAGCTTGTAGTCGATGTTTTATCCAACGATTGTACTGGATTCTCTCTCGGACAAGGGCATGTCCCGCTTTCTCAGCGACCCGACGAGCTCTCCTTAAAAATAATTACCAGCAATAATAAATATTCATGCTAGAAAAATTAACAGCAATAAATTTTCGTAAAAAAAATAAAAATTACCAGCGTTACATTTTTGCAAATGCTCCTAAGAAAATTAAATTTCGGCATTAAATGACCCATAAGGAATTGATATGCCACTAAACAAACAAACAAATAAACCACTTAATTGCTGTTCTTTGTAGGTACACCCCGACTAGAGGTGATAGCACCTGTTAGGGTCACATATATAGGCAAATAGTGAGCCCTGAACAAAAACAAAACACCATGAAACTTTAAGAATACATTTTTATAGTAAAAATACCAGCAATACATTTTTATATGAAAAATTACCAACAATACATACTTGTAGTAAAATTACCAACAATAGCTATTTCTAGTAAAATTATGAACAATTCCTATTTCTAGTAAAATTACGAACAATACCTATTTCTAGTAAAATTACGAACAATACCTATTTCTAGTAAAATTACGAACAATACATTTTTATAGTAAAATTACGAACAATACATTTTTATAGTAGAATTATCAACAATACATTTTATCTGTAATTGAAGGCATACAATGGCGTTCAAAATATATTTAGATGAAGCCATAAAAGTATGTTCAAAATATTTAGATTTTGTCATTAAATAACCCAAAGATATTGATATTCCGCTAAATAAAGTCAACCAACAAGTGTCACTAGGTAGGTTAGCTGCCTATCCTCTCCATATGCGTGGCTTGTCTCCCTGCTGAAACCAGGGTTACGGAAAGGGATCTTGGAAAGAAAATCTTAAGACATGCATCAGAGCTATTGATTACTCAACAACCGCAATGCTACTTATCGATTTTGCGCTTTTTTCGGTCTTATATTAAAACTTAATCAAAGACAAACCCATCACTGTTAGGATTCCAAGCCACGGGGTTCAAAACAGCCTTAATAAATTCGGGTCGTCAAGGCTCTGACCAGTAATATAGGTTCTGGAATTATATTCGCGAATTGTTCCTATTATTTCATATATAGCACAATTATGCACTTCATTTCTCGTCGTCCATTAAAGGCGTGTATGTGTGAGCTTGGATGCATGCTTGGTCCGAGTGAGAGAGAAAATCAAGATATTTTTTTATATCACTATAAAATCTGGCATAACCTTGATTATTTAATACAGATGTAACTGTAGCTGAACTTCCTCTTAAATACAATAATGTCGTAAAATCCGTAGTCCGGATCTCCGGTGCCTTAAAAGAGTAAATGAATCTGTCTTGCATTCACACACGCGTCCTTATTGAAACAGATGATAGAGATGCTCATATTTTAAATCAGCTCAAAAGATGGCGGCCTGCTTGCAATGATAACGCCAGATGTTATCAGTTTGCCAATGAAGAACATTTACTACTTCCAGATGCGTACTTCCCTATTATGAATTGCACACAGAGATAAATACTTAAACATACACACTCGAGTGCTTTTCTCCTTAATATACATACACGCACACACTTACATTTTAACATTTTTTTCTAAGAGTTCCTTAGGCAATGTAAACTTTTATTCGTTTTATTTATGCGCAATTTTTGAAAAAATTTGCCAAACGTTGTAGATAGAAAAATCCATCACATCTTCCTTTTAATTTGTATTCGAGAGATGTGCACAGATATGAATAATAATAATAATAATAATAATAATAATAAAAGATCTTCAAAAAGCTATCAAAATACAAGGACCTTGAAATCGAAATCTCAAAAATGTGGCACATGAGAACATCAACAATCCCTGTTGTTGGAGCCCTCGGATTGATTGGAAAAGATTCCAGTAGACTTATTGAAGTGATTCCTGGAAGCCCATGCCTTTAAGAAATACAAAAAAATGTTCTCATGGGTACAGCCCACACCTTACGAAGGTCTTTATCTATGTAAAATATGTGTGTGTGTGTGTGTTTTAATTGGTCAGTGGAAAATGTCATGATGCTATTTCTGACCTTAGGTCACTGGTTGGGACGCGGAAAGAAATGTGTAAACACCAGAAATCAAATGAAATAATAATAATAATAATAATAATAATAATATGGGTCGCGTAACGGTTATTGGGACTGAAAATGGAATCTGATAACCGATTTCAAGTTCTGCCGTCATCTTTTGCGTTCCTTTTCACACATAACCCCGTCGGTAAAAAAGACAAAAAAACATAAAACCATTTATTCTCCCTACATCCAATTATCGGTTAAAAATAAGGGTAGATTGAGCTCTCGAGAATTGGGTGACATCCAATCTAGGAGAATAACTACAACTTTGAATTTAAAACTATGGATAAGGCAACGGGAAATTGACTCCCAAAAAGTCATAGTATTTCACAGATAATAAAGAAAAGGGAATCTGTAGAAAGTCATGATCGTCTACACCATGAAGGAACATGACATTTAAATAATAACACGAAAAACTCTTCGTCAGAGATAGAATAGATGTCAAAATAAAGAATAGACCAAATGATCAAAATAGGAAAAAGAGATATCCAGAGCAATGTAATAATAAGCCTTCTTCTTTTATGTGCCGTGTCCCTTCAGAATGTGATAGGTTATGGCTCTCCACCACCTTCTATCCTTTGTATCTTTTAGTCATGTTTGTCTTTTTGCTACAATCCAACCATCTCCTGTTTTGCCATCAGTTAATACAAGCTCATCAGGTAGGTGGCCTGTTGCCTTACTTGGTCCCTTTTGACTTTGATATGTCATGTGAGTGACACATTTGCCAAGCCCTACTTCCTCATTATGTATCCAAGAAATTTCAGCTGTCTGATTCTGAGTGTAAGTGTCCTTTTTGTTTTCATTTTCCTTAAGACCTCGTTGCTTACTCTCTTCATCCGTGGTATTCTTAGCATCCTTATGTTGGATCACATTTGTGCTGTCTGCAATTTTCTCATCACCCCTGGGGAGATTGTCCTGCATTTACTGCCATATAGGGGAGGATTGTTGAAAGACGAACATAGACAGAAAAAATGAGCTCTCTGGTATGATTCGAAGCTGTGTCCACCCGTAAAAATCGACGGGCTTTAGACCTCTATGCCACGAAGGGCGTCGACAAACAACGTTGAATAGTGCCTTTAAATGCAAATCTTTCTCTGATTCACGAAATATACATATCTTCCCATGAAGTGGGGGACACAGTTTCGAATCCAACCGGAAAGCGCATATTTTCTTTTAAATAAATTTCTCGAATAGACGAAAATAAATAAATATACTGTTTAATAAATAAAAGAAGCGGCTACTTAAATATGGGTATCCACTAAAAATAACGTTTAAGCAATATATATATATATATATATATATATATATATATATGAAGAAATATACTCTTAAGGTGTGCTATATTTATGGGATAAAGTGCTCAATATCAGAGATAGATCGTGTGTAACTATAAAAGTCAACATTGAAGTCAACACTTAGAGGCGACAGGCTGTTTCATGCTAGACGCAATCGTCAGTCCGCGAGTGCTGTTTTTTTTTCTCGGCTATTTATATCAGCTATTTATAATAGCCGAGAAAAAAAAACACCCTCCTTATGTTGGATCACATTTGTGTTGTCTGCAATTTTTCATTATATATATATATATATATATTTCTATTCAACACAAGAAAAGGTTATAGTACAGCAAACGAGACAATGCTGCTACTAATTGGACGCCTGTAACAAACTGGTACCCTGATGTCATTACAAATTTCTCAAACAATCATATTGTCAATCACAATCAATGGAAATTTAACTCTTAATCATATTTAAGCGGAAATGAACTAATATGATTCATTACGCACAATAATATGTAGCTAAAAAAAGAACAACCCCACCAGGTTTTGTAAGTTCAATTCCCCGGACTGAAAAAAATAAACGAGGGTGAAAAAGATGGTAGAGGAGCGTACAAAAAGCAAACAAACGATAACCCAGGGGTACAATAGTAGCGATGATAATGGTTACTAACATCATCATCAGTCTGCTTCGATCGTCGTGGGGACCTAAGGACAGAAGAAGCAGACAACCTCCTCCAGCATGTTCTGTTGGCGGTGGCTCTCAGGAGTTCCGGCATTGTTATGCTCGTCCACACTTTGATGTTGTCTGACCAGTTCTTGCGTTGCCAAGCCCCGCTCGCGCCTGCCTTCAACAATGCCTTGCATGATGATCTTGCAGAGACTGTTGTGCCGTGTTACGTGGTCAAACCATGATATCGTTCCAGCGCTTAATAGTGGGGAGGAAAAATTCCTGTCGGCCCAAGAACCCTTTGACCGTAGTCAGTACATAGACATTGGTTTTGTACTCCCAGTAGGAGATGCGGAAGAGCTTTCTCAATCAACTGTACATAGTTATTATAAAAAATTTCCTTTGACTCCCCACTGAGTCAGGATGCAACACAAAGTCAGTTTGTTTTAACGTGGGGAACCCGAGTTTCCCCACCTGGGCCAATGATTTTTTCTGGTCTTAGCTAGTCATAGCCAGTCAATCAACACGTTACGGAACACATCCGAGAATTCTGTCCAGGTAGCGGTGGTGGGACAGGGTTTGCACGGAACAGATACTACAACAGCATCTCCTCCAAGGTGGGGTTGGCGTGGTTTAGTTATTATAATGATTTTCCAAGTGTAGCTTAGATGTGGCACAAGGCACACGTGGGTTAGTTATTATATGTATTATTTTATTATTATATGGATTGGTTACACAAATTAGTTTTGTATTATTATTATATGTATTATTTTATTTTATTAGTTATTATATGGTTAGTTTAATAGCAGTAATTTGACTTTTAAATGACGACATATTTCTTAATGACGTCATTCAAAAGGAAAGAAAAGAAAGAAAAGGAAAGAAAAAAAACCCACAAAGGATTACATTTTCAAAATGGAAGAATCACATAAAATATTAAGAATGTCTTTTTCACCTGACCGACCGTTTCCATTAAGCACAGAAGGAGGTAAATAATTCTTTTTCTTTGTATCTGTCATCTTTAAATTATCTTCCAATCAGTAAAGGAAGTGACTGAAATAGGTGGCACCTCAGATTTTAATAATCTCTAATGTGAATGGGCACATAAAAGTTTTGCTTTTTTGTGAAAGCACAGACATGTTTTACTTCTTTTATAATCATTTCACCCGAGCAAGGCAATAATGCCACTAAGACGCAATGGGGGCTACTGGGAGTGAAAGAGAATGTGAAGACCTTAGAAGGAACCGCAAACCCAATCCTCTACTCCTCTTTAAATCTCTACTCCTGTTCTACTTACATAGAGTTAAAGACAGAAAAATATATAAAAATATGTCAGTCCTTTTCTAGCACAAAATTTGGGTTCCAGTGGTTGTTTTTGTTTTATCAGTACAACATAATAATCAATCGTAGTGCGATGTGCTATGCTGTCAACCTTTGTGGACCCGCATATGACATTTAGGGACGAAGTCGGATGCAATAATATGATTGCTAGTGGTGTATGAAAACATTGTTTATTGGGACAAGAGCAGGCACCTTCCTGTATCGTAGCTTGTCATGATACATGTGTACGTCAACTGGTTGCTGGTATCAAACACAGATTGCGCTATTTGTGTTGGTTAGTAGCAGTAGCCTTAAGTTCACAGGTTGCAGTTGTGGTTGTCCTTGCACCGTATTCTTAAGCAAATGTTCTTATCCAATTCTTGGCAGAACACCTGTCGCGGCATCCTGGATCCCTGGATTCATGCAGATCTCATAGCCATCGCACCTGAGTCTTCAGGATCTTGGCCTCGATAGAGTCTAGGATTGTCCAGGATTGTCCGGTTAGAGATGTGGTCTTGCCAGTGCACTTGTATAATGGATCCCAGGTGCTTAACATATCTGCAATATAACGTTCACGTTTCACAGCCATACAAAAGTGACAAGAGCACAAATGCATAGTAAATTTATAGTTTATTGGGGAGACGAATATTTCTGTGCCGTAGAACTTTGACCTGGTCAGATCAGTTAATACATGTACTGAGGCGACTCATTTACATATAAAGTCTCAAAGTCTATAAATAGCAACGGCTATTACCCATGAGGCAGTTGAGTGCGTACTACTTCCCGCGAAGTAACACTATACTACAATGGAACAATTATCACTATGATAATTATGAATACGCCCAAGCGTGGCTTAGAATACTAGCAGTTAAAGCTAGAACAAAAAAGCTAAAGGATTCAAAATCAATCGGAGGAGAAAACCAAATAACGGACCTCTTGTTGTCAAATGCTGTTTGTGAGGCCATTATAAAATTATCAGCAATTGCGCACCCAAGTCAGGTGGAGGAAAAGTTATTTGACGATATGTCAACTAATAGTGAAAAATATAACACCCAAGAAAAAACTAATGACTGTAGAGAGAGTTAAGTTTATGAATATTTATCAAAAATAAATGAACCAGTTATCGAATATGTTCTTTGTTTAAAACAGACGGCTAAATAGTGTGATTTTGAGAAACTGGCATCGGAAAACCAGTCAATTGAAGAGTATTTGATCCAAATGAAATTGGTAAACGGCCTTCAAAATAAGGGGTATCGGCAAATGCTTAATGCATTTACAACCGGCAAAGCTGCCACTAGAACAGTGTGTTGAATTTATTCAACCACAAAAATTAATCGGAAAGTTTAATAGAACAAAAATTACGGATCCGGAAGTGAAAATGTACACATACGCGATAAACAAAAAAGGATATAATAATGTGTTCTTATTGTGGATATCAACATCAAACAAAAAACAAAAATGTTCAGCATATAAAAAAAGTGTTTCAAAATGAATCATTTTAAAAATTTGTGTAAATCCAAAAAGAAAAAACGTAAAGACAGTCCAACGAAAGGAAGAAAAAATAAGTATTGAAAACAAAAAATGAAAAAAGGGTTATTACAAACCCCAATCAATAATATTTAGTTGGACATGCAGCTAGATATAGGAAGTGACGTGATGTTGATACCCAGAAACTTCTAGAAAAAATTAGGAAAACCAAGATTAAAGAAAAGCCATGTCTAATTGAATCATTGACAAATCCGTGATAAAAACGTTAGGCTATTTTGAATCCTACGTCGAACTAAAATATAAGTTTAACGTATTACCAATTATTGTGGCAAACTGTGAAAAGAATCTCGGAAATGATGTATTAAACATAAATTCGACAAAATTAATCAACAATGTCAAGTGAAAAGAATCAGGGATGTTAAAAAACTATGAAGCGAAGTTAAAACTAAAGGAAAATATTCCCCCCTGATATTTTGAAGCATGAAAAGTGCCAGTGCATTTACTATCAATAGTTGTAGAAAAACTAAAAAAATCATTGAACAAGATCTACCGGAACGAGTTCCACTAGGAGGAAAGCAAATGGGCCTCACCGTTAGTAATCTTAAGAAAGAAGGGTGGGATCTGCACATATGTGGTGACTACAAAACAGGTATAAACCACAAAATATGTGCAGACTCATATCATATCCCCAATGTAGAATGGGCTTTGAACTCCCTTGCGGGTATTAAAACGTTCTCTAAAATTGATCTAATGTCGGTATACCATCAAATAGATTTGGCAAAGACTTTCAAGAAGTCACAACAATAAACACGCCAATAGGCTTATTAAGATGGAAAAGAATGCTGTATGGAATTAAAACCGCATGTGCGATTTTTCAAAGGGATATAGAGCAAGTTATTGATAGTGATATAAAAAATATATGCTACCAGGATGACATTTGTGTTGGTGCTATTAACGACGAAGAATTTAAATGGAAAGCCATTATGAATTTGAATAAGTTAAAAATGCTGGTTTAGCAGTCAACGAAAAAAATTGTGTGCACAACACAACCATATCTAAGTAAGGCATATCACCAGACCAATCGTTCATTGACACAATATTAAAAGTTGAAGTATCTGAGAACAAAACAGAATTGGAATATTTCTACAGGCGATATGTAAAGCGATACTCCAAATTGACTGATCCTGTTGCTGCTTTAAGGAAAAAGAATGTGGAATTTATTTGGACAAAAAAACAAGTGGCATTTGAAAATTTGAAGCTCTTCTGGTAAAGAAGCCAATAGTAAAAATATTCGACTCTAGAAATGGAATAATTGTAACAACTGACGCAAGTGAGCACTCAGTATCGGTGATATTAGCCCAGGATTGTCACCCAATGATGTATTTTTCTAAAAAATTGTAAAAAAGCCGAATTGAACTACTTAAATATTGAGAAAGAAGCGTTGGTCATAATATGGACGATAAATAGGTCACGTCAGTTTCTGATTGGAAAGGAATTCCTACTAAGGTTCGACCATAGACCTTTAGAATTCATACTTAATTCGTAGGAAGGAACTTCTAGAATTTTAAGATGAACCATAATGTTAATGGCGTTTGATTTTGATATTGAGTACGTGAAAGGCAATACCATTCCGCGTGTAGACGCTTTGTCGAGATTGAGGTTTATTACTTCTGAAAGTGAGAAATAGGAGGGAAAATTCGAATATACTTTCTTACACTGGGTCGAAACTGATATTTTGTCGATAGACAAATTAGCTGAGGACACGAAGCAAGATACCATATTGAACAATATATTGTTCAGGATAAAAAAATAAGTGGAATAATTACTCACGCGCAGAAAGGCATTTGAAGTAATTGAGACGTCGTGTTTCCCCCAGCAACACAAAGGAACAAAATTATAAGTGATACATGACGATGTTCATTGCGTAATAACGTTTACTTAAAGAAGATTAAGGCTAGAGGCATGGTGGCCAAGCTATTTTAAATATGTAGAGGAATACATAAAAAGGTGTAAAATGTGCAGGAGAGTATTTCGACAGAAACACATATATGAGCTAAAGAGTCCCAACCTTAGGATAGAGTACGCATGGATCATGTCCATCTTAATGAAGTGGGATTATTATTAACACTGGTAAATTCGTATTCAGGCTGGCTAGAAGTAATACAGGTCTTCAACAAAAGATATATATATATATATATGACGTCACTTATGAGATGCACGTATATTTGAAACAGGAATAAAACTTTCCAGAAAATACCCGGATGTGGCCAACAAATCTTTTCTACCGATATTGACGTCATTCCTGATAATGACAAAAGCAGTCGAAATAAATATTAAAACCAAAACAAATTACAAAATATATCTTTGGACATTTATCCATCATTTTGATCCGGATGTGTAACAACCTATTCGAAAATTAGAAAATACAAAAGAATTAAACAGTTATGCTATGGCGTGTGTATTTAATACAACTTGTTTATATATAAAAGTGGACTCTGAGGTCAACACCGAGTGGCGACAGCCTGTTTCATGTTTGAATGCAATCTTCGGGTCATTGAAAGCCTGATGATTGTGTTCAAGCATGAAACAATGGCACCCTGAAAGGTAACCAGATTCAAGTTAACAGGAAAGTAATTTATGAGTTATTTTTATATTTGAAAAATTCTTTATTTTTTAAAAGTTAGAGACACCAGGGGCGTAGCATCCATGTTAAAGTCAAGTCTTTGTCATTTGATATTTTAAACTGGATGCTAAAGTCTTTAATGTTTAAGAAGGAGTGGGTAATCCTTTCCATTTCTCAACGCATAACATATAAGGCTTAACGTTAGAAAAAATTACCAAAGTACATCAAGCACGTTTTACGCAAGCATACTTAAATATGCAATGCAATGTCTTAAAAATAAATTCTTATTTCAGGAGATTTATTTTATCATTTTCCTAGGCACGGTGGAGTAATGGATAGCAGCTCGAATCGAGGAATCAGAGAGCCGAGTTCGAATTCCAGTCGAATCCATTACATTCACTTACGTGCTAATACCCTTGGGAAAGGTATAAATCCTCTTCTTCTCCCCGGCAGCTATGGATAAATAGCAGGGCATACCGGGTTCTATAGCCTTGGATGGCAACTGGTTTACCGAAGAAAGAAATGGCAACTTACTGCGGGAAAAAAATTCGTCTCATCAGTCATGTATCGAAAAATGCATGCTCGCTTAAGCGTGTATCACGCATGGCAAATAACTGAACTGATTTTCAAATTTCATGACTAATTTTTCATTATTAAAATTTAAATTGCGCTCCAGGGCTTTAGTCAATTCAAAAAGTGTGCCCTGAAGTAAAAAAAATTGTTGAGAAACATTGGTTTAGGGCAATGGAATAAAATGTTTAAGAACCAATTCATTAGAGAATCCACAGCGCTATAGGGAGGCCTTTAGGTCCAGCAGTTTTAATTGAAAGCTAAAGGATTAAATTTATCATTTCCAGTAAGTAAAATATTCTAGTATATTTCAGATAGAAATTATATAGATCAGAATGTCAAATAATTGCTCGACTTTTTTAATTTTTTTTTTAAAAGCGGCTATTTTTTGAATTTTAAGAAATTTGTAAACAAAAAATTATCAGTTTTAAAAAGCTTTCAAAATTAAATTATAAATTTGTGACGATTTTTGAACTTATATTATTATAATAATTAAAATTTAAAAAAATGAAAAAATTCTTGTAAAAATTCATTATTCATCGAAATTTTTTTTTCTTCAGACAATAGTGTCCTTAATATAACTTATTTACAAAAGCAATTAAAAACTTTTCTAATTAAATGATGTCATAGTTTTATTGCATTTTTTATTTTACAATTCAGAGCAGATTTTCGATGAAACGGGTAAAAAAAAAAATTGATGATTTACTTTCTCTAAAGAGTCTTGTTTTTAACTAATAAAAAAAAATCGCCCCCTTAAAAATTTAATTTCATGAAATTAAGTGGGTGGTAACATATGTAAGAGAAAAAAAAATTACCAAGATTTTCTAAGAAGAAAAATTTCAAAAATAATTTAATTCATTTCTGAATATGTCCTGAAAGTTTCATTAAAATCCGAAAATTTTAATTTTGCAAGAATTTCTAAATCAATGTGTTTTTCACCGGAAAAACACAAGAACAAAAAAAATAAAAATAAAAACAAACTTTATCTTTGGTCCACCGCTAATTTAAAAAATAAACAAACAAGATTTTTAACCAAAATTTACAACGTGCTACAAAGGAGTAAAAAAAATTCAAAAAATAATAAAAAAACACTTTGGTCTTTCCTCTTAATAATAACAAACATTTGGATGACAAAATCTTTTATTTTTATTGTGTTTGGGACCTTGAACATCATGCGAGGCTGCTTTTTACGCGACCAAGTGGAGGTCCTTACTCTTAACCACTTTGACAATAAAACTTTGTTTTTATTCAGTTTGAGGCCTTTTTTCATCATGTTATGCTGTTTTTTACGTCACCAAGTGGTTGTACCTACCAAGGAGTCATTATCACGTTTTCGTAATAATTGGGTTTTAGGCCTCAAGTGCTAGGTTTTAGTGTTAAAATAAACATAAAACTTTTCATTCAATATGATACATTACGTTTAAATTTCTTTCTTTTCGTAGGTCGCTCGAGATTCAAAAAGCAAAAAAGGAGATGTTTACGCCGTTTCAAAACTATACCCTCTTATGTAAAATCTGACCTCATCAATAACTTTATTGATAAATATGGTAACGGTGCCAGTCCACAGAGCTCTTACAGGAACCAAAGCTTAGGATCCAATTTTCTTCGTGAGTCTCTCAACAGATATTTGGGTGAGCGTTTTTTCAATGTTTAGTTTTAATTTTTCTACCAGATTCAGTCGCTAATTTAGTGGGGAATGGGATTGAGGCGACTATGAAGCGGAAACAATTCTTCTCCTTTTATGTGTCGTGTCCCTTCAGGACGTTGTTGAACATGGCCCTCCACATCTTCCTGTCCCTTGTAACTCTTGTCTTGTAGTTTTGTCTTTTTGTTATTTTCCCAAAACCCTGTTCTACCATCCATATGCTCAAATTCATCAAATATGTTACACGCTGTTTTCCTTAGTCTCTCTTTCTCTCTGTTTGTCCTGTGAGTATCAGGATTTGCAAGCCCTCTTTTCTCATTATGTGCCCCAGAAACCTCAACTGCCTCTTCTTGATGTTAAGTATAAGTCTCTTTTTTTTTCTATTATCTCCAAAACGTCGACGTTGCGCAGATGTTCGGTCCATGATATCCTAAGCATCTTTCTGTAGAACCACATTTCTGTTGTTTCAAGTTTCTTCTTCATCTTTGAGGAGATTGTCCAGCATTCGCTGCCATACAGAAGGACAGATATCACGTAGCAGTTCAGTACTCTTTTTTTTGTTTCTAACGAAATTTGCCTGTCTCTTAATACTCTGCTTAGCTTTTGGAATGTGTCTTTGTTCATCCCAATACGCCTTTGGGTCTCAAAGTTTCTGAGGAGATTGTCCAGCATTCGCTGCTATACAGAAGGACAGATATCGCGTAGCAGTTCAGTACTCTTTTTTTTTGTTTCTAAAGAAATTTGCCTGTCTCTTAATACCCTGCTTATCTTTTGGAATGTATCTTTGGTCATCTCAATATGTCTTCGGAGCTCAGTGTAGCAGTTTCATTCCTCTGTTAACAATATAAGATATGCAGATGACACAATGTTGATAGCAGACACGGAAACGAGACTACAAAAGCTGCTAGAGAAGGTCGCAAAGGAAAGCGAAATGAAAGGACTAAGTATAAACTACAGAATGCATGGTTATCAGCAAAAAAGGATGAGCCTAAAATGCGGAAGAAAGGGAATAGCGTAAAAGAAGTATTATTGTGTATTTTAAACATTTCTATTAGAGTTTTTCATCTGAAAAATACTATTTTTAATGCTGTGAGTGTCAGAAATGTTTGAAAGTCGAAAGTGGGGATTAAGAAGGTATTCACGTGAAAAGAAAAAGAAAGATTAAGAAGCTGTTCATGTGAAAAGAAAAAGAAAAAAAAAACAAACGTAAATTGTATGGGAAATTAAACTGCAGACGGATGTGTTCAGTGATATCTTCTTTTGTTACAGGTCTTAGATCTGTAAATAGCTCTATAGATGTTGGGGACGGATAGGAAACCCTGTTTGAAGCAGAATTGAACTGCTTACATTATTTACATTATTCGGACTGTTATCCTAATCTTCATTGCTATATTCACAACGTTTCGGCCGTTGTATGCTCCGGCCTTCTTCAAGTGTTTGGAATGTCGAACCGAATCCTTTATTCCGTGCACCGGAGTAGATTGTTCTAGTTCCATGGGACATGTCTCTTCTGGATGTCTCGGTTATTTCCCTTTAACTCAATTGTTCAAGTTTTGGTTTACCACTGCTGTAGCCTGGTATTGAGCTCACAACTCTTTCGGTCTAGTCACTGGATCTAACCAACACCTTTATCCACTAGGCCATGTATTCTGAAGAAGGCCGGGGCGTGCAACGGCCGAAACGTTGTGAATATGGCAATGAATATGAGGATAACAGTCCGAATAATGTAAGTTATACCTCATCTCAGAGATATTGACAGATATAGAATGAAACTGGTTTGACTGGGGATATTTTTACAAGTCAACGCTTACAGTCTTTACAACATATATATATATATATATATATATATATATATATATATATATATATATATATATATATATATATACCCAAGTCTAGGATTGGTGTATACGGAATGAATTCCAATAACCAACAATTACTATTCTTAAAAGAGTGCTCAATACAGAGTAGAGCATATATAATTGTTTATTCAAACATTATAACATAAATATGTTATAAAATCACTACTAAAATAGCCATTTTGTTTCAACACCTCCGGTGTCTTATCAAGAATAAACAATTATATATATATATATATATATATATATATATATATATATATATATATATTAAGTGCGGGAAATAATTATGAAAACTTTATAATGACTGGTTCAAGTGCGTAACCTACTTCATTATATAAGAAAAAAACATGACAGCTAAATGGCAGCAAAATGCATAGTTGCAAAACAATCCGGTAGAAATAATGCAATGGTTTAGGCATTAGGAAATACTTCGATTGTACTTTGTTGCATGTCAACTGCATCAATATCACAGTAGAGCAAGTAGGTTCATTCATAGCAGCAGCTTTCTATGGTTACATCGTTCACACTATATGAGTTGCACAAGAATCATTTTACCAGTATGAAGTTACATTTTTTTTACAGTAAGGTTCACCCTTTACAAAGCCCTGTGACCACTCGAGGTAGAAGGCTACGTTAAGAGGCAATTTGTGGGGATAGGAAGGGAAGATAATGGTTAACCCTGGCCTTGAACAGGTTAAGATTGTAGTGATCATTGAAACATCATCTTGGGCGTCGGTTCCACAGGGCAGTAGTTCGCATGAAGAAGCTGTTCGAGTGGGACTTACTTCTCACCAATGGAATACGGAGGGAATGTGGGTGGTTTGCTACTGTGTAAGCGGCATAGCGTGTCCTTGCCGTGAAGGTTTGAACTGTCGGAACCAGGGAATGTCATTTGTCCTAGAACTTTCCATGGAAGTAGTGATAGAGCAGCGAGAGGCTTGCCACACCCTACCCCTGGGAGAGAGAGAGAGAGAGAGAGAGAGAGAGAGAGAGAGAGAGAGAGAGAGAGAGAGAGAGAGAGAGATTGGTGGGTGGAGAATAATTCGTCATCACCCACAAGGGCTTGGAGACGCTTTTGGGCTCTATCAAAGCTGGAGAATGAGGTCTGGACAGATCCCGCCCAAATATGACCACAGTACTACATTTTGGGTCTGATCTGGCTCTTGTAAAAGTAGAGGTTAGCACGTGGAGTCAGGTATTTACTGCAGCCGATCATTTTACCTACTTCACTAAACTACCCAATTTTATGGACATAAACAAGACCAAATCCTTATTAGGGAGGTGGTCATAATTTTTTGCCTCATCGGTATATATAAAAAATAAATAATATGTAAAAAAGATTATAACTTGTTTTATTTTAGAAAATCTTCAAGATTGTTATGAATTATAATCAAAGAATACGATTGCCAGACGATTAAAATGAATTAGTCATAAAAAAACTATTTGCAAATACATAGAGGAAATTACAAATGCTCCACATGAAGAATATTGTCTTTTTTGCTCAATATTTCAACTTCAACATTTGTCGCAATATAATTGTTCGAGTTGGCATTTTCAAGGATGAAACGGCTTAAATCTGCATCATGTAGGCTTGTTTTAATTGATCAACATTTACAATTACTTTTAATGAAATGAAGTACACATTTTAAACCACAATTTAACTTTGTTTCATATCAACAGAAGAATTTAATCAATCACTAATTCTTCTTGTTTTATACTACCGCTAAAAGAATTGTGTTAGATCTTACACATCTTCAGGATAGAAAATATTATTTAATGTTTAAAATAATATAGTTGTAGCGTTTACATACAGATGTAGATAGATAAATAAATAATACAGATATATAAATATATATATTTACATACCCACGTGGATGAAAAGAAAAAAAAACAAAACAAAAACATGACGGGCAAAAGTAGGGAATCACTCTACTTAGATATGCGGTCACGTTACACTACACGGACAACCACTTTAAAACGGCCTTGTGCCACATTCAGAACGAATGCGTGTTCTGTTATATTATAACTTCTTGGAGCTCCACACGGCTAACCTGATATGGATAGTATTAAGGTACGAACTAATTCCGGCGACTTGCTTCCTCTCTATTTTGACAAACACACACTTGATGTCAGTGGTATCAAAACAAGTTCTATTCAGTTGAGTTTTGTTTTCATTGTCCTTTTATATTGCAGATTTTTTTTTGTACTTTCTTGCATACAACTGAAATACGTCTTAATATATAAGTATTTTATGGGTTATTTAACTGACCTATATAGTGTTAGTTTAAAGTCTTAAGTTTATTTGAAATTATCTTGACCCGGAAGTCCTTCAAACATAGTTAATCAGACACAAAATATTCGGCGACATCTGGATTAAACAGTGTAATTCTTATCAGCTGCCGGTATTGGTTTGGTTTGGTTTATTTTGTTTTACGGCATAGAAACCTCAATGGGTTATTTAATGCCGACAACATTTTTAGGATAGATTCGTATGAATAGAATATGTATTCTTTGGTTTACATTGGTTTGGTTTATTTTGTTTTACGGCATAGAAACCTCAATGGGTTATTTAATGCCGACAACATTTTTAGGATAGATTCGTATGAATAGAATATGTATTCTTTGGTTTACATTGGTTTGGTTTATTTTGTTTTACGGCATAGAAACCTCAATGGGTTATTTAATGCCGACAACATTTTTAGGATAGATTCGTATGAATAGAATATGTATTCTTTGGTTTACATTGGTTTGGTTTATTTTGTTTTACGGCATAGAAACCTCAATGGGTTATTTAATGCCGACAACATTTTTAGGAAAATTCTTATGAATAGAATATATATTCTTTGGTTTAGATTGGTTTGGTTTATTTTTTTTATGGCTTATCAACCTCAATGGGTTATTTAATGCCGACAACATTTTTTATTGCTGGTAATATTTTGTTTTGTCAAAAATCTGTTTCTGTTAATATTTTCCCTTCAAAATTTTATTGCTGGTAATAATATTTTCAAAAAAGTATTGCCGGTAATAGTTAACTATTTGCCCATAGCTGGGACCCTAACAGGTTATACCACCCTGGGTCATGGTGGATCTGGGAACACCAGCAATTAAGAGATGGTTCCAGGCTCCTCAAAACCTCCTGACCAGAAGCCTTGCTGCTGGATGTAGTTTATCGTCTTACCCAGGACGCGGATGTAGTTTAACATCTTACCCAGGACGAGCCGGTATTGGAACCTGGCTAAAAAGCTACAATTTCAAGCGCTGCTTTACAAAGCAAGTTGGATCTTTCTACTTGGAAATTTATCGCAACACAATATTCCTTTTTTCTTTTCCTATTCAGTTGACCATGTGCAAAGATCTACAAATATAATAAACTTAAAACGAAACAAAAAGCGAACAACTAAAATCGGATACCGCTGTTGAATGATAGTTGATGGGTAAATCATTTGTAGGGAATTCAATTCTTATTGGTTTTACTGTTATTGTGATTTTGCGCTAACTCATTTTTTAATTACCGACACGAGCCAAAATAGAGAAAGTTGGAACTCAGCTCAACCGTTATGTAAGTAAATAAATGAAATTACTTAATTCATAAGCTGGAAAACGAAGTTAACATTTACTTTCATTTCTTTCAGATCTTATCGAACATTCTTTGCAGGCTTCGTTCTCTTCTAGACATTGGAATTCGGATCGACCAGATTTTGTTCCCAAATTGGATCTTTCATTTCTGAACGAAACAGACTCGAACCGCAGTAGTAAGTACGAATGCCAAGAATAGAAAAACTTGAAAATATATAAAACATGGATTATTGATTGATTCATTTTTTACGACTTATCAACCCTTTGCAGATTATTTAAAGCTAGAAAATATTTTACATTGTAAAATCTTTTTTGAGATAATAATGATTTAGTGATACAAGTCTTACTAATTAACCCATAGCTGGGGAGAAGAGGTGGTTTCATACCTTCCCCAAAGGTATTTGCGTGTAAGTGAATATAACGAACCCGACTGGTATTGTAACCCTACTGTCCGATTAACAATTTCGAGCCGTTGTTAATTACACCACCCGCACGTCCACAGAACCTGGTATTCCTAAGCGGTCACCCATCTAGGTACTAACCAAGCTCGACGTTACTTAACTTTAGTGATCATACGGGAACCGATGTTTCTACGCTATAAGGCTGTAAGCAAAATTTAGATTAGTCTGGCACATGGCTAATTGGGATAAAAAAGATGGTGCTGCGCCAATAATTTAAGTAGAGAAAGTCCTTTTGCCTCGAAACTTAGCATTTGAATGATTGATTTCTTTTTTCATGCCTTATCAATCCCTCTCAGTATTTGAAATGTTTTTTTTTGTTTCATCTGGGCACGAATACCAATTACTGGTTGCTAAGTAAACTTGGAATTAGTCCGTAACTAATGTTTCTATTATTATTATTATTATTATTATTATTATTATTATTATTATTATTATTATTATTATAATAAAATATGACCATAATTTGTTATAATAATACCTCACAAAATGTGGAGCTGATGCTGATATTTAATAAGCTCAGTTTAGTTTGGTACAAGCTCACAGTAATGGAGCACTCCGTGAAATCATGATCTTATTACAAGGTATAATTTTGATATATACCCACAAATATTGTAACTGATTTGTATATCTTTTATTACTAGATTGTTTTTTTTTTACTGTGATGAGAATATTTATGCAACTGAATTTTCAATGATTCTTTATACGTTTGATATTTGTTTAATAAGGGTGTTTAGACAAATAATTTGATGTATTATTTGTTCTGTTTTGTTACAAATCATTTTTTAACAAATTAAGATTTTATAATTATTCGGTTTTCGCTTTAGCAATAAATGGGACATCGTAGCGAGAATTTTGGTTTGGTTTGGTTTATTTTGTTTTACGGCATATCAACCTCAATGCCAACAAGATTTTTATTGTTGGTAATATTTTTCAAAAATGTATTGCTGGTAATAATGTGTTGCTAGTAATAATTTCTTACAAAAGTGTATTGCTGGTATTAAAACTTATTTTTACACTTTCATAGCGTTTCCATTAAAACATCAGCACACTTTCTTACAAAAACCAGTTTGGCGGTTAACTATTTGCCCATTGCTGGGACCCTAACAGGTGCTACCACCCCGGATTAAGGTGGATCTGTGGACACCAGCAATTAAGAAGTGGTTCCATGCTCCTCAAAACCTCTTGATCAGAGGCCTTGCTGTCGGATGTAGTTTACCGTCTTAACCAGGACGCCTCATTTGGGGGCGGGGGTCTTTACTCCCCTGCAGAGGTGCAGTCGGCGTATACTGAAGGCCAAGCAGACAAGGCGAAGAGAATTTTGTTATGACTATGTAGTTGCAATGAAGCATTCAAGAATAATGCTTTTTTCTACGTTTAAACTTTAATTTAATAGATATGATATTAGCTATGAATTCACACTCACCTCGATAATAATGAACCGATTTGTGTATATTTGTTTGTATTTTTGTTACAAGAGCTGAAAATCATTGAAAAGGAAAAGAAAAATGAGAAAGAACAGGCTACTACTTACTGCACAAAATAATGATGTCCTTGATTACAATTTTAGTTTCAGTTTTGAAACATGGTAATTTCTGTGTAGCGATGGAATCATGTTTTTTAAAAAGAAAATAATTATAATATTATGCTTTACTATTTGTATCGAGTACTGATTTTAAAAAATAAAAATAATTACTAATAACACCGGATTTAAAATCTTACTGTTCTTTTTTATTATCTTAATATATATAACTTTATTTTGTAAGAAAAACATTTCATTATTATTATTAAAAGAACATATTTTTATATAGAAGTCATTTTTTATAGAAAAGAAGCGTATTCATCCTTATTTCCCGGGTATCATTATTTTATGCCCAAATAACCTATTTCTTTTTCTTTTCCGTTAAAACATCGGCACACTTTCTTACAAAAACCAGTTTTCGAAATTATAAGAATATATGTGAGAAAAGGATATATACATTTTTACATATTGTTCCACTTGGCTTAAGGTGGAAAGATAAGTTATATGAGACTGGCCGGCCAAAAATCGAAGCAGCACAAAGACGACATGAAACGTGTTAAACTTAACTTATTTATTCAAATTGCCCGCTGGATCCGTCTTGTTACTACATGATGGTTGGATAGGAAGTCCTTACAATCATCATAATAATCAACATTATTGATGTTGTTATAACATACATCAAGAACAATTTTATGAAAAAATATGACAAAATGTGAAAAAAAAAAAAAAAAAAAAGAAAAGATTCTCTCGGGTGTAGTTAAATTCCACAAAATCAAAGATAAAGACGGACACACTTGAAGAAGAGAAGCAACTCAGCAACAGTATTAAATTCGAAGATTTAATGAACAAAGGGGTGTATGTACAAATAGGTAAAAGGCTTTCAAATATAATTTATATTTACAGACTTAACTGCTAGAAAAGTGCCCAAGAAACAAGTGGGATTTGCAGCCTTGTGGCTTCTGGGCTCCATTAACGTCAGAAAGGAGGATGACTCCAATGAACGTGTTGTCACTATGGTTGTTACTTTGCAAAAGAGAAGATTTCAGATTTGAATTTACCGCGTAGGCCCCAAGAAGGAGTCCTGATTGGACAGTAGTTAGCCAATCAGAGTCCCGGATTAGTAATAATTTCAAGCACAAGGTTGACCGTTGAATGGTAAAGGGTTAGCTCCCTTTATTATCACTTTCAAATTCTTATAAATGGAATACATTTTTCGTGTGACATGTTTCGTCCTTTAGTCCGATGAAGTTCCGAAACGCTTCACACAAAAAACATTTTCTACTTTCAATATCTGTCTATATTTCTGAGATGCGGTATTGTAATTACACATGGCCCAGTGGATAAAAAGCAGTGACTTGATCCAAAGAGTTGTGAGTTCAATACCTGGCTACGGCAGTGGTGAACAAAAACTTGGAGAGTTGAGTTAAAGGGAGATAACCGAGACATCCGGGAGAGGCATGGCACGTGGAACTAGAAATATATACCCTGGTGGACGAAATAAAACGTTCAGTTCGAAATTCCAATCACCTGAAGAAGGCCGGAGCGTATAACGGCCGAAAAGTCGTGAACATGGCAATAAAGATGAGGGCAAATCCGACTACAAGGATCCGACTACAAGGATAATTAATCCTACAAGACCAGATATAGGAAAAATTAGTAAAATGATCCTTGAAAGGATAAATAAACAAATCAAAGATAAAATAGGCCTCAAACTTTGGATAAATACCGAAGACGTGATAAACTGGTTCACCTGTATAAAAGCAAAAAACAACTGTACACTAATGCAGTTCGATATTGAAAATTATTACCCATCAATATCTAAAGAACTGTTCTTGAATGCGTTGGACTTTGCCACCCAGTACACGGATATTACTGAGGATGAAAAGAACATTATATTAAATGCGAAGAAATCGGTACTGATTCATAATGGTGAGCAATGGGTAAAAAATTCATATGACCACTTTGACATCACAATGGGATCACTAGACTCAGCTGAGTCTTCTGATCTCATTGGTCTTTTTATTTTATACAACCTAACAGCGCACCGTGATATTGATTCAACTGACATTGGTCTATACAGGGACGATGGTCTCATGATTATTAGGAATTCTACTAACTTCAGAATAGACAAAATTAGAAAGGCATTATATAAAGAATTTAAAAGCATGGGTTTAAAAATTACCGTCAGCACTAAAATTAAAAAAGTTAACTTCCTTGATATAACATTAGATTTAAAGAACAATACATACACACCTTATAAAAAACTCAATACGAATCCTTTATATATACACCCTAAATCAAATCACCCCTCATCTATAATTAAACATATACCTTTATCTATCCGAAAAAGAATTAGTACAAATTCAGCAAATGACAAGATTTTCGACGAACATATTAATTTCTATAATAAAGCTCTAAAAGATAGTGGCTACAAAAACCTAAAACTAACTTATATTAAAAATGAAAACGGTAAGCATAGGAAAAACAGAAGCAGGAAAATAATTTGGTATACACCCCCATACAACCAAATGGTAAAAAACAAATTGGGACAAAAATTCCTTGAATTAATACTCAAGCATTTTCCCGGTGGAAGTAAACTTAGTACTATTTTCAATAGAAATACACTAAAATTAAATTATAGCTGTACTGATAACCTAGAAAAGATTATTAAGAAACATAATACTAATATCTTAAATAAACACTTATACCAGAACCAAAAAATTGTAGACAAGGGAAAAATACAAACAACAACTAATGAGGGTGAACAAAAATTATGTAATTGTAGAAACCCTCAAAACTGTCCTTTACAAAATAAATGTTGCATGGAATCAGTAGTATACCAATGTAATATATCTTCTGTTGAAAACCCTGAAAACATAAAAATTTATATAGGTTGCACTAGCCATGAGTTCAAAAAGAGGTTCAACCAACATCAATCCTCGTTTAGGATAAATAAGTATAAAAGTCAAACATCTCTTTCGAAGTACTTTTGGCACCTAAAAGAATCCAATAAAACACCTACAGTGAAATGGAAGTTAATAAGAAGGGCTAGAATATGTAGGTCATTAAATGACCCATGTCCTTTATGCATACATGAGAAACTATATATTACTAAGTTTATAAAAAATAAAAATTTACTGAATCAGAGAAATGAAATAGCTATTTTATGTCGTAATTGCCAAAAGTTTTCTTTAAATAATCTTTAAATAATCTATAAAAAAAAAAAAAAAAAAAAATTACCTGATTATTATGCATACTCATATTTGATGGGTATAAATAATTTTAAATAATGTAGATAATTATATTACATTTACTTGGTTTATAAAGAAATATAGCCGATTAAAATTAAAAAGTTAAATTTGAAAGTAGAATTTTTAAAAATGTTTTAAAATTGAAATTAAATAAAACAGATTCTAACCTAAACATCTTTTAAAATTGTAATTAAATAAAACGTACTCTAACCATAACACCTCTCTCAAAGCAATTCAAACACTGAAAAGAATCCAAGTGAACACCGAAGGTCATATGAAATTAATAAGTTAGAATATAATATTGAACATTAAATGTCCTTTATACATACATATATACATTTATAATACTAAATTTATAAATAAAAGTTTATTGAATTAGTGAAATAATTTAACCACCTTTGCCGTCATTGTCATAAAGTTTACATAAAATAAAATAAAATAAAATAATATTTACTTATACTCGATAAGAATAAATAATTTTAAATACTGTAAGTAACCCTAATACATTTACTTGGTTTTTAACTAGGAGTATAGTATATTAAATATTAAAAATAATTTTTTAGAAAGGTGGATAAAACATATTCTAACCTAAACAGTCCCTCAAAATCTTTAAATATACAAATAGAAAAAATACCATAAGAATTTTTGCCGTTAGAAAAAAACCCAGATGACATGAATTTAGCGGATGTCAGAATTTGTTAAAAGATACATCCCTACCCATCCCTAAACATAACCCCGCTTTCAAATGTAACTATTAACTGATACAACGAAAATTAAAAATTGAACCCTCTACCACTCCTTGTCTAGATGAATGGATTTATCGGTAACCTTGGAAACCCTCAAACTATGAATCTTTCCTGTGCCGTTAACAACCGTAAATTTTAAAAAGTAAGTTACTCCAAAATTCGCTTGATGAGGAAATGGAACTAATGTCTTTGGTTTAATAACAAAATTAAATTCAGGGGCTTTAGCTTCCATTTCTGAAACATGGTTATCACTGTGTAGCGGTAAAACCATATTTTAAATCTATTAATTTATAATATTAATGCTCTGTAAATTTAAATTTACATAGAGCACTATTGTGTAAAAATAAAAATATCTATAAGAACACCGGATTTTATATCTTACTGTTCTTTCTTTTATATATATATATATATATATATATATATATATATATATATATATATATATATATATATATCCCTCCGATTCCTTAACCCGAGCCGCTATCAACTACTCCATCGAATTCCATTCGAATCCATTACATTTACTTACGTGCTAATGCCCTTGGGAAGGTTATTAATCCTCTCCAGCTATGGGTAAATAGAAGGAGAGACTGGGTTCTATAGCCTTTGATGGCAACTGGTCTGGGAGAAAGACAACTCTGAATTCAAAGGAGTGTCGTTTGGGGACATTGCGACACGTAGTGCACCAGGTCTCTGTATTCGGTCTCTGTATTCGGCCCTTCAAAAAGTGTGATTGGTTATGCACAAAGCCTTCACTAGTATAATCAAATTATATGTGCTATCTGGCTGTCGATTCCTAGGAAATAAGCCGCTTGTCACTCATACGTCTAATACGACGGGAGAGTCCACCATATATATATATATATATATATATATATATATATATATATATATATATATATATATATATATATATATATATAGTGTATTCGGGCAGCAGATCATTATTCAAACATTATTAAATATAACAGACAATGAATGTCTGTTATGTCTGATCATGAGCCGTTCTAATGTTCGAATGCTTGCATTAATTTGTGTGAAAATTAAGACAAAAATTGTCCAACATTTGAATATTTTTATTAAGTTGGTCCTAAGCTTTCGACTCACATGTTGGACAGTTT
This sequence comes from Acanthosepion esculentum, assembly GCA_964036315.1. Taxonomy (NCBI): domain Eukaryota; kingdom Metazoa; phylum Mollusca; class Cephalopoda; order Sepiida; family Sepiidae; genus Acanthosepion; species Acanthosepion esculentum. Next base: position 21,057,009 of record OZ038484.1, read on the forward strand.
TTGTCTTTATTTTCAGCAGAAATTAAAGCAAATATTCGAACATTAGAACGACTCATGATCAGATACAATAAACATTCATTGTCTGCTATATTTAATAATATATGTTTACATACATACATACATACATACATATATATATATATATATATATATATATATATATATATATATATATATATATATATATATATATATCCTTATAGAAGGCTGTTTTGAGGTGGTGATACACAGAGAAAAGTGAATTTATAAAACATGATATTATTACCAGTTAACTATTTTTTATTTTATTTTTTTTAAGCTTTTCACCCCAAGCAAGGCTGAAAGCCACTAGCACGTAAGGGGTTCCAGACGATTTGGAGCGAGGGCAGATAGGAATGTTAGAGGAAAGGATGTTGAGAAGGATAGTGGATAGAGCAAGGCAACTGGAGATGTCGATTGACGTTACATTTGAATAGTTGGAGATTATAGTTGTCAGGGTTTTCTTAATGTCAATTATTTTTACCGTCACATTAATGACATTAAGTTGACATAACATAAAGAAACATACGTTTCGTCAAAATTAATTTGTAACAATTGACACCGTTTCCTCCAGAGAAGTTCGAATAATATTAATTAAATTTTAAATTAAATTAATTAAAATTTGTTTCTTCTTGGGATAATCATTCTTCAAGTTCCCTTCGGCATTCATTTTAACTTCCACGTTCAACAGTAGCAAGACTGTTCTCAAGTTTTAACTGAGTTAATAGTTTTAAAGCGGATGACCACCACCAACTTTTGCGTGCTGGGCGTACATTTATTAAATTTGAGAAATAAGCCTCGTTGAGTTAAGACTTTCGGATATTTGAAGTTGAATGGCAAAATAGTATACATCGACATATCACAAATAAAAAATTACCTATATATATTATTTACTTTTTAGAATTTAAAAAGTTTGATAAAGAGAAATATAGTGTTCGTTTGGTAATTTTTCTTTCTTTAGTGCGCAAGGAAGAAAAGATATATTTTGTATGAATTTGACTTGTAGAACTAAAGTCCCTGAAATTAGTTACTTTCAAATTAGTCGAGTTTTTTTTTTTAATTGATTTGAAAGTAGTTAAGAGACGTAGTGTACTAATAAAGATCGAATTGAAAAACAAATCCTTGTTACTGTCATCAGCTAGCAATTATTTTCAGATTCATTTGATGTCGGACTTAGATTAGATTTCTCCTTGCCATTACAGTATAAGGAGATCAAAGTGTTATCCTGGGTCATTTTAAAAAATGTATTTTAAACCTAAAGAATCACTTTTCTTTGGCGGTGCCTAATTTTGCAAAAGAGAATTTTTTTATTGGGGTTGATTTGTCGGTTTGTTTTACATTTCTTTCAAATTCCTTCTTGACATACTCTGTGGGGTTATACCATTATCTATCCTTTTTAAAAGATTTACTTCCACAAGAGTGGATTAGATAGATGCATTTCTTTTTTAAGAGTTGAACAATTTTACATTATTCGGACTATTGTCTTCGTCTTTGTCGCCATATTTATTACAACGTTTTGGCCGTTGTACGCTCCGGCCTTCTTCAGGTGGCTGGAATATCGAACTGAACCCTTTACTTCGCTCACTCAAGGACACATAGCACAGTGGATAAAGGCGTTGGTTAGATCCAGTGACAGGTCCCAAAGAGTTGTGAGTTCAATACCTGGTTAAGGCGGTGTGGAACTTGGAGAGGGGAATTAACAGGAGATAACTGACAACTGACATCCATTAGACATGGCACGTGGAACTAGAACAGTTTACTCCAGTGAGCGAAGTAAAAGGTTCAGTTCGACATTCCAACCACCTGAAGAAGGCCGGAGCGTACAACGGCCGAAACGTTGTAATAAATATGGCAACAAAGATGAGGACAATAGTCCGAATAATGTAAATGGTGTACATAATACCTCATCTCAGAAATATAGACAGATACTGAAAGACCGAAGCGTTGTAATAAATATGGCAACAAAGATGAGGACAATAGTCCGAATAATGTAAATAGTGTACATAATACCTCATCTCAGAAATATAGACAGATATTGAACCATTTTGTTTTGTTAACATTTGGCCGATTTCGAATATTGTGTATCGAGGGAGAAATTCTTTCTCTGGCGGTTTTTTGTTGGTTTATAATTTACAGTTTATTGCGATTTATGAAAGTTTGTATTAGGACATTTTTTAAAGGAACCTGATGGTAGTTTTTGTTCTTGTTCGTTTAATAAAATTGAGGTCGGCCGAGCACAGGGAAAAACAAGATATGTTATCTTTCATTTGAGAGCCGCTGTGTCTGCAGTATGATTTTGTAATTGTCAGAAAATTTGACGACGCCTTTTTTTCAACAGAAATTGCAACGTTATTCTCATTTTATTTTCTGTAGACCAGAACGCTCAATCACCACACCACTCTTTGGCTATCCTCACAGTTTATCAAAGTCCGTGCGAAGAACCAACCCGCCCTGATTTCGTCCCCAAACTTGATCTCTCGTTTCTCAGTGATTCTAATAACAGCGACGACAACAGTAAGGTTTTTTTTAAAATACTTTTCTTTTTAATCGGTTTCTCTCTATGTAAGGCAGTAAAGCCACTAAGACACAAGGGGGTTACTTGGTGTGGAAGAAGTAGGAAAATAAATGTTCATAATGAGCGGGAAGAGAAAAAAGTAATCAGGAGAAGAATTGATAGCGATTGACATTGCATTTAATTTTTTGCAGATTAAAGTTTGCTGGAACGCATGGAGCCGGAAGGGAGTTCCACAAGTGAGATGTGCGAGAAAAGAAACTGTTAGCATAGAACTTACAGCTACATCTAGCCAGCTCAAGTGTAAATTGATGAGATCTCGATGCCAGTCTAGTACTGCGATTAAATTAAAAAACTCTAGGTACCATAGCGAAGAGCTCATCCGAACAATTACCATGAAAGTATTTATAGAAAAGACACAGAGAGGCCACTTTATGTCGGTGGGAAAGTCACAGAAATCGCTTATTAGCTAATCATAAAATCGAAATTATAAAACAAACGACCATGCTATCTGTCTTGTTACAGTTTATTGTTAATTGTCTAATATTCTTTCAGTTTTCTTTCTGAATCTGGCATCGACAAAATGTCGTCTGCATAGACGCTTTTAAGTTTATGTCCGCTACTTATCAACCCTGGTTGTTTTTCTAGTTTTCTCAGAACTGTATCGCTGTATGGTGAGAAAACAACTCCTTGTTATCTTTTCTAATTTTGTTTATTTGCTAATCTTTTTCTTTATCCGCTTGCAGGCCGCTTGTTCCCTGTAGAGATGGCGAATTACTTGAATATCTTTTCCATGTCAATCAAGCTTTCCCTATATTTCAAGAAGCTCCTCATGTCATATCCTATCAAATAACTTTATGTAATCTCATAAACGTAGGTATAGATCTTAAATACGCGTTTGTCCATGCAATTAAAATACCGGCACATTTTACTAATTATATATATAATATCTCTATTTTGTTATTAAAAGGTTTTCACACATTCGTCCTTGAAAATATAAATATAAATAAATCGCCATTGTAAGGGAGATAACTCTAGTAGAGCTAAAAAAAACCTTACAGAGAAAACAATTACAGGTATAGTGATTTTCCAAGCGTAGCTTAGATGTGGCACAAGGCCGAAAGTAGGGGGCACCCGGTGAGGATCGAACTCACTACTCGGTCGTAATTGTTCTAGCGAGACAAGCTTGCTAACAATTACACCACCCCTAGGTGCCCCAAAAACAATTACAAGTATTCTCATATATTATGTCATAAGCTGTTACAAATTCAAGAATGGTTCGTCCAAGAACTGTTTTTTTTTAAATGTTGGTTTGAAATCAAACTTTTGTTAGTCAAAATAGGTTGCTGAAAAAATAAACGCAATCTTTCAGCTTTTCAGTTTATTGTTAAACTGATTAATTAACTTACAAATAAAGAAATTTTCGGCAATTTTTCCAAAATGAAAAAAATGTTTTGTTAATGAAATTAATTTAAAATAATACGATGACTTTCTTTGTTCCTAAAATAAGCTAATGTTTCTTTTACTATTCTTCAAACAGATGGCAGTGTATATTCACCTGATGAAATTACGAACTGCTTCATAATTCACCAGAAACAATTGATTGAACCTGTCCGACCAAAAAATGTCCCTAAACTAGATCTTTCTTTTCTTTGTGATTCGGTCGACAGGAAAATGAACGGTAATTATACTATTTTGGCAATGATATTCTAACCGATTACCACCGCTCACAAAAAAGCAAATCTTAGTGCAAAGTATATTTCCTAATATTCTCAGGTCTGAACAGAAAGCACGTTGTTTGCAATATCTTCTCCGTTTCTAGTTATCGTTGGAGGTCGTAATTCTTTATAGCCATTTTCAGTTCTTCAACTGCTGTTCTAATGTAAAATTGTGAAAGTTTCTCTTTCACTACAGTTGATTGCGAATTACTACGCTGAGATCGGAAAACGCAATTCAAAGTCTGATCTCAAAGTAATGTATCGTAGCATCGTTTATAAATTCCGAAATTCTCTTGTGAGTGAAATATATAGACATTCTATTTAATTAAAAGCAATGACGGCTTAGGTACTTTTCCGATCGGGTAGGGATTTATCATCTCTCAGTTCCGTCTCTGTCTTCGGACAGAGTGCAACTCAGTTGTGGCTCTGTCTGCAGACCGAGACGCAGCTGAGGAAAATAAATACTGTAAGGTGCCCACTCCTGGGGAACAGTTGTCCGACTCTGCACCCAGGGCTGGGTATTTTTTGTCCTTGGCTTGGGTGTATGCACTCTTGTTCTCCACGTTAAACCCGACGTTGTGTTAGATCCCGTCTCGGTGGGGAGACAAGTCTAAGTACCTGCTTTTCCGCTCAGCTGCTGTATAATCAACTATTCCTGATCTATGGTTAAAAGACCATTGTGAAGAATACCTCAATATATATTTTAAAGAATTAATGGATTTTCTTTTTGCTTACTTCAAACGTTATTTTTAGTGGATACCCGTGTTTGAGTAGACGCCCCGTTTATTTTAAACTGTATTTTTCGTCTACTGACGTGCGTACTCGAGACAATTTAACAAAGAAAATGTGCTCTCCTGCAGGATTAGAACCCACGTTCACAATTTGCAAGAGGAACCATCGTCTGTTCTCACTGGCATTTACTAAATTGGGTCACACTAAAGCGAAGTTCTATTTTGCCTCTAAAGAGCTCGAGTTCGCAGGCTCGTAGACCAAACAAATACTGTTTAAAATACTATCTACTAAAAATAACGTCGCAATATATATATATATATATATATATATATATATATATATATATATATATATATATATTGTGTATTTAGGCAGCAATCCGTCATTTATACATGTTTCATTAATTACGACAGACAAGGTACTGCGATTAAGCTTTTTATTTAATTTTTCTTGTGTTCGACCATGTGTTTTCTTTTCTGGACATAGACTGTAGAGAAATTGTTCAAATTATTCTGTAAACCCGAGCGCTTTCGGCTATACCTTTAGCCATTATCAAGGATGATTTTATTTTTACTTTTTAACTGGATGTATAGAATGTGTGTATGTATCTAAAGTTATAGGAATGTTTTATTTTCAGAACACAGCGCAATTTGGCCGTGTTAGTAGTTAATATTATTGAACGTTGGCTTTTTCCTTTTTATTATTAAGGGTACCATTATTAAATTTTTTTTTAATATGTGGACGAGGTTATTATGCTTGTATTTTCTATTAATATGTTTCAGATGGAGACTGGTAAGTTTGTATGTATGTTTAAATGGGTTCTGATGGAGCTGTGGTCGGATAGGTGTAACGTAAGTCGTCTGGAGAGGCATGTAGTAGTGTGACCAATGTAATTATTTATGAGTTCAGTTTGATCAGGAACACAGTCCCTTAAGAGTTATTTGAACTCGTAATTAATGTTCGTTCTTTGTAGTTTTGATTTTGCAGGTGTGTTGTTGTTTTTGAGTATAAGGTTTGCGGTTTTAAATTTTTTGTAGTAGATAATTTTTTTTCCAGTTAAATTGAGGTAGTGTAATTCTTTATGATATTTCTAAGTAAAGATTCATTTTGTTTATAGTTGGCGTGCATTTGACTTTTGTAGAAGATACAATATAAAAATTATATATATATATATATATATATATATATATATATATATATATATATATATATATATATATATATATTCAAACGTATATTATTAAATATAACAGCCAGCGAATGTCTATTATGTTTGATCATGAGCCGTTCTAAGCTTCATATAGTGGCTTTAATTTCAGGTGAAAATAAAGACAAAAACTGTCCAACATTTGTATATTTTTTATTATGCTGTTCCTTGATCTGAACTTTCAGCTCACACGAGACATCATCAGAGTGGTTATATGGACATTTCAACAGAGATGTTCACCATCAAAGATAATATCCTGTTATGTTTATTCAGAAGTTTGCTTAGATCGAGGACCAGCATAATAAAAAAAATATCCAAATGTTAGACAGTTTTTGTCTTTATTTTCTCCCGAATCTAAAGCCACTATACGAAGCTTAGAACGGCTCATGATCAAACATTCGTTGCCTGTTATATTTAACAATATATGTTTGAATAATGAGCTGCTGCCCCAATACCCTATATATATATATATATATATATATATATATATATATATATATATATATATATATATATATATATAATAATGTTTCAAATTGTTTTATCTATTTAGCATTCTGTTGGCTTCTCATTCAAACTTAATTCATACATCAAGCGATCTTCAGATAATGCTTTTAAGCAATCATCTGACCATGTGTTCAGACATGGTCTGATGATTGCCCGAGGTGTGAAACTGATAATCTTCATGCCGTGTTGATTTCTATAACCACACTGTCTCTATCTACCTAGCTATCTATCTGAATAAAAAAATACATAGAGATATTTAAAATAAAAGTCATGAAAGTGATGCGTAGTGACAGATGGAAATTAATTAAAACTAATACTAAAAGAATTGTAATCGTAATATTAACATGATTTTATTAGCTGAAAGATTATTAATCGTTATAAATTTTTGACTAGTATTTCTTTTATCTTAATTGCTTTTTATCGCAACTACGCAGGACGTCATTCTACGTCCATTAGTAAACAAAGTCGATTTGGGATAAAGAATAAAGTCATGGCTAAACTCGATCTCGTATCGTTTTGCCTCAAGACGTCGAGTTGTCTTTCTTTGCTGTCCATCAAGAACAACGGAATTTTTTTTTCTTGATGTCAGAATTAATTCTGTTAATTCGATTAACAAGTTCATTTTACAATGTTTTTGTTAGAGTTTATGTTTCAACCTGAGTAATAAATAATTGTTTATTAATGCTTCTATAAAATTTGAATAAGTTGCTTATTTCGAAAAATCCATCTTTGCTAAGGTCGTATGAGCTCTGTGTATTAACATGCAATTTAATTTTGTATTATATTTGTTCTTTGTTTAGAAGATCCAACCTCGAGTAATTTCGTTTGCATAGCAGAATCCCCGAAGCTGTTTGAAATAAATTCACTCTGATGATTTTTTTGAAACTGGACAAGTGAAATTCAGTAAAAGTCAATAACAATTAATACTAATAAATACATTTACAATTCAGTTATCATTATGTAATTTAAATGTTGGCTCCATCCCGTTTGTATTTACTTTATCTCTCTTTGTCCCAAAGGCATCAACGAGGTGGGGGGAAACAGGCGATTCCACCCTCCCGAATCAACAGCGAACTATTTGTCATGTGTACCATCTGGCATAGGAATCATTCAGAGGGACGTACACTTTTACACGACAAATAACGGCAAGTGCAGCTCTTTCTCTACAGATGGAATACTTATCGAGCAATATGGTTGTCAGTAAGATCTATTCTGACTATATTCTTGGCTACCCCCTGGGTTAGCGGCAACGGGCGTCCATGCCTTGTCTTACTGCTAAGTTTTCTATATAGCAAAAAGATGAAGAAGACGTTTGAAGGCTAATGTAGCACGAACCGTAGACAAAGAAAAGATATTTTGATTAAAAAATGCCACGTTCCTTCAGGACGTAGGCGATTATGACTCAACAGATTCTTTTTCTTTATTCACATTTTTTCATATTTCTATATTCACATTTAACCTTGTAACTTATTTGTCTAAACTTAGTCAACAAGATGCCTCACTGTGAGATAAGTATATGATATATATGAGTTGGTCTGTAAAAAAACTCTAATTCTGTGGTCTTGTGCCAGACAAAGCTATGCTTATTAATTATTTTTTTATTTACGGTTATGTCACGCTAACAGCGCCAATTTTCGCCCGATTAGCCAAGTTAAGCTGCGCTGAAACTAGTCAGTCCGTCGATGAGTGAGTGCTTAGGAACATCTGCAGTTTATGGCTTTGTGTGAGACTATGAAATGCTCGGTAAATAAAGTAAATATTTATCGTAGTGACTCAAATTTGGTGGCTGCAAAAAGAAAGAAATCATTGTTGACGTCTTATCACGTTTCAAGAGCAGAGAAATTCCGTTTTGCTGAAATACTGAACAAGTTTACAAAGCACGCTGTGTTAGATTCTTCATTATTATTGCTGTCCGATAATTCTGAAGAAACACCTACAATAAATCCCGTCATCTAAATTCCCAGGTGATTCATATGAAAAGCGAGACAAATAAGTACAGCAATTACAAGAAAATGTATATATATATATATATATATATATATATATATATATATATATATGTATGTATGTATGTATGTGTGTGTGTGTGTGTGTGTGTGTGTGTGTGTGTGTGTACTTATTTATTCTTCGAATCGTATTATTAATTGTAGAGTCTAGGAAAATGGTGGCAGACAAAAAAGACATGGCGGCAAATATACTGACTGGCTCAGCTCATTCTTAGCAACGCGCGTCTTGCATATTTTCCTTTCTTACAACTCTGCAGTAGACTGCATATTTTTTCATTTGCTTGTATATTGTTCTATTTTCCATGCGAAGCAAAAGACATCCAAACTATACGAATAAAAAGACAAGAGGAAAAACTATACTTAACCGACACGAGTTTCGTCCTCTGAGAGACTTTATCAAGGCAAACGTTTTTATTCTTTTTGTTCCTTCGCAGATACACTATATCTGAAAATAATTTATATATATATATATATATATATATATATATATAATTAAATAAAGAAATCCTAATGAGCCAGTGTCTGATGATCCCATGTGAAGAAAACCTAGGTAGGTAGTACCTTGCTCATTAGGACTTATTTATTTTACTTTTGCTCTACTTAGTGTATTGAGCACTCTTCTTTTTAACTTAGTACTCGCTGTTTTTTTTCTTTATACCTAAGATTTAAGGTACTGCACGATTTCTTTCACCCTGTTCGGAGGTTTCTGGTGCTTTCTTTCTTTCCCCATTTTTTCTCGGATGCCAATTTATTTGAAAATTGTGTTTTTTTCACCCACCGAGTTTAAATATATATATATATATATATATATATATATATATATATATATATATATATATATATATATATTTAGATTATATATATATATATATATATATATATATATATATATATATATTAGGCTAATGTATATTATTTCTTTGATTTTTTCACCTTTTTGCGGTGTTTCCTTACTTTTTACCTAAAAGAGATTGAGTCAGAGAGAGAGAGAGAGAGAGAGATAGGGAGAGAGAAAGAGAGTGAGGGACAGAGAGAGCGAGAAAGGGTGGGAGAGAGAGAGAGGTAGATGGAGGGTGAGGGAGAGAGAGAGAGATGAGTTATGATTTTGTTGCCCGAACAAATAATAATGGCACTTCTCAAAACTTTATAGGCTACGCTTCGGGGAATTTTTCTAGCTGACACCAAATCTGATTCTTTATTTTTATAGATTGTTTCTTTTAATTTTCGAGAAGGAATAATTTATGTGAAGCTAAAGCCAATCTGTATCCAAACAACCTTGAATATTTGGAAAATTGATATAGCAAATGTATAAATGCAGTGGAACAACTATTTATATCAGAGGGATAGATAGATAGATAGATAGAGAGAGAGAGAGAGAGAGAGAGAGAGAGAGAGAGAGAGAGAGAAACGATGGGGGAAGTGTTTATTTACGAGGGTTGATCAATAAGTCATTAGTCTCATACTTTGTTAAAAATTGAATTTTTATTTGAATTTTTCTTATAGTTTCTGATCTACATGATTTATATTCACTCCTGAATTAATTGCACGGACAAAGGATGAAAATATGTTGAAAAATAATAATAATAATAAAAATAAATGTTTAAGCTCCGGATTTATGTATGTATTTGTCACAAATTTGGAAAACTTTTGTTTCCTTCAGTACAAAAAATATTCAAGAAAGTATCTGAAAAATAACAAATCTAACAAGGATATTTTAATCGCAGCTTTCACGAAATTAATCGGTTCTGGTTAAAACTTTCAAAAGTCGGGTAATACAAGAATACAGAGTAAAAAGGGCTTAAAATGGACGATGATCTCATCATTTTAATATAAATAACTCTTCATCGAAGGAAAGTTATTTTTTCTTCATTTTCCAATTTTGAAACAAAATGGCGTTAATGTTTTTGTCGAAGTTCGAACACTGTAATGATTTCTATTTTGAGACAAAATGGCGTTAATAATTTTGTCTGAACCTTGTAATTTACAAAAAAGAAAATCTAGAAACTTTTTCTTACAAACTCCATTAGAACATATTTCAAGACAGACATTATTTTCTTTCTTTCTGAGTAAGTAAATATTTTCTGTTTGAATTTCTGAGATGATTTGATTATCATGATTATATATGAATCTATTCGAACTTGTGCTTTCACAAAGAGTCAACTAATGAAAGTCATATACACTGATTCAACGGAAAAAGCGTTCAACTCGTAAGAATTAACTGAATCGAGTTATGTCCCTTAATATTCAGCAAAAAGAAAACAATCTACTTCTGCGGATTGAATAAAGAATTAGGTTCGAAATTCTTACATGGCTACCAAACAAGAACAGGGCCAGAGAGTACAACAGCTGAAAAGTTGTGCGTATAACAATAGAGATGAAGAGATTAGACTGGATACATGTAGAATAAGTAATTTAGTATATAAGGAAAACAATGTCATGTCACTTTATGAATGCTAATGTTATTATGCAACCCAGTACTAGTTGCGACATGGTAGGTTCATTGGCGACTAAACCGATTTCCCTCCCAAGCTTTTCTGCTTAGAAGAGTGGCTAGACACAGAACAGAATTCAAAATAAAAGCTTTCGAGTGACGGATGAATCTTCTTGTAGGGTCAACAGGTATCTAACACAATAGGGTAGACAGGGTTCCATCTATAAGTATGCAACCAGTACGGTGATGATACGACATCGCTGAACGAAAGTCTTCCTAGACTGAAGTCAACGACTAAGGCGGAGGGTTCTCTGGATACAACCAACGGCTACTTTCTCTAACCAAGCCGAGCATTCAAGTTGGAGGACATCGGCTGTAGTCTGACCTGGTGAGCGTATGAGCTCCTCCAGGCATACTTTACCCAAGACACGCTACGCACGAATTAATACATATCGAGACGTGTGGAGGCTGTCGGTCAAGTGCTTAGATGCATAGTGACCCTATGAACACACGGAGTGATGATGCTGATGATGATAAGGAAAAAATTGTTTGCATTTACAAGAACAACACAAATTTGTGAATAAAAAGAAAAGAAAAAAGAACAATTGTTTCAAGACATTTCTATTTTTCATTTTGGCATATTGATAACGAATAAGATTATTTTTCTTCAGCAAAAGTTTTGTTTAAAGTTATTTACTTTCGTTCAAAAAAAAGCGTCTCTCGTTTAGCCAGTCGGTGAGCGTTGTAGTTTGAATGCCGCTTGATTTTTTAGTATATGCTCGGATGAGAATTGCCTGAATATTCCCACCAGCAACAGTAGAAAACGAGAAAAACTACATAAGAATAACCGGTTTAACCTTTTCGAGCCGACGATTGTACACCTGCATTTTTCTTTATATTAATTATTTCATGAGACCTTCACTAAACACAACTCTTTAGATCCATTTAAACAAAGTTTCTTAATAGTTAAAAATGTCCGAGCAGTATTATTACGTAACAAATAACTGGTGTTATTTAGAGACTTTTCTTAGAATTTAGACGTCTCCCCAAGGCTTGCTTCTCGGTTTTACCCACCTTTCTGTTTAATATTAACTATCTGCCTAAGAGTATACTCCGATCTTTAGTGAATATATACATGGAGATGATACAACAGTATATGGCTGCACCTCCAAAAATGTAGATGACCAGGGCCTGACAGTTGATCTCTTTTCGGACCTGAGCTTTAATAGCTCAATTGGGGTTGGCGGGTGAGGGGGTGTCAAACATCAAACTCGTAACGTTCCCTCATCACTTGCATTTTTGGGTGGTTTCTCAAGGAAGTCCCTTGCCTTGAACTCCACCCCAGACCTCAAGTGAAACTCATTGTTAAAAATGTCAGGAAAATGGTCGAATCCTTGTACCGCTCCAGTAAGAATCTGTCCCCTCTTGCTATGCTCTACTCTTACAAGAACCAGACAAGAATGAGAATGGATTATTGCTTCTATACCAGAGATGGAACTGCCCAATCTCCATTTTTCCAGTTTTGATTCTCAAATCGTCTACGCGGTCTGGTAGGCGGGGAATTATTTTCCATCCTACAACCTCTTTCTCGCAGAAGAAACGTCACAATCTCCATGGAAAAATGATCTGACGAGCTACATTCCTTAGTTTCACAACTTCAAACCTTCACAACTAAGACTTGCCAGACCACGTAACTGGATAAAAGCATATCCATTCTCTTCGTATTGCATTAGTAAGAAAGAAGTTCCACTTGGACAGTTTCTTCAGATGAATCATTACTTTAGAGAACCACCTCCCATGAGGATACTTTCCTAACGACTACAATATTAACATCTTCAAGTCTACGGTTAACCGTTATCTTTCCTACATATCTTCATAAACTACACTTTTTAACTCTTACTTTTACCGCTCATACAACAACCCCATTAAATAATCCTCTACCTTGAGTGGCTCTTGTCTAAGGTGAACATAAAAAAACATGAATAGAAAGGTTTAATGGTTTGATTTTGTGAATCAGACGGATTTAAAGAACTTGCATGAGATTAACAGTTCTAATGATCTAAAGCCGAGAAATAGAATGTCAGATTTTCTCTGTATGACGTATGGTTATATATATATATATATATATATATATATATATATATATATATATATATATAAATTTAAAAATCAGGAGATCAATTAAAATACGCGACTACGGTTTCGACCTGACGGTCTCGTTGGGCGATAATTTCAAAATGACCATGGAGGGCGAGGGGCGTGTGTCTAAAGGGTAATAGTAGGTTGTTTTTTTTATTTTAGATTTTTGGTTTAAAAGATTTTTGGGTTCGGGAATGTTATAATAGCTAACACATATTCAACGACCTTTATCGATAATTAACTTCTGATCCGAAACGTAAACATGGCTTGAGGTTTGCATTTAGCATGAAACAGAGTGCCGCCTCTGGGTGTTGACTTCAATGTCCACTTATATATATATATATATATATATATATATATATATATATATATAATGGTGACAGAATTCTGTGAGTGAAGACAACAAAAAAGTTTTCTGAAGAATATTAATTCGAGGTAAATATAGTCTAAATATCTGCGATTAAGTTTTCCTATTATTGCGCAAATTCTTCAGATTAATATTCGGTTGGTATGTTTCTAGTGCTTCCCCAAAGGTTTGTTACAAAAACCTACATCAGCAAACTGAGTTTACATTTTTACGTCAGCAGCGGAGGTACGATGGCATAATGGTTAATCTTTGAAATTTGAACGTTTAAAAGTAATGATAATGGAATCAGCGAATCGAATTCAAACTCCGGCTGTGGCATGAACCCTCTTTTCCCTTCATTTATGAGTAAATAATAATAAGGCGGTTAGAATTCATTAGTTCTGTAAGATAGCTCATTTTCGGCATAGGGCGTGCCTCTCAGTCCTGTAAATATTCAAAATTGCTACAAATAGTGATCGATATCCCCGGATCGTTAGAAAAATTGAAACGTATCGTGCTATAAGGAAATATGTTTGTCGTTTTGGTCACTAATGCTCGGAAAAGCTTATTTGACTCTTAATAGCTTCCATACACGTTAAATATTTTTCTTAAAAAAATGACATGGCTAACTTTTGCAGTCTAACACAAGGTTTTGATCTTCGTATTGGTGAGCTGTGAATTGTGCTGTTTGTACTGAAGTGATTAAATTTACTTAATAAACACTAGACGCAATAATATACTTGTGAATGGCCCAAGAATATATAGGCAGAAAACACTATTTACATTATTCGGACTATTGTCCTCATCTTTGTTGTCATATTTATCACAACGCTTCGGCCGTTGTACGCTCCGACCTTCTTCAGGTGGTTGAAATGTCGAACTGAACCCTTTATTTCGCTCACTGGGGTAGACTGTTCTAGTTCCACGTGCCATGTCTAATGGATGTGAGTTATCAGTTATCTCCTGTTAATTCACCTCACCAAGTTCTCCACTGCCATAACCAGGTATTGAACTCACACTGTCACTTAAGGACACATGGCACAGTGGATAAAGGCATGGGTTAGATCCAGTGACAGTGTGAGTTCAATACTTGGTTAAGGCGGTGGAGAACTTGGAGAAGTGAATTAACAGGAGATAACTGATAACTGACATCCATTAGGCATGGCACGTGGAACTAGAACAGTCTACCACAGCGAGCGAAATAAAGCAACATTCCAACCACCTGAAGAAGGACGGGGCGTACAACGGCCGAAATGTAATAAATATGGCAACAAAGATGAGAACAATAGTCCGAATAATGTAAATAGTGTACATAACACCTCACCTCAGAAATATAGACGGGCAGAAAATGATGGGCAGAAAAGTCGCCATAAAAACAACAAAGATGAGTATAAAGCACTTAATAATTTTTCGAATAACCAAATTCTTTGCCCAAGTTTTTTTTTAATGAAATGCAAAAAAAAAAAAAAATATAATTTTCAAGAGCATCAACAACTATATGGGTCATGTGACTCTAAATATGTCCTCATCTATAAAAAGAAAGAAAGGGGAAACTTTGTCCATTCCTTAATATAATTCATGTCTGTTAGCAGCTTTGCATAGAACCCTGCCCCCCACGCCCTCCAACAACAATAAAACAAAAAGAAAAGAAGAGAATATGAAAAAAGAAACAGAGAAGATAGAGTTACTATAAAAATTTCAATGTCGACTCATCGGTGATTATTTTTGTCACTAAACATTGATTATTTTTTAATCACCCCAAGCAAGGCAATACAGCCATTAAGAAACAAAAAGTTACCGAGTGTTAGAGAATATGAGAAAAAAATTATTAAAGAGAGAAAATAATAAAAGAAAAGAAATTAAGAAGACAGAAAATAGCGATTGCCACCAAATTTAAATTTTTGAAGATCAAAGTTAACTGGAAAGCAACAGGCCGGATTAGAGTTCCACAAGAGAGAAGTGAAGGAGAAGAAATTATTAAAAGAGAACTTACGGTTACATCTTGCCATTTCAACTGTAAAATGATGAGACCTTACCGCCAGTCTAGTACTGCGCTTAAATTCGTAAAGTCTAGGTACCAAAGAAATTACCAAACAATTACTATGAAAATATTTATAGAAAAGATACAGGAAAGCAACGTCAGGGTGGAGGGAAAGTGACTGAAGCCTCGATGCCAGGTTTAATGTTTTCGCATAACTGAAAGAAGGAACATATAATGCTTACCAAATTAATGTGACTTACGATCATCTGAATCAGTTTTATTTTTATTAAAAGACAAAGTTGGCAATCCCATATCTGAAAACCGAAAACCTCTGAAAACCGAATATTTTTAGTATGGAGTTTGGCGCGAAAGAAGGTTACCTACTTGACTTAGGTATGACGTGGCAACAGGTGTCATGATCGGCACGACTTCGCAGACCACTCCTACAGCCTGGCTGAGCAGCCTAGGCCCGCCAAACGTCAGTTGTCAAGGGCTCGTATTGAGTAGATGTAATCTGTTCACTGATTGTTTTTCTATTCGTATTTTTTGTGAATTTGTACAATGAAAATGTCAAAAAGAACTGCAGATACTCTTATGGGTAACAGTGAGAAAAAGAAAAGGAAGCATCTCTCGTATCGATAACACAAAAAGTAGAACTTTTGCAGAAGTTTTTATCGCGGTGTTCTTGTGCAGCGTCTGACCGAGGAATATCATGTCGGAACAACCACTGCGTATGGTTTAAAGAAACAGAAGACACGAGTGCGCAACATATATTTTTAGTTTATCGTTTAATGCTGTTCATTTTTAAGTTAAAGAAAACATTTTTGTTCTGAAATAAATAAAATTTATTCATTACTTATGGTCTTAGTTATCCCTCTATTTCATTTATCAGTATATTACTCTATAAATAAACTGTAATACTATTTGTAGTTGTTTTTATCCCTCATACTTTTTTGCAGCAATATTGTCTGAATTTCTGATAACCGAAAAAATCGGAAAACCGAAACATAATTGATCCCAAGGATTTCGGATAACGTATTGTGTACCTGTATCAGTGTTATATGCCGTACCTATCTACAATGAGTATGTCCCAATCCTCATAAATACGTTGGATACTATTGTAAGTGGGGGTTAATATGCTAAATAGTCCACCACTAGCAGTGGGTTACCTATTTCACGCCGCTGGCGAGCATTGTATTTTGTTGATGTTATAAAGATTAACATTTCATTTCCATCCTCCATTTCGGTTAATTTTCATTTAGTAACCTTTTACAACAATCAGCGACTAACATTAAGATAAAGATTACTGACAAAAAAAAAAAAAAATAAAAATAAAAAAAAAAAAAGGCCAATACTGTCTCTGGACAACCAAATAAAAAATCTCCATTTTCAGGTAAAAAAATAAAAAAGAATAATGTACGATTTTTAGGTCTCATTTTTTTCTTTAATAATGTTCAGCTTATGTAAGGCCCAAGGGCCACCCAAGACAGACGATTGCTAAAGAAGGTTATTGTGCGAGCAGTAAGGCGTAAGGGATGAATTTTATGTAGATATGCGGGAAAGATATCGTTTAACCCTAGATTTGAAGATGTTAAGGTTGTAGTGGTTGGGAAAGCATCTTCCCTCCCCGCGGGATTCCGTTCCAGAAATCAATTATCCAAGTAGAACTTATTTCTTACCAATGGCATACGAAGGGAACGAGGCTGGTTCATCTCAGCGTACGCGGCGTGGCGGGGCTTAGCTGGGACGGCTAGATTTGAGGGAACTAGCTCGTCTGACAATCTTCATGTTTTGTCAAACAAATTTCAAAATTCTTAAAGATCTTTAATCCCATACTCAAGGCTTTCCATAAATCCATTTTTTTTTACTGTCGTAACACTTACTAATTATATCTCGCTCAAGGTGATCCAGCACACTACAAAACTAAATAGATATGAACAGACTAATATATATATATATATATATATATATATATATATATATATATATATATATATATATATATATATATGTATGTGTGTGTGGAGAGAGGGGGAGAGAGAGCGACTGAGATCTATGGACAGAGTGAGATAAATTTGAACAAAATGAAATAGATATGACAGTAATACATACACATACATACATGTATATATTAATGGATATACTAACAGTGATATGATAGACAGACACGAACAGGCGGATATATATATATATATATATATATATATATATATATATATATATTATATATATATGTATATATATATATATATATATATATATATATATATATATATATATATAGAGAGAGAGAGAGAGAGATAGATAGATAGATAGATAGATAGATACAGATAACCGTAATAGACAGACATACAGACAGGAACAGGTGGAGAGAGAGAGACAGAGAGAGACAGAGAGACAGAGATAAACAGACACGAACAGGTGTACATATGTGTCTCTGTGTGTGTAAAAATTCCAGATAGAGTATATCTGTAAAAGACTAGCCAAGCTATGGAGGACGCCTAGTGACACAATTCAATGTTTAATAAACGAAAGTGTATAAATGATGTTCTTGAAATTTTTTTAATGCAAATTAATATTTAAATTGTTTTAGTTTGATTTTAATTTATGTGTTATATATTTTACATTCTATGATGTTATGAGTTTAACCATTCTCTTTTAATTTTTTAACATTTTTATAACTATGTACGTTGGCTTGAGAAAATAGTAATTTTTCCAGGAATGGAGTTATTACAAAGAAAATCGGAGCACATATTTATATTTTGATAACATTCGATAGCGGCACTCGAGAATTTTCTATTTATGTTAGTTTCTCTTTTAATAAGTGAGTAATTCCTTATAACTAAGTTGTGGTTGTAGTTATTTCTATATATAACTAATACGTTTGATGCATTGTTGTGTATAAGATCCCTTTTGTGTTCACAGATATATTTTTAAAATTCTGCATGTTTCTCCAATGTATGGTGAGGCGCAATTCTGCTTCAGAATTATTATTGTTATGGATATTTTTGGTTCTGATCATGTAGTTTGGGATGTGGTTGTAATTATTTTGATGTTAAATTGGATAAATTGTTTCGAATATTGGATATTATGGAGTTAGTAGGTAGTATTATGTGTTTGTTTTTATCTAATTTATTGTCATTGTTATTAATAGTGTTGTTATCTCCTTTGCGGTTGTATATTTTGTATGCCTTTTTCATAGCAGTCATCGCGGTATATTATTTTCTTTTTGTGGCAGGCAGGATACTTGATCGAGTCTTTCGCAACAGAATAATGACTCGCCTTGTAGATCTTGCTTATCCTGAATTCCAGTGTGGTTTTAGGGTTGGAAGAGGGACCATAGACATGATATATTGTTTGCGACAGGTTGTAGAGAATGTGCGAAAAAACTACGATGAGTTCATTTTGATCTTTGTTGACTTAACTAAGGCTTTTGGCTCTCTTTTAATAGCAGTGTCTTGTGGTCAGTGCTTATGAAAATTGTGATTTTTGATAAGATGCTAAATGTCGTAATATCCTTCCATGAAAAAACGCAAACTTCAGTTCAGTTTAAATCAGTTCATCGGATCCTTTTCATGTTTAAAATGGCACAAAGCAAGACTTTGTAATGGCTCCTGTTTTATTTGCTATTTATATTTATCTGATTTTGTAGTATGCCTTCGGTAATTATAGTAATGTCGGTTTGTTTGTATTTAGAACAATTGGTAGGCTTTTTTAATCATCAAAGATTAAAGGCAAGTACTATTTCTAGGAGGAAATGCTTTTAGACATATTGTTTGCAGATAATGAAGCTCTCGAAGTTAATTATTTCCAAGAAGCATAAAAAGTCGTAAACAGGTTTCTCTCTACAGGAAAAGCATTTAGTCCAACAATAAGTTTTGTTTTGTTTGGTTTGGTTCGGTTTACAGCATATCAATATCAATGGGTTATTTAATGCCGACAAGTTCTTTATTGCTGGTAATATTTTTCAAAAAATGTATTGCTGCTAATATTTTTATGTAAAAAAATATAATGTCGGTAATATTTTTTTTCGAAAATGTATTGCTGGTAATAATCTTTTCTTCAAATATTTACTGCTGGTAATAATCTTTTTGTTGTAGCATACCTACGGAAGATAATGGGTATGTCCCCATTCACATAAATACAGTAGTAAATACTGTATGTTGATCTTCAGTTCCCTTTCCAGCTGTGCTGTTCAAACTGTCTGCCTCCGGGCAGAGAGGATCCCCAGATGAGGCTATGTCGAAGGGCAAAGTCTCGTCTCGGGAAACAAATACCCGATCCCGCTTTACACGGTGTCTACGGGGAATTTTGGCCGAGCCTACGGGATCGGATACCCCACATTAAATTCGGCCTTGTGCCACATCTGATCGCGTGTGGCGATTGGTAGATATCCTGCAGTTGGAGATTCATTGTGGAATTCACTTGACTCTTCTATCAGTTGACTACTTCTTCTACGCGCCGCTGGCGAATCTTATATGTGTTGTTCGTGTCCTAAGTATTATCGTTCATTGCCAACACATTTATAAGGAAGTACTATAAGCAAGCTTGAAATTCAGTGTATGTCATTTCGCCGAAGTGTAAACAACTTTGTTTTTAATAGCGTTAAACGTGTCAGATTTCGTGCCAATGAAAGTGTATTTACGGGGGTTTTTACTGCACAACTTTATTCAAAAGAAATTTGCAGCTGAAGCACACAGAACTCTCGTTGAGACTTATGGCGACCATACTCTATCAGAAACAAAATACAGAGATTGGTTTAGATCCTTCAAAAATAATTATTTCGATGTTGCAGATAAGGAGCGCTCTGGTGCATCGAAAAAGTTTGAAGACGAAGAATTGGAGGCATTACTTCATGAAGATTCATGTCAGGTGCAAGCTGAACTTGTAGAATCATTAGGAGTTGATCACACAACAGTTCCGAAACGTTTGAAAGCATTAGGAATGATTCAAAAGTAAGGACATGGGGTGCCGTACGAATTGAAGCCGAGAGACGTCGAACGGCGTATTGTCACGTATGAACAGTTGCTTCAACGGCAGAAAAGGAAAGTTTTTTTTTTAATCGTATCGTGACCGGCGATGAAAAGTGGATACACTACGATAACCCTAAGCGTTGAGGATCGTGGAGTAATCCCGGCCATGCATCAACATCGGCGGCAAAGCCGAATATCCATGGTTCGAAGCTTCTGCTCTACATTTGGTGGGATCAGCTGGGTGTAGTTTATTCTGAGCTGCTCAAACCGACCGAAAACATCACAGGAGATCACTATCGACTACAACTGATGCATTTGAGCCGAGCATTGAAGAAAATACGACCGATATACGAGCAGAAACACAACAAAGTGATTTTGCAACATGACAACGCTAGGCTACATGTTGCAAAACGGGTAAAAGCCTACTTGGAAACGCTTAAATGGGAAGTCCTACCCTACCCGCCGTATTCGCTAGACATTGCTGCGTCCGATTATCACTAGTTCCGATCGATAGTACATGACCTGGCTGTTCAGCACTTTCATTCTTATGAAGACCGAAAACATGGGTCGACTCGTGGTTAGCCTCAAAAGACGTTTCGTTTTCCCGACGTGAAATTCAAATGCTGCCAGAAAGATGGAAAAAAGTAGTGGGTAGCGATGGACAATATCTTCAGTGACACGATTCATATTAATTTACTTAATTTACTTAAACATTACTCTTCATGAAAAATCAGTGAGGACTTATTCAAGGTCCTAATATATATATATATATATATATATATATATATATATATATATATATATATATATATGGGTCCTGTCACTGGATCTAACCAACGCCTTTATCCACTGTGCCATGTGTCCTTGAGGACATCTGTGTATGCATTTCTGGGTGTTATAAACCTAATGTCTTCAGCAACCATTTTTACCAGTGCTCATATTGCAATTTTTGCTGTTATCATGTTGTTTTTACCAGAGCTCATATTGCAACTCTGTTGTTATTATCGCCTTTCTCTGGCACTCCTTATTACTGGTTCCCATATTGTATTCATTTCTATGCTTGTTCGGCTCAGGAGATTTTTGTGGCCTAGCATACGTGCTGATTCCTTAAGTTTACGAATTTTCCAATGGTGTTCCTTGTCTATGATCTCAACCTGAACCCACAGAGGTCTCCCTTCTCTCTCCATATGTGGTCAGCCACACCTGATTTTTCCACTTCTCGTGTTACAGCTTTCTGGTGTTCTTGAAGTCTCACCTTAAGGGGGCGGCCTGTCTCTCCTTTATATTTCTTTCCGCAGCTGTACGGGATAGCGTACACACAGCCTTTAGTCATGTTCTCCTCTATGGGGGGTCTTACTCGGGAGAGATATTTGCGAAGTGTCGTCAAGCTTTTGAAGGTTGTCCTGATGTTATATAGACCGCAGATCCTTTGTATTTTCTCTGATAACCGCTTCACATAAGGCAGGCAGACTGTTTTATGAGTGCTGTAGTCCTCCTCCTCCTCTTGTACCCGCCTATCCCAGTTTTTGGGGGCTGCTGTCATGTACCCAGGGTAGTTGTTACGTTGTAGGGTACTACTTATACTGACCAATTCTTTATCTAATGTCTCTGGGTCGCCACTTATGACTTTTTCTCGGTGTTGTAAGCAGTGGGCGATCCCTTTCTTTACGCTGTATGGATGGTGGGAGTTGAAATTGAGGTACTGTCCGGTGAATGTCGGCTTACGGTATACGGATGTCTTGAACCCATGCTCTCTTCGAGATATTAGAACATCCAGGAATGGGAGTGTGTTGTTACTCTCTTTCTCCATTGTGAACTGAATCGAAGGTCTTATTGAGTTCACATGGTCCAGTAGAACCTGAACATCTTCCTAACCACCATCTATTTAATCACATTGAGCACTGTTTTGTAAGATACCTTTAATAATTTCTAAGATACAACGGTCTTAAGCTTAGTCTAACAATTGGAAATTTTGCAGCTACACTATTTGGACAATTTTGTTGTTACACCGGATATATATATATATATATATATATATATATATATATATATATATATATATATATATATATATATATATATATACCTTACACACACATATATATATATATATATATAACGCACATTTTCACTTTATATATATATATATATATATATATATATATATATATATATATATGTATATATATATAACAAAATTGTCCAAATCATGTAGCTGCAAAATTGTCCAATTGTTAGATTAAGCTTTGGACCGTTGTATCTTAGAAAGTATTAAAGGTATCTTACTGGAATTCTCGGAAGTTTTTATAACAATATTGGACTCTACTTGGATCACTAACAATGTATAATCACCCTCCAAGCTTAGCAGAAGAATCGTGATAAAATCGATCATAAACGAAAATGACATTAATTAATCATAGCTAAGGATCGGAAGCTCATGAAGGATTGATATAAAATTCATATATATATATATATATATATATATATATATATATATATATATATATGTTATTACAGGATCATTTTCCAACTTATTCAAGGTGATCTTCGCCCTCTATTCTTCTGTCCTGGAGTAACAAGGCACCGCACAGGTTTCACGTATGACTTCATTTTCAAGTATTTTTTCACTGCTCTTTGGACTGTCATCGCTGTAACTCCTCTCTCATGTGCTAAACGTCTTATGTTCGATCTTTTCTAATTAATCTCTTTAGCTCTAAGTTGAAATGTTTTCCTGTTGTTACTTCCTGATCCACTTTTCCTCTCTACTGTTTCTTCTTTTTTAAAGTTATTCAGCGTTCTTTTGATGGTTCTTGAATGGACTTTGAAGATGGAAGCCAGAGTATGAATGTTGGTACCATTACTGAAGGCCTGAAGGATTTTTTCTCTCACCATTGGGAAGACTGTGGGGCTGACACAGAACGAATTTAACCTGTTCTCTTTTTAGATGAATAACTCAAAGTGTTTTTCAGTGATTCTTACAATAAATGGTGTCAAGATGGCTAAACGTTTTATCTGAAAACCTGTAAAAAAGAAATTCGATTTAGTGTATTTTAGATATTAAACATTTTGTGGGATGGACAATTATGCTGTAACACTATTTAGACAATTTTGCTGTTACACTCGGTATATATATATATATATATATATATATATATATATATATATATATATATATATATATATACCTTTGTGTGTGTGTGTGTGTGTATACACACAATATTATAAGGAATTTTAAATATTACGTGTCTAAAATTCTTCTTTGCAGCCTGTGAAAGTCCTTTGTTGGACGTAGCCCTTACACAGTTTCATTGGTGATGATGGGCTGGACTATTGGACTGACCCAATGCGTGTTGGGAGGGTTGGATATGACACACTTGTGATTATGTCTGGAATTTGAACTCAGTCTTCGAGTTCAAATTCCATCTGAGCCGTCATCCATTACACCACCCGCAAAACAACGCATCAAAGCTTTCAGAAACTGGTATTCCTAAGCGTTCATCCATCCAGGTACTGATCAGGTTCGACGTTGCTTAACTTCGGTGATCTAACGAGAACCGGTGTTTCAACGTGATATGGCTGTAGGTGTGACTAGAATCCCGTTAACAACGAATGAAAATTAACTAACACAAATAATCGAACAATTTCAGATTACATTAATATCATCCTTAAGAAAGGAAAAAAAAATTAAGTCGATGTCAAAAATTAACGTTTTATAATGTAACGTATTTTAAACTAGAAGTCTGTTGATTCATTGAAATGATTTATCTTACACTTGAAAAGCGGATATATATACAAGATGCGATGAGCAAATTGTCGCCATTTTATTTTCCCAATTTCGTGCATGCGCGTTGTTTGTTTTTGAATTTGTTGGTTGCGCATTATAGGAGAGTCAGTTGGGCACTGTCCGTGAGAAAAGAAAATCATGATGCAATTCACTCCGCCAGAAATGTGAAAGCCGTATGCTGTACTGCTTGGCATTCGCACCGGATGTAAGGTGGGATGTGGTCGCAGAAATTATCTGACAACCATGATTGGGTTCTCCTGCTTGTGAGGCATGGTGGAAAGTCTTGTTGCCAGATATAGGGTCTTCCAGCAGCCACCCTCTTGACCGAAGGACATGACTACCTCCTCAAACACCTGATGTAAGACTCCGTGTTGAGTTTGAGACCCCGTGGGGAGATGAATGGAAGCATAACGTCACCATCACTAGGGATCACTCCAAACACTATGATTTTGACTGGATATATCATCCAACTGTTTCTGAATCCTCTGCACTGTCCTTAAATTGGCACCCACATACTCTGATATGTTCGTATTGGAGCTTCCGGTTCGAATGTCAAACAGCACAGCATGCCGTTTCAAAATTTATCGCAGAGTGAATTGCGTCATGATACTCTTTTTCTCACAGACGGTGCCCAACTGATCGTACTATACCGTGCAGTCGATAAAATAAAAACATTCTGTATGCGCGAAATTAAAAATATAAAATGGCGACAATTTACCAATCGCACTCTGTATGTATATATATATATATATATATATATATATATATTGTCATCCACAGACAGACTGTTTCGCAGCTCATCAGTGTGGCTAGACGTCCGGTTGCCTCTAGCTAGGATCGAAACCCGACTGAATTGGTGTCAGTCGGAACTTCTACCACTAAGCCGTCGGCTCACGGGAGGGATGAAGGGGAATTTTAGCATGTTTATTTTTAGATTTAGATAAACACAGTGGCTGACAGTGACTCAATTCTGCCGAAGAGTATATATATATATATATATATATATATATATATATATATATATATATATATATATATATATATATGTATGTGTGTGTGTGTGTGTGTGTGTGTATGTATGTGTGTGTGTGTAAAATAGATAAGTTGGTTAATAAAACAATGACAAACGAAAGGATACCAATATAATCAGTACGATAAACATTTATTAAATATTGTTTATTAACTATATGACAGGCTGTAGAAAATTGATCAAGAAAAGGTCCAACATTTTCTTTCAAATAATTTTTATTTCCCCAAGTATTTTCGATTTAATCTGAGACCATCTTCAGGGGTTGCTTATATATAGATGTGTTAGAAATTCAACATATTTTTCACCACTACGCAAGGGAAACTTATGCGAATTTTTAAAAAGATTTTTTCATTGTAGTATTTTCATTTAGCATATATATATATATATATATATATATATATATATATATATATATATATATATATATATATATATGTCTACTCTCCTTTCCCTCAGTCTGTCTTGTAGTGTTTAGTGAAATAGCTTCATGACTATAAAAGCTATAATAATTAGGTTCTATTTTCAAGTGGTACTCCTAGATTGTAAATGTTTTCCCGGCTAAACATACTTTATTAAATATCAATTTACATCTCTGGCGATTGAATAGGAACATGGAGATATTTTGATGCGACCAGTTTCATTTGACGGGCATGATTTCTCTAAATGCGAAAATATGGCACAGGATTACGAAGAACGCTCCACAGGCCGACGCATTCGCTTTCATTTAACCTTGCTCAAAGAAGTTATATGAATGCATACACAGAGCGCCTGCCAAACTGCAGTTCCTTTCGTTTGTAGTGAGTTCGATTCTCACCTAATCCTCTTGGGCTAGATATATTTCAGTTTACTAAACGTCTTCAGAACGCCTGACAATTTCATATTCATTTGATTTGTATTTTCAATGATTTTCGATACTCATTGGTTCTTCAGGATTCTGGCAATCTGCTTGATTAAGCTAAAATTAAAAACAGAATTATTACAATATCAATATGAATATTTCGTTGGATTGATAATTAAACAAGTTGCACATTCATGGCAAAAAAAGTCTTTGAGCAAGTAAAGCTTAAGGGTCTTGGCAAAAATCACACTTCTTTGAACATGATTGGTGCTAAAGAATTCCAAACAAAAAAAAACTGTATCAAATAACAGAAACCACATCACTTGAGAACTTTCAACAGCAGCAACGACTAAAATGAATAGAACATGTAAGTCAAAGAGAAAATAATGAAGCCTGGTTGTCTTGGCAAAGATCATCCTTCTTTGAACCTTGTGGACTGGTGCTACAGAATCACAAACAATGAACTGTAGCAAATAACTTGAGGACTTTCAACAGCAGCAACGACTAAAATGGTTAGCACATGTAACTAGAATAGAAAATAATTATATAAGCAAGATGTTAACATTCCATATCACTTCAAATAAAAGGTTAAGAAGGAAAACCCCCATCCATACTAGAAAGAGCAATAACAGCTACTGGAATTGAGAAACCTATTTTTCTATTTTTTATACATTTCAACCGACAGCAGTACTAGCTGCTCGGTCAATGAATGCCAAATGTTTCCTTGTAGGGAAACGGCTAATGTTACCATTACCATAGTTGTTTTGTAGCTTGCAATACGAAATTCTACTCTGGACAGTTTAGTCTCTCACTGACTTGAAGTGGAACAGCTATATGGAGTCAATAGCTTCATCTACTGCAAGGAAAGTTGTGCCGGAACATTTTTCTCTTCAGAGTCCATCTTTCAGATTTGCAAGTCTACCATCAGTCTGCGCATTGAATACTGCTGACATGCCTCGCTCTGTCTTTTTTATAAATACTTTCACGGTAATTGCTCTGAGGAGCTGCTTTCGCTGGTTCCTCGGCCTCATGAATTTAAACGTCCTACGAGGCTGGCATCCCGTTCCCACCCCTTCACCGTTGAAACTGTTAGCTGTAGACGTCTCTTCTACTCCAATAGCTTCATGTCTCGCACATCTCGCCTGTGGAACTCCCTTCCTTATTCCTGCTTCCCTGGCAAATACAATCTCCAACTATTTAATTGTAACGTCAATCGACATCTCCAGCTGCCTTGATCTATCCTCTTCCCTTCTCCACATCCTTTCACCTTTCATTCCCATCTGCTCTCGCTCCAAATCTTCTGTAACCCTCTAGCCTTGATCGATCCACTATCTTTCTCCACATCCTCTCTTTTACCACTCCTATCTGCTCTTCCTCCAAACCTTCTGTAACCCCCTGCGTACTAGTGGCTTCCAGCCTTGCTTGGGGTGATATGCTTAAAAAAAAAAATCTGCGCTTGCTATTCATCTTGAGGTTCTTGACAAAACTGAAAGAAGAATCTGCAATGTAATCGATCCTGACCAGGCATCTCGACTTCAGTCACTTTCTCACCGACGTGACGTGACTTCTCTCTGTGTTTTCTACAAATATTTTCATGGCAACAACTCTGATGAGCTCCCCCCCCCAACCCTGGTGTCCCGACTACATGAATTTAAGCGTGCTACTAGATTGGTAACAAGGTCCCAGCCTTTCACTGTTGAAATAGCTAAATGAAACCGCCATTTTCTTTTCTCGCACTTCCCACCTATGGAACTACCTTCTGTTTACTTGCTTCCCTGATAAGTATAATCTTCACAAATTTAAATGCAACGTCAGTCATCATCTTCCATCTTCTTGAATCTCGTTCATCTTTTGTCCTTTCCTCAATCCTCCTTGTACTCATTTTTCTCTCACGTTCACTCTCTGCAACGCTCTGCGTACTAGTGGCGTTCCCGCCTTGCTTGGAGTGAAAAAAAAAAAGGAGAAAAAAAAAAAGATCGAGCACCATAGCAGTCTTTTTTCTGTCTCAAAAACGTTCTTACCAAATAACATCATACGTTTTAATTTCGGTAATTTCCTAACGGAGATTGAGCTTAGTGCATGACTTCCCCCGGTGCCATGGTATTTTTAATTAGATGAGATACATACTATAATATGTGGTATTAAAATGGCGGGAATGTTCTGAAGTTTTCTCTACCTTACAAAATAGAGAAATGTGAAAATCAGCAAAACAAGAACCACCACCTCCCCTCGCCAGCTGCAAAAATTATTTAGAGCCTAATCGATCAGAAGAATAAATACCATGAACACAGAAAAACTAATTATCAGCAAGTAAACGTTATTCGCGATATGTCTAGAAGGACCACCCTTGTTTTGCCATTGTCTAGTGCTATCCATAGCTAGAGAGTTCGTTTTTTTTATAATATTCACCTAATACAAGGACCAAGAGCCACTCAAGGTAGAGGGTTACTAAATGATGTTGTTGTATGTGCATAAGATGAGGAGGTCACAAACTTCAACGACCAACTGTGAGACAGGACCAGGCAAGCCCCAATCGAGAACGACGTCAAGAAACGGAAATGGGGTTGGACCAGCCACACGCTCTGCAAGCCTGCTTCTAGTGTCACCAGGCAGGCCCTTGACTGGAATCCACAAGGGAAGCGAAAAGTGAAAAACAGATTTGGCGCAGAAGCGTTGACGCAGAAGTGAAGGCAGCCGGCACGACATGGGCCGAGCTGAAGAGGATCACTCGGAACCGCGTCCGTTGGAGAGGTGTTGTTGCAGCCCTATGTTCCCCAAGGAATCAAGAAGCATAACATATATATATATATATATATATATATATATATATATATATATATATATATATATATATATATGTATATATATATATATATTTACATATATATATAAGAGGAGGAGGTAAGAAATGCAGTTTATGAGAATATGTAGGATATATAACGTTAACCCTAGACTTAAAGAGGTTCTATTTTGCTATAGATAATTTCTAGATGCGTTACAGGTTTAATTGAATAAAACTTCCAAACAGAGTACAATGCCGATTTTGTGTTAATGTTGTTAGTTTGGTGAATACTTTCCAATATTAACGATCCTAATCTAAATATCAGGTCATCCCATAAGTTCTGTCCGAATTTTGAATAAAGAAAACAAGTGACCAAATGCTACATTTAATTACATATTCAATCAACAATGTATTTTCCCTGATTATCTATGACTTCCTTCCATCTATTAACAAGCTTACTAATTCCATTACTGTAAAATTCTTTTGGCTTTGATTCGAAGAACTCACAAATGTCAGTTTTAACCTCTTCCTGTGTTACAAAAGCTGTTTCTTCCAAATGATTCTGTAAGCTACGAAACAAATGGTAGTCTGAAGGAGTAAGGTCGGGAGAATAAGGTGGATGAGGAATTTTTTCCCAACCAAGTTCTTCGATCTTTTGTGACGTGATTCTTGCTGTGTGTGGTCGCGCATTGTCCTGATGAAACATCACTCGTTTTCGATTCACTAGAGCAGGTCTTTTTTTCCTCAAAGCTTGGTTCAAACGCTCTAATTGCTGACAGTATATTTGAGCATTAATTGTTGCATTAGGTGGTAAGAATTCAAAGTGGATTATTCCTTGGCAATCCCACCAGATTGAAAGAAGAACCTTTTGCCCATGAAGTTCCCTTCTCGGCTGTGGCTGGGGTCCTTCCCCTTTACCAAGACACTGTTTACGACGCTTAACATTTCGATAAAAGATCCATTTTTCGTCGCCAGTCACAAGTCTATCCAAAAAAGGTGAAACAAGTTGGCGAGAATGGAGAGAAGAGCAGATGTCAACTCGGGATTTGAGGTTGTTTTCAGACAATTCATAAGGCACCCATTTTCCAAGTTGTTGAAGATGACGATGAACAGTTGTATGGTTTGAACTGAGAACCACTGCCAATTCCCCAATTGATAAAGCAGGATTTTCTTCAAGGGCTGCTTCAAGAAGCTTTTCATCAAACTCAACTGGACGTCCGGTTCGATCTTCATCTTCAAGGGTGAAATCTCCACCTCTGAATTTTGCAAACCATCTTCTGCAAGTTCTTTCATTCACACATTCCTCTCCATAAACTGAGTGAATGTTTCTAGCTGCTTCGGCTGCTGAGTTTCCTTTCTTGAACTCATAAATCATTATCTGCCTCAAATGATTCTTGGGTACTTCCATGTTAGCAGGGTTTTAATCAAACAAAATTTTAGTTTATTGTTCCCTGAAATAAAATTTGATCAGTTTAAATGCATCTAAACATAAAAATAATGTTCAGCTCCATTAGACATTATAAAATACTCTTTAAATTTCGTTCATTTTAGCAAAAAGTTAAAAATCGGACAGAACTTATGGGATGACCTAATATGTTTTTCACCACCTTAATGCTTTCGTATTCAAAGCAAACACGATTAATAAAGAAACAACCTAAATAACCACAGTTCCTTTTGACTCACGTCAAATGCCTTAACCACTGAGTTTGTTCTCCGTGTCTAATTTGTGTAATCGTCTGGTGGAGATAAGACCAAAGATACTAGCCACTGATTATTACAAAAAACAATGTCGTTTTCTTGGATTTTTCAAGGAATAGCAAATGATTTGTGTGACCCATGTAGATATCAACTGACGAAAAATATATATCTCAAATTTGCCATAACCCCCTGCATAAGAATATTCTACATTCTCAGCATGCCATTTCATTATTATTATTATTATTATTATTATTATTATTAATAATAATAATAATAATAATAATAATAATAATAATCAAGCCATAGAGAAAACTTTAATTTGCCTCCAGTCCAATGCTCTGAACATTGAGCTATTCCGTGGTGCTTGTTTATCTCCGGTGGACCACCCCAGGACAAAGAGAGCCAAGAACCATAGGGAAATTGTAATGAAAAGTGATTAATCATTGGAACTATAACGATAATATGTTTGCTTTAACGGATTCGCCAGTGTTTGGAGCTTTTATGAGCACCTAAGTGTCCAATTCAAGATGCGTATCGCCAGGTGGGAAAGTCGTTCAATCTCTACTTAAGCGTAAACAGGAATTGAGAGAAGAATAGAAGGAATCACACGACGATTGGCGATAGAATCAAATTGATTTTCTATTGTTTTTTTAATGAAAACATCATGAAGCAGATATGAAAATACTACGCATTTATAAAGGTAACTTTCCATCAACTTTCTTTCTCAGTCTCTATTTCTTTAGTTTTCATTATCTATCTATCTATCTATCTATCTATCTATCTATCTATCTATCTATCTATCTATCTATATATCTATCTATATATCTATCTATCTATCTAATTACATCACTTAGTATCCTCCACAATTTACCTTGACCTTCACAGTTAGCCCTAAAAATATTTAGGAGCATTCTTAAATAAATAAAAAATGAAAATTTAACAATATTTTTTAAAATTCTGTTTACAAATATTTGTTGCAAAATAAAATACTTACATTTGACAAACGCGTCGATAAAGAAAAGTTTTCCTTCATATATATATATATATATATATATATATATATATATATATATATATATATATATATATATATATATATATATATGTACTAGCAGCATGGCCGGCGTTGCCCGTGCTTGATTCAAAAATCTTACGTCTCATAAACCAATCGCTATCACTTGACTTAAAATATTTTTGCCCTTCCTTGCCTTTAAAGGAGTGCCCTTTGCCGTGCTGATGTTGCTACATGCCTTACTTCTTGCCTATCTCACACTGCGAATTTTTTTCTAAGCTTTATACTAAATATTAAATATGTTACGAAAAAAGAACTAAACAAAATGAACACAAAACGATCAGCTTTAAAAAAGGACTCGTAACTGGAAAAACCGAATGAAAAAAGAATGTTATAACAAATACGTTTTCACACCCAACCCAGTTCTGCGGAATCAGAATCAACGTTGAGTTTAAGCAAGCGAATGAGCTAATTGGAGTAAAATGCCATCCAGATTTAAATTTTTCCTACTTGTGACGAATGCAGCTATCGATTTTTTTTTTTGCTAGTTAACATTCGTGTCAGTCAACTGTTGGCTCTCACGCTGGCCAATAGAATCTTCCTGTCTATTCGTGGCAGCCAGCTATAGGCTCTCACTCTGGCCAGTAGAAAATGGCTGCAAACTACATGAAAACTGCCGTAGAAGCATGAAAAAATCGATTATTTCCACTATCGATGGGAGTTGGGAAATGCAAAGTCGTTCTTGGCCTTTCCACTAACTTGGAGCATGTGCATGTAAATTATGGTGCAAATCCGTCGAAAATTGCGGCCGTGCATTCGTTACACACACACACACACACATCCTGCCTTCCCTATTTTTCTTTAACAGTGAAATTAATAAAAAAAACGCTCTAAATCGAGAAGCCCTACTAAAGAAAAAGTATGACTTTGATAGAAATCGAACCGGCAACCTTTTTGTCACCAGGGAAACCACTTTTTTTTTGCTAAAGCGTGCCGCTGCCAGTTTGTCCACGGATACCAGCCTGCCTGAGCGTGTTTTGAATGCCCTATTTAGGGAAAGCACGTCTGGCGTTGGGGCTTCGACGAATCTCAATCTACGAGCTCCTTCTCCATACCCGAAACGTACATAACAGTAATAATATCATTAATAACAACCGGAGTAGATCAAGATTCTGAGTATGAAAGCTATATATATATATATATATATATATATTCCACCTACTCAAACAAATCTTCTTCTCAGTGCTCACATCCCTATTCCACGAGTTATTGGTTTTTATTGCAATGTCATATTGGTTATTGAAACTTGTATAAAAATGGGATTGCTGGCCAAATACGCAATATATATATATATATATATATATATATATATATATATATATATATATATATATACCCACCCTTAAATTAATTGAAACAAAACGAATAATTCCGTTATTATTTACTCTTCTTCCGTATTTTTCCAATGAAACATGATGCACATGTTAGTACATAAAATTACAATTATATAAATGAAAGTTACCCCCCTTAGTGTTATGGGAACTTACCCATAATAGTAATGGACTATCCCGTACACCATAAATACTGCGCCTCAAGAGGAAGCAGTAGTGAGACCCAGTCCTTTTTGGACGTCTCAGCTATTCGGTCGAACTCTCTGCCTCTGAGGCAGAGGGGAACTCTCTGCCTTTGGGCGGAGAGGAACTCGGACGAGGCTCCGCCGAAGGGCAGAGCCTCGTTCGGGGAGGTTGACCGGCCCGATCCCGTTTATACGGGATCTACGGGCTATTTTTTGGCCGAGCCTACGGGCTCGGGTACCCCACTTTAAACCCGGCCTTGTGCCACATCTGTCCCTCGTGGGGAGGACACTAAATACAGTGAGACCCAGTCTTTTTGGACGTCTCAGCTATTCGGTCGAACTCTCTGCCTCTGAGGTAGAGGGGAACTCTCTGCCCAAAGGCAGGTACTCGGACGAGGCTCCGCCGAAGGGCAGAGCCTCGTTCGGGGTGGTTGACCACCCCGATTCCGTTTATACGGTTTCTACGGGCAATTTTTGCCCGAGCCTACGGGCTCGGAAAGCCCACATTAAACCGGCCTTGTGCCACATTCGACACACGTGGGCGTGTTGTTAAACATCGTGTGAGTCAGTCCTTTTTGGACGTCTCAGCTATTCGGTCGAACTCTCTGCCTCTGAGGCAGAGGGGAACCCTCTGCCTTTGGGCGGGGAGGAACTCGGACGAGGTTCCGCCGAAGGGCGGAACCTCGTTCGGGGTGGTTGACCACCCCGATCCCGTTTATACGGGTTCTACGGGCAATTTTTGCCCGAGCCTACGGGCTCGGAAAGCCCACATTAAACCGGCCTTGTGCCACATTCGACACACGTGGGCGTGTTGTTAAACATCGTGTGAGTCAGACACAGAGTCAGTGTGAGTCAGTCAGAGACAGAGTCGCGTCAGTACACAATTACATACCTGGATGACGTATTGATTAATAGCGAAAGCATTGAACAACACAGGGAACATGTACAGGAAGTATTTAAAACAATACAAAGCTATGGATTCAAAGTAAAAGAAAATAAGTGCGATTTTTTCATGAAGGAAATCAAATACCTTGGCCATATAATAGATCAAGAAGGTAGACGACCAGACCCTGAAAGGTCAACAGCAATTAAAAATATGCCAGTTCCTAAAAACATAACAGAACTACAAAGTTTTCTAGGATTAGTAAGTTACTACCAGGAATTCATACCTCATATGTATAAACTTCGCGCACCACTGAACGAGCTGCTAAAGAAAGAAAAAGTTTGGCAGTGGACAGATCAATGCCAAAAAGCATTTGACGAAATAATCAAAATATTAACTTCAGACTTATTTTTGGTACACTACGATCCTAAACTAGAATTATTGTAGCAAGTGACGCTAGCGCCTACGGAGTCGGAGCGTGTATATTATATAAAATGCCAGATGGGACAATAAAACCTATCGCACATGCTTCTCGAACTCAACTACCAGCGGAGAAAAATTATTCACAAATAGAGAAAGAAGCTCTAGGAATTATCTTCACAGACACGAAGTTTCATAGGTACATCTATGGTAGACATTTTACTCTTCAGACGGATCACAAACCGTTACTAACAATTTTTGGTTCGTAAAAAGGTCTACCGGTTTACACTGCAAATAGGTTACTTAGATGGGGAACAATTCTTCTGAACTATAATTTCAGATTGGAATATTTACCAACGAAAAAGATCGGGCATCTGTCGAGACTTATACCAACAAAGACAGAGCAATTGGAAGATACGGTAATCGCAGCCTTAAGAAACGAAGAAGACATCAGGACAGTACCATGTTGTACAGTTAGAAACCTCCCAGTCACATTGCAAGACATAAAAAATGAAGCCAAAAACGAATTTATTAATGAAACAAAAGCAAAAATAGCAGAAAAAAAATGAGCAAATTTCGGACAGCTTTTCTCTATGCGACAATGTGTTACTTTACAACGAAAGGGTTGTAATTCCCAAAACATTACAAAAGCGGATCTTAAAGGATTTCCACAGCGGACATCCTGGTAAAAATAGAATGAAGTCGCTAATGCGAAGCTATGTATATTGGAAGAATTTGAACCAGGATATTACTCAGATGGTGGAAATGTGCAAGGGTTGTAATTTAGCAGCCAAAGCACCGCCAATCATACATAAGCCATGGCCAGAGACTGATCGTCCGTGGTCAAGAATACACGCAGATTATGCAGGACCAATTGACGGCTTCTACTATTTAATCATAGTGGATAGCTATAGTAAATGGCCGGAGGTGTTTCGTTGCAAAAATCCTACTTCAGAAACGACCATAAATTGCCTCCACAAGCTATTCGCTCGGTTTGGTGTAGTGGATTGCCTAGTCACAGATAATGGAACGCAATTCACGTCAGCAGACTTCCAAGAGTTTTGCGAAATTTATCAAGTAAAACATATAAAATCCCCGCCTTATCACCCAAGATCAAATGGACAGGTGGAGAGATTCGTGGATACACTCAAAAGAGTGTTACGAAAAGCCTGCAGCAATTTCTTCAGGTATATTGAATAACGCCAAATAATGCTACACCATCAACATTATCACCAGCAGAAGTGATGTTTGCTAGAAAGATCAGATCTGCATTTGATAAATTGCTACCAAGTAAAACAAAACAAGTATCACAGTCCTATGCACCAAAAAGAAAATTCCTCCCAGGAGAAAAAGTTTTTTTAAAGCCTACAAAAATAATACATCATACTTGGAGCAAGGGACAATTGACAAAAGAATTGGCAAGATGGTTTACATAGTTCAGGGACAAAAAGTCTCACACAGAAGACACGTAAACCAAATAAGGAAAAGACTGTTACAGGATGCTAACGGTCCACCCCAAGAAGAGGTAATGGACACGATTTTCGATACGTTTGATATAAAAAGACCGCAAACAATGCCAGAACCAAGAAAATAGTCTCGAAAAAGAAAATTTACAGAACCTTTGGAAATAGATCCAAAGAAAAAAAGATATTAAAAACCCCTGCTACGCAAAGGCTTCGGAAGGGGGGTGTTATGGGAACTTACCCATAATAGTAATGGACTATCCCGTACACCATAAATACTGCGCCTCAAGAGGAAGCAGTAGTGTGAGTCAGACACAGAGTCAGTGTGAGTCAGTCAGAGACAGAGTCGCGTCAGTCGATTACTGTAAGACATTGGAATAGTGATACTTCGAGACAACATAGTCCTCTCTAACCTAACCTGATTGTTATTACTAACACTTCTACTTCTTTTGTACATATTTCTATTTGTAATATATATCTGTGTTATTCCATACCTGTGTTCGAATTATTCTTCATTGGTTCTACCTTGGACCATCACCGTGGTACAAGGAACCTGGACCATAACACTTTGATAAAAACATGGAAACACACACACACACACACACACACACACACACACACACACACACACACACACACACACGCACGCACACACACACGGACACATAAATGAATATAAATTTTCGCACATTAAATCCTGATGTTAATAAAATAGTGCTCGGTGTAATATATATATATATATATATATATATATATATATATATATATATATATATATTGACCACAAAAATTATCAATATATATATATATATATATATATATATATATATATATATATATATATATATATAATATGACAAACTGGAAAGGTTTTTGTAACGCTTTTCATCCGTTAGGATTTCATCGGGTACAAATTAACCTTTCTAGTTTGTCATATTTTTTCTAAGTACTGTTTGTTAATATATAAAATTATAAAAATTAAATTTCGTTATATATATATATATATATATATATATATTGTATTTAGGAAGCAAATGTTCCTTACAGCAGATGTCATTAAAGACGCCTGACATTTTGTGTCGATTAATTTTATTAATCGACTTTTCCAAATTACGAATAATCCTTCTCATAGAAGGAGGAA
The DNA here is from genome assembly GCA_964036315.1 of Acanthosepion esculentum. Classification (NCBI taxonomy): domain Eukaryota; kingdom Metazoa; phylum Mollusca; class Cephalopoda; order Sepiida; family Sepiidae; genus Acanthosepion; species Acanthosepion esculentum. The sequence continues at coordinate 21,094,206 of OZ038484.1, forward strand.
ATTCCGTCAGAAATTGTCCGAAGTTAATTTCGGAAGAAACATGTTCCAAGCTTTCCAATTTCTTAAATCATCATCAGAGTAGGTAGAGACAAATGGCGATTTTCGTAGAACTAGTGAATGTAGTGACGTCGGCAAAGAGTGTTGTGACCTAGGCGAGTTGTGACGTGTGCGTCCGTTTCCGCCTTGTCTGAGAAGGATTATTCGTAATCTGGAAAAGTCGATCAAATTAAGCGTCACTAAATGTTTGTCATCTTTAATATATATACATATATATAAATATTTAGAGAGAGAGAGAGAAAGAGAGAGATAGAGAGAGATAGAGAGAGAGAGAGAGACAGGGGGTTTCTCTATGGACTCTGTTTCGATTTATCTATATCAAAGCAAACTCAGCATAATTTCATGAAAATCATCTTTGATCTTGCCCAGTGAAAGGAAAATTACTCAAACTCGAGCATAAAATAAATACATTCGTGCCCAAGTGGTTAAAGAAATAACGCCTCTGTTGCCTCAGTGTTTTTTGCGTATTAACTTCAAAGGCCAAACAGAAGATGAAGAATTTGGATGATTTGGAGGAGAACTTTGCACTTCCAACGCAGGTGTGATGAATTACTTGCAAAATAACTCGTAACGTTTATTGTACATGTGTCATCTGAATAAATACATACAACGATGAGCCAAAATATCGTGACCAGTAACATTTGGCAAGAATGTTAACGTCTGTATTGTAACAACTGCGCATGTCAGGGTCAGTAGCTTATAAGCAGAGGCGAAGGAGGCATCATGTTCAGTTCTGGTGAGTACATATCGGCAGTGGTTCAAGGTAGGAATAATCACTAATCGCTGGCAAAGCATTGACCGGTCAAGACTTATCTAAGCAAGAACGGATCAAAGGCTTTCCACGAGTCAACAGGAAGGATCATGTTGCACAAATTGCAGATAATTTTGATCAAAGTGATGGAAGAAATGCATCACAACACACCGTACATTACATGTGTGTGAGGTTGGGAAGCTGTAGCCCATTTAGTGTATCCATGGTAACCAATTCTATAATTGAAAGTAAATTCGTTCGACATAGGAACATCGGAATTGAATGAATGGAAGAATATCATTTGGTTCAATGAGTTTCGTTTTCTCCTGACAGGCAGAAGAGAAGTCACCTGAATGGACAAAAAAAAACAAAAAAAAAAACTAGCAGTGGCAGTATGACAACATCATGTGGAAAGTGTCAGGTGCCTTAGTGTCATTGAAGATAAGTTAGTAGACAAATATATATATATATATATAGTCTTTGGTATCGACGTATCGCTGTATGACTTCTTACCGAGTCTAAGTGCTCGTTACTGTGACTCTTGTGCTACCCTCCTCTATTACTACTGTCCGGGTATTCACTGGTAGTAGTATATGTATACCTTGGGTGAGTCCATTTGTGTAAAAAGGGGAGATCCCTCAATACACATATAACACGAAGAGAAAATAATGACAATCAATACTTAAAAGAAAAGGTTAGACAAAAAGCCGCCATCAATACTGGAAAGAGTAATAACAGTTACTGGACATGAGAAACGTATTTTCCTGAAAAATTGTTTTCAAGTGAAAAGTTTTTATAATTTAAACCGAAAGTAGGCTTGGTAGCTCGGTCAATTAATGCCGAATGTTTCCTTACAGGGAAACGGCTAATATTACAATTAGAATTATAACCTTTGCTTTCTACTCTAAAATAAATAGCACGTTGGATAGAACAAAGAGAACAATCTTTTCTTCAGTAATTTCGTCAAAAGTATTTTAATTTAAACTGCATAAAACTGGAACATGAAGAGTTCTTAATTTTCTGAAGCTCCTTTTGGCGGTTACCACAGGGTTCTCGGTCTTCCTCGGGTGTATGTAAATCGAAAAAAAAAATGAATATATAGCATTCCATTTCCCCGTTAACTCCTGAAAGACTTGAAGAGCGAAAGAAAGTCGTACTTAAAGTGATATGGAAGAAAATGGTAATACAAATCATATCTATAGGGAGAAATAATCACTCTAACCCCCATGTATGAGGGCGAAGAAACTTAATGGGACTACATGAGAATCAATCTCAGCTTATAATATTTTTATGAGAAGTATTTATAACTAATTTGATGTTATGAGATTTTATTATGCAAATCATACTGTAAATAGATACAGTAGAATCCCTGACAACCGGACTAAGAAGGCCTTCCGGATATGAGGAAGTGGTTACAAAGTTCGGGTATGAGGGGTTATATTTAGATTGAAATAAAAGAAATGAAATCAGGTTTAACATTTATTTTCAATGTTTTATAGTAAATAAAATAAGCTAATGGTGAGTGAAATATAACGGAATTGATTTTAAGAAAAAAGATTTAAATTATGTAATATTAATGAAAATTGATTAAATTAATTGTGCCACGTATGCAAAACAAATAATGTAACGAGGATTTTTTAATCACTGTTGCATGATGATTCTTTCTCTTCTAATATCATTCTCAACATTTTCCGCATTTCGTTTTGCTTTTGTTCTTGAAAATTTTTTAAACGAAAGACACTTTTTAACTCTACATGCGTTATGAACTTTCACCAGCTGTTTAAAATTTCCATTTTTCACCAGTCTGTTTAAAATTTCCATTTTTTGCGATAACTCCAAAGTTGTTCTTTGTCTCTTATTCCCATCATCTTTTGCACCAATACAAGCCATTAGGGTGAAATGAGCATGAGCAATTACCCAAAGTAAATTTCCTAAAAAACAGAAATTTCAAATCAGTTACATATCACCCAAATAGTTCAATTATACACATCAAAATCATATCCGGATATGAGGCACTCCGGGTATGAGGCACTCCGGATATGAGGCACTCCGGATATGAGGGATTCCAGATATGAGTGATGCTAATGTATATATATTATACTATTTCAAAAGTAGATATATAAAGATAAGATTGACAAATGTCGTAAGAAATATATAAGCTCAAAAAAGAAATAAGATCTTGCAACATTATTAACGTATCGGAACGCAACGTCGGAAATTGCTAAAAACATTATGAAAAAGAAATTGAAAAAACTGGAAAGCAATTGAAACAACAACGACAATAGAAAAAGACAAACTAACTTTAGGAATGTTGCAAAAATAGATTTGAGAAAAAATAAAAGCAGCTTGAACAGCAAAGGAATATTGGAAGAACAGGTGTTGGGAATGCAAATAGAGAGAAAAGAGGCTGATTTGTTTTAGAGGAATGAGAGAAGAAGCAGTACAAGAAAACTGAATTCTCAATAGTAGCTTTTACTGAGGAATGTAGAGCTACATTGGATAGGTCTGATGTATGGGCAAAGTATTTTGTCTGTCATGGAAATAGTCAGCTAGCAGAACTAGCCAACCAATGTGATTTAGAAGACCCCGAGTAGGGTGTATTTTTGGTTATTATTGTAGGCAGCAATATTAGAGGCCCCTTCAAAGTTGATGATTTTGTCAAAACAAATGCAGATAATTATTTTAAGTTCTTGGACAAGATGTACAGGTCGCAGAAAAAGAAAAACTTCAAGCTAAAGAATATATTCATGCAAAACAATACGTCTTTAGATTCTGCAAAGCTGACTATTGCTAAGCGAAATAGTTTTATTTGGTAAGACTCCAAATGAATGTGGTCCAGTCTCTTCAGATATTAATCTAATAGAAAACATTAAACGAGCTGTATATGAAATTAGAAAACAATGTATTTACAAAGCATATATATAGTGAGCAATAAAATTTATTGCAAGTAATGTTCAAGTCGAAAGAGTAAAAAAATAAAAACAATGAATGGATGAAAGACTAAACAAGATGGAATGCCAACGAGTGTATATTAAAATGTAAGATAATAATTTATTTAGGAATATTAAATTATTCAAATATATGTTTCTGTGGTCTGTATCTTTTGGATTCACATGTAATTATAACTTTATGTTGTAATGTAATGTTTTCTTTTGCATAATAAAACCTGATTGCAACAAAACAAGTTATCAAAATGTTTAATTAAAACAGATATTTTAAGTATAAACTGACACGAGCTATTGCTCATATAAATATATCCTGAAATGCTTACCAAATTCAGAGGGCGGATACCAATTTTTGTGTGAAATCATTGATTTATAATAAAAGCAGATGTAGTATAGAGAGATATGAATAAAATGAGATAGATATAAAGAAAAAAAGATTGAGATAGATTGATAGAAAGATGAATATATAAGACAGATATGAAGAGATATATAAGACAGATACACTATATGGATAGATAGATAGATATAGAGACCGATATACACACACAGATCGGTAGATATAAAGAGACTAAGATAAAAAGAATGATATGAAGAGATTGATATATATATATATATATATATATATATATATATCAGTAGCTTTTTCTCTCTTTCCATATATATATATATATATATATATATATATATATATATATATATAGATAGATAGATATGAAGAAGCTGAAATAGATATGAAGAGTGATATATATATATATATATGCACATATATAGATGAATTGATATGAAGAAACTGAGGTCGATATGAACAAAATTAGATAGATATGAACAAACTGATATATATATATATATATAAAATAAAAATAGATATGAACAAATTGATATATATATATATATATCAATTTGTTCATATCTATTTTATTTTGTTCATATCGACCTCAGTTTCTTCTTATCTATCCATCTATATATATATATATATATATATATATATATATATATATATATATATATGTATGTGTGTGTGTGTACGCGTATATATTGATATAATAGGAAAGAACTAGTAGATTGATGATCCGAAGTTCTTTAGTATTTTTGTTTTATTTAAAAAAAACAGTGCTCGATACACAAGTAGAGCCTAGATTGTAAACATTTTTTTAAAATATGATTCCATCGTGACACAGAAATTATTATGTTTCGAAACTGGTCAGCAGTATTTAAGTTTAATTTCCATATTAAACCTTAACCACTGGGTGGCAGTTTCATACTCACGGCTTGTTTAAGAATAACTAAGGTATGGATTGTTTTACTCATTTATAGTTTTGAATGGAGATGTGGTCTGGGGTATGTTTTTTCTTTATTAAGGAGTCACTGCTTTGGTGGAAGTAGGGGTGTTTGTGGTATGTCAAGTTTTTGGAGTCGTGTAAGGTTGGGTTGGGTGTTTTTGTCTGACTACAATGGCTTATCTTATTTTCCCTGCTAAAACTCTAACTGATTGATGTAGTAGTTCTGTTTTTCTTTTTTTTTATTAATGTATGCTAAGACTTTAAGTTATTGAAGTTGTAGTTCTGGTAGTTTTTGGTGTTTATTTATTTGTTTTTTGTTGACGACTTCTTAAAGGGGCTTTAGGTTTATGATTGGGTTGATTTTTTAAAGCTATTGCTTTAATTGAACTTGTTAATAGATTTTGAAATTTAAAATTTTTTTTAATAAAATGCTGATTATTTAAGGCGAATATTTGTTGGTGTCAGCAAAAAACCGTTATCTCATTTCTTTGCTTTAATAAATTTTCGTTTTTTAGAAACTTAATAATGTGTAGTTTTTCATGTAGACATAAAAGGCATGGGTCATCCCAGGTTTTACAAGTTCTTGTTCCATTTATTATTTTCCATTTTCCATTTGGTGTTTTATTTGTTTCTTTTAAATGCCAAAAATATTCAGATAGGGATGTCTGATTTCTATTTTTAATATTATTGAAGGAGCTTTTGTGTTGTCTCCCCCTTATTTTAAATTCATTCTTCGTGGATCATATATATATATCTCTTTTCAATGTTTGGATGAGATTGTGCATTGGTATACCACAGATTCTATGCGGCATTTGTTATTCAAAGGGCAATTTTCAGGGTTTCTACAATAACATAATTTTTCATTATTTTTGTCTAATTTTAATTTACGGTCTTTATTTATTTGATTTTGGCATGCGTGTTTTTTTAGGATTTTATTATTATGTTTTTTTGTAATTCTTTCTAGATTTTCAGTGCAGCTATAACTTAATTTTAGGTTGTTTTTATTAAAGATCTTGCTAAGTTTTCTGTCAGTAGGAAAACGTTTTTCGATTAAAGCTATGAATTTTTGTCCTAGTTTACTGCTAACCATTTGGTTGAATAGGGGTATACCAAATGATTTTTCTTTTTCTGTTTTTCCTCTGGATTGTACTATTGTTTTATATTATAATAGCAATTTGTAGCCACTATTTTTTTAGAGCTTTGTTGTTAAAAATTACTGTGTTTCTGGAATATTTCTTCATTTGCGGAGTTCATGCTGATTCTTTTCTCTATTGATGAGGGTATGCGCTTAATTGTGGATGGAGGATGGTTTGACCTGGGGTTTACATACAAGGGATTAGTATTAGGTTTTCTGTAAGGTAGGTATATGTTATTCATTAAGTCTAAAGTTATGCCAGGGAAGTTTATCCTTTTCAATTTTGTGTTAACTGTATTTAGTTTTCTGAATTCACTATATATTATCTTTCTAATCTTATCTATTTTAAAATTTGTGGAACTACCATGATCCCGTCATCTCTGTATAGCTCGATGTCCTTAATGTCTAATTCACGGTACGCAGGTAAGTTGTATAGTATAAATAGACCGACAAGGTCAGAAGACTCTGCAGAATCTAATGATCCCATTGTGACGTCAAAATGGTCTTCAGTGTTTTTAATCCATTGGTCCCCATTATGAATGAGGACAGATTTTTTTGCATTTAGAATTATGTTCTTTTCTTCTTCTGTAAGTCTGAATATATAGTAGCAAACTCTAGGGCAGTCGTGAATAGATCTCTTGATATTGACTGGTAATAATCCTCAATATCGAACTTGTTGCTTGTTGTTGATACTGGTAAACCATTTGATGACGTCTTTGGTATTGATCCAGAGTGTTAATCCTAGATAATCCTTAATTTGCTTAGTGATCCTTTTTAGGATTCTTTTCTTTATTTTTCCGATGTAGGATCGGGTTGGCTTTATTATTCTAGTAGTAGGGTCTTCCTCAAAATCCAGTTTGTGGTTCTTAATAGTGATGTAGCATTCCTTTTCTGTAAGTTTGCCTACTCTGTCGTTTATCTTTAATTTATCAGTGATTTTACTAGTTCTGTTTATATTATCTACCATATTTACGTTGTTATTATAAGCTTTTTTATAGGTCCTTGTTAAATTTTTTAAAATTAAGTTGTTGTAGTTGTCTGCCGTCAATTTGTAGAAATGTCCAGTTTTATCAGACTTCACCAGTACTTTATCTGTTTCGTTGATGCTTTTTACTATTTGGTCCAAATGATTTTGGAAGTAGCTTTTCCTTTTTTGAAAGGAGATGTTGTTAATTATATTGAGTAAGTCCATTTCGAATTCAAATAACCTTTTGTTAAATGGTGCTGTTTTTGTTTGGCTTTGAAGCCATAAACTTCAGGTACTTTTGTTGAGTTATTCCCTCAAAAGAAAATCTTAAAAACTTCAAAATCTATTACCAAGTTCAATTAAAGCAATAGGTTTAAAAACACAACCCAATCATAATCCTAAAGCCCCATTAAGAAGTTGTCAACAAAAAACAAATAAATAAACACCAAAAACTACCAGAACTACAGCATCAATAAGTTAAAGTCTTAGCATACAGTAATAAAAAAGAAAAACAGAACTACTACATCAATCAGTTAGAGTTTTAGCAGGGAGTCTGACAACATTAGCCATTGTAGCCAGACAAAAAAAAAACAATCTAACCTTACACGACTCCAAAAACTTGACATACCACAAACACCCCTACTTCCACCAAAGCAGTGACCCCTTAATAAAGAGAAAACAAACCACAGACCACACCTCCATTCGAAACTATGAGTAAAACAATCCATACCTTAGTTATTCCAAAACAAGCCTGGAGGATGTAACTGCCACCCAGTGGTTAAGGTTTAATATTGGATCTAAAATTAAATACTGTGACCAGTTTCGAAACATAGTAATTTCTGTGTCGCGATGGAATCATATTTAAAAAAAATAATTATAATATATATATATACATACATATATATACATATATATATATACATATATATACATATATATATATATATATATATACATATATATATATATATATATATATATATATATATATATATATATATATATATATATATATATATATATATATGTGAAGAAACTTACAAAGATAGATCTCAACAGACTGAGATGGATATAAATAGTCTGATGTATTGAAATCAACAACTAGTAACTCGAATATATTTCGTTATTTGCCACTTCTTCATTCACTCTTTCTAATTATCCCAACCTTTTGAGTGTTATCTATCTATCTATCTATCTATCTATCTATCTATCTATCTATCTATCTATCTATCTATCAGTGTGTGTGCGTATGTCTTTATAAATATTTATTTTATCTTACCTTATCTCTATCTAAATTCATTAACATGGTTGGCGTCATTACAAGCCAAAATCTAAGACAGGATAGCCTGTCAATCATATCCGAAGGGGGTAATTTGAAGCCGCCGTAACAAACTAACGATGGAGACGGGCAAAGGCACATCAAACCTAGCTTAGAGGAAATCCGATCCGCTCAAAACAAAGAATTTGATAGAACTGAAACCATCTTGTATGCATTCAACAATGCATGAAGTTTGCCCTACTCACGAGACGAAAATTAAATCCATCAAAAGAATTGGCTATCATTGACCCATTTGTAATTTTGCAAGCCAAATAAAGCAATTATATTGATACAGTATTCAGATAAATGCGACAAGAATTTCTTTTGTCATTTTTGCAACAAAGATACATCTGTATAATAAAACACTCTTTCTATTCGATATAAGTTTCCTCTATTCTATCTTGTGTCACATTAATTTGTGGTGAGCGAATATTTAATAAATTCAGCTTACTCGGACAACGTTTCAGATATTCTCCTTCTATGTTTCGTGTACTTTCAGGACGTAGGGGATCATGGCTCTCCACAATTTCCTGCTCTTTGTAGCTCTTAATAAATTTTGTCTTTTTGTTATCTCTCTTAAGCCTTGTCCCACCATCCATTTACTCTAGCTCACTGTGTAGGTTATGCTTTGTTTTTCTTTGCCCCTCTTGCCTTCAATATGTCTTGTGAGTATCAAATTTTCCAAGTTCTCTTTCCTTTCTCTTATGTGCTTTAAAAATTTCAACTGTCTCTTCCTAATGTTAAGTGTCCTTTTTGTTTCGATTTTCTCTAAAACTTCGTCATTGCTCATATGTTCTGTCTATGGTATCCTCACCATCCTCCTGTAGAATCATGTTTGTATTGTTTCAGTTCTCTTCTTTTATGAGGTATTCACTACCAGAGGGGGGGGGGGCGATATTATATAACAGTTAAATGCTCTTTCCTTTGTTGTTAACGAAATTTTTCTGTTTCTTAATACTTTTCTTAACTTTTGGAAGGAATCTTTCGCTATCGCGATGCGCCTTCGGATGTCAGGGTTTCACTTTCCGTCCTCTGTTGAAACACTTCTCAGTTATTTAAATGAGTGACAGAACTAATTTCAACTTGGAATTAATTTCAACTCAGAAATAATTCCAATTCGGATCTAATTTCAATTCGAAACTAATTTCAACTCGGAACTAATTTAAACTCGGAACTAATTTCAACCTGATTTAAAATGAAAGTTATCAATTTACGTGAATTCCTAAACAAAATGCAATGAGTTGGTGTTAATTTTTTAATTTAGCATTAAAAATCCTTAGTAGATAAGATAATTCAGAATTCATCTTTTCTGCAAATTTCATTCTTCTTTGTTGCAAATGAATAAAGTGGTACATTTTTTATTTACTTTTATTCACTTAAATCTAATCCAATAAAAATGCAATGTTCTTTGTAGCCAGAACAGTAGATTGCTTAGCTGTTTTTTTAAAAAAAAACTCTCGTTCAAAAGAAGCCGTTATTGATCAAAATTTAAGAAAATCAATAAATTAAGTTTTAATTTCGTTTGAAAACTTCACATATTTATTGAAATTTAAATCTGTGTGCTGAGGATTTCACAGATTTCACGTTCGTAAGTAGAGAACTTTATTATAAATTACAATGTAAAAAAAAATAAAAAGTTTCAAAACAAGATATGAGGCTTTGAAATTAGTTCCTAGTTGAAATTAATTCCGAGTTGAAATTAGTTCCGAGTTGAAATTAATTCTGTACCCCATTTAACTTGCACTTGCACTTGTTTGACTATCCAATGAAATTTGCATGTTGGGCAGTTCCTTTTGCTAACAGCCATGTATTCTGTCTCCTTGCAATTGATATTTAGTTCTTTCTTCTCGCTTTCTTTCACTACCTTCTGTAGAAGTTCTTGCAGTTTCTTTTCTGCTACGAACATTGTATCATTTGCATATCTTACGCTGTTAAGATTGTGGTCGCCAATATTGAATCCTGGCAGGACTTTTAATTCTCCCAGAATCACCTCATTGTATAGGTTAAATCTGTCCGGTGAGAAGACACATCCTTGTCTCACACTCCTTTATATTTGTTATATTTACTTAACTCATTTTCTATCGCCGACGGTTTGAGGTCAACATAGATTCTTGATTATTCTATCTTTCTCAAATATGTCAAGGTTACCCAGAGTTCCAACAGTTGTTTCTAACGTACTTTATCAAACGCTTTTGAATATTTATAAAGCACAGTTTTAAAAGCACATCCTTCTGCATTCGTATTACTCTTTCTGATATCATTCTGAGTATAAATATAGCATTCCATACTCCATTGTCTTTAAGGAAATTAATCTTTAATTAAATTATCCGCTTATTTTTTATCATTCTTTTGACATTATTTATTTTCGTTTAACAGTCTCAATATTAGAGAAATATTATTAAAGAAATCGCTCTCCACTTATTTTACATTTCTTATTTAGCATAAACGTAAGAGAAAATAAAAATACTTTTTTCCAGGAAATCGGAACGAGAAATATCTCTTTGAATTGGTCGTAACGCAATTGCTAAACATTTGATTGAGACTCAGCATTATTAAGCATGATGCTTCAAACGGATTTTAACTCGTACTACTCACATGAGTACAGGTTCCATTTCACGAATCCCTACACGTTTTTCTAGAATTGTTTTACAACTGTTTTGCAACACGCTAACATTTTTTGTCAAGATTTACAAACTCTATGTTTTTCGAGCATTTAGGAAAATGAATCAATACACTGTTTAAAGTGATAGTAATCTGCCGAATTAATAAATAGCCATTACCGTTTTAGAAAATACACACGCACATTCTTTCTGGTATCATTCTGAACATAAATATCTCATTCCTTATTCTATTGTCTTTAACGAACGCACCGTTCTTGTTCTATTTCTAGCCTGATTCTGTTGCACGCTCTATTCTTCAGAATTCGAATGATAAATTCTGTTATACGGGTCATTAAGTTAATTGTCCGATGGAGTTCACATTCATTTCCACCTGGTTTTTTATGTAACGCTATGAAAATAGATCTACTAGACGTCATTCGGTATATCACCAGTTTTGCATAGTTCATTTATTATGTCTGTAATTTTCTCTGTGCCGAAAATGTTGAAGGCTGTCAGCATCTCTACTATAATTCTGTCTTATCCTGCTGCATAGGTTTTATTCAACTTTAAGGCACTCAGCAAGAATCTAACTTACCATTATGAGTTTGCGAAAGTAGCTTGTTAACCATTACTTTACACCATTCTGCTAAAGTTATTACATTGGAATAAAAATAAAACAATGTTACTCTTACAGTATAAATATGCATGAATATAAAATATAAAATATAGAAATAATAGAATGTATAAATAATTCATTATAAAAATGTTTATATTTTTCTATTACTGTAAACAATATAATTTAATGGATACACATGTTTGTGTAGACGCTCTGCATTTTTATTTTAGCATTGTTAATGGTATCTACCGGTTTGTACATTTGAGAGTCTTAATAAAGTTAAATTTAGTAGGGTTTGAACCTGCACCACACTTTATAGGAGAAACAACCCTTTGATCCAGTGTGCTTCAGATCGTTTGGTCATAGGGAGTTTCACAGGCTTGCAAGGTTCAATGACCCTATTAAGGAATGCACATCTTCTCGCCCAGATCTTCTCGAAAGCCCACATCTGCTCGAAATTCCATATATGCTAAATTTATTTTCGTAAATGAAACGTAAAAAAAGTAATTACTACGGAATTAAGAGATTTTATTTTTAACCCGACATTATTCATTATTTCAAACATTATATTTTAGGGATAAACGTAAGAGAAAATAAAAATACTTTTTTTCAGGAAATCGGAACGAGAAATATCTCTTTGAATTGGTCGTAACGCAATTGCTAAACATTTCATTGAGACTCAGCATTATTAAGCATGATGCTTCAAACGGATTTTAACTCGTACTACTCACATGAGTACAGGTTCCATTTCACGAATCCCTACACGTTTTTCTAGAATTGTTTTACAACTGTTTTGCAACACGCTAACATTTTTTGTCAAGATTTACAAACTCTATGTTTCGTTCAATTTCGCAAACCAATCGATGAAATTTGAATAATCTAATTTGTTTGGAAAATATTTTGACAAGAACCTTATTTCGTAGTTTAATAATTTTTAAAAATTTAATTTAATTTTATAGGCATTCATGGTAAACAATATTTTTTTAGAAAATTTCTTTTTTTCTTTTTTAACAGCGAAGAATAAATTCTTAGGATTTCTTACTCTTGAGCATGCAACATACAATTGACCATGCGTAAATATTTCTGGAGCTAAATTCCAACTCCTTGAAGCGTTTGGCCCTTTGATTTATTTAAAATTCTCGCAAACGCTGGGCAAACTAGAAACTGAAATATTGTATATAAAAATTTAAAGAAAATATATGCAAAAAACAATATTGCATTTTTATTAAATAAGTATTTGTTATTTTAATCATTAAATTGTTTTTTAAAATCAGTTGGAGTATTTTTTTATATTAAATAATAAAACTTTTAATTTTTACAAAAGAATTAATGAAAATTCATTGTACTAAGAGGCGCACCCTAGTAAAACCAACTGTACTTTGTACCCCTCTACTTGTTTGCACTTCTCCCCAAAATTTGGTTTCGATCGGTCAATATATGGTTATTTTAGAGAGTATGGCAGACAGACTAACGGAAGTCACCGAATTTTATATATAGATAGATAAATTCTTCCTTTGCCTTATTTTTGCAACACCAAAATATCTGTCTTATTGAGCTTGTCAGTAACATTATGATAACCATTTTAGGTAAATTTCTTTATCTTTTGCCTTTAAAATGCTAACCATTAGAGGTGAAAGTGGAGTTACTTAAATAATCTTAGTGCAAAATGATGGCCGTAAATTGTTCTAGCTGGTAGTATCTACCTATGATCCTATTTCATGGTCTCCTTAGTCACTAACAGATTTTTGTATGTGTCTATATCTCTGAGATGAAGTATTATGTACACTATTTATATTATTCGGACTATTGTCCTCATCTTTGTCACCATATTTATTACAATGTTTCGGTCGTTGTACGCTCCGGCCTTCTTCAGGTGGTTGGAATGTCGAACTGAACCCTTTATTTCGCTTTCTCCTGTTAATTCCCCTCTCCAAGTTCTCCACTGCCTTAACCGGGTATTGAACTCACACTCTTTGGGTCCTGTCACTGGATCTAACTAACGTCTGTATCCACTTTGTCATCTGTCCTTGAGGACATCTGTGTATGAATTTCTGGGTATTATAAACCTAATGTCTTCAGCAACCATTTTTTTTAGTGCTCATATTGAAATTTTTGATGTTATCATTTTATGTTTTTACCAGAGCTCGTATTGCAATTTTGTTGTTATTATCGTTTTTCTCTGGCACTCCTTATTACTGGTTCACATATTTATTCATTTCTATGCTTGGCCGGCTCAGGAGATTTTTGTGACCTAGCATATGTGCTGATGCCTTAATTTTACGAATTTTCCAATGGTGTTCTTTGTCTATGATCACAACCTGATCCCACAGAGGGCGGTGATCTCCCTTTTCTCTCCATATGTGATTAGCCACGCCTGATTTTTCCACTTCCTCTCATGTTATAAAAGGGAAATAAAGGGTTCAGTTCGACATTTCAATCACCTGAAGAAGGCCGGAGCGTACAACGTCCGAAACGTTGTAAGAAATATGGCGACCATGATGAGGAAAATAGTCCGAATAATGTAAATAGTGTAATAGATTTTTCAAGGTCAGGATTTTCGAATACTGAGTTTTTTTTAAGAGACAGGTTTTTTTTTAATTGAGCAGATTGGGACAATGGTTTTTCCCTCCCCAATTCAACCGCTACCAGTTATCGCTATCAAGTATATGTACACTCATGCTTACATTTGTCGCTTGTAAATCGGCGATACGGAATCACGATAAAATATTTTAAATGCCGACTTTCAAATTTGGCAAACGCTTAAGAATGACGTTATATTGGTTTTCTACTCCACTAACAGTAAATTAATTAATATACTTGTAAAATATGCTATTCCAGACTGTTTTCTAGTTGCTAGCCTCTTGTTCATATATATTTCGGTCATTTCAATCAATTCCAACCTAGCCAAACTTTAACAGGTTTGGCTGGGCTGGAATTGAGTTCTGATTTGGCTGGGTTGGAATGAGTTCTGATTTCTGACTGAACGACGTTTTGCGTTAAATTGAGATGAATCTCGTGGTGTGAACCTGACGCAGGTGTAATGAAGCTGTTTCTTCATGGAGAAAGGAGTGGAGGCTCGGTGAAACAGTCTAGTTTTAGATGAGATAATATGATCTTTATGTTACGGACAGGAAACTAGATAGGTCGAGAGGAATTTAGAATGGCGAAAGGAAATTAAAGAAGGAGCAAAAATGAAATTCACTTATTCAAAGAAGAGAAAGTGAAAGAGAGATAAAAAAGAAGAGAAAGAAAGGGCTAAAAGGAAAAGGAAAGACAAACAGAAGAGAAAGAAAGGGGTAAACGGAAAAGGAAAGACAAAAAGAAGAGAAAGAAAGGGGTAAAAGGAAAAGGAAAGACAAAAAGAAGAGAAAGAAAGGGGTATAACGGAAAGACAAAAAGAAGAGAAAGAAAGGGGTAAAAGGAAACACAAAAAGAGAAAGAAAGGGGTAAAAGGAAGAGGAAAGACAAAAAGAAGAGAAAGAAAGGGGTAAAAGGAAAAGGAAAGACAAAAAGAAGAGAAAGAAAGAGGTAAACGGAAAGACAAAAAGAAGAGAAAGAAAGGGGTAAAAGGAAAAACAAAAAGAGAAAGAAAGGGGTAAAAGGAAGAGGAAAGACAAAAAGAAGAGAAAGAAAGGGGTAAAAGGAAAAGGAAAGACAAAAAGAAGAGAAAGAAAGAGGTAAACGGAAAGACAAAAAGAAGAGAAAGAAAGGGGTAAAAGGAAAAGGAAAGACAAAAAGAAGAGAAAGAAAGGGGTAAACGGAAAGACAAAAAGAAGAGAAAGAAAGGGGTAAAAGGAAAAGGAAAGACAAAAAGAAGAGAAAGAAAGGGGTAAACGGAAAGACAAAAAGAAGAGAAAGAAAGGGGTAAAAGGAAAAGGAAAGACAAAAAGAAGAGAAAGAAAGAGGTAAACGGAAAGACAAAAAGAAGAGAAAGAAAGGGGTAAAAGGAAAAGGAAAGACAAAAAGAAGAGAAAGAAAGGGGTAAACGGAAAGACAAAAAGAAGAGAAAGAAAGGGGTAAAAGGAAAAGGAAAGACAAAAAGAAGAGAAAGAAAGGGGTAAACGGAAAGACAAAAAGAAGAGAAAGAAAGGGGTAAAAGGAAAAACAAAAAGAGAAAGAAAGGGGTAAAAGGAAGAGGAAAGACAAAAAGAAGAGAAAGAAAGGAGTAAAAGGAAAAGGAAAGACAAAAAGAAGAGAAAGAAAGGGGTAAACGGAAAGACAAAAAGAAGAGAAAGAAAGGGGTAAAAGGAAAAACAAAAAGAGAAAGAAAGGGGTAAAAGGAAGAGGAAAGACAAAAAGAAGAGAAAGAAAGGGGTAAAAGGAAAAGGAAAGACAAAAAGAAGAGAAAGAAAGGGGTAAAAGGAAAAGGAAAGACAAAAAGAAGAGAAAGAAAGAGGTAAACGGAAAGACAAAAAGAAGAGAAAGAAAGGGGTAAAAGGAAAAACAAAAAGAGAAAGAAAGGGGTAAAAGGAAGAGGAAAGACAAAAAGAAGAGAAAGAAAGGGGTAAAAGGAAAAGGAAAGACAAAAAGAAGAGAAAGAAAGAGGTAAACGGAAAGACAAAAAGAAGAGAAAGAAAGGGGTAAAAGGAAAAACAAAAAGAGAAAGAAAGGGGTAAAAAGAAGAGGAAAGACAAAAAGAAGAGAAAGAAAGGAGTAAAAGGAAAAGGAAAAACAAAAAGAGAAAGAAAGGAATAAAAGGAAAAGGAAAGACAAAAAGAAGAGAAAGAAAGGGCTAAAAGGAAAAGGAAAGACAAAAAGAAGAGAAAGAAAGGGGTAAACGGAAAGACAAAAAGAAGAGAAAGAAAGGGGTAAAAGGAAAAGGAAAGACAAAAAGAAGAGAAAGAAAGGGGTAAACGGAAAGACAAAAAGAAGAGAAAGAAAGGGGTAAAAGGAAAAGGAAAGACAAAAAGAAGAGAAAGAAAGGGGTAAACGGAAAGACAAAAAGAAGAGAAAGAAAGGGGTAAAAGGAAAAGGAAAGACAAAAAGAAGAGAAAGAAAGGGGTAAACGGAAAGACAAAAAGAAGAGAAAGAAAGGGGTAAAAGGAAAAGGAAAGACAAAAAGAAGAGAAAGAAAGAGGTAAACGGAAAGACAAAAAGAAGAGAAAGAAAGGGGTAAAAGGAAAAGGAAAGACAAAAAGAAGAGAAAGAAAGGGGTAAACGGAAAGACAAAAAGAAGAGAAAGAAAGGGGTAAAAGGAAAAACAAAAAGAGAAAGAAAGGGGTAAAAGGAAGAGGAAAGACAAAAAGAAGAGAAAGAAAGGGGTAAAAGGAAAAGGAAAGACAAAAAGAAGAGAAAGAAAGGGGTAAACGGAAAGACAAAAAGAAGAGAAAGAAAGGGGTAAAAGGAAAAACAAAAAGAGAAAGAAAGGGGTAAAAAGAAGAGGAAAGACAAAAAGAAGAGAAAGAAAGGAGTAAAAGGAAAAGGAAAAACAAAAAGAGAAAGAAAGGAATAAAAGGAAAAGGAAAGACAAAAAGAAGAGAAAAAAGGGCTAAAAGGAAAAGGAAAGACAAAAAGAAGAGAAAGAAAGAGGTAAAAGGAAAAGGAGAAACAAAAAGAAGAGAAAGAAAACACCGAGAAATAAAGGAAGTAAAGAGGTAAAGGCAGAAATAAAAAGTTTGGAGGGAGAAAAAGAGCGAAGAGAAGAGTGTGCATTCTTGAAAAGGGGAGAATAAGAAATAAAGGAATAGCGTTACCAAAATATAAAAAAACAGAGAGAAAAGCTCAAGGGGAAGAGAGGGTGAAAAAAATAATTTTCATTTTTTTTTCTCTTTTTTTTCTTTCCAATTTCTTCCATTCTTATGCGGATGTTAATTACTGAATAATTTGGAAAAGTCTTGCAAAAAGACTCGAAGGATTAGAAATCCAAGAAGGGCTCAAAACTATTCAAGCGACAGTGTCTTTAAAAACTGCAAGAATACCGAGAAAAGTGATGGAGTCCTAAAGAGATTTCAAATGAGACCAACTACATACTAATAAAACGTATTAAATCCACGCATATAAAAATGATGTGTATGACTATATATACAGGGTGGGTGAAAAGAAACCTATTTAAAATTATAAATAACTTTATTAATTATTGATCAGTTTTCATAAAACATATTTCATTTTAAACAGTATAATGGTAGAAGTACAATACAGTAATAAAATTCTACCCTTTTCACATTTTCTCCCAATCAGGATGTTGAAGGATATCCGCTTTTGTGGGTATTTACCAAATTTGGAATGGCAATTTCTGATGGTTAACAAGAATTTCATATTGACAATTTTTATAACTGAGTCGATTATGTCCCTTTATTCTGAAATCTGGTTCTAAAATACCATTTCATTCACCAAATGAAATCCGTAGCTGCAAATATCATTAAAAGGTACATTACACTATGGATATTACATCCAATCACGAAACCATCTCTTTTCTATCTAAGCTTTTGAATCGATTCCCAGATTTGAGTGGACTATCGAATTTATTCTTTGTGTTGATTTCATTGTTATCACAACGTTTCTGCTGATCAATTCTACAGCATTCTTCGTGTAGTCAGTATGCCAAAAATATATATAGAGAGAGAAGTAACAAAAACAGAAATGGTGGTTTACATTGTCTGAACGACGCTTGAAATTATAATGGTTCTTCTCAGAATGATTTTTTTTCTTTTTATATTGGATTGGCCAAAAAAGTCCGTTCCGTTTTCTTTAAAGCAAAAATAAAACCTAAGTTTTAAACACAATTTAATTTTCGTTTCGGTTCAGTATTTTCTGCCATCTTTTGGGCAAATCCATTATTCCCTGCTCAAAGAATGTCCTGTCTTTAACTAGCGAAAATCTCTTCCAGGTGAATTTTTACATTCTCTTCAGAGTTGAGGGTATGTACATTCAACGATTTTTAAAGACACCGAAACAGGTGGAAATTTGAAGACACAAGGTCGGGTATGGTATATATGGAGTCTACTGAAGCACGAGATTCATGAACCCTACACCACCATCTCTGCACTTGTGTTACACTATGTGACACTGGTGGAATTGAAAGGGTTAATGCAAAAATGTGAGCTAGGAATATGAGAGAGGAGGAAGAGAGAATATGAAGAGACCGCTGTGCAGGAGGAAATCGCTCAGGTATATTCCAGGTTATTCCTTAACCGTGGAAATTAAAAACAGAAACGTTAATTTATGGCCGTCAACAAATATGGAAGTTATTGAGAGGCGAAAGAGCCATCTAAAATATAATTGTGGAAATATAAACAACTCGGGAGACGAAACTTAATCTGTTACCCGAAAAGGAAATTAAAGTGAGAAACAACCTACAAGGGTTGTCTGCATGATAACATGAGGGTTGTAGGATCGGCATGGCTGTTTAAAGTGCACTAGAACAAATCAGACTAAAGACTGGAAATAATATTTGTTATGGAAAATCAATGATTCAAATAAGACCGTTCCTTCTCACACTCAGTTTAAAAATCAGAATTGTCAAAAAGACATTCATATTCTCCCCGTGGGGATGATCTCAGGTGGAATACCGAGGAAGAGAAAAGTGGAAAATTTACCTCCGCCCATTTGGAAGTAATGGTGCGAGGCACCAAAAGAGAAAGTATGAGTTATAAAGGCGGGACGATACCTGCAACTTAATCCGAAAGTTGGGGAAATACCGAAACCCCAGACCAGTCGAGCACACACCAGTCTTGGGCTGGACTCGATATAAGCAGATCGTTTTGGTGACACAGGCAGAGTTAGAGAGAGACTAGACGAGCAGCAAAGAGCGAACGAGCTGCTACCAAAACCTCGAATGATCTGCTACCGGGAGAATTCCAGACTTTGATCCCCGTTCCATGATTTAGAAGAGCAAAGTGTCACTATAGAAATTTAAGAGGGAAGAGTTGATTTTGTTTACCAGGAACTATATAGATCAATTTAAAACTAACCCGACGAATCTTCTGTTTTTATTTGTTCTGTGAGAACATTTTTATTTCTTTCATAATACAGCTTCACCGTGGCTCGAACCAACACTCCGAATTACCGACAACATTCGATCTTCACTGCTCTAAAATCAAAGAACACAGCGTGGGCAGATTAGTGTGGATCGAAACGGCTAGCGACCATCAACTAGTTGACTGACGACAGCACTGGCCAGTTTAGTTTTGACCCTGTGATTGACACGTCGCGGGTGTGGTTACATCTGGTATAGGCGGTGTGTGGGAGTAGCCATATTATTTAGCTGCTGTAGACCAGGCAGGATTGACCCATTATCGAACAGGGTGTGAGTGTTATACTTGTACCATAGA